>JAYKYS010000021.1:45000-1245000 GCA_036924285.1 Asterella californica
CAAAGTTTTTAATCTTTATTTTTGTAATTAAACGATTAATATGTCATATAGCGCAAGTTCAGTGGGTCGTGATGATGACATTCTATGATGATTCTATTGCACCACATCTGCGAATATGATCGCTGCATGTACAGAAAACCATGGCTAGAGGATGACTCTAGCTGTAGTCAAGGTCATACACTATGCACTAGCGCAGTCTAAAAGATAAATTTTGTGGAAATGTTATTTATCTGTCATATCGTGAAACTGCGAAGTTTTTCAAAATTTATATTAGAAGTGCTCCTTGATAATGAGCTACTCCGGCAAAGAGACTATAGTCCAGAGCTCACGTCACCCAACTACGAGTCATTTGCTTTCCTGCTTAAGACGAGACAAAAAAATTTTGCATGTTCAGCATGCGTTTTCTGTCTTGAGTAAAAAGAGATTCTCAGAAAGTGAATGTTTTGCATGCACTCTTGATTTCTCTGAAGGAACTACAGAAGACAGTTTTAGAAACCAATTATTTGCAACTTCTTTTGCAATCTGTTATAGTGATAGGCAGTTGATCACTTGGTTAGTTATTTTCTTGTCTTCTCGTTGTAGCAAATTGAATTCATTTCAAGCTATTTTTATATATTAGAATTGCTTTTTATCTTAATTATTGTTGTTGCAGAAAACCAAGTTCATATCAGATTCAGTATGTATAATAATATTAATCTTCATGATCATGCATTATTGTAACACAAGACTTTTCAAATATGATTTATCACGTGAATATGTTATCCATGTCTAGATCATATAAACCTATCTAGAGTACTGATTTATTATTTATGTCTAAAGTCTTTAGATTATTAATAGTATTTGCTAAAACTTCAATATTAAGAATCTAACTGAGATCTACTCCTACTTGAACTCCTAACTCGGCTTCTGATAAGCTGGGAAGCCCTGCAATTACCTCGGGTGTCACTGAGATGGCTTCCTCCTCAACAGTCGTCGCTGGCTCTGCTGCTACTGCTGCTGCTTCTTCTTCTGCTTCGGCTTCGGAAGACGGAAGCGTCTTCTGGGAAGCTGAGTCGACTTGTGCTTCCTCGCTCTTCTGAGACACTAGTTTGACACTGGGAGCCATAGTGAGCTCATAGGGGTCCGGAGAAGTCGCTTCCTCTACTCGGAATATCTGAGAAGACAGCTCTTCTTCTTGTCTTCCAGAAGACATCTTGTCTTCCGGGGCTTCTTCCGGAGTCTTCTCGGCTTCCAACGTTGTCATTATCAAGTGGACAGCGAGGTCGAACTCCTCCTTCTCCAAGTCTGATCCGGTCGATGGTGCTACGGCTTGAGAAGATGCAATTACGGGTGACGGAATCAAGGGAAGACCATAGAGTGTCTTCACTCTCTCTATCTGCCGATCCAAGTACCTGAACATGCTCTCCTTGCACTCTACCAACATCGCTCTGGACTCGTCGTTCCATTCTCTAGCTAAGGTAAGAAGCTTCTTGTCCACGGTGAAATTGAACTTCTTCCGAAGCGCTTCCACTGTCTGTGCTAGCATCCTCTGCGCACAAACTTCCACTGCTTCCTACTGCGTCTTCTCCGCTGCAGTTTGCGCTTCTGTGGCTTCCCGCAATGTCTCTCAAGTCGTCTTCTCCTCTACAAGGGCGGTGATCTTATCCTATATTCGCAGAACCTCCTGGTCACGCTGTTGTAAACGTGCCTGCAACTCCTGGTTGCTCTTCTTCAGCTACGCTAACTCCTTGGCAGAAGCGGCTGCTTCCTCCTTGAACTTCGTTGCGAGCATCTCCGTGATGCGGAGGTCGGCTTCTATCGCTTCTGCCTTCTTTTGACCTTCTTCTTGTCGCATCAAGGTGCACAGATCGAATCCAAGCTGCAGTGGCTTCTCTTGAACTTTCACTCTCTTCTCGATCAACTCCATAGCTGGCTGGATCTCTTAGTGGAAGAAGGCACTGAACTCCTCCAGTCTTCTTCCCGTGGAAGACAGACTCATCTCATGATCCGAACGGAGGTGTCGACCTTATCTTCCAGAGACAAGGATGTCTCTTCCACCACTACGGTCTTCTGCTTCTGCGCACAGGAAGAAGCTACTCTTCTCGTCTTCCGAGGTGGAAGATCTCTCCCTATGGTAGAAGCCGTCCTCTTTATTGCGCTTCCTCGCATCGCAATAGGAGTATCCATCCATTCTTTTTCTTTCGAAGTCTTCGGAAGACTCCCTGGTGTTGCAGAAGCGGTCTTCTGCGCATCTCGGGTACTCAATGACTCCTCCTGTGAGTCGGACTCCGATCCAGAATGAATGATCGAGAAGGAGGTGGTCTTCCTAAGTACACTCCTAGGACCCATCTTCCTTGGTGGTGTCGTGTCTTCCGACCCATTGGAGTCGTCTTCCCTCACCAGAAGCGTCTTCTGATGAGTACCGGGCCTCATCTGCGCATCAGAGTAGGAGGGGGAGTCATCGCTGCTGCTCGGTCATCTTCTCCCGAGGTCTCCGTCTTCTTCTCGTGCTACCTTGTTGGCCCATATCTCGCCAACTGATCTTCCGTGAGATCCCTCTCGGCCACGTACAGATAACAGAAGAACGGAGTAAGATGTCCTCCTGCCGGGGTACCTAAGTACACCAGCTCTGCCTGTACATATGCATGGAAGAACGTACCCCAGTTGACATTCTCTCCAGCACACACTGCTTCCAGGAACTCCACGTCCTGATCTCCAAGGTACCTCGTCTTCTACGCCTTCTCCTTAGGAAAGAGATGAGGGAACAACTTCGTGTCGCGACCCTCGTTCTCAAGATCGGGCGCAGACGCGAACAACAGAACCCTAGCGGACTTGCGCTAGGTTGTGAACGCTGCGAGTAAGACTTAACGGCTTGGCCGGGAAGTTGGGATTAGATGATACTTAAGTGGTTCTCTGAACCAAGGTTGGAACCTTGGGTTAGGACATAAGGACCTACCCCAAGAGGGCCCTAGACGAACGCTGACCTAAGGGGGCGAGTCTGGGAAAGGACTAAAACATGAGTCTCAGACATAAGTTTGAGACGTGAGACCGAGACATGGGTCCGAGACGCAGACGAACCATAGGGTTCGAGTCTGGGTCTGGACCACAGATTCTCGGAGAAATGGCTAAGTGTTGGAGCTCCAGCGACGTGTTAGGTCGTGGACGGAGCTCCACATAAGATCTCGAGGCGAGTGAAATATCATTAGAAAGGTCTCGTCGAGAGATTTCCAATGATATATAACACTCCTCGATTTGACGTTCGAGCTGGAAGTTATGGCCAAACCACAATCAGGTTGTGGTATATTTTTCAGGGACCAAAGAGGAGGGCGGGGCCGCCGATCCCCAGAAGTATATATGAGGGGGGCTCGATGCCTGGGTGGGCCAGGACGAGTCACCTGACCCCAGGGTTCGGTGGGCGGACTCGGGGGGTATGAGGTGATGGCTGGGCTGGTTCCAAGGCACGTTCCGATCTAGACTTGGACGTCTGGACTTCAGAACGATGTAAGGGCTAGGGCAAGACTAGGGAACGAGTCGGTGGGTTAGACCACTGTTCGGGAGCCTAGACCCAGACGGACATCACGTGCGGTTGGACCGCTAGGTGTGCTGGAGGCACCGTTTAGGACCCTGGACTTTATGAGAAGTCCGCCCTAAGTCATCTTGTGACTTGCTCATGTTTGGGACCGACCTAGGCGGGTCTAGGTCGGGATTTAGAAACTGTTGAGCTTGATGAATAGGGAGACGGTCCGGCTCCGGTCCGGACCAAACAGAACTAAGATAAGTGGTGCATGGACGCTAACTTGTGATTGTGTTTGCAGGTTAGCGGTTTGAATTTCGGGACCTAATGAGCAAAAACTTCCGCTGGCGCAACAAGACGGTAGGTGCGCGAAAAGTGGTATCAGAGCCGACGCTTTGGTGAGCGAGAACTTGAGGTAGCGGCTGAAGGCTGGACGCTTGAGGAGGGACGCAAGACACGAGGCGGATCAGCGTTTCTAGGTGAACACTTGGAGCGATGGCCGACGACGGACAGAGTTCCAGGAGGAAGACCAAGAAAACGAGGAGCGGCTAACGGTAGCAGATCGACTCGAGCTAACCCCGAGGCACAGTTAGGGGACGACAACCGACAACCTTCGCCTCAACGTCAAGGAAGCCCAGTTCTAGCTGCGGCACTGCTGCAGCAAGATGGAGTCTTGCCAACAGTGCCCAACATATGCGGAACTCATCAAAATGATGAAGACCATGCAGGAAGGTATGACCTCCAGGGATAAACGTATCGCTGAGCTTGAGGCAGGCCAAGGAAGTTCCTCGTCTACCAGAAAGCTTTGTAAGACGAATTTGCCGACCCCGTTTATAGGTATAGGACGGGCTCGCAAGGTTAAGGATTTCTTAACTGAGTTGGACCTATACTTTGAAGCGCATCAGGCTAAGAAGTCTGACAAAGTGAGAGCGGCGGTTACGTTCCTGAAGGACCATGCGCTTCTCTGGTGGACTGCATACAGATGCCTTGACTGTCTCAGTGCTTGGATGGAAGGAGTTCAAGGAGTTGCTCGCGAGACGATTCACTCCAGAGTATCAAAGGATTTGGGACGGTGTTGAGTTGGTGAGACTGAAGCAGACGAGGACCTTAAGTGCTTATGTGCGCGACTTCAGTGCCAAACTAGACTCGTATTCCAAGTGGACTGAGGAGACCAAGATATGCATATTCATTGGGGGACTCAAATCCAGCTCGGAGAAGGCTCTCTTTCGGATGTCGAAGCTACCTGAGACATGCGCCGAACTTTTGAAGCTAGCGGAGCGAATTGGAGACGACGAAGTCCAGCAACAGAAGCCTTTTGAACCACGCAGCACGGACAAGTTCCAGAAGAAGAACAAGGGCTTCAAGCGACTGTGGGATGGGGGTGAGAAGGATCGGAAGGATTCTTCTGCCCCGGCAGCAAACAGGAATAAAACCTAAGGGGCAAACACCTCTGAAGGCAATGGCGCTAAGTTTACTTGCTACAACTGTGGCGAGACGGGTCATATTGCTAAGGGGTGTACAAAACTTAAGGTTAGTAACTGTAGCATGAATGCATTTGTTGCAAAGGACTTGTTGGAGGACCAGATGACTGTGACCTTGAGAACCACGGAGAAGACGCCGGGATTGATGTTTCTACAAGCCAAGGTTGCTAACCGTGATGTTACTTTTCTTGTGGACACTTGAGCGACTCACTCCTTCATAAGTCCAAAGTTGGTGAAGAAGTTGGGCTTGTCTACCTCCAAGGCAGACAAGCCTATTCAGGTACGCTTTGCCAAGGACAAGACGTACCAAACTTCCGAAGTGGCCTTGGACGTACGATTTGCGTGTGGGAAGTTGGAGTTCACAGAGAACTTCATGGTGTGCAAGATGGATGATATCCATGCGGTTTTGGAGAACACTTTCTTGGACAGGTTTGAAGTGGAACTTAGGCGGAAACCTTTAAGGTTAAACGTTAGAGTTAAAGGACGGAAGCTGGGAGTGAGGCTGATCTGGAAGGCGGAAGCGGAAGATTGATGACTTTGCGGTGAATTTGATCAAGGGCAAACAGATAGACTTCAACGACGGAGTCATGTGTTTGATGCGGGTTGCAGATTTGATGACGGGTGACAGACAAGAAGAAACATCAGGAGACGCGACTAAACTTCCGAAAGTGCTTCGCGAAGTGATTAAGGAGTTTGAGGATGTCTTGACGGATGAGTTACCTGCTGAGTTACCTCCAAGGCGGGTGGTGGATCACAAGATCAAAGTCTTGCCAGGATCGGAACCACCTTCCAAAGCCCCTTACTGACTCAATCAGGTGGAACTCCTTGAGTTGAAAAGACAACTCGGCGAACTATTAGCGCGAGGATATATTCGAACCAGCAAGTCACCTTATGGAGCCTCAGTTCTTTTTGCAAAGAAGAAGGATGGGAAGTTACGACTCTGCGTAGATTATCGTGCGCTCAATAAGATGACGGTGAAGAATAATTACCCCTTGCCAAGGATAGATGACTTTTTTGATAGATTAGCGGACGCAAGATACTTCAGCAGGATAGACTTAAAGTCTGGATATTATCAGATCTGGATAGCTGACCCAGATGTTGAGAAGACCACTTGTCGAACCAGATACGGATCGTTTGAATTCGTGGTGATGTCATTTGGACTCCGCAACGCCCCTTCGACGTTCATTACATTGATGAACACAATTTTTCGCGAGGAGATGGATGAGTTTGTCATCGTTTACATCGACGACATCTTGATCTACTCCAAAACCTTGGAGTCGCACGCGGAGCAGCTAAGGGTGGTGTTGACGAAGCTGCGGGAGCATAAGCTGTTTGTCAACATTGACAAGAGTGAGTTTGGTTTGGAGCGCATTAACTTCTTGGGACATGTCATTAGTGCAGAAGGAGTCGGTCCGGATATGCAGAAGGTGGACGCGATTGTGACTTGGGAGCCTCCGACTACAGTGAAGGGGATGCGGCGATTCTTAGGATTGGCGTAGTTCTACTGCAAGTATGTGAAGGGGTTTTCAAAGATTGCGAAGCCGCTGACGGACTGGACGGGCAAAGACGCACAGGTAAGTTGGACCAAGGAGGTGGATGATGCGTTTCAGACGATAAAAGCTATTTTGTCAAAGGCGCCAGTATTGAAGCTGCCGGAGTTCGACAAACCATTCGAGGTGCACACGGACGCGAGCGACTATGCGATTGGCGAAGTGTTGGTGCAGGATGAAAAACCTGTAGCGTACGAAAGCAAGAAGCTATCTGGGACAGAGAGTCGATGGTCGACTCACAAGAAGGAACTATTTGCGGTGGTCCATTGCTTGAGGAAATAGCGGCATTATTTGGGACTTCATAAAACTCAAGTATATACTGATAATATTTCGCTCAAGTACTTTGAGACACAAGATCGGGTGACGCTAAAGCAACTACGGTGACATGATACCTTGGCGCTCATGAACGTGGAATTAATCCATAAAACGAGAAAGGACAATGTGGTTCCTGACGCCTTGAGTCGCAAGGAGGAATATTTTCCATCGTCAACACAGATTCTGCGAGCTATGTATCCTAAGGAGTCAGACTTGGAGAGGTGAATACGTGAAGGTAACATGGGCGATGACCAACCGAAGGAATACATGGAACAACTCAAGCAAGGAGTGAAGTTGCAGAACATGCAGCTAAGGCATGGTCTACTCATGTTCAAGCAAAGTCGGGTTTATGTGGGACAAGGAAAACTTAGGACCAAGTGTAGTGACGAAGGATTTCTCCTTTTGCCCATTTAGTATACAAGATATCATTCCCACAGAGGATTTGCACAAGTAACGCTGCTCTAAGTTCTAAGATCTGTTCAAACACACAAACACACGGGTTTTGTCTAGAAATCCCGTCTTCTCACAAAACCACACAAAACAACACGTCTTCCAGATACGCCAAATGGTGCTCTGGACCCAAACAAACAACTACCAACTAAAATATCACACAACTATTCACAGAGAAGCTCGGGAAGACGATCTTCCTGCTTCCAGGTTGCTTCTTCCGGTCTTCTCGTTACCGTCTTCCCGAAACGATTCTCGTCTTCTGGGGGTTTAGCTCGTCTTCTCACACCTCCAGAAGGCTATCCGGCTTCGCAGAAGTCGACTAGTAACAGTCGTTACACCTTATTCTCACACTCACATTCCATCGGGTTGGATAAATCACAGGGTGTATGCCCCCTGTAGCCTTCCCAAGCTTCTGCCTACGGAAGTTGTCTTCCTGCAGCGCTACAACGACATTCACCTTCACGGAAGCTCAATAGAAGTATCGGAAGCTCACTAGAAGAAGATAAGAAGATGGGGAAGATGAGGGAAGATGGGAAGAAGAAGAAATCCAAACAAGAGAAAACAGGATGAAAAAGGGCAATTAAGATTCCGACAGGCTTCTAGTCCGGATCCTGACTAACAAGCCATCCCTGCTTGTAATAGTTTTGGGAGGAAGACAACAAACGTGAGTACTGTAGCACCGTCTTCTACTCGAGGATGTCGTCTTCTGTTGTGGGAAGAAGTCTTCTTTCTTCTTCACTTCGCTGCTCTGACTGCTCTGTCTTCTGGGATCACTTACCCAGAAGACCGTTCGTACGTAGATCCCAAGTGCTCTACTGAACGAGTCAAGCTACACTTCCACAACTGCTGACAGTCATCGTCACTCAAGAAGAACACTTCCCATGCACAATTGGGAGCGAATTCAATACATTCCACCACCCAGAAGACATGAGCGAAGCTGCTGCACTCAAATTCACAATCTATTCCTCGAGAAGAAGTCACAATGGCATTGGGAAGCTCACTCCCTCTACTTCCTGCGTCTACTCCTCGACACACCAGCCTAGCTAACAAGACTGCACGAGGATGCCGTTCCCTGTTCCTGGACTGTCCACTACCTCTATCTACATCTTCGAACCACTGCTGGTGCGAGTATGCAAACCCCTCCTGTATATTCCAAGACTATTCGTATGTTTCCAACAACGGGTGTAGTGCGCTAAGACTGTCTCTGCTCTAATGTGTCTCGCCTGCCTGTCTGTAGAATCGGTGTGTATGTTCAATTACTGCCGAATTCTACAGACCTGGCAGAGCTCTCAGAGAGCTTTTCTCCTACCCTGCTATCCTACTTAACCATCTGCCTCGAGAGTCAGGGGAGGCGACCACCAAGGAGAGAGAGAGAGGCGCTGACAAGAGGTTGTCACCTCACATGCATGCGGTCCCTCTTTCCAATTAGCCCTCCACTGTGTTACTCCTACGCTACCTATGCTGCCACATGGGGTCCTAACTATTTTTACATGGAAAACTGCCACCCTTAAGATAGCATGTCCAATCCTACTAAATCTGGAAGTGTCGATTGAGTTTGCTAACTACTCTGATTGCTCGGTGGCAATCTCTACATGATCTGCTCCTACCGGAGCTACTACCTCGACTTCTGATGGGCTGGAAAGCCCTGCACTTACCTCGGGTACCACTAAGATAGCTTCCCTCTCCTCGCTCTTCGCTGGCCCTGCTATTTCTGCGGCTGCGTCTTCCTCGGCTTCGACTTCGGAAGACGGAATGGTCTTCTGGGAAGACGAGTCGAATGGTGCGTCTTCGGTCTTCTGAGGCACAGATGCAGTACTAGGGACCATGACGATCTCATAGGGGTCCGGGGAAGTCACTTCCTCCACGCGGAATATCTAGGAAGACGACTCGTCTTTCTGTCTTCCAGAAGACATCATGTCTTCCGAGGCGTCTTCTAGAGTCTTCTCGTCTTCCAACGCTGTCACCACCAAGTGTACAGCGAGATCGAACTCCTCCTTCTCCATTCCGGATCCAGTCGAGGGTGCTGGGGCTTGGGAAGATGCAGTTGCATGTGTCGGAAGTGAGGGAAGACCATAAAGTGTCTTCACTCCTTCTATCTGTCTATCCAGGTACCTGAACATGTATCTCTGCATTCCACCAACCTCGTCTTGGACCCGCTGTCCCATTCCCTAGCTAAGGTAAGTAACTTCTTACCCGCGGTGAAGTTGAACTTCTTCCGAAGCGCTTCCATCGACTGTGCTAGCATCTTCCGCGCACGAGCCTCCGCTGCTTCCCTCTGCGTCTTCTCCGTTGCAGCTCGCGCTTCTGCGGCTTCTCGCTGCATCTTCCAAGTGGTCTGCTCTTCTGCGAGGGTAGTGAAATTCTCCCGTACTCGGAGAACTTCCCGATCACGCTGCTGTACTCGCGCCTGTAACTCCTGGTTGCTCTTCCAAAGTTGCATCGACTCCTTAGCAGAAGCGGCTGCTTCCGCCTTGTACCTGGCTGCAAGCTTCTCCGTAGTGCGGAGACTAGCTTCCAGAGACTCCGTCTTCTGTTGGCTGTCTTCCTGTCGCAGCAAGGTGCGCAGGCCGAATCCAGGCTGTAAGGGCTTCTCCTGTGCCCTCGCTCTCCTTTCCAGCAACTCCATAGCGGGCTGGATCTCCTTCTGGAAGTAGGCACTGAACTCCTCCAGTCGTCTTCCTGCAGAAGACAAGTTCATCCCCACCACTCGCTCGAGGGTGTCGACTTCGTCTTCAAGAGGCAAGGGAGCCTCTTCCACCACTACGGCCTTCATCTTCTGCGCACGAGAAGAAGCTACTCTTCTCATCTTCCGGGGTGGAAGACTCCTCGTGGCAGGAGCGGCTCTCCTCTTTGCGCTTCCTCGCATCGCAGTAGGAGTACCCATCCATCCTTCGTCTTCTGGAGTCTTCGGAAGATTCCCAGGTGTTACAGAAGTTGTCTTCTGCTCCGATCGGGTACTCAGCAAGTCTCCCTCCGAGTCCGACTCCGATCCTGAATGGATGAGGGAGATGGGTGTCCTCGGTACACTTCTGTGACCCATCTTCCTCACTGGCGTGGCGTCTTCCGACCCACTAGACTCGTCTTCCCTCACCAGAAGCGTCTTCTGGTGAGAGCCGGGTCTCAGCTGTGGCATCAGAGTGGGAGGGGGTGTTGCTGCTGCCTCTCGGTCATCGTCTTCCGAGGTCTCCTCCTTCACCTCCTGTCGCTCCGTTGGCCCATACACTGCCAGCTGATCTTCCCTAAGATCCCCCATGGCTACATACAAGTAGCAGAAGAAGGGCGTCAGATGTCCTCCCGCCGGGGTACCCAAGTATGCTAGCTCCGTCTGTACATAGTTGTGGATGTACACGCCCCAGTTGATGGGCACTCTGTCATCCCACACTGATTCCAGGAACTCCACGTCCTGATCTCCTAAGTACCTTGTCTTCTGCGCTTTTCCCTTGGGGAAAAGATGCAGAAACAACTTCGCCAGAAGTCGCTTCTTCGGCTCCCGGTAAGACTCTATCTTCCAACCGTTCCTCCCCTGCCTGTCTTCCATGAAAAGGCAGGTGGTACTCCCAGGCACATGCCATGAACTCACAATCCTAGGCAAGATCTTCTTCTCGTACCAATATCCTCGGTTCTCGGTCTCAGACCTGTGAAACGCCTTACGCCACCAGTCTTCTGTCCAGGAAGATGGTCTTCCCCGAGCAACTCCTGCCTTTGCAGGTACACGGTTACGCGGTGGTAACGCGGCCCATACCTCCTCCAGAAGCCCTTGATCTGCGAGGTTCCAGTCCCACAGGAAGAAGTCAAGACCCAACTCCTTGAGGAAAGGAGTGGCCTCGGCCAATTCTGTCGCTGGTAACACCAAGCCTCGCGGATGCATCGACATACCTGGAAGATCTGCTGCACTAAACCACAAGCACCTACTATGAGCTGAAGGCTCAATTCTTCCCGAGTGCCCACAGTCTAGCTTCCACTCTCAGAAGACGAAACTAGTCTTCCAGAAGACAGCTACTCCGTCTTCCGGGATTCTAACAGTGCTTCCTAGATAGCTCTCGTCTTCCGAGCTATATCTAAACAATCCTATCTAAGCAAGGCCTCGCATGGATTACCAAGAAGACAACCCACCTTGCATTACACCCTACTTCCTATCAGAAGATACAAGATATGCGAGAAGTAGAGTATGAGGAAGGTTCAGAAGATGGTTGCGGGCTCCTGCGGTGACAGTGGCCTCTGGGGAAGACACTTGGGACAACTTCCGATTCAATGTCGTTCTCGGAAGACCTCCCGAAGTCAGACTTCCCTTCATTGGTCTCACATGTCTTCTTCTTCCTACGCGCATTCTATCCTCACAACAGACTCAAAACATGTGCACTCTGTTCTTCTAACTTCTCACCTCTCATACGCACTCAGAAGAAGTTTGCTGCATGATGGGAAGACATGACCCTCGATCATTCTCTCCGGATTCTGCCAGCAATACTTCTCACAACTCTCTTCTAAGTTCGGGAAGAAGAAGGAACGGCTGCTATGGGTCGGACAGAAGAGACCCGAAATGGACCCTCACGTCTTCTCGTTCATTTTGCCAGCCCTTCAGTCTTCTAGTCTCTCTAGGAAGATGTGGAGTTGAGAAGCTTGGAAGATCGGGAGGCACAGGCCTAGTTCCCGAGTTCCAACTTCTCGAAATAACACAACAACTCACCACATCACTCAGGCTTCGTACCAAGTTGCTCTAAACACAAAAGCAAAGCAAATCCACTCTTGATACGAATTGTGTTCAGTCGACTTCCGAAGACAGTCTTCCGAAGATGTCTTCCGAAGACAGTCAAGTTCAAGAAGCGTCTTCCGAAGATGTTCCCATCTTCCGAATCGTCTTCTATTCCAAGTTTCGGGAATAGAGAGGTAAGGGGGTAGGGAAATTGATAGTTGGGGTCTTCAATTTGAGGGCTAGGAGTAGGGAAGCTCGAATTGAGCCCGGGAAGAAGCAAGGAGATGTCTCGACAGAAATTGGGCAGCGCTTCTGCGCCCAATGTCTCAATAGGAAGAATGAGGGGTGGGGTAATCGATCAAGCTGCCTGCACACAATCAAGGAGGCGCGGGGGAGTACCAAGAAAAGGCGAGAAGAAGTGGGAGGGGAAAAGAACAGGGGGAAGAACCTCTACAGTCTTCTTTGGTTCCCCGAGTTGCCTTCGACCTCCGCGCGCTTCTGGCTCTTGTCCTAGCTTCCAATGCGACTCCACACGACTGCGCCTGCTGTCAATTTCGGTCCACACCTCGATTCCACCTCTGCTTCTACTCGCCACTCTTCACTGTCAGCTTCTCGGAAGCTCCACAGAAACGCCTTCGCTTTCTCTGCTGTTTGTGCTCCCGCAATTCGATCTCACCCTTCGACTAGCAGCCAACTTACTCTCTCCTACCTCGATGTCTTACTCGATTCCTCTCTCAATGCTAGCTCGAAGTTCACTCTCTCAATCGATCTTCTTCAGACGCACTGTGCTGCGGGAAGTTGGAATGCGCTAATGCGCTTCCTTACGCATCTTCCCCGCAGATTAGGGGTTTCGACCTTAGGTGTCTTCTTCGACCTACCTACCACCTGGGTGCTTACTCAGTAGGTACACCTACTTGTTTACCCGAAAACTCGTGGTCAGTCCTTCGTGATCGCTGTCTTCCGGAAGACAGGTGTCTTCCGCCGTCTTCCCATCTTCCGCCGTCTTCTTGTCTTCTGAAGATGCAACTGAGAAGACGGTCTTCCGAAGACGGTCGTCTTCTAAAGAAGTCAACTTCTTAAGATCATCTTCCTGTTAAGGAAGACGTAACCTTAAGTAACAACGCTTCTTCAGTTATATAAACAAGTCATTATTCTTAAAAATTTCAAAAATTCGTGCATCGTGTAATTTGTGGGCACCACACCAAGTTCTTACAAGAATGCCACGATGCGTCCTTATCAGGCCATAAAGACGAAAAGTCCACTTTAGCAGTGATAGCTAAAAATTTTTATTGGTCCCACATGAAAGACGATGTTGCCCAGTTTGTGAAAACATGCGTAACGTGTCAAGCGAACCGCGTTTCTTATGAGAAGAAACAAGGGTTGCTTCATCCTCTACCGATTCCAGCCAGACCTTGGGAAAGCATTAGCATGGACTTCATTACCTCTCTGCATGACTCGAATGGATACAACGCAATTTTTGTGATAGTTGATCGGTTTAGCAAATTAGCGAAGTTTGCTCCGACCTTGGATACTGCAACAGCGTTGTCGAGTTGAGAGTCTTTCTTGGGGAGGGCGGACCTCCTGACTGTGATCGATCAGAGAAAAATGACCAGAAAAGAAAATAGGTTGCTGCTGACGATGTGATCTCAAAACACTGCTCCTTGTGCTCACCAATTACAAAAACAAGCACTCAAACACACCCTGGGTACACGCATAGGTCTCTCAAGATGCAATTAACTTTATTACAGTGTCGTCTGCATCACCAATTTCTCCAACTGTACAGAAAATCTCTCTCTTCCTCTCCTGCGCACCTCTCTTCACTCGTCAAGCCAAAAGTCTACCCAGTACGCCTCAATCCGAACCTAATAGAGAAGTTCAGACCCCTAAATCTTATTCCTCACTTTGCCCCAACTGAAACTCTCAGAAATTTGATCATGCGTCGATCAAAAGTCCTCCGTAGATTTTCAAACGATCTCTAAAACTGCCTCCTGAGAGTAATTTCTCCTCCGTAGCGTCTATTGGACAACGTCCTTATGCGTACATAATAATCAGCAAAAGTTTCCCGTGCCCTCGATGCCATCTTGATGCCACCCTGAATATACTACAAGCCATCCGATGTAGGCCGAAGCCCCAACACTTATGAGGCCGCCCCACAGGGCTTACAGCCCCCCCATATGCGCACCAGGTATCTCCCATAGTATATTCAGGATGACATGCGGAGGCTTAGGCCAGGAAGCCCACGATTAAGGGAGATACCGGTCTCCCGCCCCTAGATATGCAGGACGTGGCTGCATATCCAACATAGACTCCCTTCCAGGAGGCCAACATGCCGGAATAGGAACCAGAGGCCAGGGGGGATTGATCCTGAGACCACTTCCCTCCTAGGCAGGCGCCCTATCACTGGGATGGCCTTTGGTTCCGTTCAAGAAGGTAAAAACTTTTGTACATATGTTTACCTGAAGAAATTTTTCTGTAAAATCTTTACTAGCCTTTCCTACACTAACTTCTCTATACAACTCCGTTTTTAATGAACAAGGAGTCAAAACTATAGTATTTGTGAACACCTACACGCTCACGCTATTCGATTTTGAGTTCGAGTCACGAACCAGAATCGATGGATTTCCCTCTTTCACATATTTCACAACCTAAAACTCGTACTAACTATTGCTTAAAACACTTTCTGCCAAAACTAGAAGCATGAGGTCGCTCTCCTCGTCGAGCTTTGCATTCTAGTGTCTTTCGACTCCTTTAGGGGTGATATTCTAACCCAAGCTAGGGGGCAGCTTGTCAAGCATAGCCCCAGCTTAGCTCTTGCCTAGCTTGTTAAGCTGCAGGGCAGCTTCCTTTACACAATATAGAAAAAAAATCTCTCTGCAATTAGTTTTCACTGTACAGACCTATGTACAATACGACATCGTTCACGACTTCTCGGTTGTTCTTAGATACTTGGTGGCGTTCACATGGATTACCTCGGAGTATTATTTCAGATCAAGACTCTAAGTTCACAAGTGCCTTTTGGAAACACTTGTTCCAAAAATTGGGGTCTCCACCATGTTCCAGTCGCCGAGCAAGATCCATCCTCTGTTTGCCATTTGTTGGTTCATCAACGATCAGAAAAGTCTACGGTGTTGGTGAGTGTGTGGTCCGTAGACAAAAGCAAAGTGGACTGTGTGCCCGTATTTCTTAACTTCGATCCACACCAGATGACCGTCTTCCGTCTCTCCGTGGGCCACAAGTTTAAACGATTTGTGAATGAGGAGGGCTGAGCCTCCACCATTGGTTCCCGCCTTTCCAATCACCTTGTAATCCTTGGAGATTGTTCGTGCGCATCCAGCCAGCCTGAAGCTGTCCAGCTTATGCTCTTGTATAGCTAGGATGTCTACAACGCATCCCTGTTGTGCGACCCAGTCCTTAACTTTGTATTTCCTGACTGGATCGTTGAGACCTCTCACGTTCCATGTGCCAACATGGAGCGTGAGATGGGGAACATTCGTCTGGTGTTCATTCATTATCCACCGAGGCCTCCAAACCGCTCGATGAGTCACTTTTCGTCTTCATTAAGAGCGTGTTGCCCTGCCTACAACGAGCTAAGTGCCCTGCCTCCAGCTCTGCACTTTCCTTGTTGGATGCAGTTTCATCCTCGTTCTCTTCTCCTGCATTGCTCTTGTTGCTTTGTCTCGACCGTTGACTATCAATGGTGTCGAGAGTATTGCCCGTTCCTTTGAGTTTTCTCTAGTTTTTACCTTGTTTGGAGGCACACCTTGTCTGCTTTCTGAGTCTCCCGTCTTTGGGTGGTTGTAGCAGGTCGTAAAAGCCGAGGAGAGTATCCGATGACGTTTGCCTTTTCTTCCGCCTTGAGGGAACTCCTTCGTCAGTTCCTGTGCCCTCTTCATGTTCTTCAAGGGCTCTCTTCTTCTGCCTGGGGACTCCGCATGTGCTATGTGGACTCCCGAGATCGATTCCTTTGGTGTTATCCATCCTGAGTTCTTCATTCCTTGGCATCTTCTCATCTACGTCTCTTAGATTCCCTTCTTCTGCTGTACTTGCTTTGCGTCCTTCTTCGTTTGGGTTCGGCATTCTTGAGGTAGGCATCTCCTTGCTTACATTGGGCCCAGGTGTGCTATCCTCCTCGATTTGCCACTCCATCCTCGAAGCACCTTCCTCTCGTGCGTCCCCTATCTCGCTTCATGTGTTCATGTTGTTTGACATTGGTTTCCCTTGAGGAAAGGGTGAACTTATCAGTGCTGTCTTCTCCTTCTGTACACGCCTGTCCTCCGTTACTTCCTCCTTTAGGTATCAGTTTGCGTTGTTTGGCCGTGAGATCATCATTCTGTTCTTGGCCATAGCAGTTTGATCTTTGGGGGTCTCAGTCTCTGTTGACTAGTTTGTCAACAGAAGGCGCACCACCTGTTGCCTTTGCGTTCCAGCTCTTGCCTCTTGTGGAGCCATCCGAGCCTGACAAGTAGTTGTCCGGGGTTTAGTGTCTTCCTCAGGTTCCGTGACAATGTAGGCATCCTCTTGTGCCTGTCTAACTCCTCTGGTCAAAGTCATTGGCAGCATCGGCAAGCCGAAGCGAGGTCCCTCTGTGAGTGATGAGTAGGGGGTGGCCTCGACTCTTGCACGTATCGGCATCGGTGAGTGCGAAATCCCGTCCAGTTCTCGGTTATAGCTCCGATTATCACAATATCTCCAATGGTCTAGTGTTCTCACCTGGCCCTTCTCACTCATCGGCTGCTTGTTAATCCTCAGGTGTACTGTACCGTAATTGGAGATTCTGTTGCGCGTGTGGGAGATCTTCTGCAGTGTGAGTCCTTCCTTCTGCAGGTTCACGGAGTAGGCCCTAGACGTTGTCGTGTTGTGGTTCGGCTCCTGTGTGAAATTCCTGTGTAACCTATGTTGTGTTTCTTTTCCGTGTTTCGTGAACCGTATCGCGTAACTCGCCGAACGGTGTGATGAGTGTCACGTTTGTGATTATCTGTTTAAGTGATCGCACGGTAGAGGAACGTGCCAAGTCATCGATCTGTGCGCGTTCACTTTAGTGGTCCTTGTCGTCACATTTGTGTATAAAATGGTGGGTCGAAGGTTCATACGGCATTCTCTCTCAACGGGTGATTCGTAAGGGTTCTCGGTGGTCTGCATGGAGGAGTGAAGAACTGCATGAGTGGTGGTTATGGACGGAGGTGTGTTACCGGCTCCGGATCTTCCTTTCCCGAATCCGTTTCACATCAAGCTTCATTGCATCCACCGCGATCACTTTCGACAGTGGTTAGTTGCGTACTTTGGTGATGAGTTCATGGGGAGGGTGATGGAGTTACAGCTTCCGGTGATCCTTCCAATCGTAACATACGGAGAGACTTGGGATATGACGGTGTACATTTTGTTGTGAGGAACGATGGATCTCAACTATCCATCGAACGTTCCTTTCAACCTTTGGGTCGATGTCCGGTGTCATTGCAGACCGAAGATCAATCATGGGGCTTGGATCGTGAGAAACTTCGGGCAAGAATATTACAATCGAGTGATAGCTTCACCGTTTCCTTTTGTCGTACCTTTTATTGTAGAACGTTTCCAGGTTGTAATATTGACGTTGTATTAGTCTGCGGCTCACTGGTTTCATTCTGGTTGAGCGCTTCTGTGTAGTTACGGACCGCGAAGAATCCATCGACATATCTGAAGGATTTTCTGAGGTCTTAGAGTGTTGTTGATGTCTTGTGTCTCCTTGGAGAGTAAAAATTCGTTCTAAGGGAAAAGTTAAGAGGAGAAAAGACAAAAAGTAAAGTTCTTTTTGCTCTTATTGGTCCACTTTTGGACCAATGGTGTTCTAGCTGATCCTCGCGACGTTTCTGTGGTTTCTGGAGGCTTCAGAGGTCCATTCGCGAAACGAAGGGTATGGTTGGAGAGCTCTCGACCGGGGCTACAATCTGGGCTGAAGAATCGATCGATTTGATGAAAGTATGAGCGCGTTATGATCAATTGAGTGGAGGGGGGTGAAATTTGTACCTACTGCTACGTTTCTGGTTGTTCTGAGAGACTCGCGAGGAGTTTTGAGGAGCTGTCTGTTGGGTTGGAGAACTGACAGCGTGCTGGTCATTTTGATATCAATTTGGTCAGTTTCTTGATCGATTTGGATTCTGAACCGACCGATTGAAGTTGAGAAGTGCAGATGGGATAAGGCGGGGACAGCGAACTGTGATAGCCATGGATAGTTTGCTATTGCTTAAGATCTGAGTCGAATTTCTGAGTGAAACTTTCCAGGATTGAAGAATGTCTTATCAGTAAGATACTTGGGAAGTTTCACCTCAAATGGTCGAGTAGTTTGTTCAGAATCTTGGATCAAATGTACCTGGGTCTGTAAAGCTCTGAAGTTAGCACAGATTACGGTTTGATCCATATCTGAGAATTGGTTTGAGATTTCGACCTGAAAATTGTTCAGGGTAGGAGTGAAGGGTCCAATCAAGCTTCCTGTGAAGTTTGATCATCATTGGTCGAGTAGTTTGAAAGGACTGAGATCTCAAAGTTCGAAAATACTTCTGTTATGAGCAGTTTCGGGTTTTTTCGGTATCATCTATTGTCAATTTGATCATTTTCGAGCAATTTGGAGAGGAGTTTGTTGCTGAAACTGCCATACCTGCATACAACTCGACATTGGAAGGTGTGGGGCTGATTTCAGCTCTTGGTGATGAAGGAGAACGGAGCCACCATGAGTCTTAAGCCGCTGTTTGGGTTCTCGGAGCTGCCAGGTACTACCGCCGTTGGTGCTATATTGAGATCTGAATAGTGTTTTGGATTATGCATGTTTTGCCTTGCTGGAATACTCGGTAGACCAGGGTGTACAGCAAGTTGTATCGATACTCTATCAAGTTGATTGAGTGATCTTAGTATCTTCTGATTGTACTATGAAGTTGTGATAGTTGGATTGATGGCCAGTTAGCGTCGCTGGGGAGCTATTCAGAAGTCAGGCTTCCAGTGATATAGATGAATAACTTCAGTTAGATAATACAGATCTGAGTATTTTTAGTTAGAATACAAAAGATCTGTTTGTAACACAAGTTTATGCAACCTATACGTAACCTTGGATCGTAGCAAGCTTTAAACTTGAGACGAGCGGATACAAGGTCACTCAGGCTAGAAGAGTAGATAGTGAAACATTTGAGTGGAAACATCCAGATCTAGATCCAACCTTGTCAATCCACATACCTCTACACAGCCATATACCCCGTGTATTCCTAGACAGAAAAACACGTTATACGATAACGTCCTGGCCACCTTGGGGGGAAAGTGGGAACTCCACCAAGAGCTTACATCGCCTTCAAAGACGAGAGCAGTCATCAGAGTGTCCTTCCATTCTCCATCTGTTTTGATTTTATCAAATTTGCCCTGCTCGTCGGATCCCATGACTTTGTGCGTCGAGGGAGAGTTTTGACTTATTTCCTCCGCTCCTCAGTCACCTGCAACGATCCAGCTTTCGTCTGCTTCTCCTAAATTCGCGTATCCAAAGAACTCCCAGAGTTCTTCACGTTTGTCCTTGTGTTCTTCTGCAATCACACATCCGACGCATAGAATAGACCCGCCTAGGAGGACCCTGGCCCATATGAAGTCTCCCTTCGGGCTCCATCCTTGATTGAGAAGCCTGACCCTGGGTGAAAGTAGTATCGCTACTTTTTCTGGCTCATGCGTCTCAGGGCAGAAACTTTGCCATCCCAAGAAAACACCATGGATATGTGTCCCCAAGGTAAGCGAGTTTACTCTGATGTCTTGGAGGCAGATGATGTTCGGTGCCGCTTTCCCTTTTAGTTCTTCCATCGCTACGGCTGCGCGGAGGGGGCTTCGGAGATCTCCAATCTTCCATGATTGAATGTAGATTTCCTCGCTGTCTTCCATGGAATCCACTGTCTGGTTAGGGAGTCCAGGTGGCGTTGAGTCACTTGTAGTTACTCTTGTCTCTTCTCCTCCGGAGAACTCTCGGTCGGCTTTGTGTATGCGTCAAAGGCCTGTTTGGGCTTTTTGGTGTGCATCAGGGGAGGGACGTCAGGCCGCCTACTGTTCTCGTCTTTCCCAGGGGGGTTTTCATCTCCGCCTTCTCCTTCTCCGGTATGTTCTCCCAAGCTCTGCTGCTCCCTTCTCCTGCCTCACGTCCCCTGTGAGGAGATACCTTTTGGAGACCCCCAGCGAATTGTGTTGCATCAGCTGGCCTTTTGAACCTGTTGTCAACAGCATTCCGATTGGGACAGTTATTGAGCCAGTGTCCATGCCTTTTGCACCTGAAGCAGCATCTTGGTATGTGTAACCAGACCACCTTTTGAATGTGTATCGACCCACCTAGATCCATTAGGATCGCAGAGGGCGGCATATTTGTAGTGTCAAACATTATGCAGGCGCGTGCAGCAGTGTTCAGGGCGGGGTTATCGTTGGGTGAAATTGTGAGAACTTCCTCAAGTTGTGCCACAGCAGCCTTCAGGTAGAAGGGTGCAAGGGATGGCATGCCTGGTAGCTCCACCCATATAGGAATGGGGCCGGGGTGAAAGTCCTCCTTCTCGCTTTCTACACTCCAAGGGATGAAGCAGGCATGGTTCTCTCTGATTAAACATGTTTTGGCAGCTAGCATTTTCACGCAATCAACTTCTCCATCTAGTGTGATTGCGAAATGTTGCTTGCCAACAATGCGGACACTCTCGTATCTCATGTTTGTGGTTCCTCGCCATTCACTCTCCAGCCACTCTTCGACCTGTGAGAGGAGGGGAGTGAAGCAGGAAAAGAAGAGCACAATGACTTTCTTCATGAGGTCTTCGACCGCCGTCAGGCAGTCCTCCAGGGGTATGTGCAGTATTGGCCCTTTCAGCATATCAGATGTGATCCTATCCGGTGTGATGAGCATCTGTTTTAATGTAGCCGTGAGTCTTGCTTCCCTTGCTTTGGCTCCTTCAGTCCTCCTAGCTTCTTCTGTGGTAGTTGTCTCCATTGTATTTGCGTATTAACCGCACCCTTCCTCGGCACTCTTCAGGTTGGAGTAGTGCTTGACGAAATGCGTTCTTCTTCACTGGACCTTTGTTCGTGTCTCTTCTTCTCTCGTGTAGAGGGAGCGGTGCAGCCGATGTAGCTTAGTACTCTCCCTTCAGTGCCTTTGGTTTTGGCCTTGCCGTGTGGTCTTTGTTTCACGCACCTACCGCCTTGTTGCGCCAGCGGAAGCTCTAGCTTAGTAGGTCGCAAACTTTACACCGCTAACCTGCAAACACAATCACAAGTTAGCGTCCATGCACCACTTACCTTAGTTCTGTTTGGTCCGGACCAGAGCCGGACCGTCTCCCTAATCATCAAGCTCAGCAATCCTAAGTCCCGACTTAGATCCACCTAAGTCGGTCCCAAACATGAGCAAGTCACAATATGACTTGGGGCGGACTTCCCATAAAGTCCAGGGTCCTAAACGGTGCCTCCAGCACACCTAGCGGCCCAACCGCCCGTGATGTCCGTCTGGGTCTAGGCTCCCGAACGGTGGTCTAACCCGCCGACTCGTTCCCTAGTCTTGCCCCAGCCCTTGCATCGTTCCTAAGTCCAGACATCCAAGTCTGGATCGGAACGTGCCTTGGAACCGGCCCAGCCATCACCTCATGCCCCCAGAGTCCGCCCGCCGAACCCTGGGGTCGGGTGACTCGTCCTGGCCCACCCAGGCATCGAGCCCCCTTCATATATACTTCTGGGGATCGGCGGCCCCGCCCTCCTCTTTGGTCCCTGAAAATTATACCACAACCCGATTGTGGTTCGGCCATAACTTCAAGCTCGGAGGTCAGATCGAGAAGTGTTATATATCACTGGAAAGCTCTCGACGAGATCTTTCCAATGATACCTCACTCGCCTCGAGATCTTACGTGGAGCTCCGTCCACGACCTAAAACGTCCCTGGAGCTCCAACACTTAGCAGTTTTTCCGAAAACCTGTGGTCCAGACCCAGGGTCGAACCCTGTGGTTCGTCTGCGTCTCGGACCCACGTCTTGGTCCCACGTCTCGGACCCACGTCTCAGACCTATGTCTGAGACTCATGTTTCAGCCCGTTCTTAGACTCGCCCCCTTAGGTCAGCGTTCGTCTGGGGCCCTCTTGGGGTAGGCCCTTATGTCCTAACCCAAGGTTCTAACCTTGGTTCAGAGAACCACTTAGGGTTCATCTGATCCCGACTTCCCGGTCACGCCGTTAAGTCCTACTCGCAGCGTTCCCAACCTAACGCAAGTCCGCTAGGGTTCTGTTGTTCGCGTCTGCTCCCGATCTTGAGAATGAGGGGCGCGACACTCACCCCCACTTTGGAGGTTGATGCCCTCATCAACAATGATCCTATAAGTTAACACCAAGCTCAAAATGGGTAGCCAACCCCTTGGCGTCAGAATTGCGTTCTGGTAGCTAACCCGCAATTCTCTTCTTGGCTTGAGTCTTAAGTTGTCGCTAGAACACTTAGAAAATTCCAACTAGTCTCGGGAAAAGCCTTACCTTTTTGGCTTACCCTAAACAAAACTAGTTGGCAACTTCTCAACATTCTACTTAAGACTCTAACTTGCTAACTATAAGTATTCACACCTACTTACAAGGTCCCCTGAAACCCACTTTCCGGTCGCAATCTGATTTGACTTAGACGCGCGACTAAGTTTACTTCGCAGTTAGAAAACCACAAAGCAAGATCATCCCAAGCCCCAAGACAAGTATGAAAGTTCATACTTGCTTTGCCAACGCTACGGCAAACCTAAGTCTTGACATCAAGACTTAGTCTTGATTTAGATGCTTATCCAAACCAGCTCGCTTCCTTTGAGTGTGCTTCGTTCCTCCTCTTGACAACATCCTAGGCATCTGATCAGAACTAGTCATAGCCATGCACTACCAATACACTTAAGACAATTTTTCAAGAAACAAAATCTTTATTTCCAAACACAAGTAAAGTACAAAGTCCATCGGCCCAAATCGCCTCAAGTTGCTACTCGTATGGTCCGTCGTTTCTTCACCCCTCGCTGGAAGGAGATGTCCTCATCTTGCTAACGCCCTTGTTGTCCTTGTCTCCGTTTGAACAGGTCCAATACTTCGCTCGCATGTGCGAGATCTTCCTCTGGCACCCAAGTTGCTTCCTTCAAATGGTAACCACGCCATTTGACCAAGTACTCCATCCGGTTTGATTTGCGCCGAGATCGCAAAATGGACTCCACCTCATATTCTGCTTCGCCTTGCACGACATCAGGTTGAGGCCTAAGAACCTGTTTGCGCTCCGGTCGCAAATCATCCTTGAAGTGTTTCTTTAGTAAGGAAACATGGAAAGTCGGATGCAACTGCCACTCGCGAGGAAGGTCTAAGGTATAGACGTCTTCGTGCGGATTCTTGACAATGACAAAAGGTCCCGCGAACTTTGATGAGAACTTCGCCGATATATCCTTCGGAAGTGTGAAGTTTTTCGCACTTAACCATACTTCTTCGCCCACTTGAAACTTCACTTGCCGCCGATGTTTGTTTACCTGCTTCGTGTACCGTTGCTGCGCCTTCTCGAGGTGCTTCTTAACTTGCTCCTCGCGCCGCTGCATTGCCGCCACCAACTCTTCAGCTGATGTTTGCCGTGTTCTTGATCGTGCCGATGTAGAACTCCCTGCAAGAGTCAAGTCAAGAGGCCCTTCTGGCTCACGTCCGTAAGCCAGCAAGAAGGGCGATTCGCCGGTTGCCGAATGCTTCGTGGAATTGTAGCAATACTCTGCAAGACTGAGCCACTCCGCCCAATCGCTTTGGTCCGCGCTCACATAATTCCTCAAGTATTGATTCAGAACCGAGTTAACTCGTTCCGTTTGCCCATCCGTTTCCGGATGAAAGGCGGTACTAAATTTTAACTTAGTCCCCAATTTTTGGAACAAGTGTTTCCAAAAGGCACTTGTGAACTTAGAGTCCCGATCTGAAATAATACTCCGAGGTAATCCATGTGAACGCCACCAAGTATCTAGGAACAACCGAGAAGTCGTGAACGCTGTTGCAGTGTCCAAGGTCGGAGCAAACTTCACTAGTTTGCTAAACCGATCAACTATCACAAAAATTGCGTTGTATCCATTTGAGTCAGGCAGAGAGGTAATGAAGTCCATGCTAATGCTTTCCCAAGGTCTGGCTGGAATCGGTAAAGGATGAAGCAATCCTTGTTTCTTCTCATAAGAAACGCGATTCGCTTGACAGGTTACGCATGTTTTCACAAAGTGGGAAACATCGTCTTTCATGTGGGGCCAATAAAACTTTTTAGCGATTACTGCTAAAGTGGACTTTTCTCCTTTATGGCCTGATAAGGGCACATCGTGAGATTCCTTTAACAACTTGGTCCTAAGTTTTCCTTGTCCCACATAAACCTGACTTTGTTTGAACATGAGTAAACCATGTCTTAGCTGCATGTTCTGCAACTTCACCCCTCGCTTGAGTTGTTCCAGGTACTCCTTCGCTTGGTCATCACCCATGTAACCTTCACGTATTCGCCTCTCCAAATCTGACTCCTTAGGATACATAGCTCGCAAAATCTGTGTTGACGATGGAAGATATTCCTCCTTGCGACTCAAGGCGTCAGGAACCACATTGTCCTTTCCCGCTTTGTGGATTAATTCTACGTTCATGAGCGCCAAGGTATCATGCCATCGTAGTTGCTTTGGCGTCACCCGATCTTGCGTCTCAAAGTACTTGAGCGAAATGTTATCAGTATACACTTGGGTTTTGTGAAGTCCCAAGTAATGCCGCCATTTCCTCAAGCAATGAACCACCGCGAACAGTTCCTTCTCGTGAGTCGGCCATCGACTCTCTGTCCCAGATAACTTCTTGCTTTTGTATGCTACAGGTTTTCCATCCTGCACCAACACTCCGCCAATCGCATAGTCGCTCGCGTCCGTGTGCACCTCGAATGGTTTGTCGAACTCCGGCAGCTTCAATACTGGCGCCTTTGACAAAATAGCTTTGATCGTCTGAAACGCATCATCCACCTCCTTGGTCCAACTTACCTGTGCGTCTTTGCCCGTCAAGTCCGTCAGCGGCTTCGCAATCTTTGAAAACCCCTTCACATACTTGCGGTAGAACTGCGCCAATCCTAAGAATCGCCGCATCCCCTTCACTGTAGTCGGAGGCTCCCAAGTCACAATCGCATCCACCTTCTTCATATCCGGGCCGACTCCTTCTGCACTAATTACATGTCCCAAGAAGTTAATGCGCTCCAAACCAAACTCACTCTTGTCAATGTTGGCAAACAACTTATGCTCCCGCAGCTTCGTCAACACCACCCTTAGCTGCTCCGCGTGCGACTCCAAGGTTTTGGAGTAGATCAAGATGTCGTCGATGTAAACGATGACAAACTCATCCATCTCCTCGCGAAAAATTGTGTTCATCAATGTAGTGAACGTCGAAGGGGCGTTGCAGAGTCCAAATGGCATCACCACGAATTCAAACGATCCGTATCTGGTTCGACAAGCGGTCTTCTCAACATCTGGGTCAGCTATCCGGATTTGGTAATATCCTGACTTCAAGTCTATCCTGCTGAAGTACTTTGCGCCCGCTAGCCTATCAAAGAGGTCGTCTATCCTTGGCAAAGGATAATTATTCTTCACCGTCACCTTATTGAGTGCACGATAATCTACGCAGAGTCGTAACTTCCCATCCTTTTTCTTTGCGAAAAGAACTGGGGCTCCATAAGGTGACTTGCTGGTTCGAATATATCCCCGCGCTAATAGCTCGCCGAGTTGTCTTTTCAACTCAAGGGGTTCCACCTGATTGAGTCGATAAGGGGCTTTGGAAGGTGGTTCTGATCCTGGCAACACCTCGATCTTGTGATCCACCACCCGCCTTGGAGGTAACTCAGCAGGTAACTCGTCCGTCAAGACATCCTCAAACTCCTTAATCACTTCGTGAAGCACCTCCGGAAGTTTAGTCGCGTCTCCTGATGTTTCCTCTTGTCCGTCACCCGCCATCAAATCTGCAACCCGCATCAAACACATGACTCCGTCGTTGAAGTCCATCTGTTTGCCTTTGATCAAATTCACCGCAAAGTCATCAATCTTTCGCGCCTTCCGGATCAGCCTCACTCCCAGCTTCCGCCCTTTAACTCTGACATTCAACCTCAAAGGTCTCCGTCTAAGTTCCACGTCAAACCTGTCCAAGAAAGTGTTCCCCAAAACCGCATGGATATCATCCATCTCGCACACCGTGAAGTTCTCTGTGAACTCCAACTTCCCACACGCAAATTGTACGTCCAAGGCCACTTCAGAAGTTTGGTACGTCTTGCCCTTGGCAAAGCGTACCTGAATAGGCTTGTCTGCCTTGGAGGTAGACAAGCCCAACTTCTTCACCAACTTTGGACTTATGAAGGAGTGAGTCGCTCCTGTGTCCACAAGAAAAGTAACATCACGGTTAGCAATCTTGGCTTGCAGATACATCAGTCCTGGCGTCTTCTTCGTGGTTCTCAAGGTCACAGTCATCTGGCCCTCCAACAAGTCCTTTGCAACAAATGCATTCATGCTACAGTTACTAACCTTAGGTTTCGTACACCCCTTAGCAATGTGGCCCGCCTCGCCACAGTTGTAGCAAGTAAACTTAGCGCCATTGCCTTTCTGAGGTGTCTGCCCCTTAGGTTTTACTCCTGTTTGCTGCCGCTTTGCTGCCGGGGCAGAAGTATCCTTCCGATCCTTCTCACCCCCATCCCATTGTCGCTTGAAGCCCTTGTTCTTCTTCTGGAACTTGTCCGTGCTGCGAGGTTCAAAAGGTTTTTGTTGCTGGACTTCATCGTCCCCAATTCGCTCCGCTAGCTTCAAAAGTTCGGCACTTGTCGCAGGTAGCTCCGGCATCCGAAAGAGAGCCTTCTCCGAGCTGGACTTGAGTCCCCCAATGAATATACATATTTTGGTCTCCTCAGTCCACTTGGAGAACGAATCCAGTTTGGCACTGAACTCGGGCACATAAGCACTTAAGGTCCCTGTCTGCTTCAGCCGAACTAACTCAACACCGTCCCGAATCCTCTGATACTCCGGAGTGAATCGTCCCGCGAGCAACTCCTTGAACTCCTTCCAACCAAGCGCCGAGACGGTCAAGGCATGCTCATCCCTGTATGCGGTCCATCAGAGAAGCGCATGGTTGGGCCGCTCTCACTTTGTCTGACTCCTGAGCCTGATGCGCTTCAAAGTATAGGTCTAACTCGGTTAAGAAATCCTTAACCTTGCGAGCCCGTCCTATACCTGTAAACGGAGTCGGCAAATTCGTCTTACAAAGCTTCCTGGTAGCCGAGGAACTTCCTTGGTCTGCCTCAAGCTCAGCGATACGTTTATCCCTTGAGGCCATCCATTCCTGCATGGTCTTCATCATTTTGATGAGTTCCGCATACAAGGCTCCTTGACTTCCCGCGCCTGCATCGTTGGGCACCGTTGGCAAGACTCCATCTTGCTGCAGCGGTGCCACAGCTGGAACTGGGCTTCCTTGACGTTGGGGCGAAGGTTGTCGGTTGTCGTCCCCTGACTGTGCCTCGGGGCTAGCTCGAGTCGATCTGTTCCCGTTAGCCGCTCCTCGTTTCTTGGTCTTCCTCCTGGAACTCTGTCCGTCCTCGGCCATCGCTCCAAGTGTTCACCTAGAAACGCTGATCCGCTTCGTGTCTCGCGTCCCTCCTCAAGCGTCCAGCCTTCAGCCGCTACCTCAAGTTCTCGCTCACCGAAACGTCGGCTCTGATACCACTTTTCGCGCACCTACTGCCTTGTTGCGCCAGCGGAAGCTCTAGCTTAGTAGGTCGCAAACTTTTCACCGCTAACCTGCAAACACAATCACAAGTTAGCGTCCATGCACCACTTACCTTAGTTCTGTTTGGTCCGGACCGGAGCCAGACCGTCTCCCTAATCATCAAGCTCAGCAATCCTAAGTCCCGACTTAGATCCACCTAAGTCGGTCCCAAACATGAGCAAGTCACAATATGACTTGGGGCGGACTTCCCATAAAGTCCAGGGTCCTAAACGGTGCCTCCAGCACACCTAGCGGCCCAACCGCCCGTGATGTCCGTCTGGGTCTAGGCTCCCGAACGGTGGTCTAACCCGCCGACTCGTTCCCTAGTCTTGCCCCAGCCCTTGCATCGTTCCTAAGTCCAGACATCCAAGTCTGGATCGGAACGTGCCTTGGAACCGGCCCAGCCATCACCTCATGCCCCCAGAGTCCGCCCGCCGAACCCTGGGGTCGGGTGACTCGTCCTGGCCCACCCAGGCATCGAGCCCCCCTCATATATACTTCTGGGGATCGGCGGCCCCGCCCTCCTCTTTGGTCCCTGAAAATTATACCACAACCCGATTGTGGTTCGGCCATAACTTCCAGCTCGGAGGTCAGATCGAGGAGTGTTATATATCACTGGAAAGCTCTCGACGAGACCTTTCCAATGATACCTCACTCGCCTCGAGATCTTACGTGGAGCTCCGTCCACGACCTAAAACGTCCCTGGAGCTTCAACACTTAGCAGTTTTTCCGAAAACCTGTGGTCCAGACCCAAGGTCGAACCCTGTGGTTCGTCTGCGTCTCGGACCCACGTCTTGATCCCACGTCTCGGACCCACGTCTCAGACCTATGTCTGAGACTCATGTTTCAGCCCGTTCTTAGACTCGCCCCCTTAGGTCAGCGTTCGTCTGGGGCCCTCTTGGGGTAGGCCCTTATGTCCTAACCCAAGGTTCTAACCTTGATTCAGAGAACCACTTAGGGTTCATCTGATCCCGACTTCCCGGTCACGCCGTTAAGTCCTACTCGCAGCGTTCCCAACCTAACGCAAGTCCGCTAGGGTTCTGTTGTTCGCGTCTGCTCCCGATCTTGAGAATGAGGGACGCGACATTTGGCACTGCTTTGGTAGTGGGAGGTTACACAGATTAAGTATGTGGTGCTCTGTTCTGCCTTTCCTCATCGAGTCTCACTGTGACTCCTGCAATCGACATGGGCATTCGGACCCTTGCTCGCGAGTCAGTAGGTTCCGTGTAGCGGCCGCGCCAACCTTCCTTCAGCAGCTCTCAAGAGCCTTTGCACTTGCTTCATTCTCATGGGCATCTTGTCTGTCTGTTGCTCTGCTCCCTGAGAACTTTGTGTCTCGTTATCACACGACGTCCTCAGTTCGCCTCTCCTGGCGGCGCTTGGTAATACCGTGGAGTCGTCTCACCAAGGTCCACTTATCACTCCATCGCTCGACTGCTCCGCGTCGGTATCTCTCCTTCAGTGGCCGCTTCTAGCGTTAGCAGTAGATTCCCAGTATGGGCCGCTCAAACGCTGTACTCTAAGTAGTTGTTGCAATTCAATATTAGCACTCTTATCACATAGCGCTTTACCATTCACCTCCTTGTCTGGTCGTCTTCACCACATCCTTTGGTCCTTCACTGGTGCTCTCGTGCTTCGTATGGGGTTCTCGTCCGTCATCTTTCGTCTTCTTTCCATTTGAGGCCTTTAAACCTCTCGACTTATCTTATTCTCCTTTGTTCTTCAGCTTCGGCTCTTCGTTCTTGCGGCCATTCGTTACGAAGAAACAGCAATAACCTCGTCTTCTTCGCTTCACTTCGCTTCGCTTCGGTGTACCCTTGCTCAATCAACCCGGTAGTATAGGGTTGCACAAGCCTCTTCGTCAACCTGAGCCTCGACACTCCAAACTCAGTTCTTGATTCACGTCTTCCTTGTTTGGAGCTTCTCTCTGTTCGCTGACTTCACCTTCGTCATCGCTCTCATCATCTCCAGTGTAGCCCTAATCGTCTTCAAATGTTTCAATACGGCGGTGTAGTGGTTGTGCGTCGTCTCCCACCACTGCGTGGACAGCGGCTACGCGCATTCACCTTCGCAATGTCGTTATCCCCACACTTCCTTGCGTCGATCACTATTCTGCTTAAGAAGAAACGGAAAAGAGAGAAAAGAGAACCATCGAGGCGGCTATGGCGCCTCGCAGTCTCCCGCATTCTCCCGCCACTCCATTTTCACGAATTCTTTTTCATTTTCTCCCGATTTTCCAATGGCATGTGTTTCTGTTGCTGCACTTACCAATCAGAAATCGTTTCTCCCCCCAGCCCCCAAGATCAATCTCGAAATCACAGCCCGCAGCCAGGAATGACACAAGATTGCACACAGCGAGTCCTCCTCCCTGCGCAAGCTCTCACTCCTTGCATGGCTTAATCTTCTTGCATGCATGGCTTAATCTTTTATTTTGACCTGAATACCAGCACTAACGCACCGATGTAAGGGGTTTTTACTGATAAAAGGTCAGAGGCCACCCCGTAGGCAGATAACCGGTAACAACGGGGGGTAAAAGGATAGGAGACCTCACACGCAGAAGAAGGCCCATAAGGCACCGAGCAGTAGAACAGGGTAACTGCACAGAGTAAATGAAGAGGGACAGAACACAAGAGAGTAAAGATCACGAGGGTGCGAAACGGAAGGAGAGCAACCAAAGAAAAAGGGAATGAAGAAAACGAACCAACAAACATAAACAAACATAAAACAGGGAGCCAACGTCGCGTAGAACCGCACTCATCAGACCTGGAATGCCTCAGCTTTTACCAAGGACAGGGTAAGCAAACGCGGCGGTGAAAAAGACCTTGACAGAGAATGAATCAAAAGTCGGACGTTCTTGGCAAGAGGAGTAAGGGAAAGGTGGATAAGACAGAACAAAAAAACAAGAAGTGGTAATTGGAGTCTAGCAAAAAGAACAGAACAAAGGAAAAACCAGTGAACTGACGAAACAGACAGAGAAACAAAGGAAGAAAACTTCCAAGAAAAGAACAAGAGGACTGAGAGACTGAAAGGATGCGAAATAAGAACAAATAGTGGCTGCAGGCCAAGGCGATTGAAGATTTTCCGCTCAGCAGCCCATGGATAGCCTCAGCTAATGTCAAAAGACAAGGTAAGCGGCCGCTGAAGTGGAAACACTGAGAGAATGACGAAAGAGCAGGATGTTTACGAGACAAAACCAGCGGAGTGATAGCGGAGGAGGCGAACGAGAAGGATGACAAAACGAAAAAGGACACGGTGAAGAAGAGAGACCAGCAGAGATAAAGATCTAGCCAGCAGGGAGGCCGGGATCAGAATAGAGGAAACGGAAAGCGATACTGCTTCGATGTAGACTAATCGTCGATGGAGACAAGCGGTACGACGATTATCGGCCATATCCTGAGGGTGGTTCGCAGGATCAAGATACGATGCCGACTCTAGTAGGAGAGCCATTAATCTAAGTGTAAATCGAAGCGCATCAAAAGAATAAGAATAAGGTCTTTAAATGTCCAAACCGATATCAGATCCGAAGCAAACTAAGACCTAGATAGACTAATGGCAATCTAAAGAGTCTAAAGTGCCACAATTGCAAGTCTGAGGAGAGAGTCTCCGAAAAACCGAATAATACACAGGAGTGCACAAATTGACAGCCATCCCGCAGAAGCTCCAAATCCACAGCGCCAGCAGCACGCATCACCGAAGGACGAGTCGATAGGTGTGCGCTAAGGCGGCAAGCAGAGTCACAAGTGATCAAGATGGAGATGAATAGCCGCAAACAGGAAATCGGTGTAGAGTTGAAGTTGAACGGCAGACACAGCCGCAAGCAAGAGAGCCTCATAGAAACAGCACCAGCCAAAGAGGAAGTGCCATTCACCAGAAGAACCGGACATCCCGATCGCCGAAAGTAGAGGCCGGGCTCAGCAGTCGAAGAGGATCCACAAACTTCAGAACCGTAGTCTGATATGGGATCAGAAGTCGATGTAGAATCCATAGGGAACGGTCTCCCAAGCCGACAAAGAGGAGAGGCTTAGAATTTCAAGCTGCCATATCCGGCAAACAATCAAGCCAGTGTCAGCGAAAAGGCACGGAAAGCTCAATTAATCGACGCCACGGAGCATAGCATGGAAAGTCAAGATTCAATACAGAAAGCACAGACAGAGAGTCCAGAGAGGAGGAAGCATGTAGACTCAGGCAGCCTCAAGTCTCGAGCAGCCGTAGTAGACAAAGACGGCTGGCAAGAGACGGCCGAAGAGAAATAAATCCTCCGGGAGCAGCACCGCAGACACCGTGTGGTCGAAGAAAGAAATCGCACTCCACTCAGAAGTAGCGACCTCCGCATCGTTAGCACACAGCCTCATCAAGAGGCCGAAGGAGAAGTCGCAAGAAGCCACTGCCGCAGACCATCGCCGCATTAGCGTAAAAAGCGAGCTGAATAGCACATCTCCAAAAGACCACCCGCAGTCGGAGCAGGACGGCCAACGACGAGCCGCTCGCCCAGTAGAGGTACAGCCGCAGAACAAGCAACGGCCTCGAGTCTCGTATGATCGTGGAAGACAGAAGCGGCCGCTCAGCAACAATCGGGGAGAAAACAATCCTTCAGGAGCATCGCCGTAACAGGTAGGTCGAAGAGGAAAGCCCCCTCCTCCAGAAACAGCATCTCCACGTCGAGAGCAGGTTGCTCACAGTAAGAAGGTCGACGAAAAAGACTTCAAGAGATCAGTATTATAGCGAAAGAGCAACGGGGACAAATCCGCATCAAATCTGAGCACATCGGGACATAGAAGCCACACATCCGCGCGCGCAAACATCGTGAGAAAAAAAGTCCACAAGGCGGCTAAAAGAACAAGAAAGCAGTAGGGAAGAGGAGTAAGTAGAAGCAAAACATAGAATTTACTGGAGAACAACACACGGGAGCGCCAAAAAGAGAGAAGGAGGGCAGGATCGAGCAAGAAGACCAAAGAAAAAGACAAAAGGCAAATGACTGAGATTAGGGTACGGCGAAGGAGAACCCTAACCGAGAAACAAAGAGGATCGTTAGATCATGGCCAATCAATGGATCAAGGTAGGTTGGTGGTCTAAGCCAATGAGGAGAATGGGGAGTGCGGATAGGCGAGGACCAAGCGGAAGGAGCGAGAAGGACTGGTAGAAGGTTACAATGAAGGATAAACCTAAGTGAGGAACAGAGAACACCGTTAGATCAAAGCGATCAAAGGATGAGAGAAAACATGTGATTGAACCTAACGGTAGATAAAAAAGATTATCCGGTGGGTAAAGGATACCAGACACGAGGCGGCAGATGAGCCGTTGAGGAGCCCTCATACCAGTGGAAACGATTGCGAGAGGGAGGGGGGGTAGTCCGGGAGGCAGAGAGGAAGGAGCCTCATTTGCGAAGTGAGAGAGTGACAGTCGAACGAGGAGGAGAAAACAGAAAGAGGTGAAGATTAGAGAACGGAGAGTAGAAGATGCAAGGCAAGAGATGAACAGGGAGAGAGTACACAGAGGAAGGTTGTGAAGCCATTAGGATGACAGTTCGACGTTGAGAGGAATGACCATTGCAGGAGTGCTCTGTCGAGAGAGAAGCGTGCACTGATGCAGAAGCCATTTGTGTAGTCGCGAGGTGTCATCGAGGTCGAGCAGTCGAATAATCAGCAGAGCAGCATCCATTCTGCGCAGGCTCATTTTGGAAGGACCGAGCTCTTTAAATAGAGCTATCTACTTATCCGCAGCACTGCGAATACAGGTAAAGATTGGTACCGCAAGAAGTTCCTGTGCATAGACTTCATGATTTCTGCAAGACCAGATAGCGCGAAGGATTTCTGTTGTGACAGCAATAGTAGCATCCTGTCGAGTGTCACCACTGAATAAGTAGTCAAAGAGTTGTAGGACGCCAATGTCAGGGTAGCCAGGATACTGTATTTGCCAGGGAAGAGCAGAAATCGTGCTCCAAGTTTGTGCTACCTTGGGACAGTGTAGAAAGAGATGGTCAATCGTTTCTAAGTGCTCCTTGCATCTGTCGCATGTACCATCACCATGTCCGATACGAGATGCACGCACCTGAGTGTAGAACCCTTGGTGCAGTATTCGCCATCAAAAGGTTTTGTCACGCCTGGCCAGCAAAGAGCCCCAGAGAGAATTCCAACGCTTACTCCAGAGGATAGCAGCGTCGTTAGAGAGCCATTTGCGGTTGAGAGCATCCGAAACCGAGAGGTCACTGTTGAGCATGGAGTAGTAGCTGGTCGAAGGTAGCAAGAAGCCAGTCGTCGCAGCCTTAGTGTCCCAGCACCAACCAGCAGACACTGACAGCGGAGAGAGTGACGGAGCTAGAGACTGGGTGATTTTGGAGACAAAGTCAGCCCAGGAAGATTGAAGAGAAGAACCATCACCATCGAAGGCTAGAGGCAAGAGAGACGCACTCAGTCGATCTTTCTGGAGATAGAGGGCGGAGGGAGTGGTGATATGGAGTTCACGAAGCCTGGACATGATGAACTTGGTGGTGACGTTACCAACATCGAAGCAGTTAAGGACCAAGTTCACAGTGTCTCTCAGTGTGATTGAGAGAGGGAGAGGAACACCAACTGGAAACCAGCAGAGATGAGGACGTACAGCCTTCCAAGCACTAATGATAGCATGATTTCGTGCACCTACCGCCTTGTTGTGCCAGCGGAAGCTCTAGCTCAGTAGGTCACAAACTTTACACCGCTAACCTGCAAACACAATTACAAGTTAGTGTCCATGCACCACTTACCTTAGTTCTGTTTGGTCCGGACCGGAGTCGGACCGTCTCCCTATTCATCAAGCTCAGCAATCCTAAGTCCCGACTTAGATCCGTCTAAATCGGTCCCAAACATGAGCAAGTCACAATATGACTTGGGGCGGACTTCTCATAAAGTCCAGGGTCTTAAACGGTGCCTCCAGCACACCTAGCGGTCCAACCGCCCGTGATGTCCGTCTGGGTCTAGGTTCCCGAACGGTGGTCTAACCCGCCGACTCGTTTCCTAGTCTTGCCCCAGCCCTTACATCGTTCATAAGTCCAGACATCCAAGTCTAGCTCCGAACGTGCCTTGGAACCGGCCCAGCCATCACCTCATGCCTCCAGAGTCCGCCCGCCGAACCCTGGGGTCGGGTGACTTGTCCTGGCCCACCCAGGCATCGAGCCCCCCTCATATATACTTCTAGGGATCGGCGGTCCCGCCCTCCTCTTTGGTCCCTGAAAATTATACCACAACCCGATTGTGGTTCGGCCATAACTTCCAGCTCGGAGGTCAGATCGAGGAGTGTTATATATCACTGGAAAGCTCTCGACGAGACCTTTCCAATGATACCTCACTCGCCTCGAGATCTTACGTAGAGCTCCGTCCACGACCTAAAACGTCCCTGGAGCTCCAACACTTAGTCATTTTTCCGAGAACCTGTGGTCCGTCTGCGTCTCGGACCCACGTCTCGGTCCCATGTCTTGGACCCACATCTCAGACCTATGTCTGAGACTCAAGTTTCAGCCCGTTCCCGGACTCGCCCCCTTAGGTCAGCGTTCGTCTGAGGGCCTCTTGGGGTAAGCCCTTATGTCGTAACCCAAGGTTCCAACCTTGGTTCAGAGAACCACTTAGAGTTCCTCTTATCCCGACTTCCCGGCCAAGCCGTTAAGTCCTACTCGTAGCGTTCGCAACCTAGCGCAAGTCCACTAGGGTTCTGTTGCTTTTCATCTGCGCATGATCTTGAGAATGAGGGTCGCGACACCTCATCTACACCACCACCGTTATGTGGGGACCATGCTAATCTTCTCAAGAACCCATCAGGACCAACGATACACACTCTCCCAGATCACTCCTCCTCCCGTGAAGACGGCGGCAGCCCGAGGCAGAACCATCCACTTACAGACCGAGATCAAAAAGGCGTACTCTTAGGAGGACGAGAGACGGTGCGGTGATCGTTCAGCAGGTCCTTGCCACCAAATGATCAGTGCATACGCGGTGGAGTGTTCAGGGATCACTCCCAAGACGAGGCGTAATCCGTCCGCAGCAGATAGGCATGAAGGATGGCAAAATCGTCCTCGAAAGATAGCAGGTAATCCGCCTGTAGTACCCGATCAGTCATACCGCAGAGCCGCACTTCCGCACGTCCACTTGCGTCCCGCCGGTTCTCGTTCAAAATGGAAGTATCTGCGAGTAGGAGAGCACCAACGAGCATCCTCACAAAACCTCGTGCTCGCATCGACAATTCCACTGCGTGCAGATGCACCCATCCTTCATCGTCTTGACAGGGTAAGGACGCAACATGCCGCTCACAGGAATACCAGCAACAAGGCGAGGAAGAATAAGTGGATCGAGACGGTTTAGGGTTTAGGACATACCCAAGGCTGTCGGATGTGAGGTCACGCGGCGCCTGATTCCCGCCGTCAGATGTCCCCCATCGGGATAGAACCCTAAGAATGAGTGGACGCGATCAGTCAAGCCGCGACGTGGTAGGTGACTGGTAGGTATGACCAATCTCCTCGCAAAGGGCATCGACGATCGAGATTAACCTTGTTGGTGGGAGGGTCATCCTTCCTTATGCGTAGATTGATGGTGATCAATGTCATCGCGTACATCGTAGAAAGAGCCCCTAGATCAGCGGATCGGACGGCAGTTAGCCACATGATTTGAAATGGACGATAAGATCACGGATTGGGCCAGTCGTGGCAGACCGAGGTCGTCACCCGACTTGACGGGGTACCTCGTTCCCAGAGCCTAGGTCTCTCGCGTGGTCATCAATTCCTTCTCCTTCTATGCACGGCTTTCCAATTGATGTCGCTATGGCGTGTCGAGGTTTTCTCGTGTGTTTGATCCTTACTCCAGAAGACATGAGCACAGCGTAGTTCCTGTTGTTGTCAAATTGACAGGTAGTGAAGCAATCAAGCACCCTGGCAATAGCAACGGAGGAGGCAGCCTTCCACGACATCCAATTCGACGCAAGGTCGATCCATTCAGTAGATACTGGCGTTCCTCATCTTCCGTGCGACCATAGCACGAGCATCCCGTTGAATTGCCTCTGCAATTTACTATGATCACGAATTGGTGTAAGCGAGGCGCCTTTTGTCTTCCTTCTCGTCTTAATCCTTAGCGATATCTGGGCAGTATGTTTCTGTCGTGGCACGCAGGCGGCCGTAGCGATTACCATCTTCACGGAGGACGGCCAGTATCGTTGTATCTGCCAGGTCGAAGGCGTCCATCTCGGCTGTCGCGTGATTGAGATCTCCACAATGAGTCTTTACGCAAGTTCCAACTGACACGCCGAGTAGATGGACCCCTAGGTATCACATCGAGGCCGGTCCGATGTGTAAGGTATGCTTACAATTTTGCCTTCCAGTCTTGTCCACGTCGATCAAGATGTTCTGCCGCAATCTCGGTCGTAGCATTTCGATCTGCAGCTATGCTTCTGTGATAACTTCCCTTCTTTGTAAGTCTTCAGTTCCTCTCTCCAAGGACTTAGGAGCACAGTCATTCCAGTTCCAGTTCAAGGTGCAGCCTGTTAGCTCCACTTTGTCCATCCTCGCAATGAGAATGACACAATTGTTCCATCAGCCAGATTTGTAACCTGTTTCTTTCGTCACTGTGCAGCAGATTAGTCAGTTGGAGGGCTGCTTGTGCTGTCAAGTCGTCTTCCTTCCTCCGAGAGCTCTCGCTCCACCTTGCGATGATGTTTTCAGAGGCCTTCCGAATGACAGCGGGGAGGAAGACCACGCGGTCTTCGTGAGTGTACATCTGATAATTTCACGAGATCCATGTAGCCCTTATCGTTTCTGCGATTAGAGCCTTGACAGTCAGTTGGATCTCTTTGTCATGTAGGTTCTCAATCCAGTCGTGTACTTCTACCAGGTCATGCGGTTGATCAGGGATGGGGCTGGTTCCTGACCAGGGGAGACCTTTAATGTTTCGCCAGCACTCAGCCGCCGGGGGACAGCAAAAAAGTATGTGGTTAATTGTTTCTTGCTGTCTGATACACCTTGCACAGGTTCCATCCCCATGTCCAAGTCTCTTAGCTCTCATGTTCGTGTATAGTCCTTGGTGTAGTATTTTCCACCAATTGATCAGATCACGTTGCGGCATTTCAGCTCCCCAGGTGGAGTCCCACCTGGCTTTCCACTAGGGCTCTTCGTCCTCCCTCTGCCACTTACGGTTGAGTTCTTGTGTGCAGCTGGTTTGATCCTCAATCCGTGTGTACAGGTCAGCCGTGCTAAGAATAAATCCACTCCACTCTGGTTGATTAACCTCTTAGTATTGGCGCAGTTCTACCGCAAGTATGTGAAGGGGTTTTCAAAGATCACGAAGCCGCTGACGGACTGGACGGGCAAAGACACACAGGTAAGTTGGACCAAGGAGGTGGATGATGCGTTTCAGATGATCAAAACTATTTTGTCAAAGGCGCCAGTTTAAAAGCTGCCGGGGTTCGACAAACCATTCGAAGTGCAAACCGACGCGAGCGACTATGCGATTGTCAGAGTGTTGGTGCAGGATGGAAAACCTGTAGCGTACGAAAGCAAGAAGCTATCTGGGACAGAGAGTCGAAAGTCGACTCATGAGAAAGAACTGTTCGCGGTGGTTCATTGCTTGAGGAAAGAGCGGTATTACTTGGGACTTCACAAAACCCAAGTATATACTGATAATATTTCGCTCAAGTACTTTGAGACACAAGATCAGGTGACGCCGAAGCAACTACGATGGCATGATAACCTTGCGCTCATGAACATGGAATTAATCCACAAAGCGGGAAAGGACAATGTGGTTCCTGACATCTTGAGTCGCAAGGAGGAATATCTTCCATCGTAAACACAGATTTTGCGAGCTATGTATCCTAAGGAGTCAGACTTGGAGAGACGAATTTACCTCCCGCTTAGGGCTGCATTCCCAAACAGCTCGACTAGTAGACAACGCCTTTCTGGAGCCAGCAACCCGAGCAGCCTAGAGAGTCTTTGTACATCGAGTATCTAGTCCAATCGTTGGACCACGGGCATGAGAAGCTTGGAGTATAGGGACCAATTCTAGGACCATCGAACCGGCCGTGGATCAATTTTGGTCGGGGCGAGGGTCTCGATATGGATCAAAGATGGGACCATTTTGGACATTGATGGAGTTAGGAGTCAATACCTTTTTGGGATTGATCGGGGCGGGTTGTTCGTTTCAGTAGAGCCTCTGATGGATCAGCGGGCAGACCAGATTTGGGACCACGTAAACCACAACCGCCCTCCGGTTGGGTGTGTTGGGGAGGTGGAGGGTGTAAAGGTGGTCTCCCAACTAAAGGGCGGGCGGTCTGGCTGGTCCCGCAGATGGTCCAGAGAAGCACAACCCGAGCCAGTGTGGTCTCCACAACCACAACCATCCGACCGTGGTTGCCTCTATACGTACGAGGTTGCCAGCGGTACTAACTAGGTTGGAGTCCGCCTTCGTACGTGTGGCGTGGTCCAATGGGAGAGAAGAACCAGGTATAATTTGAATTAATTGAGTAAATAGATAAATAAATACATACAAATTAAAGAATACCACTAGTGCCCCTATAAAAAGGGCGTACTGGCAAGAAACTGACGTGCCATTCTGTCGCGTGTAGCCAAGCTGCACGCAACAGTGAAACACGAGCTCTCCCTGTGTTCAAACTCATGGAGGAGCGCGTCAGTGAGGCGTGTCAGCGATGACTCGCTTGTACTTTTCCAGTAACCTAACTAGGAGTTTGAGGTTTTCGACCGTTCTGTGCCTACGGGTTACACACTAATCTTTTGGGTCGCTGCAGCTCTTGCTCTGTTGAGGTTCTTCATTTTTCTGCTTCATCGCTGCGGCTCGCGACTTCGTTTTGTGCCTTCGATCACTGCACCTGTGACTTTGTGGTTTTAAACTGCGGCTCTATGGTTTTACACTAATCTTTTCAAGATTTATCTTTGTCATCGCTGCGGCTCGCATTCGCTACATGTGCGGGCGGTTTTGAGATATTTTGTTCTTATCGTTGCGGCTTTATTTTGTGCAAGCGGGTTTCGACGGCGGTTGCGGCTTACGTTCGGTGAAGTTCCAAGGTTTCTCTTTTTCATCGCTACTCACGTTCTGTGAATGTGTTCTGTGGAGTTTCTGAATTTCTCTTTCTCATCGCTGCGGCTCGCTTTCTATGCAGGCTGGTTGGAGTCATATATTTCTCATCACTGTGGCTCACGTTCTGTCTCCATGCCACACACAGTCAAGAGACGGAGGGTGATGGCTGAGATAGAGCTCGAAGATGCTTGGATAGTCTCGGGCGGCTGTCTTGCTGACAACCCTCTAACTTTCACTACACAAGAACTACGAGAAGCTTTTCCTGATTATAGTGCTGCTGTGGTGGTCTTTGTTATCTCTGATGGAGGTGCACACCTATGGGACTTTGAGAGTTAACTGATAGCATGCATTTCTGCCTCTTACACGGAGGAAACCTCCAAATAGAAACGTTTCGTCATTTACAAAGAGCTCTCTTTTCTTCTTGGCTATGTGGATCGGAAGCAGTTGCCTGAACTCCTTGAAGCTGCAGTAGAACGTAAGCTTCATGATCACAGTGAAGTTTTTGTCGGTTTTCAGAACTAGTTCTCCTGTTTTCTTTTTTGAAGTACATTCTGTTGTCCATATTGTCTCTTCTTTTTTTCTTTTAGTTGCATGCATGATGCATCTCGACTAGCGGACCTAGGAGCTGTTGAATCAGTTTCTACAGAATGCTATGCCCAGATGGAGGCTTTAGGGTAGGTCTAACTCAGTAGGTCGTAAACTTTACACCGCTAACCTGCAAACACAATCACAAGTTAGCGTCCATGCATCACTTACCTTAATTCTGTTTGGTCCGGACCGGAGCCGGACCATCTCCTTATTCATCAAGCTCAGCAGTTCCTAAGTCCCGAATTAGATCCGCCTAAGTCGGTCCCAAACATGAGCAAGTCACAATATGACTTGGGGCGGACTTCCCATAAAGTCCAGGGTCCTAAACGGTGCCTCCAGCACACCTAACGGCTCAACCGCCCGTGATGTCAGTTTGGGTCTAGGCTCCCGAACTGTGGTCTAACCCGCCGACTCGTTCCTTAGTCTTGCCCCAGCCCTTACATCGTTCCTAAGTCCAGACATCCAAGTCTGGATCGGAATGTGCCTTGGAACCGGCCCAGCCATCACCTCATGCCCCCAGAGTCCGTCCGCCAAACCTTGGGGTCGGGTGACTCGTCCTGGCCCACCCAGGCATCGAGCCCCCCTCATATATATTTCTGGGGATCGGCGGCCCCGCCCTCCTCTTTGGTCCCTGAAAATTATACCACAACCCGATTGTGGTTCGGTCATAACTTCTAGCTCGAAGGTCAGATCGAGGAGTGTTATATATCACTGGAAAGCTCTCGACGAGATCTTTCCAATGATAGCTCGCTCGCCTCGCGATCTTACGTGGAGCTCCGTCCACGACCTAAAACGTCCCTGGAGCTCCAACACTTAGCCGTTTTTTCAAAACTTGTGGTCTAGACCCAAGGTCGAACCCTGTGGTTCGTCTGCGTCTCGGATCCACGTCTCGGACCTATGTCTGAGACTCATGTTTCAGCCTGTTCCCAGACTCGCCCCCTTAGGTCAGCGTTCGTCTGAGGCCCTCTTGGGGTAGGCCTTTATGTCCTAACCCAAGGTTCTAACCTTGGTTCAGAGAACCACTTAGGGTTCATCTGATCCCAACTTCCCGTCCAAGCCGTTAAGTCTTACTCGCAGCGTTCACAACCTAGCGCAAGTCCGCTTGGGTTCTGTTGCTCGCGTCTGCACCCGATCTTGAGAATGAGAGGCGCGACAGTTGAAGGCTGATGGCGTTGTTGGTTCAGCCCACTTCACTTTCCGCTTGTGTCCTTCTTTGGCTGAGCTGCCTTCCGTAACATTCTCTTGCGCCTTCTGTGACCCATCTTCATTCTTATCTGCTTGAGTAGCATCAACTGCTCCTTCACCCAGCAGTGCTAAATCCTTCACTTGCTCAGCTTGTGGTACAGGGACCTCTGCTTCTTTCTCCTGTGTTGCTTTTGCTTGAGCTAAATCCGCCTTAAGCACCTTGTTCTCAGCTTTCACTTGCTCAAGTCGGCCTTCCAATTTCTTCAGAAACGCCTGCATCTCGTCCATCCCAGTCGGCACGACTTCCATTGTCGATGATGTTCAGCAAAAATTCAACCTGAACCTGCTCTGATACCAACTGTAACGTTCGACCGCAGATTACGGAATCGAGCTGTCCGTCTCTAACCAATGAGTTGCCGAACGTGAACCTCCCTGAAGACCGGTACACTTTATTTGTGTCTCCAGATCCAGTTCGTTAAACTTTCCGCTAATAAACACCAAGGATTGGATAACCGTCGGACGGGTTTAGAATAACCAACTAGTCTGTTGTGGGTCTCTGGTACTAATCTCAGGTTTCAGAATACCATGGAAACTATTCTCGGCCTGGGTTGGATAAAATTTGGGCAACGCTTCCGCTACTGGTGATCAAGTCAAAACGCAATAATCCTTGCAGGACTACAGCCAGGACTAGGAAGCCTAGTGGATGCTAGGAAGTAAGAAGGTACACAGAAATAGAGTAAACTCCACACCAGACGCTTCAATCCAACTTTGGCACTCAATCCAAGCTTGCTTATCATATAACAAAGCAAATCACGGGCTCATATACATTACACAGCGTTTTCTTGCTGACAGGGTCTCGGAAGAACTCTTGGACCGGCAATCTTCCTTGTTCTGCTACTCGCTTATGAAAATTTCACTCCAGAAGGCTTGATTTCACTCTGAACGCTCTTGTTTTCCTATTCAACATACTAAATCTCAAATTAACGGTCTGATAAGCATCAGATCATTCCTGATACCTTGAGATTGCAACTATTTACTCAAAGTAAGCACTCAATGTAATCTAGTCTATGCCAACCGTCTCTGCTCTCTGTGTTTCACTGTACAGTCTATGCTCTCTGGTTAGCCTCTGCTCTGTCTCTGCCCTCTACTGGTACAATCCGCAGTAAAGTGAAGAAATGGAGAGAAGAAGTAACTTTTTAGGGTTCGCGACCCTAGTTATATGTCTCCAACCTTGCTTCAATCCGCAGTCTTCCGAGACCGGTAGCCAGCGTCATGTGTACTTTGTCGTTAATCACTGCCCATATATTTAGACAACGGCGTTACAAAGGAGTTTGTAAGGAACAAATCTTAGGGACAGAAGGCTGAATCTCAGCGGATTCTAGCAGCAAGGCTACTCTGCCGCTTACAATACCTCGTCCCATATTTAAGTCGTCTGCAAAGGATTCATGCCGAGTTAGGTGGCGAGGGTCCTTATCGGCCATAGTAGCCTACCCCGGTTTGATCCAAGTGACCCGAAGGACTTAATCGGCAGCCGTCTGCTAACTAGGTTGGCGGACCTCTTTGCGGACGGCCGGTACGGCACGACCCAGATAATTATCTACAGCCATGAATGGACAACTTCTCCCTGGTTCCCGTCCAGGTTTCGTGTAACCTGGGACTCTACTACCCTGCGCAATCTTCCCTCCTATGAGGACTACTAGCTTATCCAAAGCGAAAGTCAATGTGGGACCACGGACAGTCTCCAGCAGAGGCTAAAGTAACTCATGGCGGGAGACGTTGAAGGCACTACATTCTACTACCACATGTACCGTAAGACCCTCTCTGGGATCATTGAACCAACGTTGCCCGCATAATGGACAATTGTGTGAGGTCTTTGCTATTTTGTTTTTCTTAGTTGTCGGTGCAAATGATAAACATCCGGTTCGGGCCTGTGCTAGCCACTGAATTCCTTTCACCACCTCCACTGGCTCTTTGCGGGCCACTACTAAATATTTTTTTGTTGGATATAGACCACGTCTTTCATAGCTGTCCTTATCCAGCCTTCCCTCTCTCGTGTCAAATTCCTCCCACGCCATTCTCTTGGCTGAGGTCCCCCCCTTCCTGTGCGGCCCATTCCACCAACGCCTGATTGTAAAGAGTATTGAGTGGGGCCGCCCTTTGGGTCTCTTGGGTATTGCCTGCCTTACTATTTCCGCCCATAGTGAGTCTAATTCCTGAAATTTGTCCCTTATCCGAGTTAGTCTAGATGTGGTCATTGTCACTATTGGCAAAACCTGAAACTCCCGTTGAAGGACGACGGTTGAGACCTGCTTGGATTCTGCCATTTTCCCGATGATCCACTTAAGGACCGTTGTGATTACTGTTTGTACATGTCTTACATTCCGCCACCCCTTACCCCATGTTATCTCTCCTCCATATACTATAGTCGGGATGATTATTACCTTTATAACTTAGAGTTTATCCCACATTGGAACCTCTCCATTAACTAGTACAAATTTCCAGCACGCTAGAAGTTTCTGTCCTAGGTCCGCCTTCTCTCTTACCCACATTTAGGTTATCTGGCTGAGGTCTTGAGGGAAAGTCACCCCCAAGTACTTATACCCAATAGGTAATTCTTTATTTTGAGTCTTGAACCTGGTCCTCGCCGAAACACTTGTCCCAAAAGATATTACCCGACACTTTGAATGTCCTACTATGAGTTCCCACCTACTAGCCCATTCTCTGAATTCGATAACCGCTGTTTGGAGGTCCGTCTCAGACTCTTCCACCAATGCTACGTCGTCTGCTAAGAGTAGAGCTACTAACTTCTCATTAATCCTCGGGATCTTAGTCCTCGCAGATTGTTCATTCACAAAGTCATTAATATATATATTGAATAAGAGAGGGGATAATGGGTCCCCTTGTCTCACCCCTGCCCAATGTGACTTCCCCGTTTTAAATGGTCTGAGTATAGCTGCGGCCCGAGCGGAAGAGTAAATCTGCCTAAGGCATTCTAGAGTATCCCCCCCATATTCCTGCTGCCGATAACTTCTGGAACAGGTCGACGTGTGGAACCGAATCGTACACTTTTTGCAGGTCTATAAATGCTACCCATGTGGGTAGATTTAAATCCGCCCTCCTATGAATTACTTCATGTAGTTTGAGGACCTGGGCCATACACTCCTGCTTCCTACAGAAACCTGCTTGACCTTTAAGAAAAAACTTTCTCTCCTCAAGGGCCTTTCCGATTCTGTCATTGATTAGTGTAAGTAATTTAACTAAGACCACCATGAGGGATATTCTCCTTGTCTTGTCCGGCTTCGCTAACCCCAGTTTAGGATCCTTTGGGAGGAGACAAATCCAGGCTATATTAGCTTGGATTGGGATCCCTTCAGTAAGCCATTCATTCAACACACGTAGTATAATCTCTGTAAAAGGAGCCGGAGGCTGATCCGAATTTTCCCTTGCTGCTACATCCGTAAGTATCAGTTTGTACCATTCCGCTGGAAAACGGTCCGGCTCGAGAGCTTTTCCGTTATTCAGCCTTTTAATACCTTTGATCATTTCTGATAGGAAAAATGGGTCATTTAGTCGTGGTATTTGTTCCCACGTTTTTACATCTTGCATCCTACTGTTAGCCTCCTCCGCGTTTACCCCTGTTCTCGTTGCCAACAATTCTTGAATGTATCTTTCCCATCTTCAAATTATTTCCTCATCCTCATAGATGAGTTCCCCGCTTTCATCTCTAACTGGTTGAATTCTCCTTGTGGCTGATTGCGATGGACTCTTCTTCCATCCCTTCAGCTAGCACAAATGTCTCTTATGATTGAGGGTATGCTTCAATTCCAGCCCCTCCTGCAAACGTCCTCTAAATTTACGTCTCCGTAGGTCCTTAATAACTCTGGTTATTTCCACCTTGAGTTGTTGTAGCTCTAACTGCAACCCATCCCGTTCTTCTTGTAGTTGAGAATTTAGGCTTCCCGAAATAGTCTATCTGTCCTGGGATCAGGTTTCGGACCCCTGTTCCTTGTTATTTTTGCGAGGATATTATTCTCCTCGGCTATAGCCGTCATGATCTGCATGAGGTCTGAGTAGGATATCCGTTGGTTCTGAAGGAGCTCGGACCAACGGTTATCCAACAAGATTAACTATGTATCTACTTGGAGTAGATTCCGAGGATCGAAGGTAACCTTCTTGGGCATCAGGGGTTCCTTTACCTTCTAGAAATTCACCCGTAGGACCAAGGGGAGGTGGTCAACGCCTATCCTTGTTGAATCATCGATTTTCAGATTTGAGACTAGGCTTCTCGCTTTCGGGGATAATACACAGTGATCCAGGGCCGACTTTTTTGTCGGGGCTCCTGATGGGTGTTTGAGGTCAATAAACGACCCCGGGTCCTCTTCTGGGATCATATAGAAGATCCCCGGGCATCGGACCAATTCTCTTTGGAGACTTATAGGGGACATATTAAAGTCCCCTAATAAAATGTATGAGTGTGCGTTTGGGGCCCGCACCAGGTTCGTGCATTTTTCCCACAGATCTGTCAACATTTCATCCCGGTTGGACAGTACTCCTCTTGGGTTAGGGACATAGGTAAATCCAATGTGCTAGAGGTTGGACCGATGTCCGTGTGACCGGACCTTGATCAGCAGTAGAGTTGAGGTCCGTATCATCAATGAGGCTTTCAGATACGCTTTAACAAAAATAGCTATGCCCAACCCAGCTTCTAACTCCGACCTCACGACTTGGAACCCATGATACCCCGGTATGGCGAGTACTACGTTCGCTAGAGTTTCCTATACCCCTATGATGTCTCATCGGCACGTACCCTAGGTGCTCCCGGGCCCCCGCAAGACCCTTTATGTTAATCGATGCTATAGTGATACTGTGCCTAGCTACTCTCTTCGGTCTTGGAGGTCTCTCCCCCGTCCCAGCCTGTCTCTCTCTTTTTGCCTCCACATTCTAGAATACCCCCTGTAACGCGCGGACTAAATCACTGGTGTCCTCATTCTATCGGCGGTTGGCAGCCCCCTCAATTTTGACAATGTTTCGCAGCTCTCTCCTACTCAACGTGCGTTCTAGTCGTTCCCATATCAAGCTTGTCCGGCATGTTGCAAGTTCCCCCCAAGCCACGAAGAGTTGGTTTCCTGGTGTATTGCGTAGTGTCTGCATCGGCCTTCTTTGCCTCACCATGAGTTCCCCCAAGTCCGTCGGGTTAGCTAGAGGTTTGAGCCGGGAATTGGCCACAGTGTTGCATCTAGCACTGTCTAGGCTTTCAGCTAGCCTTTCTCTAGTACGGATAACTGCCTACAATGTTGGGTGGGTTGTCGTAGGACTCCTTCACCTCCGTCTTTGAGACCGTGTAGTCCCTTTTTCTGATTTTCGGTCTGATGATTCTGATCGCCTAATACTTGATCAAAGTGTGAGGTTAGAGAGAGGCATCTATTATCTAGAGCTCCCCAGACCCCTCCTCTTGTAGATCCCTTTGATTCGCATTAACGGTAATATTTCACCTCGAGATCCTTTTGTTTTTTGTATTTTGGGAATTTTCTCTTTTGACATCCATAAGGTACCGTATCTCTTGAACTCCACAATGGTGTCCTCCCAAATTGATACTGATGCCGTACTTATTGAAGGCCGTATTTCGGGAGTACTTGACCGTTGCTTCTCCCAATGTACCGTCCTTATGGTTCCTAGCACGGTATCCTCCTTCCGTCCGTTTATGTTCCCTCCGGAGTAATTTTATTTGGAGGGGGCAAGCCTCCTAGCTTGTCTGCGTGTATTATTTTATTAGTATCTTTGTTATAGTGTTTCCTTCCCCCTCCTTAGGATGTCTTTCCAACGATCTAGAGGTTAATTTCTTTAGTCTTTAGTGGCTAAGGCCATTCACTTCTGGGTCGTATACCTCTATTTTTGGATTAAATCTTTAAGTCTTATGGACTTATAGATTTAATCCAAAAATATTCCCTTCTCCCAGGATAATTAAAACGGCTTATTTTGAGTTGTTTTAATTATTCTGGGGATCAGTAGGATATTTTTATTTTATTTAGGGGGGTTTAGGGTTTAGGATTTAGGGCATAAGAATAATAGGCAAGCAGCATTTTGCAATAGCACTAGAAGAGGAAAAAGACTGTCGAGAATGCTAGCTACCAGAGCTTGTTCTATTAGAGGCAACCACGCCAGCTTCCTACCCTGGTCTGCAGAAGCAGAAAGTGAAGATTTCCAACCAGGACCCATTCCCATCTGGATGGAGCTTCCTGGTATGCCCCCACTTATCCACAACTTCCTGAAGGCGACGATCTCGCAATTGGGAGAAATCATCTCGGTTACACCAAACGAGAACTCGGCTACCAGCACGGCTGCTCGTGCATGCATCCTGCTTGACACAACCAAACGTCCCTCAGCAGCCATCCTCATGGACCTGGGGGCTCAAATATATGCACAAAAGATAGCGTGGCTGCATCTAGCCGGATGTTGCTTCCGATGCAAGAGATAAGGGCACTGGCTCAACGACTGCTCTCTCAAATCGACCAAGGACTTGAGATGCCAAAGACCGATCGAACCTCAGACTCATGCTGACAGGAAGATAGCAACACAAGCAGACAAAAAGGTGAGAACGGAAGAAGGACCGGACAACACCTCGGTCCATATGACTACGGGATAGAAGATCCAGGCTGGAGAGGAACCTGTACACCCAACAAGAGAAGACTCAATGAGAAAGTATACACTTGGGTCAACTGTGAAACGCTCACAAGCATTAGATGCATACACATAACTGATAGAGGTGCCGAAAAGATATGCCATCAGAGGAGGAGAAGCAGAGAAGAGCCCAACGAAAGACACAAAGTCAGTCTCATTGGAAGTGCTCATCGAAAGAAGAGATGAAATCTTAATCCAAACGTGGAAAGTTGGAGCTCTCCAAAGCGCACTGAGGGTAACACTAGTCGTGGATGCTATCAAGGCCAAGCACACGCCGAACATCCTCTGCCTCCAAGACTTCAGAGTCAACAACACCACTCTGACGCAGTATTTTCGCCAACTTGATCCAGACATAAAGGTGATCTGTCCAAATATCTCCACCCCTAGCAAAGTGGCAATTCTCCTCTCAACTCGGATCAAGCTACTCGACTTCAGATGGAGTCAGAAGGGAGACTTTATTTGGATCAAAGTACTTGCGGGTAGCTCTCAGTTCTACATCGAGTGTGTTATGGCAGAGGATAATCCCATTGGACGTACCGAGTTATGGAGAACTCTGAACGAGTTCGTCTTTGAAGACCTCGGGGCTTGCTGGTTCATGGTTGGAGATTGGGGTGCAGAAGAAGCCAGTCCTACACACACACATACACAACTAAGAGCATGAGGTCAGAGGAACATAGCATCTTCGACAAGCTCAAAGCACAAAGAGGATGGACAGAGGTAATAGATGCTGTCAAAAATCCGGAAGGAGAGATCTTCACATGGTGGGACGCGCACAACCTACTGCTGGCGGTCAAGACAACAAGAGCCTACACTACATGTCTCTACAAGGCGAGCTTATCCCTACACAGGGTTAACCAAACCCGCAAAAAGATCTTTAACTTTGGCATCATCCACATCACGGCAAGAATGATGCTGAAGGAGTACAAAATATCATCGTCGGTGATAGAAGGGCAGAGGCACAACGCACGAACTTGTGAAGAGGTCCCCTCACTCATGGAGCTGTGCACGCAGATAACGCTATACAGGGCCGAACACAACGTTCCTTCCTCAGCAAGACAGACACCACAGCCGACAAGATCTGTCACAGATGTACTGGAGGAGCCGAAAGGATACTTAGTCTTTGAACCCGAAGAGGACCCCGCATCATGCAGAGTTGGGAAGCACGAATGAGAGAAAGGACGAGACACGACGGATGAGATGCGAGTAGGGGAACATGAATAGAAGAAGGGTCAGAACATGACGAGTGAGATGCAGCTACAACGCTACTGGGAGTCAACAATGTTAAGCACAAAAGGCGAGAAATGGACCAGTATACTCCTTGCAGACAGAGATGAAGGATGGAGGCAGGAAACGTCTCCAACGGACAAAGAGACTAGCAGGAGGGACAACGAGCTTCAAGAAACGGCTTGCAATGATATGAAGCCGGATGAATACGTAGCCACTCCACTCAACATTGAGGATTACCCTGCAGACAACAATGCAAAACTTCAAGGAAGCGAAGTATCTACCTGACCCAGCGTGACAAAAAATAGGAAAAGACCTCTAGAGGCTATGCTGGAAACGAATGAAGCAGGAAGGTTAGAAGAAGTGCCCACCGTAAACAAACGCTCCAGAAGCGACAGCTGTGAATCCATCTTTAGCTTCTTTCAAAGAAGTGAACCACCAAGAAGAAACACAAAGAAGAAGACGAATACTAACTCCCGTAAAGAGAGAACGTCGACGTCCCAAGGATCTCGGGCAGAAGCCCTCACACCTTCAGAACTCTTCAAACGATGGCGCGAGATCTCGACTCAAGGCACGGAAGCAAACGAAGAAGTGATGAAAAGCGGCCGAGAGATCTTCGGTAAGAATGACTGAACGACCCACCCGACTCCCCTATCTCACACTTCAAGTGGGAACTTGGAACGTGAGAGGTCTCAATGATCCGGTCAGGAAACACAAGCTGAAAGACTATATCAACCAATGCGACAAAAAGCTAGACATACTCGCCATCCAAGAACACAAGCTAGACAAATTTAAAATTGCTAGCCTCGAGAGACTGGTCTCGAAGGAGTACAAAGTAGTGGACAGAGCTGGAGCCAACAGGAGAGACAACCCTACTGATACAAAGATCCTTCAAAATAACAAGACAAGGAGGCTCTGAGGATGACCACTTGATCTGGATTGAGCTATCAAAAGGTGGACACCTCTTTCACGTGGCTTCGATATACGGACCGCACTCTCAGCAGACAAGAAGGAACTTCTGGTCCTTACTCAACCAACAACTCGAGAACAAGGACTGGATTCTCCTTGACGACTAGAACATGATCGAAGAAGCTATTGACGCTGCAGGGAGACAGCAACCTGCTCCATGGCGGAGAAGAGTCCACCTCTAAAGAGCTCAAACTAAAGCTCCACCTCGCGGATGCAATGGAACTGTCGGCAGGAAAAACTGGACCACTACACACAAGATGGAAGTTCTACAAGACGAGGTCCAATGGTCGAAGATCAAAAAAATCTATTTCTCTCGGGCTAGGCGATGGCTATCAGGTATACAACACCTCACACACCATGCTGGCATTACTCTTTCTGACCACCTACTTGTCACTGTGGAAATTCAAATAGGAATCAAAGAAGGATGGGGTCCTCATAAGAATGATACACACGCCTCTTACTTCAAGTATAGCATCTCTCAGATCAATACTCCTGAGAATCTTGACAACATCAAGAAAATCTGGGAAGGGATCAAGACTGAAGGAAGAGATCCACAGAGGACTTATGCCCAAGGTTGGAAGGGGATAAGAAGATACATGAGAAAAATTCAGCAACAAAAGACCAAGGAGATCTCGCGGATTGGAGAACTAGAACAACAACTCGAGTTGCTACACAAAACATCGCAGATCGAGCTCCACCTAGACGTTCTAGAAGAGATCTGTGAACTGGAAGATAGAAAATGAAAATTAGAGCATGAACGAGATGTTCAAATTCGACTCTGGTTAAGAGTCAAGCAACATGGTCTGGGTGATGCTCCGACGAAGTATTTTTTGAACATACACAAACAGAAGTGCACAAGGGAGAAGATTACGTCTCTGCTGGGGATGATGACCTCTACGTTACCAATTCATCTGGCATCATGTGCAACATCAGGACCTTCTACTCCAAGCTCTACACAAGGGAGACGGCAGATAGGACCTCTACCACAAAACAACGTGAGGTATTGGAGAGAATACAAGACCTGCTTAACGACGCAGAGCACTCCATGCTTGCGGATACACCAACCTTTCTGGAACTCACGGAGCTGGTCATGTCAATGCCGAAAGACAAATCACCTGGTGACGATGGAGTCTCCGCAGAGTGCCTACAGTTGCTTTGGTCCATCGTGGGAATAAGCTATTACGCCATGCTCTGCAAGTACTGGGAAACTGGTATCATGGCAAACACAGTACGGAAGGGGTCATCAAACTCATCCCGAAGACCATCAACAAAGAAAAAGAAAATCTTGTAGAAGAACTCCAAGTAACTTGTAGTTTGCCTGCAACTCCGTTTACAACTTTTGAATATACCACGGTGATCAGTGCGACGAGACCTATGCCGTGGGTTTTCAGATTTTTGAATGCTCACTTCTTCCAAAGTCGACTTCTCTGAGGTCTTAGCTTCACTCAGAGAGACTAACTTCTAACTGAGAGGTGAATTATTCACTATGTGAATTGATTCACATCACGACATCCACCCCCTCTTTACCTGCACATCCTTTGGCATGTGCCAATCTCTTCATCCGTCCGTTTGTTCTTCATCATCGCTCTCCTCCACCTCAGCCTCTTCAGTAGTCTCGTCTTCGTCTCTCGTCATCCTCTCAGACTCTAGAAAGTTGAACAAATCTACTGATCCTCCACGTTGTTTGAACAACTTCACTCGTTTGTTAGCCACAGATAGTTTCAAAGGAATACCATCTAACTCACGTAAATTATAAGTGGCATTCTCATAAACATCTAGCACAACATAAGGCCCGAACCATCTTCATGAAAACTTACGAAGTGTTGAATGCTAGTTCTCCAGCGTGCTATCATACACTAGAATCCAATCACCAACACGTATTAGCTTTGGTCATAGTCGGTGAGCCTTGTCGAAACGCTCTTTGTTTTTGACTCGAGCCACCTTCAGCTTCTCTTGCACCTCAGCAAGATCCTCCTCCCTTCGCTCCAACTGCCTAGTTCGTAAAGTAAGGAGTGAAGTATGATCTAGATCATCTTCCCATGATAGCGTAGTCCACGTAGAAAAGTCTTCCTCAGCAGGCATGATTGGCTTCTGCCCCAACATAAGCTCAACTGCTATATACCCAGTCGTTGTACAGTGTGTAGTTCTATCAGTCCATAAAGCAAATGAAAGTAGTCTCGGTCATTCTCTAGACCTACCATCACCTGCTTTTACTAAAGCGTGAACAATAGAAGGGTGTCCTCGTTCAGTCTTACCAATGCCTTCTGAATTCATAACAGTAGTAAGCCGAAGCTTTACTCCATAGGGAGCAAAGAACTCCTTCGCTTCTGCACCTTTCAAGTCGTCCCTGTCTGCTCGTAATCTTCCAACAGATCTATAACGACAGATAATATCTTCTAGTACGAATCTACATATGTTCTTTGTAGTCTTCATTCGTAGTGCTCGTCCCTCCACGTAGTTGGAGGGATCTTCTCGAGCCAACACCAAGTAACGCATCCCCCATAGTCTTGACGGCATTATCACAAGATCAAGCATGAGGATGAGGACGAGATTGTAAGCACGAGACAATCTCCTCATAGACTTTACGAGAGTGGATGGGGATCACCACTCCCATCTGCTCCATCAACCTATCTACATCATCAACGAACAAAAGATTATACACCTACAAACTTCTCGTAAACACCAGAAATCATCTCATCTTCACCCAGAACTCCTATACAATGCAGATTTGCTGCATACTTCTCCATCTGCCTCCTACTCTTCTCAGTCAAATCCTCTACTCGCGTGAACTCACTCCAATCATCAGAACTGAAAGTCATCAAACCAGATTTCCAACTATGTACAGTATAACTATTCTCTGAATCTTGAGCAACCTTTTCGTCAACCTCTTGCGATCCCACATGCTGCTCAAGCGAGATCATAGTAGTAGCAGATCCATCACTCTTGTTATCCCGTCTTACAAGAGTGGTTTCTGAAAACTCTTACTCCTACAAATAGGAGAATCTCTCAAAGTCTGTCTATTTCGTTCGTGGTTCATACGAACGATCAAAAACTGAACAGAACGTCTATCATCTGGACTACGGATCCTAGCATAGTGAGATCCGTCATCCATCATCTTCGTCTCTATTCGAACTGCAATGATATAAGATTGATCAAGAATCACATGATATGAAGCAAAAGACTGCACGAAGAAGTGCTGATCTACCTCCACATCATCCAGCTTCACTCTCACATTGAGACAAGCATCGTATAGCTCACCCTTCTGGTTGTTTGCATCTCGTAACATCCAACCATGGTTCAGTTTGATAGGTCACTGACTTCTCTCATACACCTCTCGTGACATGATGTGATCTCTGAACCATGATCAACTAATGCAACAACAGGTTCAAGGCTCCCAAGGCGAACTCGCGTAGCAGTCGTAGCACGAGCCCATTGTCTTTTTCTGAAGTCACTATCAGTAGTTGGATTCTCGTCGTCAGCTTCATCATCATCAAACTCAGCAGTGTTGGTACCAGTAACCAACGCTTCTTATTGGTACTCTATATCATCAGCCTCCTGAAAATGCACCTTTCCGAACTCTACATTATTCATAGAAGCTCCTACAACATCAATCATCCGACAATCTACTTGCTCGGACATCACCTGTCTCTTCTGCTTGATGATGTCGATGATCAGTTCGTGAAACTCCCTCTTCGCAATATCAAGAACCTCCTGAAGAGAAAACTCGATTCGTGCGTCAAGTATCCTCTGCTTCAAGATGCTCTTCAGATCAGTAGAAGTTTCTATGTCTGCTGTCAACTTGTAAGCCGGTCCCTTCTCTTTCTCTTGGGCACTAAACCGTCTACCAGCAGTCGTTGGCTCCTGCTGGGATCTCTGCACGTCCTCCATCAGACCTGGTGCAAGTGGAGGAGCTGCAGAAGTAGACGGGATGTCTTCTGGAGGAGTTGCTCGCCTCCTAGTGACTCTTCATCTGTCCCTAGTCTCCTCTAGAACTCCAGTATCAAGTTCAGAGGCTTCTTGTTGCCTCTTTTTTTCCACAGAAGCATCCTGCCAATGAATGTGTCTATCCACGTCTAAGAATGCTTTGATAGACGTAGCCCTCAACAGGATCTCTCCACCTTGTAACTCTGCGGATAGTCTCAGCTCCTCTCTTCAGTATCTTAGAAGGAACTGGAGCAATACTCTTCTCAGTAGTCTTATCTAGCAATGTAGGACTAGAAGAAACCTTAATATGTCCAGCATATACATCAGGATTTATCGGTGGTGCCATCAATGCATTTACAGTCGCAGCCGTGGCAATCTGAGGTAGACTTCTCATGCCTCCTTGCCCAAACTGCGTGTTCAGCGGCTCTCTAGTCAAAGAAAGATGTAGCCTACCGTTCTGGTAGCGAACCACACCATCTCACAAAGCAGCCGTAAGCTCTTGACAGTCTCCACGAAAATGATCAAGATTGTCACACCAGATACATCTACGAACAAGAGCACCTCCTAGACGTGCAGCAACAGACGCCGGTGGTTGCTCTCTCTACAAGTCAGCTAACTCCACCTTCAGTTCTCTCATCTGCCGAATCAAGTCTTCGATCTGGTTCTACTGTCCATGGTTCTCCACAGGTCTCTGAACCGATGCCCTTTATGTAAGAACTGACACAACTGGCATCATAGGAACTGCAGCAGGGACAACAGGTCTAGGAGCCGGAGCAAGAGTCGGAGGTTGCTGTACTTGAAGAGTAGCGTGAGGTTGAGAGGTCACTTCAGCAAGCGGATGCTCTCCCACAACCACTCTTCCACGCCTCTGTCTTGTTAGTACTGCCACAGCATCCTCAACTCTTCCCCAGTCGGTAGTAACTCCTCCTTCAGCAGATCGATCAGCCAACATGAAGCACAACCGATCTGTCGTAGCATCATCGGTAGCTTGTAGAAAAAGCTCTTCTAACGTTATTCACTCTAGAGTTGAGAATTGTCGATATCTCCGATCAAACTCTCTCAACATCTCATTCAAACCCATCATACGACCAGGTTGCTGCTCAACCCAGTCTAGAAACGTTCTTCTAGTGACTCTCTCTGAATCTTCTTCGAGAAACTCCTCTCGAAGAGATCGCTCGAAACTCATCCAGACACCTAGATTTCTTCTTTGTACATCCCTAACTTGGTCCCGCAACTCATGAATTACAGCTAACTTAAAATTGGTTATCATATCTATATCAATAACTCTAACCAGTTCCATCTCTCCTCGATACTCACGCAGATATCTAGAAATATCTCTATCCTCAAATCTACCACATATATTCACAATCACTTGCAAAGCCTTGGTGGATTTTAACTCATCCCCTCCAACGATCGGATGCTGTTGGACCAAGGTCGCAAGCGTCCTCAAAATCTCAGCTGTATCGAGATCAGATGCAAATTACTACATTCAAAGCATGACAAGTATTAAGTACAATTTTCATAATGGAGAGTATATCTTTGGATGAATAGTAAAACAATACATCCAAGAGTATATTGGAGTAAAGTTTCCAAAATATATATCATTGATAGTAAATGCTACATAAAAAAATACAATATCAAATTACTACATGCAGAGCATGAAAGTTTTAAGTATCAGTGTCATAATGGAATGGATATCTTCGAGTGGAGTTTCTAATTTAAAAAACATCTGGGTATTAAACCGTACATGAAACACTGAACCATGGAAAACATGATACAACTTATATTCAGATTGATTTTATTATTCAAATCTTTATATGTTACTCTATATATATCTTGAACTGGTGTATATATGATAACATCTAAAAAGAATATTACCAGTTATTACAAAAGGGTCCTAAGTGATATTCATGACAAGTATATTCTTTGATGTATCGTAAAACAATACATCCAAGAGTATATTGGAGTAAAGTTTCTAAAATATATATCATTGATAGTAAATGCTACATAAAACACTTACTATATTAGTTATTACATGCAGAGCATGACAAGTTTTAAGTATCAGTGCCATAATGGAATGGATATCTTCGAATAGAGTTTCTAATTTAAAAAACATCTGGGTATTAAATTGTACATGAAACAGTGTGAACCATGGAAAATAGAATACAACTTTTATTCAGATTGATTTAATTATTAAAATCTTTATATGTTACCCTATGTATATCTTGAACTGGTGTGTATATTATAACATCTAAAAAGAATATTACTAGTTATTACAAAAGAGTCCTAAGTGATATTCATGACGAGTATATTCTTTAATGTATCATAAAACAATACATCCAAGAGTATATTGGAGTAAAGTTTCTAAAATATATATCATTGATAGTAAATGCTACATAAAACACTTACTATATTAGTTACTACATGCAGAGAATGACAAGTTACTATATTAGTTACTACATGCAGAGAATGACAAGTTTTAAGTATTAGTGTCATAATGGAATGGATATTTTCGATAGAGTTTCTAATTTCAAAAACATCTGGGTATTAAACTTTACATGAAACAGTGAACCATGGAAAATAGAATACAACTTTTATTCAGATTGATTTTATTATTCAAATCTTTATATCTTAACCTATGTATATCTTGAACTGATGTATATATGATAATATCCAAAAAGAATATTACCAGTTGTTAGGAAAGTTTCTTAGCAAGAACCAATGTATATCAGATTATAGTACTTTGGTACTAAGGCTGAATTAAACCTCTAAGAACAAATTAAGATGGTCTTATTGATGAAAAATCATAAACTATCTTACCTATAATATTAATTCACAAACAACTAAAGTTTGATACTATAAAGAGTCAGTCTTAAATCAAGAGAATTCAAAGATGAAGTTGAGAATTAAATATTAATGTTATATATAAATACTGTAGTTGCAAACAGTACCATCGCATTACTATCCTTTAAGTGACATTGGTGCGATTTTCTTGAGTCGATAGAATAAGTACTGCTTGTCATTAAAACCTAAGATATACCGAACTCTCGTGATGTAAATAATCTACTACTATACTTAATATGTAGTTGTCAAGTTGGACTTGATAATTCAACCTAAATATATCTTTCATTTGTTTTAGTCAAGTTTTAGTCAAGTACGAGAAAGAAGGATATAACCTTATATACATATATAAAAGTCATGACAAGTATACCTTCTTATCAATGTATTTTAAAAGAATACATTCAAGGGTATATTGGAGTAAAGTTTCTAAAACATCATTGATATACAACTTATGTTCAAGTTGATTTCCTTATTGAAATCCTTATATATTACCAGATGTATAAATATATAGCTTCAATTGGTGTATAGATGACCATATATAGTTCCATCCTTGTCTTTTACTTGACAGCCTTTCATGAAAATATCATCCAGAAATGAGATAGTGACCTCAGGTACAAATTCTCGTAAAACTTTCTACATCGCATTTTGCATATGGGCTACTAAAATTATCGCTCCTGGAGAAAGAGTGCACATCCGCATCAATCCCAAAGATGTACGCATGGTAGTCAAGTCTCTACTCTCTCTACTGCTTGGGAAATTGCTGTCTAGTTTCGACAAGTCCGATCTACAATTTCTGGTTTAATGGAACTTTGATGCTTCATGGGAGCCATCCCACATATTCCAGACAATTCTTCGTAAGGAATTATTATATCATTGACATCGTTGAATATATCTCGAGCAATGGACCTCAAGGTCTATTCTCATCTCACTATTAGTTGATTTACTTGTCTGGATTCAGTATATTTTGGTATTCGCTTCTTAACATATTTTCTCAACAGTCACGATTATCTGTGATTGTTTGTATCGAGCGTAAGTTGGAGAGAACATTAACAAGTAATCATCGACAAGATAGAATCACGGAGTATAAGAACACTTGGTTATCACCTTCAAACATGGACGAACCGTGTGTTGTATATTTAAACTTGTAAAAGCAATGTTTTTTCCATATCTGCATCCAGTTCATTCAGGTCAGATGTAGATTTTAACGAGAAAAATGTTTCGCTACACTTTTGTAAATTCGGGTACTGACAAAAATCTCTCAACTACATGAGAAAGGTACGCAGCTTGTCGATATCATAGACGTAACTGGTCAAAAAACGAGAATGATGCCCATGGGAGTAGCCCTTTAATCACAGATATTGAATATCACTCTTGTGAGCAGTTGTCATTTTACGGGTCACCTACGCACACTTTGTCTTACTATACGAGATTCCGAGTTGGTGCTACTTTGTGGTGTAGACACTGCCGGCATCTTCTGCACACCAAACCCTCTGGTAGGGAATTTGAAGAAGTTGCTACTGTCAATTATTGTTTTTCATTCACATAAAGAAACACAAGATATAAATAAATTTGTGTTTTATTATATTATCGTCTATGTTGGGTTTAAAATATTAATTAGTCTGTCATTACCGACGTTCTTTGATGACGTCAAACTGGCTATATCTAAACCCAAACGGTTTAAAACGGTGAGCAGTCGTAATCCTTGAATTAATGTGAAATCTATCTGTTAGAATACAAATATGAAACCCATTTACAGTAACCAGTTCAGGCTATTAGATGGTGACCTTTCGTAAAGTCACCAAGGTCAAGACCCAAGGTATATTATCCAGGCCCAAGGCCATTGTACATTATTGAGTATTTATTTACTTGGTTCTGCCCACACTCTCTTGAGGAGCTCTCCCACACTCTCATACTGTCCTTATGTCGTGACTTAGAGTTTTGCCTTAGCCTTTTCTACCAGTAGTCCATTTCCAACATGGTATCAGAGCTTTGCTTTGTAGATGCACTAGCACAATAGCATAGGCACTAGGTAGACCTTCGGCCCTTAGGTGAGAGCAGTTGGAGGACGCTTCAGCTGCTGCGAGAAGGACACTTCACGCACTGAGATTCTGTACCTCCGCTAACAGAACTTCATCGTTCCAGCGATCAATCTGATAGAATGTCTGCCCCCTTTGACACCAAAGGCTGGGCTAAGTTCGACGACACATATTTCACGCTTTGGAAACACAAGACAACCTTGCGGCTCAAGGTCCATGGTGTTCTTGATATCGTAGAAGGGAACGTGTAGAGACCACGTGACACTACACCCGGAGGTACTGCGGTACCCATCCCTCCCCTTGCTATCGGACTCGGTAGCATCGCAGATTGGGATCAGCGTGATGTTAACGAGCTCGCAGCGATCAACGAATGCTGCGAGAACAGTGTGGCAGGACATCTAATGTCCTGCACCACGTCGAACGATGCATGGTCCACCTTGATCAGACACTTTGCAAGTCAAGACATGGTGACCAAGATGCACTTAAGAGAGAAGTTGCGGGTTTTAAAGATGAAACCCAATGAGACTGTCACCCAGCACGTGAACAACTTCAAGTCTCTCATCCAGCAGATGACTTCAGTTGGATTGATAACTACCAACGAGGAGCAAGTCCTCGCGTTGATGGGCAGCATGTCCAACAACTACCATTTATTCTTGCATGCGATGAGAACAAACCCAAATCTCTCGCTACAAGATCTCATCACCTTCCTCATCCAGGAGGAAACGATCGGGCGCAAGTTATCGATGGAACCATCCACTGCCTTGTTTGCAGGACGCCGGCAAAGAGGACGCAATAGCAAAAACCGGCGCAACAATGGTGGTAACCGACAAGGCGGTAACCAACCACCAAAAAGACCGTCAGATCCTAACGAGAAATATTTCCAGTGCAACAAGCCCGGGCAGCGCATCGCCGAGTGTCCAGACAAACCCAGCAGCAGCAACAAAAACTCGAATGCTGGTAACCAGAACAAGAACAAGAACAAAAATTGTCGTTCCCACAACAACAACAGCAACACTCGTCGAGTTCTGATGACACAACATTCATCTGCAATCGTGCAGACAGCTGATCCTAATTGGTATGTGGACACGGGTGTCATACATCACATGGCACATAATCGACGACAATTAGTCAAATACTCGCTCGTCTCTACTGAGAACACCGAGAATGATGTGATTCTACTTGGTGACAACACCACCATCCACGTTGTTGATTCCGGCATGATGGAAGTGCGCCTGCTCAACGACGAACATGTGTACATACGTGATGTTCCTCATGTGCTCGCCTTGCAGAAGAATTTATTTTCAGCTCGACAATTTGATGCCAATGGCGGTTGGTGCTTAATTGGCAACGGACTCTGTCACCTAGAAGACAGATTTGGACAAGTGCTAGCTCCCTGTCCCACTGTCGACGATCTCTACATGCTCAAGAATTCAATTTTGATCGCTGACCAAACCGCGCTTGTAGCTACAGCTGGTAGGACTCCAATAGTCCACACACTACCCCTCAGCCAGAGATCAAGACCACGCTTGCGAGCTAGACCGCAATCTAACCAGCGGACTAGCACCTCACTATTCAATCGTAATATACGCAGGATCCGTTTCCCAAGGTCCAGGCCCAGTCCCGCATCACGAAACGTGCACACTCAAGAGGAAATTCGGAGTTATTCTCCTTCTAATTCGGAGCACTCTCTCACAAGTGAAGCCTTCCTCACTCCACAAAATTCGGATTTGCTACACTTGGTAAATGAGGATCCAATTCTTGTGAGCGCGGCCTCTACCCCCCTTCACTACCACACCTCTTGGTTCTTTCTCTAAACGGACGTCATCTGTTGGTGCACCCCCTCATGCGCGCACACGGATTGAGTCTTTTGACCCGTCCTTAACTGCCAACGGCCGTCAACTGCCTCGCACCTTCGCACTGCCTCGCGACTCCCTAGTCCACGGGAGGCCTTAATGGTCCCTGCAGACAGAGAGTCCCCTGTCAACGGGGACTCCCAGGAGGTCTTCTATGGCATCGCGTCCCTCTCACAAGATGCACCCCTCAACGGGGACCGCCAGGCAAGCGCGCCTCCACGCGAGCTGCTAACCCCCGCGTCAAACGGGGATGGGATGAGATCCCCATCCACGCATAGCGCGCATGAACTGCCACCCCGTAGCATGCGGGGATACTAAATATATTCCCGCACGAAGGATAATGCCCAGCATCTCCGCATAGGGGATCGTGCATCTCCACTACGCGAGGATGCACATATCATATCTTCGCCGCCGCGGAGATATGCAGGCAAACCCTCATCGGAGGTGCCGCCCCTGCATCCCCGCATAGGGATAACACATCCCCGCCGCCGAGATACGACCGTCCGGGGACCAGGAGAACGGTCCCTCCAACAAGGACGCAGTCTCCCGAGAAAGGACGCAGGGCCTTCTTGGTCCGCGTCCTTATAGTCCTTACTCGGCTCAACTTACACATCTTGATCCGACTTGGACTTTTCCTGATCTACACACCGCAAATTCTGAGTTCTCTAGGTCGTGATCTCCTCCTCGACTACTAGAAGACCTTCAGGGTTTCACATCTGGAAGTCAGACTCCTCCACCGATGTCACCTCGTCTTTGTGCCTTTGTTACTACAACGGGTAATCTCTCTACCTTGTGACATCAACGACTCGGTCATATCAATCAGCATCGAGTTCATGAGCTGAGCCATCGTAGGTATGTCACCGGTCTCTTTCTTTCTCACTCTTTGAGGATATTTGTCCAGCTTGTGCAGACGGTAAGCACGCACGCACTAAATTCTCACGTGCCAGCTCCACTTGATCCACTCGTCCTCTGGCATTGGTCCATTCTGATATTAGTGATCGCATCTCCCTTTGCACCTTTTCTAGCTATGAGTATTTCATCACCTTTATTGATGACTACTCGCGCTACACTGTCATTCGTCTTCTCTACTATAAGAGTGATTATTTTGCTGCTTTTCGTGACTATCTGACATTTGCTGAGACGCCATTGGTCAATCTCTTGTCACTTTGCGATCTGACAATGGTGGCGAATATCGTTCAGCTGCTTTTGACGCTTTCTGTCGCGAGCATGACATCCAACGTCAATTCACAGTCCCTTACTCTCCTCAGCTGAATGACGTTGCAGAACGTAAGAATCGCAGCTTGCTTGATGCTATCCGTTCTATGCTTTACACTTCCAAGCTTATCAAGCCCTTCTGAGGTGAAGCAATCACTTGCGTCATCTTCCTCCAGAACCGGTGTCCGTCTAAGGCTATCTCGTCTATGACCACACCTTATGAACTCTGGCACTCCTATGCCTCCACAACTTCTTGTCGATCCGATCTCTCTTTTCTGCGTATCTTTGGTTGTCGCACTTTTTCTCAAGTCCTCGAGGTTGAGCGCACAAAGCTCGATGATCGCTCTCACGAGTGTATCTTCCTTGGCTATAGCGGCTAGAGTAAAAGTTACCGTCTCCAAAGAAAATCTGACGGTCATATCTTCACCTCTCGTGATGTTATCTTCAATGAGTCTTCTCCGACTCTCCCTCTCACATCCACCCCCTCTGTTGATCTCCTACTCATTCAAGCGTCTCCTGAGACCGTCGTCCATTTTTATCATATTGTGTCCGTCCCTTTTGCTGGCCCAACTTATGTCTTGTCCGTCTCTCCCGGTTTTCCTTCAGTGGGAGTTCCTCTACCATCTCTTGCCGGTCCAGCTCCAACCCCATCCGTTGGTCTTGGATTTGGAGGAGGAGTCTCTAGCAGTCATGGCCTTGACGGAGGAGTCACTAGTAATACACAGTCCAGTGGGAGCAGTCGCTCTCCACGTTCTCACTCCTCGAGCCATCACTCTCTCCTTGTAGAGAACTTGAGCCCGCGCCATCCCTACCTTCGGCGCACATCATCACGCTCACCACGAGTTTCCGGCCTTACCCATAGCGAGTCCTCTCTTCCTCCATTGGATTTCTCAGCACCGCCTCCATTGAGATGATCAACTCGACATTCAGTTCCTCCACAACGGAACTCAGATGAAAGCTACGACCCTTCATCGCTGATCCCGAAGTCTCACAAAAACACCAAGCGTGCATTGATGATAACTCTCAAACATGTGCCAATGGAACCTGTTTTTTACACAGAAGCAGTATCTTCTTTTGATGCCGATCAGTGGAGAAGAGCAATAGAGGTAGAGGAGGAGTTAGATTTTCACGAATCTAACGGCACTTGGAAACTCACCAACTTGTCACAAGGACGCCGATCGACAACATATAAGTGGACCTTTAAGTTAAAACTTAATACCGATGGGTCCATCGCTCGTTATAAGACGAGACTAGTGGCTCGTGGTTTCACCCAGATCTACGGGTTGGATTACACAGAAACTTTTTCCCTTGTAGTCCACATTCAGTCAATACGGCTCATCCTTGCCATCTCAGCGTAGTATAACCTACATGTATGGATGTTAAAACTGCGTTTCTGAATAGAACACTTAACAAAAAAATATACATGAGTGTTCCGGAAGGAGTGACTACAGCAAGGCGCAGTCAAGTATGCAGATTGTTTAAGATTCTCTACGATCTTAAGCAATCATCAAGAGAATGGTACTTGATCATCGATAACTTCTTGCTTTCTCTTGGATTTGCTAAGTCTGGTGCAGACAAAAACGTTTACTACTTGCATCAGAAGCAGCACTTCGTCATCCTTGCACTCTAGCAATGAAGCTTTGCTATTTTATGTAAAAGAGAAATTGAGCTCACGATTCAAAATGATTGACATCGGTCCAGTCCATCATTGCCTTAGCATTGAGATTAATCGTGATCCATCCTTTGGCACTATCAGACTTAGTCAAACTTTGTATATGACGCAGAAACTATTTCAGTTTGGCTTACATGATTGCAAACCTGTAAGCACCCCTCTAGTTACAGGTGAGAAACTTTCCTCAAACGACTCTCCTGTCACTGAGGATGAAGAGAAGCTATGTAATAGTTATCTTTACCAGAGTGCAGTTGACTCTATTAATTGAGCCGCAGTACTGTATGCACTCCTCTTGATTTGTCTTATTTCATTAGTGTATTCTCCCAGTTCATGAGTAGTCCTGGACCTAAGCACATTGCCGCTATGAAGCGGATTTTTCCGTTACATCAAGGGAACTTTAAATTTATACCTTGAGTATGCTCACTCATCCCAACCTTACTCTCTGTTCGGTTACACCGATACTGATTGAGGAAGACATGCAGAGACAAGACGATCCACATTAAGACATTGCTTCATCTACTCTGGAGGAGCCATCAACTGGTCCTCTAAGAGACAGAAGTCAATAACCCTATCAAGTACAGAGGCAGAATATGTAACTCTTAGCGCAAGCTGTTCAAAGATAATCTGGTTACGTCAGCTCCTGATTGACATCGGATTGCATGACAAAGAGCCAATCGTTACATATTGTGACAACCAAAGTGCTATGATCCTTGTCGACACTAGCAAGTTTCACAATCATACGAAACACATCAACACATAATATCACTTCATCAAAAATCACATCGCTGAAAAAATTATAGAAGTTAGATATTATCCTACTGAGGACATGGTTGTAGATATTTTGACAAAGAACTTACCAGTTCCCAAATTGGACTATCTACTACCAAAGCTAAGAATATTTTCTAACTAAGTAATATTTTTATCCGAACTGTTATTGAGTGAGAGTGTTAGAATACAAGTATGAAACCCATTTACAATAACCAGTTCAGGCTATTAGATGATGACCTTTCGTAAAATCACCAAGACCAAGACCTAAAATATATTATCCAGACCTAAGACCATTGTACATTGTTAAGTATTTATTTACTTGATTGTGTTCACACTCTCTTGAAGAGCTCTCTCACAGACTCATATTGTCCTTATGTCGTGACTTAAAATTTTACCTTAATCTGTTCTATCAATAATCCATTTCCAACAGCATCCATCTACACCAATTTGTATTCTACAGACTTAAAATTTTACGTTAGTCTATTCTATCAATAGTCCATTTTCAACACCATCCATCTACACTAATTTGTATTCTACATTTATTATGAACTCACATAGTTTACAGTTACCAGTGTAACTCGCTTTGCATCCGTAGTGTTTGGTTCCACGAGCGTAGGCCTTTTCTCAACTCCTATGTCATGTGAACGCTTACAAGAAGCAGGGACTGTAGGGTTTGTTACATACTAACCTGCCTTCTTCGAACCTCCACAACGGCGCGGAAAGTTTCCTATATGAATAGGAAACTTTCCTGCTAGTGTTTAAACTTGCTAGAGATATTTACAAACCACACTTAAATTGAATGTATGGATTGACAAAGCAAAAGGCAGACTATTCAGACTGTCCCTAAAGTATGTCGAAACACGCGACGCGATGAATAGCCAACGGATGGAAACAGCTAGAAATTTTAAATTTCTCAGGCTCGGTGCCAGCGGACCTTGGCTTCCAGCAGTAATCGATCAGTAGTTTCTGATCAGTGAAGTCTCAATCACGTCGAAACGGCACTAAGACCAGCGATGTTACTGGAGAAGAAACATAAGCTTCCAACCACCTCCCACTCCACGTTCGAGCTTGTAGTTCAAACTTGCAATCGAGAGAGAATGTGGTAGATGCAGAAGGGCCTGCACTACTAAATATTCTCACGCGCCGAAGAGCGGAGGCAACTACGAGGCATGGTGTATTTATAACGCGCAAAACAAGTAAGTTCTTGCTACGTCTACCTGGGGTCGTTATCGGGTGTGTTTGCTCTCGGTATATGTAAAACCTTTGTCTACACTGAACCTGTACCAGACGTAGTGAAAAGTGGTGTGACGAATGGACTATGTCACAAGGTACTGAAGGGGCCAGGTTCTGTAAATCAGGCAATGACATACTTCCCTTGTACGTTCTCCGTCACCTACACACAGCTACGTTTGATTGTAGAACACTTTCCCGTTTAACATGTACACCCTTCACTTGCGCGACCATCTGGCGACTGTAGGAGACTGGAAAGACATAATGCACAATCACAGACAAATGAAACTTGACGAAGTCAATCCATAACTCACACCAAGCAATAACAGTATTCCCTCGACTTCTAAAGGTCTTGACGAGGTTAAAGCGTTTAAGCGCATAAGTGTTGGTAACTTTCCTGCCTTAGATACTAGAAAACCCAAGCATCCAACAAAGAGTGATTTAAATGAGCGGATGATATATGATTCGTCCCGGAGAATGGCAGCTCAGCTAAGGAGAAAGAATCAAGCTCAAAGACAGGTTACACCCAGTAGAATAACCCAATGAAGGACAAAGAAAGTGCCAAAAGAGAGTTGCTCTGCATGCGATCTTGGAACGTCAAGTTACTGTAACTCTGTTACCTAAGGGGACTGACCAACGGAACGTGCAGTGCGGCGCATATTACCTGAGATGGTGCCCCGAGGTATGCAAGTGCAAAGCAGTGACATGTACAGTATGCAGTGCAAACTGATCGAAGCGAAATCAATAATCTAATGCAGAACTGAAATCCTGGGCTAAAATACAGGAAGAGTGAAATAAGTAAGCAACGTCAATAGCGAATAAAGTATGGGACTACCAAAACCGCAAAGAAGAGAGTTAGTGTACAACCGTTCAAGAACAATCAGTAAAAGCAGCCGGAACTGACGAGTGAAACGAAAATGTTGCACAAAGGTTACTGACAAAGCTGTAGGTGTACACAATGCGTAGGTGTACATTCAAGACCCTAACTACCACAAGATATAGGCGAAGCATGCAACCGACACTCTCTCCGTCGCATGCACCTCAACCTGCTATCTGACTTCATCGCAGAGAGGGTTAGGATATATATGAGCAGGAAAGTGATCAAACGAAGTTGAGGACTTTTCCAACTCAGTAAGGCCTTGTCTTCCGGGAACATCTGAGGGCAAAGTCCCAATCTTTCTGTAGTTTTAGGTCAGTGAGCTAGGCAACAAATTGCAGATACTCTTAACATAATAATATATACGAGAAGCCAGCAACAAGAAGGACTACTCCCGAACCCTCAAACTAGAAGGAGGCGGCGAAGGACAACATTACCTGCAAACACCAGCGGACTGAGCTAGACAGTCTGAACCGAGCCAAAGGTCAAGGCAGGTAGAAGCGATGGACGCAGTGCTGTACTAATATACTTCGCCGGCGCTGCTCTGTAAACATAATAGTACTGGAAAAGGACAAAGCCTCAAATATATGTCTATAGATGTATATATATAGGTACACGGGTAAAGCAGCTTTCTGAGAAAACAGTAGCTTCGCCCGCACACTTAGGTAACCCCACACAGTTTTGAACCCATGCAAGTACAAAGTGAGTAACAAAGAGTGGTAGCATGCATGCTAACTTGGTTTGAAAGTCAGCGAAATGTGTAGGGATGCACATTTCCAAGATGGTAGCCCCGGTGGCTGTAAGACAAAATACAAATACAAATTACGATGCCTTACGATCTGAGCGAGAAAACAGCTATAACTGTAATATAGATTGACAAGTCGCAAACCAGAGAACATGAAATGCAGGTTATCTAGAAATGAGGAACACAAACACAAGATACTCTTCTGGAGAAGCAAACAGCACGCATCCGGGAATAATCGAGCCAGCAAACACAACACCAGAGTGTTAACCATAAAGAGTGTTAACCATGAAGAAGGTAGACGTTAGAAGCAATTCTCCCAACAAAAGTCACAGACACAGCTGTAAGTAGTGAGTAGGTGTACACTGAAACACCTAACTACCACAAGGTACATACAGAGCATGCACCTCAAAAAAACATAAAATATATTTTTTTATTTTATTTTTGATCCACGGTTAAAGAAGTTTTCGGTGAGAACAGTGACTTCCCCCGCACATTTAAGGTAACCCCCAATAATAGTTTTGAACCCATGTAAGTACAAGGTGAGTAATGAAGAGTGGTAACATGTATGCTAACTTGGTTTGAGAAGTCAGTGAATGAATATAACCGAGTTCAGGGCAATAGGAAATGTGTAGGGTGAACACATTTACAAGATGGTACCCCTGGTGGCAGTAGGACAAATACACGTATAAATGCGATGCCTAACTAGCTGAGCGAGAAGACAACTATTATCGGCAATGATTGAGCCAGTTATCGGTAATGATTGAGCCAGCAAGCGCAACAGCTAGAGTGTCAACCCAGAAGAAATTAGAGGTTAGAATATATATATATTGATCCACGGTTAAAGCAGTTTCCACTGAAAACAGTGACTTCCCCCGCACACTTAAGGTAACCCCCAAAAGTTATGAACCCGTGCAAGTCCAAAGTGAGTAACAAAGAGTAGTGTTTAGGGTATATATATATATACCTCGATCTATGTGGATACCAGCGCAATGCAAGAACTACCCACATAGTATTCAAGGTAGCCCATGTTCTTAAACTTAACCTAACCTTGAACCTTTCGTGTTAGTATGTTCTCTAACTTTGACCGCTGTTTCATACCTTCCTCTGTAAATCTACCCACTTCTACAAACCCAGAGATTAAGTGCTGTCAACTGAATCAACTGAACTACTCTACTCCGTGATCAATCCGTACCTTTCAGTAACAGCGCGATCTAAAAACACCAACACCCGAATCCAATTAAAAAGACAACGTGGAAGTACAGATGCTATCCTAATGCGTAAACAGTAACGTGCTGACAACGACAATATTGCAAGGAATCCAGATCGTTCGAGATCCTAGGAGCACCTACGAGACCAGTTTAATATGTATGTCCCATCATCAAACAGAAAATGCGAGGAGCAAAAGGGAACTGCCTTCCGACGCTTAAAGCACGAGTTTGAGTATAAAAATAAAGAACGAGATCATTCCCTCTACCGTCATTCTCAACCACCATGCTGCGGTGAAAAGCCTCCGGACCTTCTAGTTTGGAAACAGAAACCGTCGTTATTTGTTCCCGGGTCGAATCAGCATATAACCAATAAGAAAGCGAGAAACTTCAGGGACATATTTCTCTTCCAATAATACGTAACACGGATGACCATCCACTCCAAGAATTCCAATTCACCGACTGCACTGTCAACGGAGGCAGTGAAGTCGGTGAATTCCAAGTCCATGTACGTGTAAGTTAGCTGCGTAGATTATAGAAACTGATAAGAAACATCCATCCGCGCCACGGCCTGCCGTTTTTTGTCGATCGAGACTCATGGCCTCCTCCATGGTTGCCGATCTCGAAGCTTTTCACCTCTTCTCTTCCCAAAGGAATGGGTTACAAGTACTGTGCATACTATGGAGCACTCTCTATGCTAGCCAATTTCCAGACGCGGATCATACCCAGGGGCAGCCATCATAATACGGAACGTGATCCGCCTCTATTCCCATTCTGCAGACAGAGCATATCACGACCATCAATATTTCATGCTCCAGTAACAAGACGAAGTCTAGGTCAGCTAACAGACGTGTACAAACATGAAGACCGTCCCATTTTACTGAGCACAGGTGTTACCTAAGCCCCTACCCTATGTGCAGCTATAGTGTTCAAGACAGAGACCAACTACACACTAAAGACACTACCTTGTACAACGTCAGGAAGAAGTAGCAGAAGGGAAAAGTAAACTGAACCAATGAAGAAGTAAAGCCGAAAGTCCATAGGAAATTAGAACCTCAATACTAAGGTAGTTTTGGTTAGTCAGGGTATAAGCGAGAACAGTGCAATGTTGTTCTAGGGTTCCAAAACAAAATCCTACAACAACATTGTTCTGTTCTCGCTCATACCCTGACTAACCATTGACAATACCCCCCTCCCAGCGATGGTGAGAAATTCGACGTGTGCGTGAATTTCGAAGTCCTCAACGCGATGGTGTAAGGAAAAAGCGAACGTCAGGGTTCGAAGTTAGTAACCTCCTGGAAATATCGAAGTCGGAGAAGAAGCTCAGATACCGAGTTTACAAAGACTTGGTACGTAGAAGACGGAAAGGACAGGACGGCGAGAAAGAGACTGTAAGTGAGAGACTCAGCTGAATGTCGCGCAACAGGATGCCCTACCTGCACAAAATCTGGAGTATATTGATTTCTTTGGACATGATCAGTATTTCCATGTCTCTGGACCATGTCAGATATGGGGAGACAATCAACGCGAGAGGACTGATGACCTAGACCGACAAAACCTTGTCTCAAGATCGAACAGCCGATAGAGATATCACGGCTCAGTAGCATGCACTTGAGAAAAACCAAGATCCGCCACTGAATCAGACCTCGTGTGCAACGACCGTTGCAATTCTGGCTCGGTAACTTCCTGAGCAGACCGGTAAATACAACTACCTTTCCTCCGGGTAAACAGACGGCGTTCACAATACCATCATCAGCCCACTAGAACCTGCCTTTGCATTCCCTCTTAAGTATTTTGTGAAGCCTTCTTAACCTTTTCTGGGACCTTTTTTCCTGCTTTTGTCTATCCAAATCGAACCGAATCGTGTGAGTGCAGGATCCCGTAAGTAGCCCCCAAGACACTTGGTATCACTTTTTCTAGTCACCTTATCCCAGCCTGGCCCCCTCCAAACGCCGAGTAAACATCTTCTACTTCCTCCAGTTGACCCCAATCAGATGCTCTTGTCCCTAACATGAGGGCCTCAATAATTTCACCAGATATTGGATGCACACGCACAGTTTCAGGGTGATCGGCAGGCACCGCTCGATCCTCTTTTTCTTAGAAGCTGCAAAATGGACGAACGACTTGTGAAGAGGTTTTTCCTCCCAGGTTGCCAGGACTACTGGAGGTTTCTATATGTCCCCATTACTCGTTTATAAAACACTCAACATTTTACAGCAGCATTCATGACATGGAAAGTCAGAACTGTGCAGTAAGGTCAAAACAATGACCCAGAAACAAAGCAGACTTCTGGGATGAGACCGAATAAAAAACTTCGTTGGACAATGCACAATCAAAAGATTTCGTACCCCCTTAAAACCTCGGTCTCCAACAGACCTCTCGAGTTGAGGTGAGATGAGCACCTGAAAATTACCACTCGAGCTTTGAAGTCCACGACTGTAACCATTTACCTTGTTTCTCTCTTGCTCACTCCTTGAGAAAGAGCTACTGTCCCATTCCTAAAATCCCGTTTATAAAACGTTCCGACTCCGCTCCAGTAATTTTCACTCAGAGCTTGGCAATCCCTCCACTCTTCCTTAATCCGACTCCAACTTCCGAGACCTCAGCAGCTTTAAAGGCAAGTCCAACGACACGGAGGACAGAGTTTCGAGTCATCTTCGGCTCGTTTGTCTTTTTCGCCTCATACAGAATCAGGAATCTGCAGAGAAAGTTACAGAACAGGATATCACAACTGACCGCGCACTTCCACACATCAACAACAGTGAAGTATCGAGTCAGAAGAGGGACTGAGGCTCAAAATCGCCAAATCTTTAGCATTTAAGAGAATCAAAAACCAAAGAAGTTCGTCTCCTTCGTCACTCAACCAGGGCCGCCGAAGCCACGGAACACAAGAAAAGGCTTCTCCGCGGGGGATCAACCAAAAGCTTACGAAAAAGAAACCTACGAGAAAGAAAATTATCGAAGAGAACTCGATCGACGACAAGTAGATCTCCAGTATGGCGAACCATACTGAACTCATCCGCATCACCCCTTCCAACGAACATTTTGACGGCAAGTAAACTGTACATAGTCCTGATTGATCATAAAATGACACTACCGTGACTTTACTTTTGCAGCTCGCTTCTAGTCATGAATGCTGAGGTCCTAAAACTGAACACCGTACATCAAAACTAAAGAAATTTAATGCAGCTTGCTTGCATTCATAAACGCTGAGGTTGTAAAACAACTCCGCATATAAAGGACTAAAGATTGGTGACTACATATTGATGAACTGTCTGCTTCATCTCTAGCATTATTATTTTTCTTATGTCAATATGACCAATATAGACTGATTTGAAAGTACTGCGAGGACCACTTCACCTCTCTAATGCTCTCCTCTATAAGCGGACATTCTTACAGCAAGAAAGACTGGTAAAGGAAGTGATTATTCTTTTCTGTCAGGAAAACCCCATTCCTAAATTTGAAGTCCAACCTCATGATGAGCACCTCCCTTAGCCATCTTGAGTATCTCAAACACTTAGTATTCCAGTTTCTAGAAATAAATCTAGAAACAAATCAAATGAGAGGAGAAACGGAGAAAACCCTTCATAATAACACACTCAAATTGACAAGTTGCAAATGTCTGAGTAACATTCTGAAAGTCGAAGCTCCTAAGTACCCGAAAGTACGTTTGACACCGAAATATTTAAAAGGAACAAATATACGACACCATGAATCCATTACGAGATAATAGACAGTTCTACAACATCGTAAATTCCAAATTTTATTGTTGTGTCTATGTACATTTATTCTGAGTCTTGCAGTCCTTGAAGTATTTTGGACAATAACAGCCATTCATACAAAAGTGTAGTAAAGTTGCAAGGCCAGAGGAGGTGAAGACTGACGTATATCAAGTTATAAATCGGTGCAGAGAAAAGCTTGAGCAGAGAGCAGAGTGTGAGACAAGGTCTGAGAAAGGTTCCGCAACCGGATTTCAGGCGCGTGGACCCATGCCTTGCTGCCAAACAAACAACATTCATCCCATGCGGTGCTTGCCAGAAGGCCATCCACAAGTGTACTCTTATCTAGACCGACTGCAAACTCGGTATGGTGATCGTAACGGAAAAGGAGGGCATCTTCAGGTGCTCGATAATCCCATACGCACACAGTCATATCACAGGAACATGACCCTATGAGATTCTCGCGATGAGGTGAAAATTTGGCCCTTCGGACAGCATACGTGTGACCCAACAGCCGCGTAACTTCCTGTCGGGGGTTGCGAACATCCCAAACCTTCAAAGACTTATCCACTGAACCCGTGACCAATACTGTTTCTTGGTATTTGTTCCAATCGCAAGATACTATTTCGTACTCATGGCCTGGAATGATCAACGTGGAACGAGGCTCCCTAATGTCCCAGATACGCACGGTACAGTCACCGGAAGCTGAAGCAAAAACATCTGCGTGCCTGGGATTCCATATAGCGTTGTATACACAGTATGAGTGCTCGGCAAAGACCCTCAAGTGATCTCGGCATGTCGACAGTCCATAAGCGGATTGTATCATCCCACGAGCCGCTTAAGAAGCAGTCCTTCCTTACGCTGTTCCAGTCCACTGCATACACTTCATGTGCATGTTCATCCAGGCTTCGTATTGGATTTGCCATGGGAGGAGCCGCAACGTCCCAAACTTTTATGCTTCCGTCGCCGCTCGCAGACACGAGGATATTCTCGTTATCCTCAGACCATGTGCAGTCGTATAAACCATCGGCCGTGTCAAACGCAACAACATCTACTATTCCGTTCGGCGTCAACTCCAGCACATACTGGCGCCCATTTCCAATTATCCCGAAATTCTGCGCAGTGGCTACTGCCAACCGATTCTCCACAAACGGACTGAACCGCACCGAGTATCCATTAAATGCAGTCCTAAACATAAGCATGACTGCCTGTGCTAAGAGTACATCGCTCCTGCTTCTACTCGTGGGTTAAAGTCAGATAAACTTCCGATCCAATTCACACTTTGGAGCTTCCAGATTCATAACCCAAATGTGATCACTAGAGCACAATCATCTTTTCAACCTTTCAACTTCCTGGTGCCGTGCCCTCGTCTGCTCCCGCAGAGTTGCCGACATCTTGCTCGTGTTCGACGCCCTTACTCACACACCATTACCAAGGCTACAGGGAGTGTCAAATTTCCAACAAAATATGCTTCTACAGGAAAACGGATCGACCTCGTGGTAAAATTAGGGTTTGAGTTGATGCGAACCCTGCTAGAGATTTTCATAATTTTCATAATTGCACGTATAGATTTGATGGGATGTGACGGGATTGCAGAAAATCTCTCCAATAGACACCAGGTATCTCAAGAGCTACCCCGCGCAGGCTAGACGGGTGAACTCTCGTTCCGGGAAAAAGAATATTGCCCAAAAACCACTGAGTTTGACACCCCTTATCTTCTCGTCTCTCTTTTCTCTTTTAACACCAGGTCATGGAATACCTGGATAAGTGATACCTAAGGTATAAGTACTATAGTTTCTGGTTGCAGTTGGACCATATTTTGTAAGTGACTCCTTTTACAAGCGCAAAACTGCACTTATAGAGAGTATGGATGGAAGATGGAAGAGGGCTGCAACCTTGATTTATTACCTAACCCTTCCGACGGGAAGGGTTAGGTAATAAATCTATATATTTATGAATTTATGAATTGACTGCAGCATCCTCCCGCACTTGTACCCTCTGAAGCACTTGTACCTCACTTATTGGTTTTCTAAGAAGATTTTCAACTTTCTTGGAGTAACTAATAATTAACATTTAAATATTATTGTGATATTTAGTTTATTTAATCTAAAATATTTATATAATATTTATATCATTTCTGATATCTTAAAGTGAGCATGCTTGTCCGCCAACATAACGGAGAAATAAGGTGACTACAACGACGCGAAACTTCCGCCGCCTCGTTAGCACATTTTTTAAAGGTTTGACTACAAAGCCGGCAGCCAAGCAAGTTTAAGGAACAGGTTCAAGTTGGGCGTTACGCGATGAGAATGATGATTCACTGACGTAGTTTGTTAGTACTGCCTAAGGTAATTAACATAATTTCACTTAACCAACCATGCAATATTGCACTTGTATTGAGTAAATTACACCGGAGTACCATAACATCTTGTATTATAGAGGGGTTGCAGTTATGTTATATATAATTATTTATTCTATTTCATATTTCTATGTCGACATACTTTTACGTTATCACCTTATTCTCTTTTGAATGAAGTGCCCATGAAAATATGAGGTTTTTGACTATGGAGGTATTGTGTGCAAAACAAACGAGAAAGAAAAAATAACCAAGAGCTCTCTAGATATGTCAAACTTCACTTATGTAAATTTCTAAATTCTTCTATCAACAAGAAATTGATGAATAGACTTAATTAACACGTTGTCATGCACATATACATCGCTATACAACATATATCGTTATCCAATCAAATGACACATAAACACAATATACATACGATGTCATACACATATACAAGTGTACATAAACTCCAGAGATATCACCGGCACAAATCCATGACTTGAAAGCTCTCAACAGACCTCGCGAATTGAGTTCTTCGAGTAATAAACGGTATGTACTCACTCCTTCTGTCAACCGGCACTTAATAACCACTAAAGTCGAGCTAAATCCACTCTGTGCATCAAATAATCCAGATTGTACTCACCAAGACTATCCATCATAGCCAGGAGCTTGAAGACTCAACTCGAAGAACTAAAGCCTACAAGCCTTACTTGCGAAGTATACCCAATGACTCACCCTAACGGCACTAACGGCCCTACCGGGACTAACCACTATGCACTCGGTCAACCTAATTGACGTGACATCAAAGTTTTCTCTGATGTAGGTAATTCTACAAGAGCATTGTGTCTTTAAACATGATGTTAATGATAGAGCTAGAGTCAATCTTTAGTTGGATATCAATACACCATGAATAGTTAATATAATAACATGCTCGTGAGACCTGACGTAGTAAAGTGCGGCTTCATGTGGAGAGCCATTCAAAGAGTTGACATTAGAAGCGATACTAGTTTTTTCTTTCTCTGTATTGTCACGATCCTCAATCTCAAGGTCGGACGCAGATGCAAACAATAGAATCTTAGTGGACTTACGCTAGGTTGTGAACGTTGCGAGTAGGACTGAACGGCTTGGCCGGGAAGTCGGGATCAAATGAATCCTAAGTGGTTCTCTGAACCAAGATTAGAACATTGGGTTATGACATAAGGGTCTATCCCAAGATGACTCCAGACGAACGCTGGCCTAAGGAGACAAGTCTGGGAACGGACCGAATCATAGGTCTGAGACATAGATCCAAGACTTGAGACCGAGACGTGGGTCTGAGATGCAGACGGACCGTGATCCGAACCACAGGGTTAGAGTCTAGGTCTGGACCACATGTTTTCGAAAAAACGACTAAGCGTTGGAGCTCCAGTGACGTTTTAGATCATAGACGGAGTTCCACGTAAGATCTCGAGGCGAGTAAGGTGTCATTGGAAAGGCCTCGGCGAGAGCTTTCCAGTGATATGTAGAACTTCTCGAACTGACCTATGAGCTGAGAATTATGACCGATACAGGATCGGGTTGTGGTATAACTTTCAGAGACCAAAGAGGAGGACAGGACCGTCGATCCCCAGAAGTATATATGAGGGGGCTCGATGCCTGGGTGGGCCAGGACGAGTCACTCGACCTCAGGGTTCAACGGACGGACCTTGGGGGCATGAGGTGATGGCTGGGCCGATTCCAAGACACGTTTCGGTCCAGACTTCGACGTCTAGACTTAGGAGCGATGTAAGAGCTCGAGCAAGACTAGAGAACGAGTCGGCGGGTTAGACCACCGTTCGAGAGCCTAGACCCAGACGGACATCACGGTCGGTTGAGCCGTTAGGTGTGCTGGAGGCACCGTTTAGGACCTTAGACTTTATGAGAAGTCCGCCCCAAGTCATCTTGTGACTTGCTCATGTTTGAGACCGACCTAGGCGGGTCTAGGTCGGGACTTAGGGATTGTTGAGCTTGATGATTAAGGAGACGGTCCGACTCCGATCCAGACCAAACAGAGTTAAGGTAAGTGGTTTATGAACGCTAACTTGTGATTGTGGTTTGCAGGTTAGCGATGTGAATTTCATGACCTACTGAGCAAGGACTTCCGCTGGCGCAACAAGACGGTAAGTGCGCGAAAAGTGATATCAGAGTCGACGCTTCGATGAGCAAGAACTTGAGATAGCGGCTGAAGGCTGGACGCTTGATTAGGGAGACGAGACACGAAGCGGATCAACGTTTCTAGGGAACACTTGGAGCAATGACCGACGTAGGACAGAGTTCCAAGAGAAAGATCAAGAGACGGGTGGCGGCTGACACCGGGATCAGATCGACTCGAGCTAGCCTCGAAGCACAGTTAGAGAACGATAACCAACAACCTTCGTCCCAACGTCAAAAGAGTCCAATACCAGCTACGACACCGGTGCTACAAGATGGAGTATTGCCAACGGTGCTCAACGATTCAGGCACGGGAAGTCAAGGAGTCTTGTGTGCGGAACTCATCAAGATGATGAAGATCATGCAGGAGGGTATTAGTTTTCAGGAATAAACTTATCGCTGAGCTTGAGATAGGCCAAGGGAGTTCTTCGTCTACCAGAAAGCTTTGTAAAATGAATTTGCCGACCTCGTTTTCAAGTATATGATGGGTTCATAAGATTAAGGATTTCAACTGAGTTGGACCTATACTTTGAAGCGCATCAGACTAAGGAGTCAGACAAGATGAGAGCGACGGTTACGTTCCTGAAGAATCATGCACTTCTCTGGTGGATTGCATACAAGGACGAGCATACCTTGACCGTCTCGGCGTTTGGTTGGGAAGAGTTCAAGGAGTTTGCTCGCGAGACGATTCACTCCAGAGTATCAAAGGATTCGAGATGGTGTTGAGTTGGTAAGACTGAAGCAAACGGGGACCTTAAGTGCTTATGTGCGCGAGTTCAGTGCTAAACTGGATTCGTTCTCCAAGTGGGCTGAGGAGACCAAAATATGTATATTTATTGGAGGACTCAAGTCTAGCTCGGAGAAGGCTCTCTTTCGGATGCCGAAGCTACATGAGACATGTGTCGAACTTTTGAAGCTGACGGAGCAGATTGAGGACGACGAAGTCCAGCAACAGAAATCTTTTGAACCACGCAGCATAGTACAGTGGGGAAATTGATAGCTGGGATCGTCAATTTGAGGACGATGGGTAGGGAAGCTCGAATTGAACTCAGGAAGAAGTAGGAAGATGTCTGACAAAAATTGGGCAGCGCTTCCGTATCCAATGTCACAATAGGAAAAAGGAGGATGGGGGGTAATCGATCAGGCTGCCTGCAACCAACCGGGGAAGCGCGGGGGATACCAAACAAAGACGAGAAGCAGTGGGAAGGAAAAAGAACATGGGAAGAATCTCTATAGTCTTCTGTCTGCTTCCCGAGTTGTCTTCGACCTCCCGTGCGCTTCTGGCTCTGGTCTCAGCTCCAATGCGACCCCACTGAACTGCGTCTTCGTCAGCTCCTGTCTACGCCTCAATCGATTGAGCCACCCACCTCCGATTTCACTCAGCTACTTCCAATGTCAGCTTCCGAGAGTCTCACATGAAACGCTCTTCACTCAGGATACTTCCTGCGCTTCAGCAATTCGACCTCATCTTCGTTCTAGCTTTTAATCGATCCTATACTCACTCAATTCCACCTTGCTGCCTCCTCACTCGAAGCTCACTCGTCTGAAATCGATCTTCTCAAGAGCGCGCTTGCTACAAGAAGTTGGAATGCGCTAATGCGCTTCATGCGCATCTTCCCCGTAGATTAGGGGTTTCGACCCTAGGTGGCTTACCCGACCTACCTACCACCTTGGTGTTACCTAGTAGGTACACCCAGTCTTTTACCTGGAAACTCATGGTTAGATCTTCGCGGTAACTGTCTTCCGTCGTCTTCCGCCGTCTTTCGAAGACGCAACTGAGAAGACGCTTCACGGAAGATGGTCGTCTTCCAAAGAAGTCAACTTCTTATTAAAAAGCTCATAAGATCATCTTCCTTCTAAGGAAGCAGTAATCTTAAGTAACAACGCTTCTTCAGTTATACAAACAAGTTATTAATCTTAAAAATTTTAAAAATTCATGAATCTTGTAATTTGTGGGCACCACAAACGTGAGGTGCGCTAGTCGTCTCACTGCATTGTGTGCACCTCCTTCAGTAATAAGTTCGTCCACCACAACCGTGGATGATGAGCACAAAATTCCACTCTCGTTGCATCCAACAATACTGCTAGTCCAACCAAGACCGCACTGATGCACACACGTCATCATCTATGTACGAGCATCACCCAACAGAGAAATGTTCTCCAAGATGTACGTTGGAGAATCCACGTGATGCATCTAGAGATGCCATAAGATCTATAACTTCTCCCAAAACATACTAGATCGCGAGTCATGTAAACCTTGACCTCTTCTAGCACGCGTGTGATCTTGACATGACTACCCAGCTATCACCAAGTGAATGATGCCAACAAACCCTCAATAGCAAAATATCTGATTGTAATGCTTGCTGGTATCCTCTGACGGCTTATATGGACAACAACTCAAGATATCTCTGCACCAAGCGTACCACATAATGCAATGAGATGTGTCTTACAATCTCATCTCTCTTCACATACAAGTATCGTTGTACTAGTTTGTCTGCTTGGAATATCACAGCCAAACTTGTGCTGACCTCTCCAAACAGCTCCAGCACACACACACTCTCCTCTGGATACTATCATACAATGAGAGTCGTATCCAACTGTGATAAGGTCATAAAGTCAGTAGCAGGAACAACCCTCTGTTCCTCTACTGACGATACAAAGACTTCACTTCAAGCCTGCTGCACCAATCTATCAGCATATTGCTGCAACCCTCCACTCGAACTCTAGAGTGGAACATCCAAAGCAGATTGTACTATCATAGTCATGTTATGCATGTCTCCCATCTCTTCAAAGACCAAAGTATCCTCCGCATGGGCATTGTCTTCTAACAACTCGTTCGGCCAAGTGATGATCAAACTGAACCCTACAACGAATACCATCGTCCTTGATGTAGACTCTATTGTCTTAACTCTGACATTGAACCGCACTGGTAAGCGGCTAACTCGTTTCTCATCGGACTACCAATCTGGTCTATAAGATGTTATCTTCGTCCAATAGTCAATCACGAACCTCATAAGATATAACACAACACCTCCAACCGATACGTCATAAGACTCTACGGTCATAACGATGGTCTTGACATGACCACCCAGCTATCACCAAGTGAATGGTGCAAACAAACCCTCAATAGCAAAATATCCGATTGTAATGCTTGCTGGTATCCTATGACGGCTTATATGAACAACAACTCAAGTTATCTCTCCATCAAGCGTACCACATAATGCAATGAGATGAGTCTTACAATCTCATCTCTCTCCACATACAAGTATTGTTGTACTAGTTTGTCTGTTTCGTGCACCTACCGCCTTGTTGCGCCAGCGTAAGCTCTTGCTCAGTATGTCCCGAAATTCAAAGCGCTAACCTGCAAACACAATCACAAGTTAGCGTCCATGCACCACTTACCTTTGTTCTGTTTGGTCCGGACCAAAGCCGGACCGTCTCCTTATTCATCAAGTTCAGCAGTTCCTAAGTCCCGACCTAGATCCGCCTAGGTCGGTCCTAAACATGAGCAAGTCACAAGATGACTTGAGACGGACTTCCCATAAAGTCCAGGGTCCTAAACGGTGCCTCCATCACACCTAGCGGCCCAACCGCCCGTGATGTCCGTCTGGGTCTAGGCTCCCGAACGATGGTCTAGCCCGCCGACTCGTTCCCTAGTCTTGCCCCAGCCCTTACATCGTTCCTAAGTCTAGACGTCCAAGTCTAGATCGGAACGTGCCTTGGAACTGGCCTAGTCATCACCTCATGCCCCCAGAGTCCGTCCGCCGAACCCTGGGGTCGGGTGACTCGTCCTGGCCCACCCAGGCATCGAGCCCCCCTCATATATACTTCTGGGGATCGACGGCCCCGCCCTCCTCTTTGGTCCTTGAAAATTATACCACAACCCGATTGTGGTTCGGCCATAACTTCCAACTCGGAGGTCAGATCGAGGAGTGTTATATATCACTGGAAAGCTCTCGACGAGACCTTTCCAATGATACCTCACTCGCCTCGAGATCTTACGTGGAGCTCCGTCCACGACCTAAAACGTCCATGGAGCTCCAACACTTAGCAATTTTTCCGAAACCTGTGGTCCAGAACCAGGGTCGAACCCTGTGGTTCGTCTGCGTCTCGGACCCACGTCTCCGTCCCACGTCTCGGACCTATGTCTGAGACTCATGTTTCAGCCCGTTCCCAGACTCGCCCCTTAGGTCAGCGTTCGTCTAGGGCCCTCTTGGAGTAGGCCCTTATGTCCTAACCCAATGTTCTAACCTTGGTTCAAAGAACCACTTAGGGTTCATTTGATCCCGACTTTCCGGCCAAGCCGTTAAGTCCTACTCGCAGCGTTCACAACCTAGCGCAAGTCCGCTAGGGTTCTGTTGTTCGCGTCTGCGCCCGATCTTGAGAATGAGAGTCGCGACACTCACCCCCACTTTGGAGGTTGATGCCTTCATCAACAATGATCCTTTAAGTTAACACCAAGTTCAAAATGGGTAGCCAACCCCTTGGCGTCAGAATTGCGTTCTGGTAGCTAACCCGCAATTCTCTTCTTGGCTTGAGTCTTAAGTTGTCGCTAGAACACTTAGAAAATTTCAACTAGTCTCGGGAAAAGCCTTACCTTTTTGGCTTACCCTAAACAAAACTAGTTGACAATTTCTAAACATTCTACTTAAGACTCTAACTTGCTAACTATAAGTATTCACACCTACTTACAAGGTCCCCCGAAACCCACTTTCCGGTCGTAATCTGATTTGACTTAGACGCGCGACTAAGTTTACTTTGCAGTTAGAAAACCGTAAAGCAAGATCACCCCAAGCCCCAAGACAAGTATGAAAGTTCATACTTGCTTTGCCAACGCTACGGCAAACCTAAGTCTTGACATCAAGACATCAAGACTTAGTCTTGATTTAGATGCTTATCCAAACTAGCTCGCTTCCTTTGAGTGTGCTTCGTTCCTCCTCTTGACAACATCCTAGGCATCTGATCAGAACTAGTCATAGCCATGCACTACCAATACACTTAGACAAAATTTCAAGAAACAAAATCTTTATTTCCAAACACAAGTCAAAGCTACAAAGTCCATCGGCCCAAATCGCCTCAAGTTGCTACTCGTATGGTTCGACATTTCTTCACTCCTCGCTTGAAGGAGATGTCCTCATCTTGCTAACGCCCTTGTTGTCCTTGTCTCCGTTTGAATAGATCTAATACTTCACTGGCATGTGTTAGCTCCTCCTCTGGCACCCAAGTTGCTTCCTTCAAATGGTAACCACGCCATTTGACCAAGTATTCCATCCGGTTTGATTTGCGCCGAGATTGCAAGATGGACTCCACCTCATATTCTGCTTCGCCTTGCACGACATCATGTTGAGGTCTAAGAACTTGTTTGCGCTCCGGTCGCAAATCATCCTTGAAGTATTTCTTTAACAAGGAAACATGGAAAGTCGGATGCAACTGCCATTCGCGAGGAAGGTCCAATGTATAGACATCTTCGTGTGGATTCTTGACAATGACAAAAGGTCTCGTGAACTTCGATGAAAACTTCACCGATATTTCCTTCGGAAGTGTGAAGTTTTTTGCACTTAACCATACTTCTTCGCCCACTTAAAACTTCACTTGCCGCCGATGCTTGTTTACCTGCTTCATGTATCGTTGTTGCGCCTTCTCGAGGTTCTTCTTTACTTGCTCCTCGCGCTGCTGCATTGCCACCACCAACTCTTCAGCTGATGTTTGCCGTGTTCTTGGTCGTGCCGATGTAGAACTCCCTGCAACAGTCAAGTCAAGAGGCCCTTCTGGCTCACGTCCGTAAGCTAGCAGGAAAGGCGATTCGCCGGTTACCCAATGCTTCGTGGAATTGTAGCAATACTCCGCAAGACTGAGCCACTCCGTCCAATCACTTTGGTCCGCGCTCACATAATTCCTCAAGTATTGATTCAGAACCGAGTTAACTCGTTTCGTTTGCCCATCTGTTTCCGGATGAAAGGCGGTACTAAATTTTAATTTAGTCCCCAATTTTTGGAACAAGTGTTTCCAAAAGACACTTGTGAACTTAGAGTCTCGATCTGAAATAATACTCCGAGGTAATCCATGTGAACGCCACCAAGTATCTAGGAACAACCGAGAAGTCGTGAATGATGTTGTAGTATCCAAGGTCGGAGCAAACTTCGCTAGTTTGCTAAACCGATCAACTATCGCAAAAATTGCGTTGTATTCATTCGAGTCAGGCAGAGAGGTAATGAAGTCCATGCTAATGCTTTCCCAAGGTCTGGTTGGAATCGGCAGAGGATGAAGCAACCCTTGTTTCTTCTCATAAGAAACGCGGTTCGCTTGACACGTTACGCATGTTTTCACAAAGTGGGCAACATCGTCTTTCATGTGGGGCCAATAAAACTTTTTAGCTATCACTGCTAAAGTGGACTTTTCGCCTTTATGGCCTGATAAAGGCGCATCGTGGCATCTTTTAAGAATTTAGTCCTAAGTTTTTCTTGTCCCACATAAACCCGACTTTGCTTGAACATGAGTAAACCATGCCTTAGCTTCATGTTCTGCAACTTCACTCCTTGCTTGAGCTGTTCCATGTACTCCTTCGCTTGATCATCGCCCATGTAACCTTCACGTATTCGCCTCTCTAAGTCTGACTCCTTATGATACATAGCTCGCAAAATCTGTGTTGACGATGGAAGATATTCCTCCTTGCGACTCAAGGCGTCAAGAACCACATTGTCCTTTCCCGCTTTGTGGATTAATTCCACGTTCATGAGCGCCAAGGTATCATGCCACCATAGTTGCTTTGGCGTCACCTGATCTTGTGTCTCAAAGTACTTGAGCGAAATATTATAAGTATACACTTGGGTTTTATGAAGTCCCAAGTAATGCCGCCATTTCCTCAAGCAATGAACCACCGCAAACAGTTCCTTCTCGTGAGTCGACCATCGACTCTCCGTCCCAGATAACTTCTTGCTTTCGTACGCTACAGGTTTTCCATCCTGCACCAACACTCCGTCAATCGCATAGTCGCTCGCGTCCGTGTGTACCTCGAATGGTTTGTCGAACTCCGGCAGCTTCAATACTGGCGCCTTTGACAAAATAGCTTTGATCGTTTGAAACGCATCGTCCACCTCCTTGGTCCAACTTACCTGTGCGTCTTTGCCCGTCCAGTCGTCAGTGGCTTCGCGATCTTTGAAAACCCCTTCACATACTTGCGGTAGAACTGCGCCAATCCTAAGAATCGCCGCATCCCCTTCACTGTAGTCGGAGGCTCCCAAGTCACAATCGCGTCCACCTTTTGCATATCCGGGCCGACTCCTTCTGCACTAATTACATGTCCCAAGAAGTTAATGCGCTCCAAACCAAACTCACTCTTGTCAATGTTGGCAAACAGCTTATGCTCCCGCAGCTTCGTCAACACCACCCTTAGCTGCTCCGCGTGTGACTCCAAGGTTTTGGAGTAGATCAAGATGTCGTCGATGTAAACGATGACAAACTCATCCATCTCCTCGTGAAAAATTGTGTTCATCAATGTAGTGAACGTCGAAGGGGCGTTGTAGAGTCTAAATGGCATCACCACGAATTCAAACGATCCGTATCTAGTTCGACAAGCGGTCTTCTCAACATCTGGGTCAGCTATCCGGATCTGGTAATATCCTGACTTCAAGTCTATCCTGCTGAAGTACTTTGCACCCGCTAACCTATCAAAGAGGTCGTCTATCCTTGGCAAGGGATAATTATTCTTCACCGTCACCTTATTGAGTGCACGATAATCTACGCAGAGTCGTAACTTCCCATCCTTCTTCTTTGCGAAAAGAACAAGGGCTCCATAAGGTGACTTGCTGGTTCGAATATATCCCCGTGCTAATAGCTCACCGAGTTGTCTTTTCAACTCAAGGAGTTCCACCTGATTGAGTCGGTAAGGGGCTTTGGAAGGTGGTTCTGATCCTGGCAAGACCTCGATCTTGTGATCCACCACCCGCCTTGGAGGTAACTCAGCAGGCAACTCATCCGTCAAGACATCCTCAAACTCCTTAATCACTTCGCGAAGCACCTTCGGAAGTTTAGTCGCGTCTCCTGATGTTTCCTCTTGTCTGTCACCTGTCATCAAATCTGCAACCCGCATCAAACACATGACTCCGTCGTTGAAGTCCATCTGTTTGTCTTTGATCAAATTCACTGCAAAGTCATCAATCTTCCGCGCCTTCCGGATCAGCCTCACTCCCAGCTTCCGCCCTTTAACTCTAACGTTTAACCTTAAAGGTTTCCGCCTAAGTTCCACTTCAAACCTGTCCAAGAAAGTGTTCCCCAAAACCGCATGGATATCATCCATCTCGCACACCGTAAAGTTCTCTGTGAACTCCAACTTCTCACACGCAAATCGTACGTCCAAGGCCACTTCAGAAGTTTGGTACGTCTTGCCCTTGGCAAAGCGTACCAATAGACTTGTCTGCCTTGGAGGTAGACAAGCCCAACTTCTTCACCAACTTTGGACTTATGAAGGAGTGAGTCGCTCTTGTGTCCACAAGAAAAGTAACATCACGGTTAGCAACCTTGGCTTGTAGAAACATCAATCGCCGCGTCTTCTTCGTGGTTCTCAAGGTCACAGTCATCTGGCCCTCCAACAAGTCCTTGGCAACAAATGCATTCATGCTACAGTTACTAACCTTAGGTTTCGTACACCCCTTAGCAATGTGGCCCGTCTCGCCACAGTTGTAGCAAGTAAACTTAGCACCATTGCCCTTCTGAGGTGTTTGCCCCTTAGGTTTTACTCCTGTTTGCTGCCGCTTTGCTGCCGGGGAAGAAGTATCCTTCCGATCCTTCTCACCCCCATCCCACTGTCGCTTGAAGCCCTTGTTCTTCTTCTGGAACTTGTCCGTGCTACGTGGTTCAAAGGGTTTCTGTTGCTGGACTTCGTCGTCCCCAATTTGCTCCGCTAGCTTCAGAAGTTCGGCACATGTCTCCGGTAGCTTCGGTATCCGAAAGAGAGCCTGTTCCCAGACTCGCCCCCTTAGGTCAGCGTTCGTCTGGGGCCCTCTTGGAGTAGGCCCTTATGTCCTAACCCAATGTTCTAACCTTGGTTCAGAGAACCACTTAGGGTTCATCTAATCCCGACTTCCCGGTCAAGCCGTTAAGTCCTACTCGCAGCGTTCACAACCTAGCGCAAGTCCGCTAGGGTTCTATTGTTCGCGTCTGCGCTCGATCTTGAGAATGAGGGTCGCGACAGCCTGCTTGGAATATCACAGCCAAACTTGTGCTGACCTCTCCAAACAGCTCCAACACACACACTCTCTTCTGGATACTGTCATACAATGAGAATCGTATCCAATTATGATAAGGTCATAGAGCCAGTAGCAGGAACAACCCTCTGTTCCTCTACTGGTGATACAAAGACTTCATTCCAAGTCTGTTGCACCAACCTATCAGCATACTGCTGCAACTCTCCACTCGAACTCTAGAGTGGAACATCCAAAACAGATTGTACTACCATAGTCACGTTATGCATGTCTCCCATCTCCTCAAAGACCAGAGTATCTTTTGCATGGACATTGTCCTCTAACAACTCGTTCGGTCAAGTGATGATCGAACTGAACTCTACAACAAATGTCATCATCCTTGATGTAGACTATAGTCTTAACTCTGACATTGAAACACACTGGTAAGCGGCTCACTCGTCTCTCACCGGACTACCAATCTGATCTATAAGATGTTGTCTCCGTCCAATAGTCAATCACGAACCTCATAAGATATAACACAACACCTCCAACCAATACGTCATAAGACTCCACGTTCATAACGATGGCCTTGGTCTTCACCATAGAGCCATCTATGAGATGATCTGATGGAATTCTCACCATCAACATCTCATGTGTCATGTGTCATGTGTAGAGTTGTATCCCTTGATCCTCCTAAAGATGTCTATAGCTAAAACAGACATCTTTCTCTCTCGGACTTCCTCATACCCAAACCAATGCATGTCGTATTTCTCAACATCAACGGATGGGCTCCAGAGTCTAACAAGATTTTCTGCAGTCGATACACCTTCTTTAAAGGTGCCACCAAATAGAAGATATTACTTCTGTTGTCCAACAACACCACACTTGTTGTCAAACCAGCAAGGTCAATCATCGAATCAACTAATAACTCATATAATCTGGCAGCTGCAGCTTGCCAAGTACCACTAGTAGCCGTCCTGATCCTTGATTCATAGACATATCTACTGTCTCTTGCTGAACCACCTCAGCACTAGAGATAAATACATCCTCGCTCTCACTGAGCGTGACCGCCAACTGAAACACTAGAGCCAAGCTAACTCCCAATGCTCTCGTATCTGTGGCTGAAAATAGTGAGGCTCGCAAAATTGATGTACCCGCCTCCAACATCGAGTTTGACTTCGCATCCACAAACATAGAGAGTTGACTCGTATCATCCTCATTCTTGGATGTCGATGTCTCCAACTCCATTGCATCATCAATAAGTCACTTAGGAATCGTATATGTAGTCTTCAACGTCTTCGATAACGTGAATGACTGAAAAAGCTTGGTCTGTCTATCAGTCTCTTCGTGTTCTATATCCAACTCCATCGACGCACCTCGTGGTTCAAAGACACGTACTGCACCTCGAGTCACTGCCGTAGATGTCTCAGTTTGTGCCACATCAATCATTAAGTTGAAGTCAATTCCTTCTCCCTCATAAGACGTGAAAACCTCTATTCCTGAACCATATCTTTGTTGAGCCATAGCCATACTAGCTATCCCTTGCTCCAATTGCTCAATTCGAGCAGTCATATCCGCATCTGACGTCGTAGCAGACGGTGGATCGATTGGTCCTCTCTCGAGTGCTAGACTTGTATCTCCAGTTTGATCATCACAGTCTCCTTGAACTCCTCCGTCTCATCCATGATCAGTCTTCCCTTGTCGTAGTTCCGGATGGAGATCAAAATAATGATCACTACTGTGACCTGATCGTCCGCAATGCTCACACTGCCTAGGCACGGCTTGAGACATCCCAAACGTCTCGTAACCACCTCTCTTCTTTGTGTAGTCTTTTTGCTGATGAAGACCATCACATTTCCAGCAAGGACCCACTTGTTGCTGATTAGAGAAGGACGGCATGGACTTCTACCCCACCAACACCTCCTTAAGATCGTGATTGTTCAACACGATTCTTATCACCATCACCACCACGTTGTTCCGTAGCCTGTGATCCTCGAGAAGAGGTGATCGTCTCATGTGGTACCTCCTTGTTGAACCCATCATACACCATCCTCTCATCCATCATGTTGAGCTCAATCTTCTCAGTCAAACCAAAGACAACCGCCAATGTCGAAGCAATGTCTTTAAGCAGAGTCGCATCTCTAACTCTCATACGCAGCTCTCAGTCTAGTATCTCATATCTGAACTGGACTGCTTGTGTTTTTGTCACCCCTTGGATAACGCTGATCAACCGCCTTGTGCGAGTATACGTCTCGCACATGCTCTCTCTAGTCTTCCGCTGGAAATCCTACATATTTTCAACTTGTCGGTCCGCACACCTTGATATTCTTTCTCAAACACTGGAAGAACTGAACCACCAGATTAAACCCTTGTGGTATCTCGCTCATACTACCGCCTCGAACTTTATCTACCCAATCTAGGCCTAACCATGTACCACAACATACTTGTAGTCATGTTTATGCCAAATGACTCTCCATCATGCATGACAAACTAATTAGAGGTTTAACTGCGATATAAATAACTCTCACTTTGTATGAAGTATACATATTTAAAGATTTAGCACTCTAAGTGTCGAGAATAATATTTATTGCTTAAAAAAAATCTAAAAATAAATCTTTTGGAGATAAATTTTATTAATTTGATTTGAAACATGTGATAGAATATTTAAACTTTAATAAAGGTCTCAATTTCTTTACAAATATAAGTTTTATAACATAATACAACATGAAATATTACAGATATAGCATATATTCAATGTCACGCGAGCTAAAAGATTGTATATGTGATGAACTATCAATAAACATCAATAATCAAGATTTACAACATACGCAATAAGAAAAATGAGAGCAAAACCATTACTCATTCTAGAGGAAGGTCTAAAGTATATACATCTTCATGCGAATTTTTGACAATCACAAAAGGTGAGTTTAGGGTCTCGTAAACTTGGATGAGAACTTCATCGATATTCCTTTCGAAAGAGCGAAGTTTTTCGTACTCAACTATACTTCTTCACCCACGTGAAACTTCACTCGCCACCGATGCTTATTTACATGCTTCGTGTAACGCTATTGCGCTTTATCAAGATTTTTGTTCACTTGTTCTCGCACTATTGCATTGCGTCTACGAACTCTTCAGCTGATGTTTGTCATATTCTTGGTCATGCCGATGCAGAACTCCATACAAGAGTTAATCAAGATGTCCTTCTAGCTCAGCAAGAGAGACGATTTGTCTATTGCTGAATACTTCATGGAGTCGTAGCAATACTCTACAAGCCTGAGCCACTCTGACCAGTCAATTTGGTCCCCACTCACATAATTCCTCAAGCATTGATTGAAAACTGAGTTAACTCGTTCTGTTTGTCCATCCATTTCGAGATGAAAAGCGGTACTAAATTTTAACTTAGCCTTAAGTTTTGAAACAAGTGTTTCAGAAAAAAACCTGTGAACTTTCAGAGATAATCCATGTGAACGCCATCAAGTATATAAGAACAATTGAGAAGTGATGAATGCTATTGCGATATCCAAGATCGGATAAAACTTCGCTAGTTTGTAAAATGTGTCAACTATCACAAAGATACGTTGTAATGAAGTCCATGTTGATGTTGTCCCAAGGTATGGATAGAATCGACAAAGGATGAAGCAACCTCTACTTCTTTGAATAAGAAACTCGGTTCGTTTGACAAATTACGTATGTTTTCACAAAGTGAGCAACATCATCTTTCATGTGAGGTCAATAAAATCTTTTAGCTATCACTGCTAAAATGGACTTTTCTCTTTTATGACCCGATGATGACACATCATAACACTCTTTAAGCAACTCAATACTAAGTTTTCTTTGTCTCACATAAACACGACTTTGTTTGAACATGAATAATCCATGTCTCAGCTGCATGTTCTATAACTTCACTCCTCGCTTGAGTTGTTTCAAATACTCTTTTGCTTAGTCATCGCCCATGTAACATTCACGTATTCACCTTCCAAGTCTGACTCCTTAAGATACATATCTCACAAAATGTATGTCGATGATAAAATATATTCCTCCTTGCGACTCAAGGCTTCAGGAACAACACTATATTTTCCTCGCTCTGTAGATTAATTCAACATTCATCGTCAAGGTATCATGTCATCGTAGTTACTTTGGCATCATCCGATCTTGTGTTTCGAATTACTTGAGCTTCAATGTAAACTTGTTTAACTTAGAAATTCAGATTTTAGTAAAATTCAGAAGTACAAATTTAGATACAGTAAGATGCTTGTTCTTGTCAATATTTTGCTTGTTCTTGTAGATTCTCGAAATATATGCTAGTGCATTTTCTAGAAATAAATAAGATATTCTCAAAGTAAAGTTTGAGCCAACCATTTGTGACAGTTTTCTTTTTTATACCATCGTTTATCCTCTTCTTTCACTCTGGAACAAATTCATGTTGCATGCATATTATTCTTGCTGGAAATGATAACTAAGCAATACAAGTTATATGCAGATGGGACATTAAATTGCACACTCAATGTGTTCGTGCGATCACGAACTCTCATTTTCAATCAGAAGTCAATCCATATTTTGTTCAATCAACATAGGTTCAACTGCATCCTTCATCACATCATAAAGCTCCACGTGCTTCTAGACTTTCACATGCAACTGAAGCTCGTCTACATATTCACCTCATCCATTTTCCAATGGAGGAGAGAAATATGCAAAGATTTAATTTATTACTTAATTCTTCTGTTGAGAAAGGTTAGATAATAAATTAAACTTAAAACTCTTAGATTTGTAGTTTCAGGAGTGATTTTGTTAGCTCTCCTCCTATGGTTTTTTATGGATATTTTTACGTCTCCAGGCTAGCTATCACTTAATATTTATAAATAATTTATAATTTTTTTTTACTTTCTACATACATTCCACTTAACACATATGTTTTTCAACTAACAGCAAGCGGGAAAAAGTTCCCTAAGTTGATCTTGCGTGCACATTTTGGCATATAGTCGAGATTCACAAACTTGATAGTCTACAGCGATTTCATTTTCTCGTGATCTTGCAACACAAAATAACACTTGATGTGATAACTTCTGCTTCAGTTATCAAAACCCTCACAGACAAAAGTCTCTCCTCTCGTTTCTTTTCTAATTTATGTAAGGTGGAAATCAAACAATGACGACATTCATACATTCTAAACTGTTGGTATGAGATGGCTAATGTGTCGACAGACCACAGTTGCTCCCGAAATATTTACTCCTCTGAATTATCTCACTTACATGCGACTAAAGGTTTATGTTTATTCCATATAAAGAAACAAATCAGATTACAAATGAATAATGGTATTATACTTTCAATATGGGTTATATTGTGAAGATACATATACATAATATTTTCCTAGAAAAATATCATTATATAAAAGTATCTTGAAATAATTTATAAATAGATTGTATTCAAAAGATATGTTTGCAATTCGTAAACTCGACGTTTATGGATTACTCGAGTTAATGCAGCAGTATAATAGACATTAAATAAATACCCGAACGATTAATTTGTTACCTTCAAGGGCCTACTGTAGTCTCCCGACTATTTCAATATAATCTGCGGTGATGTGCGTGCACTGCGTACCCTCTACTGTGTTGTGAAAGGTACGGTCACCATGATAACGGTCCTTAATCCGTCGCACGGGTTTAGGGTCGCACGTATCCACGAGCATTGTATTTACATGACGTGACTCTCGTAAACACCAGTTGCTACCTATGTGAACTGGAAGTGGTTGCGGTATAACGCACAATGCCCTTGGCGCAACTTACGTACAACCGTAGTCAATATTGTTTCGCTGGCTTCCAGGATGTGACTACACAACCCTGTTTCTATTGGACATCAGCGACTAATCCTGACCATACAATAGTTTGGCAGAGATTGCAGCCGTTGGAGTTGCGATCGACCCATGTACATCAAACCTCCTCTCAGCTCTCTGTTACAGTACTGCCCGGGAGAAGGCGGCGGCCTTCCCGATCAGCTTCACTTTCTTGTTCGCTCGAAACCTCGTTTCTGTTCCGGAGGCGGGGAGTAGTGTTGGCTGCAACTGGCTTGAGGATCACAATCTGTTCCTTGGCGCTTTAGGAAATGATCACAAGCAGACGCCAAATCTTGGGATCTGTGATCGGAGTCTCTTCTTCGCGCTGAGATTCTGGATCGACAGGAGGAAGGGATTTGAGATTTCAACCAGCGCACCTCATTTACAATCTTGTTTCTACGACACGACTACCTTTTCTGTAAATCGTTGCGGCTTGTTTGCTTGAGTGGGGAGTATCGTGCCTCAGTCGGTCGCCTGATATGGACACGGATCAGGGAAAGCTGTTCATTGGTGGAATATCGTGGGAAACCACCGAGGAGAAACTGCGGGATTACTTCAAAGCCTATGGAGAGGTTGCGGAAACAGTCATCATGAAAGATCGGGCCACTGGCCGCGCTCGAGGCTTCGGCTTCGTCATTTTTGCGGACCCTGCTGTAGCCGATCGTGTGGTCAACGAGAAGCACACCATCGACGGGAGAACGGTATATTATCACCTTCAATCTTGTTATTTTCCTTTCGACAGCTGAAGTGCTTCTCACGACATCGTCTCGTGAATTTATCGTTAACGTGTTTTTGACTCTTTCTGTTTTCTTCACCAAATAGGTTGAAGCCAAGAAAGCTGTTCCAAGGGACGAACAGCAGAACGTTCCGAGGAATAGTAGTGGTGGTCCGGGTCCGGCCAGCCATACTAGGACTAAGAAGATTTTTGTTGGTGGTTTAGCTTCAACTGTGACAGAAGACGACTTTAAGAAGTACTTCGAGCAATTTGGTACCATTACCGATGTTGTTGTCATGTATGATCACAATACACAAAGACCTCGTGGCTTTGGTTTCATTACGTTCGATTCGGAAGACGCCGTAGAGAATGTTCTTCAGAAGTCTTTTCACGAGCTCAACGAGAAGATGGTGGAAGTCAAGCGTGCTATACCGAAGGAGCTCTCGGCTGGTCCTGGCCGCAACACCACCGGTTTCAGTGGAGGTGGTCGTGGTGGCAGTTATGGCAGTGGTTATGGTCAGGGTTACAGTTCCAGCCCAGGAGGATACGGAGGCCGAGGGGAAAATCGTTACGGTCCAAGTCCCGGTGGAAGGGGTGGTTATGCAGGCTACGGTACAGCAGGCTACGGGACGGCCGGCTATGGAAGCAGTGGAGGATACGGTGCTGGGATGAATGGTAGCTATGGAGGAAGTGGTTATGGCAACAGTGCTGGTTATGCTAGTGCTGGTGGAGCTGGGTATGGAAGTGCGAGCTACGGCAACACTCCTGGCGGCGGTGCGTATGGAGGCGCTGGTGGATATGGGAGCAGCGGTGGTGGATCTGGAGGTTACGGAAGCGCTCCTGTCGGAAGTAGAAGCTCGTGGGGGAGTGGGGGCACTGGGTATGGTACTGGGGCTACTTCAACCGGATATGGAGGTGGGGGTGGTAGTGGCTACGGAACAGCTGGTGGTTGGGGTTCTGGTGGTGCCGGTGCGGGACAGGCTACTGGAAGCAGTGGAGGGTATGGTAGTGCAGGCTACGGATATGGGAGTAGCGAAAGTGGGTATGGGTCCAACGCAACCGGATACGGAGGGCGTGGTAGTGGATATGGTAGCAGTGCTGGAGGTTATGGTAGCTCAGGTGGTGGTACTGGGAGTGGCACTTACGCTGGCGGATATGGCGATGTGTATGGTAGTTCTGGGTATGCTGACCCAACTTGGCGATCAGGTGGCACGGATTCGTACAACTCGGTCGCCGTAGGTTCAGGTGGTCCTGGGAGCGGTGGGGGTTACAGTATGGGTGCAGCGGCGGCAACTGACGCCGCTGTGAACGGATCTGCGGGCTACGGAGGAGGATATGGTGTTGCCGGGAGGCAGACTCAGCGGGGTCCGGATGCACGCTTCAGGCCCTATCCTGCTGCTGGTGACCGCACTGGCTAGTGAATTCAAGCGACTTGCAGGTTTAGAGAGATCGGCAATAAGATTCCTAGCTTATTGAACAGTAGCTTTTGTCTTAAAGTTCAAATCGTTCAAATCTAGCCGCGGCTAATTCCAATTTTCAACTGGTTGAATCGAGTATATCCTAGACGTGTGGTAGTCTGTTGAAGCACGTCGTGCCTGCCAATTCCCTACATCAGTATCAGTAGCTGGGCTCCTTGGTTACCAGACTAGGTTGTAGTTGAGAAGTTGTCGTGCTCTCCATCTTGTAGGCGTAACTTTGATAGGTCTGCCATGGCTTTTTTTTTGATGATAACCGTCGAATTTGGGCGTTTTAAGATTTTGTTTAGTCCTGGTTTTAGTGGGGTGCTTATAATGCCTCAGCTGTATTGGTGGACTCCGGCCGGGCTCGAGCCGGGATAAAGGGAAGGCCTAGAATCGGGCGTTGAAGGGATTTTATTATCTTTATCTACATTGATATCACAGTGATGTAGAGTTAGTGCATATCTCAATGGAAGCGGCTGCCAGGTTTCAAGCCTGTTCGTTGGCCAGAAGCCTTTAGTGCATTTGACTTTACCCAGACACGCCCCACAATCTGAGTCGCATGTAAAACAGACGAAACATTTCTACAGGGGAGCCGAGGCGTCGTCAATGAGTTTTTGCAGTTTGTGAAATATGTAATCTGGTTTCTTTATGAGAAAATGCCCTATTTTACAGGGGTTGCTGCAGTCTGTCGATAGGACATACTGACTCAGTCTGGGATTCAGTGATTTGGGATTAAAAGTCGGACGCACATCAGCGAGGATATCGGGTTCGTGGTTTTACATCGGCCGTTCCTTTTATGCAAGGATCTACTACAAAACCTCGATTGGTCATCATGAATGCGCTCCTTACTTGATGGCAGTTCTCACAGCGGAGTTTAGGGTTTAGGTAGATAACTTGTTTTCCTTCGAGTTGTAACTTTGTGCCCAACTTGTACATTTGTTTTTCTTTTACTGTGCTTGTCGCGTTGGACGGTGGATGTTACATTTGTCTTGCTTTTTACTGTGCCTGTCGCTTTGAACGGTGGATGTTACATATATTTTGTTTTTACCGTGCCTCTCTCGTTGAACGGTGGATGTTATGCTCAAAAGGCAGTTGTGGACTTAGGGCAGGAAAACTGCGAGATGTCTGCCTTGGTAGACTGTCTGATGTGCAAACTCATGTATCGGCAAAACGCGTCTCACGGCTTAGTTGTTGATATGGAGACTGCATGGAACTGCGTAAGGATTTAGGTCAGCTAAACTTTATGATTAGAAATACGGAGGTTGTATGATGTATCTTTGAGCGGGATTCCCCATGCGGAAGGATTATGGTCAGCTTTAAGTCATTACTGCTGGTGTAAAATAGATGATTTGATAGACGGAAGATGAATGAATAAGGATCGAGCGGTCGTGGTCTTGCTGGCTTAGGGTTACAGTCGAAATACAAGTCCCACGCGATGCGTAGTGTACTACTTGAACGGACAGTCGACATCGTTGAACCACGCATAGTTTATAATGTCCACACAGAAGTGCGTGCTGAAACCACTGAAGGAGCCACCGCGAGGAGTGCGATCTCGATTTTAAACTCATCGCGAGGCATTCTTCAAACTCCGAAGGACGAGCATGAGGTGATCTATGTGTGAGTGGTTCGTGCTATATTTGCCAGCCAGGGCTCCTGTGCTTTGGTTACATCTTCTATCGACAGAAGTGCTGGTGGTAGCTACAATAAAAGTAAGAAACACGAGAATGTTTTATGTTATTACACATAATGTACTCTTGAAGCTTCCCTAAGAGAATGTCGTTTATCGGTTTTTCACAAACAAAGAGGTTTATCTCACATGAGTGACTTTTCGAGTGTTAAAAAGGTACTTCAGTCACGCTTTGACGGAAATCGTTTTAACTACACATTTGATTAAACGGTTCGATGTCAAGAATACACGGATTGGATCTCTCTCCAGAATTAGGCACGAAGTTGGAACCTCAATCAGTGTGACTAGCAGGTTGTGCTAGTTTTGATCGGATAGACGTTGGATTGTAGGCTAATATCATCTTCTTGAGGGTAACTTGGTGAAACGTAAAGTATGCCAGCCGAACATTTTTTTCAAAAATAAAGCTTGGTCGTATACACTCCTCGACCAATAGGGGTGTTCAAGATAAAGAGAATTATTTGTTCACTGACGAATTCGTAACTCATCGAGGATTGATGTGTGAAGTTAACGACGTCCAACTTTGTGAAGGCACTACATCCTACATCCGCGGATACTTGAGGGGGTCTCAAATATGGTCGTAGTAAAGTATTGATTACTTCTTATTTAAATAACGATTAACTTGATATGATGGTGAACATGCGAGTACAGAGAGCACTCATTTGTGTGAAGTAGTGGAGGAGTGACAGAAAGAACTTTGAAAACGAGGGCGAGAAAATACTTTGAAAACGAGAGCGCGAAAATATGACAAGTGAAGAAAATAAGTCGGATGCAAACAGTCTCGATGAGATCGAGAGTGATGTACGAAGCATCGATATAGTTCCTCTCGTCGAGAGTGATGTAGGAAGTAGCGATAGAATTCCGATCGCTATGGCCTCCTAAACTCTCGAAGCGACGAAGAAAATGTAATTTTTTCTGAATTCAGATGATTACGAGAAAATTGTAGCTTACATTGAAGATGAAGAGAACTTTGTTGCGTTACACGGAGCAGGATGTGATCAAAGTTGGTGTGGGAAAGTGTCTTAGCAAAGCCACTGCATTTGGGATTATGACGGCTCAACTGTCAAGAAGGAATGGATTCCCGGTAGTGACAAATATTGATATGAAGAAACATTTTGACCGTTATGTAGATATGTACAAGAAAGCGAAAGAATTTCAAGAATTTAGAGAAAAAATTGAACGAAAAATGTCATTACTTCTTTTGGATGAATATTGTTTTCGGAAGTCGTGCGAACATTGATCCTCCTGCTCTGTATTTCCAAGGAATCCGTCAGAAGAAGAAGTCTTAGGTTATGACTCTCAGTGCCAAGCCGAGAGTTCACTTCCACATTATGATCTTTAGAATATGCGATTCGAAGAAGATGGAGACATGGCTATTTCACAGTGCGAATATCAAAGTTTTGAGGAAGAGACGAGTCCTATTGCTGAAGATGGAACCATCAACGAAGACGAGGAAGGAGGAAACGGAAAGACTAGCCGTGGAACTTCTACTGTCCCAGGTATTCCTCAGTCTCTGCAAGAGGCATGTAGGAATCAGAGATCAGCAAACGATAGAAACATGAAAGTAGGTGTGTTGAGTTTGTATGAAGAGAACATCAAAGAAAAAGTCCAGTATAGAAAAGTTTACGTTGAGTATCGTATGACAACATTGGAAGAAAAAAAAGAGCTAGAGAAAGTCACGAGAAAGAAGAAAGTAGAAAGAGACACATTTCATTGTTCGTTCAACTACACAAAGCAGGTAAATCTTTCGAGGAAATAAAAGATATTATCGAGAAGCTCGATAGCATGTAACAGATATTTTTCTCCAAGTAAATATTTGTTAAATTTGTTCCAATACATACTCTCTTCCGCCTTGAGTACTCGTTTTCAACTACTTTTCTAGGTAGATTCTCGGAGTACATAGGAGTGAGTCGATTAGTTGAGTACTTCTTTCTCTACTACTTTTCTAAGTAGATTCCCGGAGTACATAGTAGTGAGTCGATTAGTCGTGGAAGAGATTCTTTGAGTGACAAAGGAACTTTTTGTGGAAGAGGGTTAAGATTTCTCCATCGTTCAGTCACGAAAAGTGTCTAGGGTTTCTCTATGGTATAGGTAAGGTTTAAAATTTCTGGAAGTGTTTGTGCAGTCATCGAGTGCGATTGAAAATGGAGAAGATTTCGCAAAAAAGATGATATACATCCTATCGCACTGAGCTCGATGTGCACCGTGACAACGAAATGCATCAAGGCGATTTACACCTCGCCACGCTTAGAGTGATGGTCACTGAGGCGCTCAAGACGATACGCACACCGTCGCATTGAGGGTGATGCGCACCCTGTCACACTGAGGGTGATGCAAAACGGCACTGTGCACATTGAAGCACTTCAAGGCGATGTAAAACGGCACTTGTGATGCGCACTAAAGGACGATATGCACAGAGACATCCCGTCGCACTGAACGTGCACCTCGACACACTGAATGACGACATGTGTGAGATAAGACGATGTGCTTTGCACACTAAAAGTGATTTTTGACCTCCGGCACTGAAAGTGATTTCTGATTTGAATTTGGTCGAGTGCGTTAAGCGTGATTTTGGCCGGTGTCGCGCTTTTCGCTGTTCAATCTCCGCGCGTCTGAACTATGACTTTCTTTCTTTGTCCATCCACTCTGAAAATTCTTTACCTTTAAACCAATTGTGAAGCTCGCTTTGGTAGGATTGTGAAGCTCACTATGGCATGTGCACTGAACGATAGTTATCGCGTTTTTCGCTTTTCACTTTTTGATCCTCACGCGTCTAAACTGTGACTTTCTTTCTTTGTCCATCTACTTTGAAAGTCTTTATCTTTGAACCAATTGTGAAGATCTCTTTGGTAGGATTGTGAAGCTCGCTCTGACATGTGTAGTGAATGATCGTTGTCGCACTTTTCGCTTTTCGATCCCGACGCATCTAAACCTTTCGTTGTTTGATCTCCACGCGTCTAAACTGTGAATTTCTTTCTTTGTCCATCCACTCTGAAAAATTCTTTACCTTTGAACCAATTGTGAAGCTCGCTTTGATAGGATTGTGAAGCTCGCTTTGGCATGTGCAGTGAACGATCGTCTTGTGTACACGCATAGCTATGACTTCGGCTGGAGGATCTCAGGAGAAAGACAAGAGTAGAACAACGCGAGAAGAAGGACCGTTTCTTATCACATTTTTGTCACAACATGATTTACATCTACGCATCAACTGGAAATGGATGGATAAAGAAAGTATCAGGCGAGCCTTGAGCGAAATAGACGAGGATGCGCTGGAAAAGCTAAGATTGTTGATTGCTCTCTCGTTCGAATTTGCTTGTCCTGACGTAAGTATTCAAAATCAAGTCCCTCGCTTTCTCCTCGGTTTAACTCTCTTTGGTTTAACTAGTTCTCTTGGATTTAACTCTCTTTGGTTTAACTAGTTATAATTCTCTTGGGTTTAACTCTCTTTGATTAACTAGTTACAGTAAGCTTAGGATTTTGTCTTGCTTTTTCGTATTCTCTACTTATTGCAATCTTTGTTTCTATCAGATTGGACTATGTGCTGCTTTCATCCAATCTTATAATGCATAAACACGAGTGGTCAAAATTGACGATCGAGAATTAAAGTTAACTATTGACTTAATCCGCGAAGCTTTTGTTATACCCGAAGTTTGTGTGTCATTATTGCCGTTCGTGAGACACGTCCGAATAGATGATTGGTTTCCTGATTATGATAAGGTTGGGAAGAGATACTTCGCACGAGAATATGTTTTTCTTGGGTGGAGACATGCATTTCTCTTGGCGAGAAGAAGACCTAAAGTTGTTACATGTCAACTTGTCTTATATGTGAAATCTAAAGTGGAAAGAGTAGATGTAGATTACGATTGGTCTCTGTTCATGTTTGAGAACTTGGAAGCTGAGGTGTTGCATCTACAAAATCACGTCAAGAAACAGAAGAAAAGAAGATCCATAGAAACTTTTTACGGAATGACTTTAACCCATCTCATGCGACATTTGGGTATCTTGAGCAAAGAATCCTTAATATTCTCCATCTCACATTTTGTACGCGACGGTACTCATCAAGATATCCACCAGGAAGAGCTTCACGTGAGCCACGATGATGCATGTATTATGAAATCCTCTTCTCATTGTTTAATCTACTTTCATTTGTTTCTATTGCTCTTCACATTGTTTTATGTTCTCTGTGATTGAATCTTAGTGTTCTTCTCACTGTTTTATTGCTCCGAAAGTAGTTATGTTTCTAGTGAAAGTTGTTTCTAAGGTCTTGTTTTAGTGTTCATACCTGTTTGTAGTGAAAGTTGTTTCTATAGTCTTGTTTCTATAGAAACAAGACTATATCATCCGCGCAATCATCTTGAGGACGCATTGATCTCGATCGCATTGCGATCGGCTTGACATTTACTTTATTTATGTTTCTTCATAGGATCATCCGACACTCTAGTCAACAAGAGGAAAGAGGAGGAGGAACTAGATGCTCGACTCGCGAGCAAAAAGGAAGAGGAGGAGACTTTGAATCTCAAAATATCGGAAGCAAGCCAGAGAAAGGAAGAAATGAAAGAACGACTGCAAACACAACAACAAACAATTGCGAGGAATTTGGAGGAGTTGGAAGCGTTAAAAGCGGAGGTCACTCGCCTTCGTTCTTCGAAACTTTTTTATCCAAGATCGACTGATCCGACTCTGATCAAGAGGAAAATGCTGATTCTGGATCTGAACGAGGTCTTGATAAGAGTGAGACGTTATGAGTTGAAACTCCACGGAGCCAAAGAGAGAAGTTACCGGGTTGAAAGTTGCAAAAAAGATTTGTTCTCCGTGGTACGGAAGGGAGTAAAAGAGTTAACAGAAATCTGCTGTCAATATTTTCAAGTCGTCATATGGACATCGCGTACACTGAGTAACTGTAACGCAATTCTTCGATCCATGGAGAAAAAAAGTACCTCTCTGTAGGGATCACGTCGGGCCAGGTAAATTAGATGAACTCAATGCTATCAAATTTCTTTTAAGTTTTATCGGTTTTGTATTTGCTTGTACTTACCTTATCATAAAATGCAGATTTGTAGAATCTTTAGACAATCCATATGTATCCGTTTCAAGACGACCAGCAAAGCTACCACGGGTAATTATTTGTATTTGAAAGATTTCTCTCGACTTTTCTCTTATAACTTATGTACACGAGATTGCTTGTTGATAGATGATTTTCTCGAAAAGAATAGTACTAATCATCCGTTCAGTGCAGTCCATCCCCCTTCTTTTATACCAGATTCGGCTGACATGGACAAAGATGACTATCTCTTGAATATACTTTTATCATGGTTGAAGACATGGGGAAGCAACACCTTAGAGACCCCAACTTTTGTTGGAGCAAAATATACACAAACTTTTGGACGAGATCTTTTTACCGCTCTTAAAAACTACTGGGGCACTACGTCTGAGGAGGAACTCAACTTGATATGGCGTTCTTGCACTATCCTTCAGCAGTCCGAGTTTTTGACCAAACTCAAATCATGTTAATCGTTCGTCAATAAAGTCATGTTATTTTCTGGTTCACGACAAAATCTATGTTTGAACACTCTGTGTCTAATTTCTGATACTTGTGTTACTGCGATACTTGTCATTCTCTTTGTGTCATTTCTGTTTCTGTTGATACTTGTGTTACTGCGATACTTGTCACTCTCTGAGTATGATTTCTGTTTCTGTCGTTGTGAATTAGTGCTTATCACTTACTACTAGTTCTGTCGTACTCATAGCGGAACTGCACTCACGTCAAACAATGCGATCAGTGCTTTAACAACACTTTCGTCGCACTCACTCCGAAAAACTAAGCTTAACATTGTGAAACTATGCTCGTCGCACTCACAACACTTTCGTTGCACTCACTCCGAAGAAACTAAGCTTAACACAGCAGAACTGTGCTCGTCGCACTCACAAGACAAAACTAAGCTTAACACTGCGAAACTATGCTCGTCGCACTCACAGGAAACTTGTCGCTTCCAGTGAGATAAAGCTTCAACACAATGCTCGTCGCACTCAGAACGTGTTGCATTTATAGCGAAATAAAGTTTTGAACGTGAAACAAAGCAACTACAGTCACAACGAAACAAACAAACACAATGCATAAAGCTTGTGAAACAAAGCAACTGCATTCACAACCAACAAAGCCTTCAACACATGTTGAATGAAACTAAGCTTTCAACACTGCGAAACAAAGCAAAAACACTACGAAACAATGCTCTTCGCACTCACAGCAAAATGGAAGAGCTTGAACACTTCGAAACAAGATCACACTCACAGCGAAATGAACGTTCCACTCACAACATCCATTACTCTCCGAAGTTATGCATAAGCTTTATGTATGTTTTACCACCCCAAACTACATCAAGAGTTGAATAAAAATCCACCCGGACTTCTATTACGTTGAAGACAAATTCTAAGTACTATGTCTCTCTGATATATCTCTATACAGACATTCTCTCCTATTGGATTACGGAATCTCTATCGGATTCTATAATTAATTCTCCATCTTCTTGTATCCACTCATCTTGATTTTTGAGTAAAAAGTTATGGAGCATGGCACAACAGCCTACCCATCTAACTAAAAATTGATTTTCGGATCTTACTTTCAACTGTGTTCTAATTTGCTTCAAAGAATACCAACGAGACTTCAGAATATCTATACAGTGTTCGTTCGTCACTCTAGCATGTGCTAAATACGTATTAGAATCTTGTTTCTTTTTATCTCATGTAGTCATCCTAAACGATGAAATAAGATGACGCATCGGTGAATATACTGAAACACCAAGTAAATATTGATCTGCTTCAAACAGAGGAGTATTATTGTCAATGTGTTTCTAGAGAACTGACTTCCTCAAACATGTGATATCTTGGCAGCTCCTCGGCATACTTGTAAATAAAAAGATGATCCTCTTTCAATGATAACACACAACTTGAGCATTCACTGAATAATTACACTTTCGATCGTAATAAATTTCCTCGTTGAATCGAGATCTCTGTGATAAAGATAACAGAGTCTCATCTGTCAACCCTACGCATCTCAAAAATCCTTTTAATGCAAAAGCTTCTGAAATGAAGCTTTCTATGACAACATCATTTCTGTCGTGTCTAAATTTGTCTAGAGCAACAGAAAGTTACAAAGATACAGAAGCTTGACTTACATTATGAAAAACGGGATGTCTTTCGACTAAACTCACCAATTTACCAAAACTACGTCTATCCATCTTTGTAAGCTGTCGGAAAGAATCAGAAGAGAGATTTTTAAAGTAATTACGAAAAAAATCCTCACTTTTTGAAAATGTGAAACGATCATGTCGTTCCAAATATCTCGAACTGCAAAGTACTTGATATAACTCTATGAACTCTTCGTCTGAGTTTGAACCCAACATATCGCTCTCTTCGGACGAACTCGTACAGTCATCTTTCTGCTCTTTCCTCGAGTTTGAATCTTCTTTAACGATGGATTCATCGGAACTTGAAGATTCATCGGAGCTTGAGGATGTCAACATCATCCTTATCTCCATAATTTTTTCTAAATTTTGCAACAACTATTTTCTATCCGATACACTCGGCATGACAAACACGAAATACAGATAAGTGCAGTTTTCTCTCTAACACCTAATCAATGGTAGTCATCCATGCGAAAACGGCAATCATTAACTTCGAACACAGATCTTCAAACGAGACTCGATGACACAACTCACGAGAAAACTTGATCTCCACCAATGGCTTTCTCGTATACCACCACCCATTGAACTAACGAGAAAACTCGATCTCCATCAATGAATTTCTCGTACACCACCACCCACTGAACTAAGCTACGCCTAGAACCTTCATAAACCCGCTCACCGAACAAAACTCCGCGCATAACTTTCAAACCTATGCGAAAATCTTTATTCAGTACATTCTTTGCGGGAACCTTCTAGTTCTAATTTTCAAACATCTAAAAGTACATGCCACGTAAACTTGTGAAAGAACATGTCACGTAATGTGGGCATTAATTTAATATATCAACGTGAGCTTAAGTTCACGGACAAAATCAGGACGGGCAGTGAGACAGAACCCGTGGGTCACTTCTACGGGTAACTCGAAATCCACTCGCATCCAAAATTACCATTGTCCGGAAGTCAAGTCCATGGATCATGAAATAATCACTACGGACTGTAACTTTGACACCCTCTAATAGCTAGTTTCTTCGCACCGACATGAAAGAGTACCAGGCCTCGAACTTGGATGACGGGGTGGATACAAAGTACCTTGCAAACAGGCATGAATTGCTTGCATATTTGTCGGACCTGAAAATCTGAATGCATGCATAGTATGCATTAGAAAAAACTGCATAGACCTACCTGGAGTGCATGGGTACTGCTATTTATATTGCAACCCGTACCAAGGGGTACAGGAATTTCAATATAAGTAATTGAAGGCGTACTCCGGTAATGTGAGATGTACACATCCCCTTTTGGGTCCGTCTCTGGGGTTGCAAATTTTCTTTAACCTGACGAGTAAAGGTAGCAAACATTCTGCTACTTACAATGTACTTCACGGGGTTCTTTCGTGCGGATTATTGCTGGTATAGTTCTTGATTCGACCTGATATAAGGGGGGCATATAGGGTACTGTAGACTTGTGTTATAGGTGCTCTTTTTGGGAACAAAAGAAGGAAGGAAATATAGTTTGATATTCAACTAACATCTTGATATTTTGAGAATTGCTTTGAGGGTATAAATAATATTCGAATTTGGTCTTTGTGAATCCAAGCAAAGTTGTGGATTTGAATGAGCATAGCAATGTCATAGCTGTGAAGAGGGAGCAGATTGCATATGGCACTCGCTGGTGCAAGTTCTCGTCAACTAAAGTGAGTGATATCGTTGATATTCTAGTAACATCGAGAATCTACAGCAAGGCTACAGCCCTAATTCTCTCGACAGTTTGTATTGTCGTGTAATCTTGTTGAATACTATCTTGAAAATTTACACATTGCTCACTTTGTACCGAGCAACCACATGATGTCGGCGGAAGTGGAGGACCTGGAAGACAACCACACGAAGAAGTTGGTGGTGGAGGACCGGAGGGACATGTTTGCGGTGACTTTTTCCCGGGGTCCTTCTCCGTCAAGTAAGTTGCCATGTACTCCAAAGGATTTACTGGCCTGTTCTTGCATGAAAATTTGCAGTAGATTAATATCGGAGTTAAGTGTTTGATATACAAAGTTTGGAATCATTTACTCTACGATTACGGGATGCAATATGGAGAACTCAGAAATGATTCCTCAAACGTATCCAACCTAAATATATTTTACTTAGCTTGGGGTAAATATGCTTTTCTTTGCAGAGGAAATCATAAATAATGCTTTCCTTTGCAGAGGCTAAGCTATGCAAATTCCCCTGAAGTATTGTTCGTTCAGCGCAGTCTCTCACACACGCTAGATACAGTTACGAACTATACCACGTTACGATGGACGAATGATATTAGTTCACCAAACAAATCACCCACTGAATAAATCAAATATCATTGTTTAAGATCCTAGATCCAAGAGAAAGTTTATTTAATCGTTTGAATTTATTTAGGCTATTTATTTAGGTTTGTAAGACATTTGAGCGTTGGAGTCATAAGCTACTACGAGTGAGATTACACAAGATGCAACAACATTACGCTATTGGAGTTGGATACAAGGCCTATACTAACACACAAGCTCTGTTCTATCAAAATGAAGATTTGGGGATCAGATGATGTGACTTCAAGTTATTTGCAATTTTTACTTAAAGCCAACTCCCAATTTTTTTTCTGGAATCAAACCATCACTCAGTTTACTATCATGGTCACTAGTTGTAAACCTCTTGAAGTTTATAAATGAAAAGGTATACAATACCAAAATTAAATTATACATAAGAACAAAGAAAATGGTAATTATGTCACATACACTAGAAACTAATTTAATCTCATTATACAATTAGTGCATCGTGAATATTATAGTTGCGATATACACTACCACTATAATAATGTGGGAGCCTTACCTAACTCATTTTCAGTTGTGGTTGACAGAAACGTCCCGGGGAGGAGCCAGAAAACAGGAATTGCACATTCTCAGAACTTTTGCAGGGGAGTACATTTCTTTGACATTATAGATGAAAAGATTCATGATGCAAGCTCTAAGTAATCCATATAATATCGACTACTCTCGATAGAAATGAAAAAAAGATGTTAGTACGAAGTTTTAGACATTTCTTTGCTTTGTCACATGCCTTCCTTTTCCCTGAAGCGGAGGTAACATGCATATTTGAGTTATCTTTGAGAAATTCGAATTCACTTACCAAAACCTGCGCTTAACGTGAAATAGGAGGAAAACGATTCCGTGTTTACTTTTATAGGCACAACTTGGTTTAACTAGCAATCGATGATGTGATGGACATACCATCGAAGGTGACAGTTCCAACATCAACACCTCAATCATTTACGCTAAAATGCAAACTCGGTAAGTGAACACTCTATAAGATGTCAAGGAGTTTAATTTCAAAATTATCAGATTATTAAAAGAATCATAAAATACTCTAGTTTTAGTGTGAATTAGACGAGCCAGAAACTGGATGAGTTTGCAAATAGCAGGATTAATCACATGTTCTGGACTAATTGATAGATTCATACATGTTTTGACATGTAGACAATAGATCGGAGGAATCTAGACTAGTAAAAGCTTGTTAAAGTGCTCTCATCTAGAACTTCCCATGAAACTAAAATCTAAAGAACATCAAACTTACTTTCTAGAATCTAAGAGGCTAATAAAAAGCATTTTTTCATGCTTTAAGACTGATCTAGCCAAATCTAGATCAAATCGTTTGGATTAATTGAGGTTGAGAAAGATGAGGAAAGTCCTACCTTGGTTTACATCAACCAATGGTAGTAAGTGATGCATGATTGCTAATATGTAACTTTGATGTTTAGGTTGGTAGTGAACTCCTAAACTAACAGTTGAAGGACTTTTGTCAAGGTGAAGGGTAATGTTACTGTCTCTTACATACCCGAGACTTCTATTTCCTGAAGTGCGTTTATTTGCGCTATCCTTACAGGCTAGGCTCACAAAATTCGCTGCTCTGCAATCGATTAATATTTACATTTAACATCAAAATTTTATAATACCTATGTGAGATTTAGACTCAACATTTATAGAACATTTTATAACACACAAAGAAATTCTTTTCTCCTTCACGGACCAAGTCTTAGTCCTCCCGTACCGACCAGAACCAACGCCATTGAGAGTTCTATCCTTATTTTCTTGCTGGCTTTTTCCTTGTCTCTAGTCGAAAGCTGAGGTAGCATGCATATGCACGGTCATTAATTTATCAACTAGAAGAACCCCGCCCTCATGCGATACGCTTATGGATTATGACTTGACCTGGTAACAACTCTCGGTCTGATTATCATTTAATATTTAACAATTTAGTATAAACTTTGTACATTGCACTTATACTATTTTGATATTAGAAGTGAGAAAATATTTTGAAGCATAAAGATCGCCTCTCTTACGCGATACAATTGTTTTCTACAAGAGAATTTACACACGGCATAACTAGAAGAAAAGAAACACTAGAAACCACCTTCAAAAATTTTCACCCCGGTTCTTCTACACGTTCTTCCATGAGTTTAGAGTTTTACGGTTAAGGTTTAGGCCCCGGGGTATGTTCTCTGCTACAAGTTTTTGCTGGAAAGTCATACCATGTAGGCAGATGGTCCTGGGCATCTTGTTCATGTTTGCAACTGATCATCAAAGTAAATTTATGGTTCATGTATTCACTTCTCCCATAAGCTCTCATTGAACGAAGTTAGTGGCTTGACGTCTTCTTACGATCAGAATTTTCCTCATCGTGAAGTTTGCCAGCGATGCAAGTTACTCCAGTCTTAGTGCCGTAGAATGATCACAAGGGACAGCTAGAGATTTTGGATATACAGTACAAAGAAGCATCCTTTAGACGAGATAGTTGATTCATGTTCATACAGCTGCAACTGGTCAAATGGTATTCTGCGTAGAATTTCAAGTCGTACCTCTCAAGAAGCATGGTCTCCAAACCTCCCAAAAGAATGTCCTCTACTTTGCCCTGCAAAAGATCGAAAGTACTTTTGGCTAAATTGTATACACTGGAGTGTCTCAAGTCAGAGGACGAACAAAATCACTTCAAATGTACGTCACTGTGGTGAATGCTTTTACACCCATGAAGTCAGGCACTAACTACCAGTTTGCACAACTTCGCATGTACTTGTATGACAAATATATATATGGGAGGTAGTTAGAAGTAACCTAATTACCTCCAATTAATCATTTTCTTCAGTCAAAGGGAAATAGAGTGAAGGCATAAAACTGCAAAACTAAGTAAACTGCAAATGTGAGCAAATCTGTACTAGATACTGCTGTCTTAATGTGCAACACCCATGTTAGAAAATCAAGAACTAAGCTTGGCCTTCTACCCTCTGGGATGAAACCTGCGCTTGGTGGCACCTCCGTACTTCGTGGGTTTTTGTCACCCTTCTCTTAATAAAGTTCTATGGGTGTGCCGCGACCCCTTAAAATAAAAGAAAAAAGAAAAAGAAGAAAAGAACTAATCTTGGCTTACTATCATTGCATAACACTCTATACAACCTCAAACCGCTAGTGATGTCTCGTGAGGATCTAAGCTCCAATTCTACGATTCGACCCAATGGTTAAGTCTAGCTGTAGTTCCAGGGTTCTAGGTTGAAACTCTGCTGTTTGTACTGAAGTACTTAAGATGATTGCTCATAGGTAGACTTAACTAGATTATCTTTCCAAAAATTAGCAAAATATGATCATGTGTTGGATTCCTCTGGAAAGAATTGTTGCTCTCACCTCCAGTTGAAAAGATTTTTATAAAGATGTATTTTCTCTTTTCCAAGACCAGTTTCTGACCAATAAATATAATCACGATCAAGAGGACCAATTCATATGGATGGTATGGGGCCCCAATGGTATGTAAGTGTGGGTGGATGATATATATTTTCTCGATCCTTTGAGAAAAGATTGAAGAGTCTTATGATAGCGTTTGATAACAAGCACAAGTGTAAGACAATTCTCTTCTATGTCTTTCTACTCTAATTACTGTTTAGATCCAAGCTCATATCATGATACAGGGTTTTATTTTTAGGGTTTGATCGTGTACATACTAGTTATTAGATTAAAGGGTCCAAAACTGTCAACTGTTATTAAGGTTATATATCATTATTGCAAGCTAGCTATTAATTAGATTGTCAAGATGCTCAACTGTTCTTAAGATTATATCATTCTGGATTTTCTATATATATACAGATCTTATATCTTTTAAGGGAGGAAGTCTATATACATCATGTTTTTATTTAGTAAGTATTTCATCTTCTCTTATTCAATATTTTCTCCTATTTAGTAAATATAAGTTACATCTTGAAATGCCAAATATTTCTCTTTTTTTTTGTTACATAGCAATATAGACATGATACTACCATTCGATCAAAGCGGGCGAGTAACTTGTCAATGATAAGGAACTGATATCAATAAATAATAATCCATTTTACTTAATATCATGTTACTGTAATCAAATTTTGATTAGTTTAGGGTTTTTGGGTTATCTGAATTTATGTTGCATTATAGAAATTAAAAATTTTTTACTATAAAAATATTAGCAATCCTTAATGAGTTTACGGTTTAAGATTTAGGATTAGGGCTCATTAAATCTATTTTTCCTTAAAAATGTGTAATAAATTATTGATATCAAAATTTACTATTACTATCTATTACTATTACTATTAAAATTTTTTTTACTTATATATCAAACAAAAGCCCTCGTGACATCAACACATTAGTTTCTCATTATTGATGTTGTTTTTTCTTTCCTGAATCAGAGAAGATCAAGAGTACAGCATGAGAAAGTGCAATGTTATATGATGTTTGAGATAGATCTAGCTCAATCTCATATTTTATCCCCCAAAAAAAAAAAAGAATAGTCCATATGGAAAAATGGACTTAAAATATTTTGATGAATGATATCAAGCATTGTTGGAGTTAAAATGTTCTTTATTCCATTTTCTTTTTGAACACATGATAAAGTATCACAAGATTTAGACAATTTGACTCGTTACAATATCATCTTAGAATAATTTTGCTGAAATTCATTCCACGTAATATTTTAGGTGTGTTTGTACTGCCTCCATTTTTATTTGTATCTTTGGACCTTCCATTCAGTGAGCTTCAATCTCAATGTCAATAGTTTCTAAGAGAAATATTTCTAGAAAAGGTGATCTGTTCTACATCACAAGTTTAAGTAATGTAAATAATCTGAAATGTGCATGAGACACAACCCTAAACCATTCGTTAGAAGACACTGACGGGTGAAAAAGTAACACCAATAATCATATTAACAATTGATATATTAATATCAACATAGTTATACTTTTATATCAGTCTATTTTTGTTGATATCAACAATTTATTTGATATTTTTATGGACAAAAATCTAATAGTGAATAGTGCGTTTAGGATTGCTACGATTATTTATAGTAATTTATTATGACATATAGCAGATATAAAAATTTAAAATATTATAGTAATCAATGATTAAATTTTAAAAATTATAATCATTATTAAACAGAAGTAGTAATTGAATCCGATTGATATCAATATATTAGTTTCATGATGGCTGATAAACTACTTGCCTCTTTGATGTCGAACATATGATTTATATATCATGTGTAATATATCATATTTATTTTATACTTCATTAACAAACATACAGATAACATATATATTCTAAATATTTTACCATCTTTTTCTAAATAGTTTATTATTTACTAAACTTTTTCTAAATTAATTAAATTAGATTATTATTTATTAGTAAATAATATCTATACTTACTATTAATATTAAATTTAATTATATCGATAAATTGATTTATTGCATGAGAAAATCTTAGAACTCGATGGATGACATTAATAAATAATATCATATTATTAAAATGATTTTCAAGGTCCTAACATATTATTTTGTTTATAAATACTACATTTTAATTTTTCTTAGAAAAATTAAATAGAGATACTAAAATACCTCTTAGACTCCACAAAATACAAAAAGTTATAGAATGTGTTATATATTATTTTTCTATATTTCAATTATGATTGATATTCTAAGAATTTATTAGGTTGTCCAATGGATAGATAGTAGATGTGTTTTCATTGACATACTTTTTGAAGATTTTTAATATTACCCACAAATATATATCATGATCATTGTATAGTTTTTCCTAGAGCATCGAATGTTTCTTGAATACATTCCATGATTTAATGAGAGATTTATTTACATGTAACTAAATTGAAAATATTGGGATCTAAATTATTTATCTCAATTATAACTAATATGTTATTTTTTAACCTGGAGAAAACATTAACTACAAATAGGGAGGGAGAACAAATATCAGTTATCAGCAATGCATATCATCATATGAAGGGAAAACATTTTTATCAAAAGTCTTTCTCATGCACCCCCCTGGAAAGATTCTCTTTACATTCAAAGAAAAAAATTCAAAAATTTCTTGGATGCGTCCAAATCCGAGGATAGAGTAATCAAATTTTTGAATTTTATAAAATGTTCTATAGATCACTTATCATTTTCAATCACAATTCAGTTTCAATATAACAATAGGTATCTATATACAAAAAAAAACTTATAGACCAAAACTATTTACAAATCGCTTGACAGAATTCTCAAAATTTAATATTCAAAACTCGACCTCAAGTGATAACGACTACTCCATTGGACGAAAGAGAAATACTAGAAAGTGTTCTATGAACGAAAACAAAAGAAGAAGTCAAAAGTTAGTGTAACTCCATTTATCTCACACCTAAAAAGAGCAGATAAAGAGATATCTTCATTGTGCCATAAAATTTAGAACATCAGATAAATATTCTAACAATTCGTCTTGAGAATTGACCTCAACAAATTTGTCAAATGAGAAAGAAAATAGAAGTGAAAAATAAGAATATAGTTTTAACTTACCATTTACAAAGCAAAATACTGAGCATAGAAGCAAACAACGACTAACAAGATTTCAGTTTTGTAAGATGTACCTAAATGGAACATAATTAGTTATGCTTTAGACCTCCTTGTAAAGATGGCTAGGGCCTCTTAGGAGTCGACTGGGTTCTTAGTTTCACTAGAACCCAGTCGAGTTTAGCGAAGCTAGCAAACCTAAAATGTACATCTTTTTAACTTTTTCATTTGGCCATTGTTATTACCACATAACCCTAACTCTAAACCCTCGACAGGAGAACAGAATGCTCCCAACATCTTCACTAACAGTATATACTGGAAAGAACATATGAGTTTAAAATTTCTTCTTTTCCAGTAGCGCCGAGTAAAATATTTTAAAATTCAAACTGAATGACTTACATGGCCAAATTTTGCTCGCTACTACGAAACTTTAACCATTTCTCCTTTTGTCTGGCCAATTTGTTTTGTCTCCGGGTTATGCAGGGAGAGGCGCGGAAAGGATGCTCGTTTAGAATGAGGGAAGAGGGAATGATTCTGTCTTGCCTTCTGCCTTCTGTTAGGGGTTTAGGTGTATGAGGCCTCCTAAGCCACAAAAGATTCTTGCGATAACCCACTGGTGCTTCCTTCGGAACATGAGCTACACTAAAGCCAGGCATAATGCGTTTGAGGTTTGTCACGAACAGGATGTATTCTCTTTTAAATCTAGGAAAGAATGGCATTGTATTGTAAACTGGTGAACAAGAGGAAGTGACAAATAAATAGTGTAAATACATCTTAAAAGAAGGCATGTTAGGGCAAGTGGCTTCTATTATAGCTAGTTTTCTTACGCTCGCCGAGAAGAAAGGTTTAGGGTTTAGGGGAAAGACGTGGTTCCACGTGGATACCACTTGGTTCGTGGAAAAGAAGAGTGAGGGGCACATAAACCCAAGCGAAAACTTGGAGGGTACTCTAGCCAAAGTTCTCAGAAATACTTTTATTCCCCAAAGATGCTAAAATCTCGAGATCGCCCCCCAACAGGAAGAACTTTGGGTAGAGTATCCTCCAACTGCCGAACCTCACTTACATGCAAGTGAAGGCCAAATGAACATATACATTAGTGGAAAGAGTCCCTAAGTCCCCAAAAGTGAAAGAAGTTCGTAAGCAATACCCCAAAGCTAATACAAGATAAGCAGGATGGTGGTCAAGTTGCAACCCCGGTAAATTCATGAACCCGTACAGATATACTAGATTTAAACAAAGACCTGTTTAAAAGTTATTGCTAGTCTTGGATTTCTTGCTTATATCTCGTAATGAGATTCTTTTCCATCAGATCAAGCATAAACGACGTGTAAACATCAGCTCATGTAGGATGTTCTTTCTCAATTAGTGGGCAACGGTTAACGTACCAGATATTCACGCACCGCCGTTGCTTTTTCGGCTGCTCCAAGCACACCTTGTTCAGTTACAGGGTCCTAGACAGCATACACATAGCGATTGTTATTACACTGAAAGCATCTATATGTAAACTATAAAACAAAATTCTGAAAGTTTTTAACCATTTTGTTTGTAGTATTGTCGTGGTTTTAGTTGTTGTTAGGCAGGAGTTAGGCACATCGGCGGTCAGAGCGCTCGAAATTGACGTCGACCGTCTGCATTAACTTACACGCTCATGCTGCTGCTTGCCGACTTGTCGCCTTCATCTGCTTACGAACTTCGGAGTCTACGCCTTCTTGAACGCAAGGCTGCCTAGCTACTTCGGCTCGGCTAGTGGCTGACGAAGTCTCCTTCTCGAAGTACATCAACAAAATACTATCTTGTTGAAGTAGAAGGAGACTGTTAACTAGAGCAAGCTTGCCAATCAGCACATGAATTTGGTCCAATTGAATTGACTAGGCTCGCATTTGAAATCTCTGGGCTGATGCGGGAGTACGCGAGGCCAGAATCTATCTTTGGAAACGATGGGAAAATTGCTGTACCTTCTTGTTTTCCTGCATGCTTGCCTGTCCTGGGGATTTTGATACACCACCATCACGCACGCTCTTGCGCATTGCCATTGCAAGGCGCTGGATATCTGCAATCGCCAGTCCAGTTTGTCACTGATGTATGCTTATCCCTCCCTTCTCCTTTTCTTTCTGGAGCTCCCTCTCTTACTTTCACTCTGCAACTTATGCAGCAGCAGGAGTCCCCATACGCATGAGACCTGCAGCATCATGAACTGAACAACTTCGGAAGGAAAAGATTGCAGTTCCATACATCCGATGGACTAATATGACAACGCAACGGGTTAGTGTGTTCTTAGCGTTTCTTGTAACGTGGTCACGGTTCAATTTGCGCAGGGTACCGTGAACCTGATGATGGATTCTTGAGCGGCTTAGTTGAAACTTAAAAATGGAGAGTAGTTCTCGTCTAACCCCGATGCAACCCTAATTCTTTAGACGATTTCAGACTCCCGCAGTATACGACGGCACTGATAAGATCTCATCACTCGACGTACAGGAACGAATTTCATTCATTTCGGATGTGAGGTTCTACCGATAGAAGATTGAGCTTTCGCTGTCGGTCAAGGCGGTCGAAGGTGTCTGCTCGAGACGTCCGGCGCCTTGGACGGTTCAGTAGTTCATCACTTGTCAGGTGCATGCTTCTCGAGTCTAGACATCACTTCCATTCCACTTTACTCCCATTTCAAGTGCCAACGAATTTGGACCCCAGATATTTTTATCACAAGTATGTAAGGAAACTGCGGGTAGCAAAGTAACTAAGGACCAGAGCTAAAATTACTCTATGACTGTTTTACTGATCGATGGCAGACTTACGATATCGAATGGGGATCTGATTCCGGAGATTTAGGAGTCGATATCCATCAAGTCCTCTGGGCATACAGAATCCGACCACTGTATAGACGCATGCGGTCTGGAGAGACTTGACCGTCGGCATCTCAATCGATGGTTTCCGAACGGGTGCCTTCAGAAAGGAGATATATGTTCAGACTAGTGCAAACACAACTTGCAGACTAATTGTTATGTAATTTCGCGTGTGTTGCTCTTCCTCTGCACTTTGTCGAGCAGGCAGAAAGCTCTGGTAGGTATCCTCACGTGGTGAAATTGTTACTTCGCGTTAGCATAGCTATACGTCGAGTGTGAAGAACGGGGAAGGCAAGGTGTGATTTCTGTCGTGTAGTATCGTTTGTCTTATTAGCTAACGGTTAAGTGACAAGAGGGAGTGGACGGAACGACTGTGAATATCAAGAAGGAAGTGGGCAAGATAGCGGATTAATCCATGGATTTAGGGTTTAGGTTGTTATACGTTAGCATAGCTATATGTAGATTGTGAAAAAAGAAAAAGAAGGAGGATCTTTTTTTAATATAATATATTTTGTTTTATTCGAAAACGATTATGTGATTATGTGACAGAGAGGGAGGATGATAAATACTGTAAATTTTTTTAAAAAAAATAGATCTAGATTAATCTCTTACGCATAGCATCACATTACAAGCGTAGCTCTTTGTTATCCTTATGAGATATCGTAAGTTTCTACCCTGTTAGAGTCACACGTCAGGTTATAGTTACTACTTCAGATAAGCATATCTGACGAAGAAAAAGACGAAGGAAAACGTTATTGTTAAAGAATAATTCCAACTTCTGAGAAATTCACGAGCGTGCCATTTCCGCATAAAAGTTAAATAATGAGATGGTTGTTTCTCTAGTCGTATTATTGCTACTCGCATTGTGACGACATGATTATGAACTTTTAGTCACGATGCGTTATAATCACAAAATATCAAGTTAGCAAAGTGTGAATATAACAGGATTTCACTATACTTATGACATGTTTATTTGGTCCTCCTCTTGCACCTCAAGAACTCTCCAATTGCTCGATGACTTTCAACAGGGTACTTACATTCCATGATGGTTCACACATGGATTACTTCTCCTAGTTATTTACATTAAAATTCGTCCTCACTTGTAATGACAAGAGTGTGATGCGTCGTCTCCCATCGTCATCAAGAAATCATTAAGCTTATAAACATAGTCTAAGTATACTGAAGTTGACAGGTTTCTCCTGTGATTCATCCAAACTAATTTCTAAATCAATTATCGTATTGTGTTACTTATGATATATGATATGATCTTTTTCATATTTGTTTCAAGTTTTCTCTAGGCATGTGATAAAGGATCTTCGTACCACAAGACATGTTTCCTGGAAACCAATGTCATCTTACAACTTTTGGGAGGAAACCACTGGACATACTGTTACATGTGTTTGTATATCATCCATGCATTTTCCCTTTTTGACTTCGGACTGTCATTAGATGTACCATCCAAAACTCTTTAGTTTGAAACACCTTTCGAGAAAAACAACCTTGGCTCTACACCATATGTTGAGAAATATGCGAAGAATCCCAAATGTACCTATGAGTTTAAGGGTTTAGGGTTGAAACCCAAACCCTAACCCTCATCCTAAACCCACCCTAATTCGAACGGGTAAACTCGTAAAGCTCAAAAGCAGCTTTAGTTGTCAATTCTCTCTCCTTTTTAATGTATTTATGGTTATGAAGAGATGAATAACCAGACGTTTAATTTAATACTTAACCCTTCCTGCAGGAAGGGTTAGGTATTAAATTAAACTCAGAGTAAATTAATGTATTAAGGAGTTCAGCTTCACGGACTTGTATCTTTTGAAGCGCGACAGTGGAGTGACGATTTATGGTTTATTTCTTGCTTTACTGGTGTTTCCTGGAATGGACTAACATATAACTTTTATATAACTTTTTAATTTTTTACACTTACTTGGTATATATTATACGGTTTATTGTCTTCTCCTTTTCTCTTATTCATGTACAACAGAGAAGCTCAAACTGAGAAGTACTAAATTCAATGTATCATGTTTAGAGTGACTATATTCAGCTAAACTCTTCTAAGAGTTTAGACAAACTAAATTGTCGGGGTAATATTAAGACTTTTAGTTAAATTGTTTACGAATTGCAGACATATCTTTTGAATATCCTGCCCAACTTTCAGGAGGACAGAAACAACGTGTTGCTCTTGCAAGAATTGAACTGTCTGAGTTGTTCAAGTCAGACAGTCAATTCAGCACACAAGTAGTATAAATATTTCTTTTGACTAGAAGATACTTTTTTAATACATCATGAAACAGATTTATCTAACAGAATTTATCTTTCAAAACTTATGTCTACTACTTGACCTGCACTAGTCGCCATCTAACATTTTCCCTTATATCAACGCTTGTCTTCTTCTTTCCACCAGCTGGAAAATTGATGGAGCATGGTTATTCACTTGAGTATGGGTTGAGATTATCACCAAGATTTGGTTGATTCTTTTCTATTAGTAGATGATAGAGTTACAGTGCTCCATAACATACTCTTCCGTCATTTATTAGATTGCTTCGGGTGAAAATATGCATGCCACCTCAACCATATAATTCATCTCTTCAATCTTCGGATGGAAGAAGGAATATGCAAGGTGTAGTTTAATTTATCACTTAACTCTTCCGGAAGTAAAAGTTAACTGTTCTGAATAAGTTGAATTTATAATAAAACATTTTCTCTTTATGGCCAGCCAATGGTAATATCTTTCTTTGGGAGCAGGGTATCTTTCGTGGGAGCGGGGTTTCAAGTAAGTTGCTTATGGATTTTCTCCATCACTTCTGGCATCCGCTTAATATTTAATACTTATATGTAATTTGTATTTCTCCCATGAGGTTAGTCTATAATAGTCAACTTAACACTTATAGAATTCTCATAATAATATGAGGATTAGTTTAGGGTTCAGACACATGAAGCAAGCTCAGACCGACTTTGGGACAGATTATTAAAAGTTATACTATGATGTTTTTACGAATAGTTATTACCGATGTAAGAATGTTCCTTTTTGACACGTTCATTGAATCTGAGATGATGATCTAAACTGAAAAAAAAGAAGTTATAAAAGCATTTTACTAAATTTAATTCTGCGGGGTGAGCGTCCATCTATCCGTTACAATTAATTTCGCAAATGTGAAATGAAATGACGAAGCAAAAGGCGAGATTGAATCTGCACAATCGAAATTGAATCCGCACATTGAATTCCGTTTTTGGCCAGTGTGGTCAATTACCATCTGAAAAAACAATATTCAGTGGCCGTCAGATGCGAGTAGACAGAAGAACCTAGGAAGTGAAATTAGAAATATGTCTCTCCACATACATTCAGTTGTGATGAAATGACTAGTCTCTGATATTCTCTGAGAATCCTAACTTCAAAACATGAAAATTCATAACTGTAACAGTACATGTGCAAGTCAGATAGAATGTTAATCATAAGTCCAAAATATGAAAAATCATTACTATAACTGTACATGCCAAGTTCATGTAGAATGTTACTCCCCTGCAAGCTGTGTAAAAATATATACAAATTAAAGATCAGTGCGTAAAAAGTTGCAAAATAGAGTGTGCCATAAGTACAACAGCAGTTTTGATCCCTGAATGTTGAGCACTGAGACAAAAGCAAAGTAAATTCTGTGACTCACAGCATGCAGTACATTCAAAGATATCTAGAACAAATTGATCCAACGACACTGACAAGTGAATGGTTTAGAAATAATGTCCGCACAACAAGTTGCAATGACAACTCCACAATACTTCGTTGCCATAACCCCCACAAATCTGAATCCGTCTGAATCCATCATGTTGTCGTCGAGAAAATCTCAAAAAATAAATGTGTGACATCGTAAATCACGAAATTTAACTTCTCTACTTCATAGACTATATGGTAATTGTAAATAGTAAATGGTAAATGTTTTATCTTGTCCGTTTATCTTTTCAAGGGGCATCGGACTGTCATTTTGTGAGTAACCACAGCGTACCCGGACCAGTTTCACACGACAGCAATTTTGTTGCACCTCCAACCGAGAGCATGAGGGTTTGAACCCCAGACCTTTCGCTTAGAGGTCTGGGACTCAACCATCTCAGCTACTGATCTTCCGTAGAATATGCAAGAAACATGTTATAACCATTGAGCATCCTGGACTTTTCCCCCAAGTTTCTTGCTAGTCATGTTCCTCATCGTATGTACGAATGAAGTTTTCGATGCAGAGGATGAATAATTATATATTCACTGAATATATAATTATTCATTTAATTTATACTTAACTCTTCCGGAAGGAAGGGTTGGGTATAAATTAAACGCCTCATTAAATCGTAATATAATTGTATACAGTTCTCCGGTCTTGTACCTTCAGAAGCACAAGAGCCGAGCCATCACTTATGGGTTTTCTCTTGCTTTCCCCGTGTTTCCAAGCATGAACTAACAAATAACGTTTATAAACAAATTTGATTTTTATATTTATTTAATATATATTTTCCACTTAACACTTATATATTTTCTGGATAATAATAAACGAGCAAAAGTTCTCAGAGTTCGTCGGGGATGTATATTTGTATTTTGAAAGATTCATTGCGGATCAAAATTTGATTATACAAGAAATTGTTTGTGGTCTAAGCCTTATTGTTTGATAGCGATGGTACTTCTATCCATTTTGTAACATATTCTGATCATATATAATTAAACACCCTACTAAAGCCGGAAAACCAAAAAAATTAATCAGTGCGATGCATCTCTTATTACCGACCCTAAACTCCCAAAAACTGAGAGCAATAAACTCTTAGGGCAGTTATGCCCTAAGAGTTCTCTTCTGCATAGGCATTGGCAGCATATGAATCTGACTCCAGCATCGACTTTTCTCGTTAGAAAAGAGAAGCAACATTTTTATTAATTAACTGGAAGCTTTTATTAATAACCCCAGATTGAAAGGCTACGAAGGCTAAATCTTACCTTAGGTTCTGTCGAAGAGATTTTGTAGAAGAAAATATCTTCTAAAAAATCTAAGGTAAGATTTAGCCATGTATAATATGTAACTATCTAAGGCCTAAAAGTTTTCTTTTGCTGACATCTGAATTGAACTACACTCCTCATTACAATAAATAGCTCTACAGAATTACGAACTATCAAAACTTACTTTGTGAAGTTCAATACTCCGAAATCTCTGCGGTAGTTCATGTAACAATGAACTTGAAACCAGAGATCATATTCTCGGTAAGTGCTTGACCACTCGCAATCTCCATCAAAACATTTTTTAAGTTGCCTCTACTCACACTATCGACTTCTTTTCATCTCCAAACACTATTCGAAACTACTCAATCCTTTTAACCCTACAGGTTTTCTACATAAGAAGTTAATCGTCCTCGAACTTATTTTCATTTCTCTTACTCCACTTTATTGTAACGCGCGTTAGCATGGTTATATGTCGATTGTCAACACCGGAATTGAAGGCAAGGAAAATTTCTGTTGTGTAGTATATTTTGTTCTATTTACGTTTAGGGATTTAGGGTTTAGGGTTTCTATGTTCTATAAGAAGAGTGACGACCGGAGTGGCTGTGAGGTAAAGGGGTTAAGATCCGGTAACTCGCTAACGCACAGCCCGCAATTCCACTGTAGCTCCTTGTATTCTCCCCTTTCTGTCTGTTTTCCGTTCGTCTCCTCTTTCCTTACACCCTATTCTTTCCTCTTCCACATGGTCTTAACCCTCGTGCTGCATCACCTTATGACACACACAAGATACCCAAGAGGTATATCCTTTCGAACGTCTTCTGTGCTGGGTCCGAAGACCCGACTCTAAACCTTGAGCGCACAATCCCATGAGCGTGTGCCAGCAAACGTTCACAAGAAACTCCTCTGGGATGTGTCGAGAGAAAGTTGAACTTGCGGTGAAAGGTAACATACTGCATCATTTTCACTTGCAACTCGATCAGCACAAAGCTACCAGGAGCAAATCCAATTAAATCCCTCTCCCTTGGAATTCCTCGCATATAACAATAACAGTCATTTTGAACAAAATTGTTCCCCCGATGACCATGGTCTCTGATAGCCATGGCGTTTCCTAGGACCAACTATGTAAACAGCGACTGAGACAGTCAGGGTAAAAAGTAAGAGAACCGGAAAAGTACAGGAACACGGTAGACAATCTTGAACCTCAGCAGTGGACCGCTAGACGGCTCCAAGTGAACAACAGTATAGAACCATTTGCTTCAAAAGATCTTACCTTTCGTAATTTATTGCAAATAGAACTTCTTACCCTCGGGAGGGTTTAATGAGGTAAACAACCATCCTATTGGAGAAAAGATTTGAGCGTTGGCACCCTCGTGCTATCCGGGGTGTGTGAACCCATGCCGGACCTGCCTAGCGGGTACCAGTGTCCACTCTGGTACGTAGGTCCTCGTTCAGTAAAGGAATTTAACTATGTCATAATAAGACCTCCAAACCACGGAATTCTCTCGGCGAAGGCCAATATCCGCTTTCTGCGAGTCCGAAATCGACTACTCCGAACCCAAACAATATTTCTACTTAATACTAGAATGCACTGACTTCGGTACGTCAACGTGAAGAGGTAAAACCAACATCGCTGCCCGTCCCCTTCAGTAGTTACGTCAGATGAAATTTGACTACTAAGAATTTGACCGCAATGGAGTACCATGAATTGCTCTGCACTAAGAGTGGGTCCACCGTTGTGCGGTCAACCGCAACAACAGGCACAGGTTTGTCCACTTGTCCTCATGCCACAGATTAGGATAGTGAGAAGCCCTGGATGATTCTAGGACAAGTTATCGGACCTCCGTCATACCCACACTAGCCTCCACCCTTGTCTCTGCGTACTTTAACGTCTTCTAGAAGTCTGTCGACAGACAAATGAGAGCTTCTATCTTACACTTCTATCTTGCACCCTTTCCCTTCCGATGAATGAAACGATTCTGCCTAGAGAACAAAAGCCTTCGACAAGGAGAACAAGAGAAGTTCAACGAAAAACAGGTTTAAGGGGGATGAATTCTATCGACCAGATGCTAACCCTGTCATTACTCTCTCACTTCCATACGCATGCATATCCCACTCTTGTGTTGTAGACGATAAGGTCATGAGAGCTACAACGGCAGTCCGCATGCTGGGTCTTAGCTCTGGGTTCTCCTGAGTGCATGCTCCTGCCAACTGTGCCATCTGTAGAAAGAAACTCTTTGATCAGTTTTCCCTACGACTGCAAGTTGCAACGTAAATCACTTCGAAATACGGTCAGGAGGGAGTACTTGGGACGTGCTTTTAACCTCTTAACAGGAAAGTTAAGACAAAAAATGCAGACCTTCCATGCAGACTCCAGAGGGTAATTATCGCCGAGGGCAGGATCCATGAGCCTCCTCAAGTTCTCTTTACCGTCGGTATCTGTGAGGATATCTTCAAACTGAAGACCATATCGAGCCAGCAGGAGTCAGTAATCAACGCCAGAACATAACAGCGATGAAATGTATGTCTGGACAAACGCGAAAGTAACACGCATCCTGAAACCGCACGATTTCAAACAGAACCTGTGAGCCATCCACGTGACTCCCCAAGTGTGCTTCTTCATGCAAGGTACAACTTGTCTACGTTAGACGTTTTTAGCTGGACTGGGAGGACAACGGAAACAAGTGAATGAAAGCCTGGATCATACCAAAGTCACAAGACCTCTTTGTTCCTCCCTATGAGGACCCGTTCCACCAGCTGATGTGCCTGTGACACGCACAATGGCTTCCTTTGCAGAAATGATTTCGAACAGAACTACTCCGAAGGAGTATACATCAACCTTGGGCGATACATCTCCAAATCGCGCGTACCTACAAAATAGTTCTTGGTGGTCTTATTTTCATGTTTACCCGGCCACTAACAGGACATCCTCCGTTGCGATCTATGACACTTATGGTGAAACTCAGCGGACATACATCCCAAGGTCATTTGCAAGCAATTACTCTACATATAAAATACAGATGATCTCGAGGCATATCCTACCTGCGTAATATGTGAAGTGCTTGTCTACCATACGAGAGAAGGGTGCTTGAGCATAATCATAAGCTCTCTAAAAATTTTAAGTAAATTTCTAGCAAGAGCTACAAATGGGGATATATAACCAAAAGTTTAGGGTTTAACTTACTCTGGGGACATGTAACCAAAGGTTCCGACAAGTCTTGTTGGTAAAGTCATTGAAAAGCTTCCTCCAACTCCGGATTCTGTCAACTTCGTTAAGCCAAAATCTGCGACCTGTATGTCAACGGACGGAATCTCAGTATGTGATTCCGGTTGTCGTATTAAGCTTATACCAATGGTGGAGACGCAATTATTGACAAGCTAACACTGACAGGAAGCATGACAAAATTGTGCCGACTCCCAGTTTAAGCCCATGGAAAACTCAGATTTTCGACTTCACGTGACACGAGATATTTCACCTTTGCATGGAATTGCTTGTCAATCAGGATGTTACTGGATTTAACGTCCCGGTGGATGTATGTCGGCTTCGTATGCTCGTGGATGTACTCCAGACCTCTTGCAGCATCGAGGGCTATTTGGACCCGTGAAGACCAAGACAAAGGTGCCAAATCTGTCCATCCAAGCACATGAGAACATCGTACTATACAAAGGACCGAGGAAGCACGCACTTCACAGCGGAACAACGAGCTGCCGACAACCCAAGGGCGACGGACTCAAGTTTAAATCCGAGAAAAGAGCTCCAACTTTCAACATAGGAATCAATGTACATATGTATGTCAATATACAGATACAATGCATAAAGACCGGGTAATAACTCGGGAGAAGCAAGCTCATGTAGAGAAATTACCATTTTTCCCGTGCAAGTGCCGGTCCAGCGTCCCATTTTCCACGTATTCGTAAATTAGAAACAATGAATCGACTGTGCAGTACCCAATCAATTGTACCTGCAAGTACATTACCTAAATATGAATCTTATCCTAAGAAGGTCGAATGTCCAGTCAATCAAGTAATACCGAGGAAACTAATCACTGATTCCAAAATGTTTCCTTCCCAAATCCAAACTGCTTACAAACTTCAGTTGCGTGACATAGGGCCGCAGACAGTACAACCGAAGGACTGACAAATCGAGGACGGTAAAAGATACTTACAAGGTTGGTGTGGTGCACGTGCGTGAGCACCTGAAGTTCCGCTAGAAACTCACGAGTCGCTTGAAGATTCATTCTTTTCACAGCTAGTTTCTGCATTCGAATTTTCAATCACACATCAATTCAACTATTATCCTTCTCGATTTCTTCTCACCGACCTATGAATGAACGGTTGCAATGACTTGGGTAGGACTTATGGATTATTCATAGTTTCCCGGGACTTCTTATCCTTACTGAGGATGTATTCCTGAGAAAAAGGCCCGGTCTCTTTAAGTCGAGACTGCATAACGCATAATTACTTTCACAAGTCAGATCCTAAGATTGACTGAATCTGTTCGTGTAGGTCAAGTAGCATCCTACCATCATGTCCAACAGGAGATGAGGTCGAAAGAAGACGCACAGATTGTGTGAACCAATGTTGCTGAGAGCTAGCTAGTTGATTCTACAGATAGAAATTTCACCTGGCCCCGCAGATGAGCGTAGTAAACAGCTCCGTAGCCACCTTCACCTATCTTGTTCCCGACACTAAACTTGTTGGTTGCCGCTTCAAGCTCCTCAAAAGAGAATTCGACAGATTTGTCAACTGTGAATTCCGTCAAAGGCGAAGGCCCCCCCACTGGAATTCCACTACCAGTGCTGGAGCGCGAATGTCCAGCTCCTTCTTGGGAAAATTTCAGCATTCCTGATAGCACCCAGAGAGTCGCACTAGAGCAAATTAGCTCGTTATATTTCTGTCATCCAAAAAGTCAATCTTCTTTTATGAACGGCCACTCCAATATACTTCTGGTTAACTCGCAAGAGAGCTACAATCTGAACTTGTTTTACGATTTACTATGTACAAGCCATACGGTACCGCGCATCAAAAAGCAACCGGAGCCTGTCGAGATGGTGGTTTCCGAGCTTTTTCCTTGTAAGTTTCTCAGGCATTGACGTCCTAAAACAACATCCACCATATTCATCTTGGCTACCTGATCTCCTATCTCCAGACGAAGCATGACTGCCGTCAATGCGTAAAGATTCCAGGATCGGCTTGTTCCCCGTTTCTGCCGCCCTTCTCCGCGGCCAGTAGACACAGAAAAGACAGGAAAGAAGCACTACAAGTCCGAGAGCAAGAGCTCCTCCAACCGAAGCGCCAGCAATAAGCCCCGCATTCGTACCGTCACTACCACCCCCTGTGATAACGAAACAGTAATCCAGGAATGCTTCAATTGTTGGTCATTAACTAGCACCTCCCTCAGAATTCGAGTTCTCTAATGACCAGACGCAGAAGGCCCACAAAACCATTTCGTTACGACTCTGGACTGGTAAGTCCATGTATATGATGTATATAATAAAGACGATCGGATTGAGGAGATGTTGAAATTCTGACCGTCGGCACTGCAGCACAGCAAAAGTCCACGAGGCAAGCAAACATAAGACATAAGTTCTTGAGTGAAAAACGACACTGTAGATTTTGCGTGACTCTGTCCTTGAAATCCAACGCAAACGAAGCCAAAATTCGGTGAGCTAGAACATGTTTCACCACATTACAATTACAGACGCCCGGTATACAAAATAGGTCAAAGTAACGCAACCTATGTAGAGTTGTAACAGCATGTCCAATATCTGTAATCATCATACCTGAAGTTGTACGCGGGATATCGACCGGTCGAAAATTCTGTGGAGGAACAAAAACCCAACATCCGGTGTCAGCCGTGGTGGTAGAGGTCGCATACGCCGCTATGAAATGTACGACGCACAAGCGTTCCTAGTGCACTGGCAAAGGTCAAGATATAGTACCCACAAGTTTCCTCTATGAAAGACGGTTATTCCTCACCAGTGCGAGTCATCGTGTGCCATCATCAAGGTCCTTGAGTTATACCTTTGGAGGGAATGTAGATGATGTCTCTTGTCGGAGAAAGATTAGTCCAGTTAACTGATGGATTGAACTGCTGTAAAAGTGCCTCTGTCGTTTCAAATGACTGTGCAAGGCCGGACACGTTATCGCCTGATCGAACTGGATATGTCACAAAGAGACCATAATCCGGACTGACACCAGCGTCACCACAGGAACAGTTCACGGGGACTCTCAACATCAAGCTGGGATAGATGGTAACGTCTGTTAATCCACTCGCTTCAACAATCCACTCTTCCCTTGACAGGTACTGATATCGCTCCTGTGCAATCTGGGCGACTGTGTCGTCGAGCACAACTTCGTACAGAAATTGAAAGCCCAACTGGTTATCGATACACTCGCACGGAAACGGGAAGAGAACAGCCTGGTCAATCTCTACGCTACTCGGTGCAGGTATGTTGTTGTACCTCTGCACATCCGCCACACTTGTCATAAAACGTTCAGCTAACTCTAGCAAAGTATCTCCCTGGAACAGCTTGTAGTAGGCCAGTGCTGTGCACCCTTCTCTTGGTTTACAGTCACCCTCCGACGTCGGAATCAAACAACTGGCCACTAAAAGAGCAAGAACCAAGGGAAACCATGGTTTCCTATGTAGACGCGTTTCCCTCATTTCTTCACAAACTACACTCTGACTGGAACAAAGTTCTCACTCTGTTGTCATTAACAAGGCTCCGATGGTAGCTGGATCTCAAGCTGTCTACACGAGGTGACTCAGGTTGTTCGAGAAACCCCTCCTTCTGCCTACCAAAATTTCCAAAAGATTATTCTGGGCATCACTTGCATTGGGTTCCCCGGCACCAAGGCGTCCAAGATATCCTATCCTCCAGAAGAGGGGCTGCCGGTCCCGTTTCTGCTACTAAATCCTTCTGATCGCTGGTCCCGAACCGTGAGCTCTGGTAACTCCGATCCATAGCACCCCCTGGTGGAGTAAGTAAACACCTACCTAAGTAATCCGCAATGCGTAACGTCAGTCCAGTGATGGCGCTTTCCTGATCGCTATGATTTGATAGCGGCAGGCTTCTGCCTAAAACCGGGGGCGTGTCCCTGCTCTAAGCCTCAGCTCCTCCGCTACGTCGTCGCAACGATAGGCTGTAGAGATCTGAACAAGTGAAGGTCAGGATGGGCATGGGATGTCGCCGATGCTCAAGGATCATCACTCACGTATCTGCCGTCCAGCCCTGCAACATCTTTCATTTCCTCGCTCGTTGTACAGACAAGCTCTCCTTGATCTGCTAGTGAGCAGTCCAGCGCCTCAGTAGACCCCCAAAAGAAGCAAAGTCGCACATACACAGCCGTCCTCTGCACCCACAAGCGAAGAAGTTGGTGACGAGCAACCTTATTCTACGGAAGCTGATCACGATTTCCCGGATGAGGATAGAAGATCATACGCATCTCCTGGTAAACAAACTCTTAGACTTACATGTACCAGAGGGCGCATACACCCCGAGGTTCCGTCTCCGAAATATGTTCGCTGGCTGCTTTTCCTCTCAACGCTGTTCTCGTATACGACTGCTCAAACCCAGTGTCTGTCAGCCGTGATAGTGCTCCAGGGGTCAACTTCACAACTATTATTCACCTGACAGGAATTTGAAGTTGGATTATCCCCAATTTTCGTCTTCCTAATCTTAAGTAGTGTACTTTCAGACAGGCCCCTGCCTCCCGCTGCGACTGACCATACTTGCCCTTCCGCGTTCCAAGGCCCGGGCCGTCCAACATCCTCAACTCCTCCACCGCCCGCGAGAAGGAACACAAAGAATGCGCGCAGAGTAGATAGAGCTTCTGCAACTGTCTCCTGCTCTACACCTCAGATCAATCCATCGGGAAAAACAGATCAAACGGTCAATCGTAATATCGATACTCCAAAACCCATCCCGCGCTCGGATCAGGTGAGTCCCTACGTTATCTAACCCTACCAGGCTACCACTACCTTCCTCCGTCCAGTGAAACGAAATTTTCCTTACTTTGGGCTCGCTAGGATATACATGGCAGTGCAGCTGCAACAGCAGTGACAGTAGTAGATGCTGAGGCTTCTCTGGAAAGGCATAGGTCAGAGTGGACGGTCCCGTGGGGAGGGTAGTCCGAGGGTCCTTGTTTCACTTTCTCCGCCCAACCCTTTCTCAACTGTATCCCTGCTCACGGGCGGACCCCCCACCTGCAGGCTGCACAGTGAACATACGATGATACGAGTTTCGTGCGGTAACATTCTCAGAGGTAAATAGGGGTGTCAAAGTTAGTAACCTTTCATAAAGATTCTACACCAGCGGGAAAGAGTTACAAAACCTTGGCAGGTGTTTCTTGCGGTCCAACACGCGACCCAATGAATAGCAAACGGATGGGAAGACCGGCAGGTGTTTCTTGCGGCACCTCCGGAGATACCAGCAAGAAAACGCCCGTGGGTATTTTCTTAACACACGGGCGTTTTCTTAACGATCATTTATTCGTTTTTTTTTATTTTTATAATAAAATATTTACTAGGTTAAATAATCATTTACATATCGAAATAAAATTATATATTATTAAATATCAAAATAAAAAAATTTAATTATAAAAACTGTGATATCTGAGTCACAAACGCGACCCAGATTCAATCTCGATTTCATACAAAGTTAACTTTTGTAAAATTACAATTTTTCTATTCGTATTGAAAAATCTTTATCTCTCAACTTTGACACCCCTATTGATGTTACTAGAATGCCACTTTTAGATGCCCTTATATATCAATGGCGGATGAATTGAAAAATTCATGTTCGGTTTGGGAATTCCGGCATTGAGTGTGAGTAATTAAATTATGCATCCGAACAGTCCCTGCAGTAGGAGTATGGGAAACCGACAAACGCGATCTGCGGACGGTAGATTCCGGCTTCTCATTCTCTCTACGTCATGATTAGCTAACGGTGCATGGCGGTAACAGCGGTATTAAACTTGGAAAGTATTGATAATGGCTTTTTTTTTCGATAAAGATGAATAAATATGCATGTAGCTTGAGGTTTTCTCAGTAAAAAATAAATTGAAATTCATCTCTACTATTGGTTATAGTTTATTTCGGAGGAAAAATATATTACAGAAGCATGAAAAGTATTTCCAAACTACTATGCAAAGATGGAGAAAACATGAAGAGGAAAACTGGAAAAGAAATCTAATCTGCACTTTGAACGTTCATAGAGGAAAAACAAAGGGAGCTTAAATTTATATTTCTAAAGTAGAAATAGAAAAATCATCTGGATGTAGACCCGTGAAAAACGAAGAATAGGACTATAAACTCAAAAACGATAGTTGTTCCTTTCTGCATCTTTGCTTTGACTCTCATTTCCTAGAAATAATTTCTATAGTGGTTAAAAGAGTAGAGCGAAAAAAGCAGCAGTGGTAGTGAGATAGAATGTGAGTGATTAGTCAGTGTCATAAATAATTGTTATCATAGTGTTTAATACTTTCTGTTAATTATAATCTAACTACAGCCAGTGACAATGCAAGGAAGATATATAAAATCGATTATATGGTATAAGCTAGTTAACGGTATAAATTAGTTCTCACAAGGATATAGATAACTAAAAGTAGAAAAAGAATATAGGATTCGTAATGAATTTTTATTACGTTTATTCTTTGGGCAGAACGTATTATTCCCAACAAAAGACTTTCTGTTAACATATAAAATACTCTAATCGCATGTTAATTTTTTTAGTGTTTACGTTTTCTTTCCCGATTGATCAGTTTGTCAGAATCTATAGCCATTTTTATAGAAATACCAACATTTGAACTTCGGGATTTTAGAAGACATAACTTCAGATATTTTAACATTTCTAACTTAAGGCTTACTTTTAAAGTGCACTCAATTCGTTCACAACCGCATACGAAACAAAAATTTGATGAAAACATTGAGAAGCAAAACTTGTTAACTTCTTTTCAGTGTCAGAAGAGGAAAACATTTAATACAGAAATCATAGTGTCTATTCCCAAGGCGACCCAGAATGTGTTGCGATTATACACAAAATTACTCGTTCAGAAATTTTGGTGTTTTCTCCCTTGTCCATTGAAGAATATTTCTTCGTAACTTTGACACCTACTATAGGTGGAATGCACTTCAGAGACTACAAGTGCAATAATTTACTAATGCAAAAGAATTAATTTAATTCACACGGTGATTTATTACATAATCCGTACTAAAAAAAAATTAGATAATAAATTAGTTAAACTTGAAAAACTCTCCTAAACGTGAAATAAACATACTCAACCACATTTGGTACCAATTCTCGTTCTTTTACAAAGGTTTAAAATTGCCACATGAGAACGTCAACAAACTAAATGTATAATAAACTAATATGTAATCTAAAATTCAAGATAATTGTTTAAACAATGAAGTAGACTGTTGATAAGAATTTGCATCTAGAGGTAAGTTGTATGAAGTCAACTTTTACGAAGAAAAGAGAAATGGTAATATTTGAAACATGATGTATCACAGTATGCATCCAAACTGCAATTCTAGGAAATGAAAGAAAAAGATAAACATTTAAACAGATAACCAAAATAATCATGAGCAATTGGCTGATAGTAGCCTTAAAAGAAAATTTATTGAAAATGCAATGTACTAAAGCACACAGTCATGAGGAAAACTATTGCCCGACAGGATTTCCAAATTATGACAGGGTTTATAAATTTAAATCACTAAATTTAAAACCTACTTCGTAACTTGACTACACATGCTCACTTCAGTTTTACAAAACCAATAAGTGACTCACATGAACAGAACCTTTCTCTGATAAAAAGATATGTGATTCCTATGAGTAAAGTGTATCTTTTATATCTTTGTGTAAATTTATGTCCTAACCCTTCTTTATGGACATAAATTAAAGCTCTTTACATATTCTTCTCTTCTGAACTTGGAAAAGGGTGAATATGCAAGGAAGTTAAAAGTTGAAAATGTTTTAAAATATTTAGATGTAAGGAGAGTTAGAGATATTTCTTCATTTCTCGTTATGCCCTTGCTATACTGTCGCGCCCCTCATTCTCAAGATCGGGCGCAGACGCAAACAACAGAACCCTAGCGGACTTGCGCTAGGTTGTGAACGTTGCGAGTAGGACTTAACGGCTTGGCCGAGAAGTCGGGATCAGATGAACCCTAAGTGGTTCTCTGAACCAAGGTTAGAACATTGGGTTAGGACATAAGGGCCTACCCCAAAAGGACCCCAGACGAACGCTGACCTAAGGGGGCGAGTCTGGGAACGGGCTGAAACATGAGTCTCAGACATAGGTCTGAGACGTGGGACCGAGACGTGGGTCCGAGACGCAGACGAACCACAGGGTTCGACCCTGGGTCTGGACCACAGGTTTCGGAAAAACTGCTAAGTGTTGGAGCTCCAGGGACGTTTTAGGTCATGGACGGAGCTCCACGTAAGATCTCGAGGCGAGTGAGATATCACTGGAAAGATCTCGCCGAGAGCTTTCCAGTGATATATAACACTCCTCGATCTGACCTCCGAGCTGGAAGTTATGGCCGAACCACAATCGGATTGTGGTATAATTTTCAAGGACCAAAGAGGAGGGCGGGGCCGTCGATCCCCAGAAGTATATATGAGGGGGGCTCGATGCCTGGGTGGGCCAGGACGAGTCACCCGACCCCAAGGTTCGGCGGCCGGACTTTGGGGGCATGAGGTGATGGCTGGGCCGGTTCCAAGGCACGTTCCGATCCAGACTTGGATGTCTGAACTTGGGAACGATGTAAGGGTTGGGACAAGACTAGGGAACGAGTCGGCGGGTTAGACCACCGTTCGGGAGTCTAGACCCATGTGGACATCACGGGCGGTTGGACCGCTAGGTGTACTAGAGGCACCGTATAGGACCCTGGACTTTATGGGAAGTCCGCCCCAAGTCATCTTGTGACTTGCTCATGTTTGGGACCGACCTAGGCAGGTCTAGGTCGGGACTTAGGAACAGCTGAGCTTGATGAATAGGGAGACGGTCCGGCTCCGGTCCGGACCAAACAGAACTAAGGTAAGTGGTGCATGGACGCTAACTTGTGATTGTGTTTGCAGGTTAGCGGTGTAAAGTTTGCGACTTACTGAGTTAGAGCTTCCGCTGGCGCAACAAGACGGTATGTGCGCGAAATATACATAGTCTTTTGTTGATTACTTTTTTCTTCAAGTTAGTGGTTTTTTCCAAACTAGGTTTGATAATAAGACTTACCACGCACATGGCAATTTATTGGTTCTCATTAACAAAAATAAAGAATTTTCACATAATTAGTTGATTCTCAAGAGTGTCCTCTTGGGTAACACTTTCAAGTTTTTTCTGCAGAGCTGAGGTACTAGATATCAACACATGTTAACTTAATTTGCTGGGTGGACAACATGTTTTGTGGATTTGCTGAGGTGGAAGTATGAGAGGTCACATACATTTATTTCCGTACCTTTTATACTATGCAAGTGTTTCAAGAATTTTCTCTTCTGTTTTAACAGTTTTTCTCTAAGCATTTCTCCTATGTTTGTGGACTGAAAAAACCTATATGTTACCAAGCCGTTAATCTGCTTCGGATTTAGGGAAAAAATACTAGACAAAATATTTAAATATTTCTAAAATATCCAAAGTGCCAGGAATCTACTGGAACGTTATCACGTGTACTGTATCCATATTCTTACTACTGGCTTTTCTAGCGTAGGAAAGGAAAGTCAACAAGCGCCGGTAAGAAGAGGAAAGTCTCTAAGGCTCATTGGGCTATTTAGAGCAAAAGGAAAATAAATATACCTTGGAATTCTTATGTGTGAACCAAACAGGAAAAAGACTATAAACGTTGTGAATTCCGGTGTGCAATTCTAACAAAAGAACTGTGCAGATAAAAACTAATAAAATTATTTATAATTTATAATTAAACTTTTCGGTGAAAAACGATTTGGTAATAAATTAACTAATTTTGCATATTCCCTCTTGGGGTCATCAAGAAATATATTTAGCAAAATAACTAACCGCTCTGAATGATTCCGAGCATTTTTTAAGTCGCGTGATTAATATAGTGGCAGCTTGGGAAATTCTTTCTAAAGGGTCTCTTGTATGAATATATATTGACCGTAAATTGAATAGCTTGGATCTAAATTATTTGTCTTTACAACATGGTATGAATGTTATAAGCAAAGGTGGACATGCAATAAATCCCACGTGGATGTCACTTGGACAGCTTTATGGACGAAAAACAAAAACCATATCCAGGTTAGACACTGAACTGGCACGGAAGGTGAGGTGAGTTACATGTTGTCATTATTGCATCTAACAGTGAAAAGAATATCTAACAAGGAATCAAGTTTTGCACAGAAACTAATTTAGTTTCACTCGTGAGAACTTCGTAACATGAATAAGCTTATACGGTTATACCTTTGTTACATGCAGAAGAGATGACAGCTGATAACTAACATGCTGCAAACTCTCATGGCTCAGTTTTCAGTTTTGACCAGGTATCAGAAATGTTTGACCTGGATCAAAAGTCTAAGAAATCCCTAAGGTTGTACACCAGACCGATGAAGTACTTCCTTGCATATGATTCGTCCTTCGTTTCCAAGAAAGCATGGTGTAAAAATGACCTTGACTCTGAGTTGGGACCCATATTATATTAGGCATGCAACTTCTCAGAGAGCGTGCATATATATTATATTCACCTCTTCCGAAATCCGGGGAATATGCACTCGCTTTCATTTATGTCCTAATTCGTCCTCTTGGAAAGGTTAGATCATAAGTTCAAGTTATTAAAACATCTATAGGTTCTCTCGTTCTGGAAACTTCCTTGTGTGATTTACATGAAATCTGGATTTTATTTAGATATTTGATATTTTAGTAAATATAAAAAACTCGATCAAGTCATTCTTCTGTGATATTTTTAGCATTCATTAATTTCTCTATTTTCTTGACACTCAGAGCAACTGCATATTCACCTCCTCCATCTTTCGATGGAGGAGGTAAATATACAGGTGGTTAATTTAATACTTAACCTTTCCAGAAGGAAGGGTTAATATTAAATTAACATTACAGTATATTAACGTATTAACGACTGTGGACTCCTAGACTTGTAATTTCTGAAGTGCGGCACTGAGGACAATACTTATGGGTTATTTTTTACTCTTCTTGTGTTTCCAGACATGAGTAACAGATAATATTTATAAAATATTTAATTTTTATATCTAGTTAATATATATTTTTTACTTAATATCTATATATATTCTCGATATGATTAAGCGAGCAAAAGGTCCCGGAGTTCATCGAGCATGCATATTCTCTCGTCAACTGATTACTAAACAAATTGCTTTTGACTCTTTTATTCATATTGAATTTAGGTGTACAACAATCCTCCTACCATAAACGGCATCCCGCTCACAATGAATATCGCTATGGCCCGCTCACCCACTCTCCAGTGCCTTCCTCCTCTGTCCGCACGTTGTATTTTTGCCATCCACTTTCTGGTTTGGCTTCTTCCCTCTCCTTTATTTAAAGTTGTTTTTCGGTTCAAAGTTGATGAAACGCTTCTCTCACAAAACATCATTTGTCTTTGATGCAGTTGATGATTCTAGGATATTCAATAACTAAACATCAACCATTTATTAATTTATATCCTGTTTGCTTAAGATAGAAAAGAATATAAAATATTTATAGAAGGTTGAAAAGCAAGTGGATGCATTGGAGTTCATACAATAACCTCACATTATTGATTATACATTGTCAGATGGAGTTATGGAGTTCGCATAAATAGTGTTCATAGGTTCTTGAAAATTTAGTCTATGAGTGGAGTTACATAATTTGTTGTGATGCCTCAACACATCTTGTAGATATAACTTATGCCAACATCATAACACATTCTTTCGGAAAACAAACCTAAAGGATTGTAAACTATCTACCACTATATTCGATAACAAATGGAAATGGTTAATATATGATGACAACATTATTGATCTTCATGCCATATGCCTCTATTGGTTTATTCGATTTCAACCATTTATAGCACAACATCCGATTTCATTTCAAATAATATGATGTGCAAGGGTATTTAAATATATTTTTCAAAAGAAGAGATACAATACAAATACCCCCATGTTTCAGGTTTTCATGAAATAGATGATTAAGTGTGCCTATAAGAGCTTATGAGATACCAAAGGCTCTCATTATGTCCCCACGAGTGGCACGATTTTACAAAATAAAATTGTATTGAGTCATCAATAAGCAAATATGCGTAATTTTCATTGCGACTTAACTCAATGCTCAAAACTACCATCAGGATGGTAGCTTCATTCTTGGAGAAAAACAGTTTGACAAATATTCTTCGTGGTCGTCTGATGATGTTGAGCTTTGAAAAATGTCAATGCTTTCCATGCTTTTCCTTCACGGTTTATATATGCAGATGAGAGGTTTAAGAACTTCTCCAGCCTTAGGCTACTATAATTTCTACACAATGTTGTTTTAGTGGAGTGGGTTACAGTGACCTGATTCAAGAGAATTGCTTTTAGAACCAACGAGAACCACTCTGGTACTGTAAAATCTAGAGAAGATTACTCTCATGCATGATGCTTTTCCATGTGCATGACAAAACAAAAAAACAAAAAAGGTGATGTGACACGTCATATTATAGTGTTGGTAGGTCGAAGATGATTACAATAACTTCAGCTCTTTTAGGCCTCTGGTGATTAGACCCTAAACCCTTACTTGTTGAAATTTCTGGCTATTTTCTGTAATATACTGGTTTTTGTAGTGGGGTGGAGATTCTCAAAGTATGCAAATGCATGACGAAAAACAATAAAAATGTTGCTGAGGAGAAACTTAACTCACCAAAGTTTCTCGAAGGGTAAGAACGTATTTATAAATGAATTGATCTGAAAATGCGAGTTTCAGATTCTTTTTTACTAAACCATATACTTTCAGCAGAAAAAGCAGAAAAAGACACCCTAGTGCAGTTCTAACTTCCCTGCATTCTTATATGCAATTCTTACTTCCCTGTAGACAATGCATTAATTTTTATCTATCCCGTCTGCCAAGAAGGATTAGGTAATGAATAGAATGCTAGAATAAATTAATGCATTTCTGTATCAAGGTCTAGGACGGTACGTAGGGGTGTGTTTGCCTTATGGTGTCTCTTTGGACTCTCTGCAACTCTCAATTTGGATAACATACAATAATTACAAAACACACATTCTCTCATATTTGTTTAGTGTAGAACTTGTAACTAATGTTTGTATATAATTTTATTAATACAAAACAACTCTATTTCAGATTGATAAAACGTGTTTATATTTAACCATCATTTTTAATAAAAATGTATGGCCACTGTCTCAGCCAGTGATGGTCAAAGGTTTTCCATCCGAGCTAAGTGCGTGTCCTCTTCATTTTTTTATAACAAAGCCCGGACACTATCCCAGCCAGCAACGGTACAAGATTTCATTCTAAGCGATTGTCCTCTTCCTTCTGTCTGTAAAAATGTCCATGTTACATATATATTTTAAAAGTATAACTTTCTTGCATATTCATCTCTTCAGTCTTCTGATGGAGGTTAATATACAAAGGTTTAATTTATCATTTATTTTTATTATAAAAATTAAATAATAAACTAAACTGCAAGTAAAAGATGATGTGTTAGTAAACAATCTAACGGATATGTAGTCTCGGACATGCGTCTGTCAACTATGTCCTTATGGTTATCTTAAATTTTATCGCATCTCCAAGTCCGACTATCACTTAATATTTAGAGATAATTTTAATTTTTCTAGTTAATTTAGTATATAATTTATAACTTTACTAATAATAGAAAACAAGAAAAAATTCTCTAGAAATTCATGCTGTATTCATATTCACTCTCACTATCTTCAGATAGAGAGGGTGACATGCTCCACTACTTTGTTATTTAATCTTTCTGTCGAGAAAGATTAGTTAATAAATTAATAAATATTATAATTAATGCCTATTCGATCCCAGTCTTATTGTTTCTGCAGTGGGCACTGCCGCAGTCAGCTTATGGATTAAATCCGGATGTAGACGTAACTCACGGTCCACGTAGTACTTACCGTTTACGAAATGATCTGAATTCGAATTCCAACTTAGTGTAAAATTAAACATAACATATATTTCTTTACTTCTACAGACTTAGCTAATCTTCTTCTTTCGAAGAAGACTCTTCTAGAAATGGCTGAGAAAGAAGGATTAAAAAGACGCTTTATCACCGAAACAGAAGCAGCAGAGAAAGCCATGAAGAAGCCACAAATATTTAAAAGAATTCTTTAAACCATTCCAATCGAGATCTAAATTTATGATTATTATTTATTTTCTCTATGTTTGCACTCGTGTCTTCTGCCTTCGACACGTCACTTCACTTGATGTTGAATGCATGTATTTGGCTGGAGTTATGAATTTGAGAAGAAGCAACAAAACGAACCTCTTGGTGGAATCCACTGCTCCGAGCTCTTCAATTCGCCTACTGAGCAAAGAAACATCGCCACGCCATCACCATCAACTCACATCAAGCGTATGTACAAGCTTTGCTGTCACAATCTGCGCAAGACAACGCAGTCTCATATCCGGTCAAGACAACGCAGTTCCACTTATTCAACGGTTGACGTAGTTTATTTCTTGTACAAAGAATTTCATCGCTCTCTTAAACTCTCTTATGAGATTTTCGGTATATCAGAATACATGTTGCATGCATATTTATTTCACCCTCTTCCAAGTTCGGAAGAGGGGAAATATGCAGGCATTTCAATTTATGTCCTCATCCTTTCCGGAGGAAGGGTTAGGTTATAGTTAAACTATTTGGATTAAAAAGAAATGTATTCATTGAATGCAGAGCGGTTTGTACCAGGGGAAGGATAATCTAGCGCAACTTACTTATGGGTTTTCTGATTGCTGCACGTATGTTTAGTGTAGAATAATTTGTCCTCTTCTCTATAATGTAATTTCCAAAGCAGGCGAGCATCAATCTTCTCCGTAAGTATTCTCCGTTGCTTAATGTATTTTGAATACATTCACTAAACTTCACTCAAGCCACTTGCCAACTCATTATATATGATAATCTTTTGAGTTATGTTATCGTTTGTGTTCTTCTCCTCGACCAGAAATGCACTTTGGATGTATATTCACTCCGTCTCTCTTTTGATGGAAGTGATAAATATACAAATGTTTAATTTATTACGAAAAGAATAAAAAAAGTTAGGTAAATACTTCGTTAAAACTTGATTTTTTACTTATAGTTTTTTGGAATTAGACTATAAGAAGTGCATCCCCCTTCTCTCTCTTTAGGGGTTATCTCATGTCTCTGGTCTCTCTTAACATATTATATATATATATATATATATATTTAGATTAACATAATATATATTTTCTACTTAACACTTATATATTTTCTGATAACAAGCAAGCAAAAGCTCTCCAGAAGTTGCATGCATATTACACTTCGTGTAATTCAGAAATACTCAAATATCACATGCGATGGAGCCACTGACAGTGCTATGTATCTGCTGTTTACCACGATAATATAAAATCTCTAGTCTTCCACCACCTGTCCATACCATAAGAGAACAAACAGTTTCTGAACTACTCATTCCTTTAACGAATATTTGATGGTTCTCATAATGGTCTCCCGGATATTGCTCGGGGGCATTCACATAGAACTGCTTTATGTTTTAATATTTTTGGTATACATTTGACTTGCTAACAGTACATTTTATCGAATTCAAAAAGGTTTTATTCATCCAACTGAAATCAAATGAGAAATGAAATGAATTATAATAACAGTTTTAGATTTTGTAAAACACTGCGTTTCATAAAATATTGTGAATTATATCATGAATGTGTATGTAAAGAAGATAAGCTTTCTAATCATGAATATCGAACATTTTTTTGTTTTCATCTCGAAATATATGAAATGCGACACTATGCGTGATACATCGCGATTTACTAAGAGCTAAAACTCACTTCTTTTATGTAGATATGCATTTGGAATCTTCTACTTAAACCTCTACTCCTATCTACTCCTGGTAGTGTTGGAAGTGATACATTTCTGTCAACAGAAAGAAGCATCTGATTTTGATCTAAGCACTATCAGAAAATAATCTATTAAATTTCAAGCTTTTCCGTGTTCCATAGTCCTGAGAGGGAATTTGAATTCAAAAAACAATCTGGAAGGAATATTCCTGTTAGGACCTAGTCATACTAGGAGAGGGGTTTAAGTTTAGAGCATTGCAAATTTCTTGGAGGAGAGAAGCACTTGTGCATATTTCACCTCCTTCTGTTAGATCTAGTTAGGTAGTAAATTAGTCTATTGGTTAAATATATTTATGTCAGCAGATGATCGCACTTATATTCTTTGAAGTGGGCGAGTTTACTCGTTGCTTATGGGTCATGTTGGGATCTTCTTGCATCTCCAAGTCCAACTAACATTTAATATTTAAAAGTAATTTTGATTTTTCTTGTTAGTTTTGTATAGAAGTTCGCATAACAACAAGCGAGCAAAAGCTCTCAAGAGTTCATCTCTGATCGCTCACTAGTTAATTTCATTAAGCGGTGCAAGTAAAATAAAGTTTTTTATTCAAGAAAAGAAAAATTCTAAAGCTCATTTTTTGTACAATTAGATTTTTATATATTTTTATAAAGTTAAAAAGTAAAAGAGGTTCTAAAAAATCAAAAGTAATATTTTTACTTCAAAACATATCTTTTCTATACTTAAATGAAAAAATAAAATGAAGTATAGATACATATAGCCAAAATCTACATAACCAAAGAATCTTCTGCAAGAGAAAGTTAGTTGAAATGAGTGATTTAGTGAATGAATACAGAGTGAATACAAGGAGGAGCCAGACACAGGTATTCACTGAAGAATGTAACTTTGCATTTAGGTACTAAGTTGGTGTACACTCAAGAACATAATTACCACAATACACTCGGAGCATGCTACATAACACACTCCCTGACTTCTGTTGGGTTAGATTGTAAATGAATAGGAAAAGAAATATCAGATGAAGATGGTGTACACTCAAGAACATAATTACCACAATACACTCGGAGCATGCTACATAACACACTCCCTGACTTCTGTTGGGTTAGATTGTAAATGAATAGGAAAAGAAATATCAGATGAAGACTTAACCGACTCATAAAGGCCTAATAGGTACAAGAGTTTCTGTTCAATTCCGAGACATCTGAGGGCAAACTCCAAGTCTTTGTGCAGTGGTAGGTCAGTGAGGTTGAGGGCAAGCTCCCAGTCTTTTTGCAGTGGTAGGTCAGTGCGGTTGGCAGAGAGACTGCAAACAGCGATGTAATGTGAGAGAGAATGAAATTCGTGAGAAGAGCAAAAGAATCGAAAGTGCCGTATTGGAAAGGAACCTGTGAGTGAGCCCCACCTAGAAGTCGAGGGATGCTTCGCAGTAGAGGTGGAGAAGATAGTGCTTGTCTGGTGTCTACCCTGTTGTTTATATATCGATAATTAGGTCTGTATGGTTAGGGTTATGTGCGGAGAAGTAAGGTTTAAGAGCCGCCATAATTCCTGAACTTGAACTTGCAAGTTACAGACTTTAAAGTACTATAAATAGAGGACCATTACTGAGAGTAAGTCCATTAAAAGGAGCTAAAGTACTTCGTAGATCTAGGATCTAGATAACTTGTTAAAGAACAGTAGCACTGAACAAGCGAAGTTTAGAACAGAGGTTAGAATGGCCTAGACGTCCTAGTCTAGAAGTGGTTTGAGAAGTTAGCGTATGTATATACCCGAGGACGGACCAAGGGGAAATGGGTAGTGGAAAGCACATTTCCAAGATGGTAACCCCAGGTAGGGAAGTGCAGAAGAGTATGGCAAGTACATGTGCGATTCCTAACGATCTATGTGAAAGAGCATCTATAAATGTAATATAGAGCGGTAAAACGATTAGTAAAGTGCATGAATGGCGAGTTATCTAACTAATGACAAGCATGAACATCCAGAAAACAATGCGCATCATCTGGAGAACGATCATGCAGCAACCTGGAATCATCGAACCAACATTCGCAACACCAGATCATCAACCACGAAGAAGGTTAGAGGCAATTCTCTCAACAAAGGTCCCGGACAGAGCTGTAGGTAATTAGTATGTGTACACAGAAAAAACCTAACTACTACAAGATACACACAAGGCATGCAACACTCTCCTGTCGCATGCACCTCAACTTGCTCTTACTTCATCAGCACCCAACAAGGAGGGTTAGGCTATAGATGAGTAGGAAAAGTAATCAAACAACGTTGAGGACTTTTCCAACTCAGCAGGGCCTTGTCGGTCCAGGAGTTCAGTTCAGTTCCGGGAACATCTGAGGGTAAACTCCCGTTCTTTGTGTAGTGGTAGATCCTTGAGTTTGTGAAGAGAAAGGTTATAGATAAGAAAAGTTCGACGTTAGTCAGCAAACATTTATCCAAACCGTTAGATAAGATTATCTCTCCTTCTCAACGTTAACTTGAGAAGGAGAGAGAATCAGGAAACGAGGAAGGAAACTCAATGGAGGTAGCCTGAAGGCGAAGATATCGTGGACTGAACAGAGCAACCTATTACATATATAGGGGGCATTATTCTTCATCACTCTCTACGAGAAAACCTTAATTACTCTGATAGAGGTTACAAATATCCTCTTGACGTAAAGGTTCAATAACTCACCACTAATGCCGATAAGCTGGCAGTATTGCGTGCCCCTCGCTTAGAAAGAATGTTAGCATTCTTCTGGCCAACCGCTGCATTTTCTGAACTCAGTTTCGCACTTGTCGACAGAGTTCTCAGAATTTTCCATACAGACGGGTCCCATGGGATTCTAACCTCCCCATATGGATGCAATATCCACTACGTTGCCTTGAGCAGGAAAATAAGTAAAGAAAATATATCAAAGACAAGTGGATAAGGAGAAAAAAATTCACAGAGAAAGGCAACGAACCGAGAAACTTCACAGGCAACCTGTTCACTGACCATATACGCATGTAAAAACTTCTACTCATCCTCCCCATTCGCTTTGGATGTGTAATGGTACGCTCCCGTCCTAGTCCTATCCCATTTGGAGGAATAGTTGGAACAAGAAATAACTCAAGACACACAATGCTCGGTCTTTCTTCCAATCTACGCAATTTGTAGAACTTTGTATCTCAGTTTAACTTGGAGAAACATTTACACTGACCTTTACTCTCAATGGCACACACAGTACCGTAAGATCGAACCTCACTCAATCTTTCGTAGCCTAGCAGCAAAAGCACCATCAATAAGATCTTTATGCGGCTGTGAGGCGAAAAAACCCTCCTTTGATACTAATTGGCTGGGGATGAAATCTTCGACGGACTCAACAACAAACTCCTGCATATTCAGCAGCACAGGTCTCAGGAAACTGTTTTTGAAAGGAATTGTTGAAAAGTATATCAAGGATAAAACGCAGAAGTTTCAGCACAACTAAATTCGGCGGGATTGGTTAACGCATAGGCACTTACGGGGTGTCCGCTGAGAAAGGCTATCACTCGCTCATCATTCTCAGCGGGTTCTATGGAGCAAGTGCTATAGACAAGCACTCCACCTGGCTTCACCATTCTGTCATCCAAGTAGAAGAAGAGGGCCCTACGTTAGACCTTTGCAACATTTCAAGAAAACATGCTTTAAAACCAAGAAAAAAGAGACTAAACACAAAGTAACGGACAGCAGTAACTCCGATAACTTACTCGTTGATCACTGCTTCATGGTCATAGCACCAGAATCACTCGACCAAGATCCAGACTAGGATGCAAACTGATAACTTAAAAACAATGCGTATAAAGTTCAACTACACAGATTTAAGTTACCCTGCAGCAGCACCAAGAAGTTCATCCTGGAGGTTATTCAGTCCAAGAATGTCCTGAGGTGTTCGTCGCCACCTAAGATCTGCCCTCTATACATGTCACGAAAACAGTACAAAGAGATCATTAAGCATATGCCTAATTCTAGTATTAGGTGTACCCTAGTGCAGACAGTGAACTGCTGCTTGATTTTACGGAAGTCTAACTGTCCAGAGAATCGAACAGCCATGAGTTTGTCTGCTAAAGACCTTCAGAATGCCTTCCTGGGATTGCAGATGATGAAAAACAATTGCTGCGTCATCCTGCTCCCCTGGTCTAGTTCAAGTGTCTACGATCATAGCCAACTGTACAGTTATTTATCCTAGCTCGTTTCATTTACTTACTTTGGATAAAACACCCAATCCACTGCAAGGTGCATCCAAAAGCACTTTGTCTGCAGTGCCAGCTACACGAGCCTGAAGAAATAAACGACGAGAACTTGTGCAGATCAGATGAATATGGTAGATGGTTAAGTACTGTTCTACAATCAAAACATTTCCTCGCAGTACAAACTCTGGACACTTTCACCCGTGAATTCTACGGTCGATTCGAAACACAACACAGTTAAGAACGTAACACGAGACATCACAATACTCCAATAACACAACTTGAGCAGCGTGAAAAGCTTGCTAGAACTAAACGAAGTGGTGAAGATATCCCTGGCAAAGAGTAAGAACAATGACGAGGGTAGACTGAAACATAACCCAGCTTAACAGTTATGAGCCATTTCATGATTACTAACGGGAATACTGAAACATATGGATGCTAACAATAATTTCAAGAGAACAACTTACAGCGTAAGTCCGAATATCACTACACACTGTGCTCACTACGTTTGAGACCCCCTGTTGTTCCGCGGCCTCCTTGAGTATACGCAAACGCCCCTCATTAATATCTACAGCTACCACTTGACCTGTTTCCACAAACCTTTCTTAGTTGATTTGCGGTACAATTTCCAAACAGCAACTACACTGCCTAACGGCTGACACGCCAAATGCAGGAAAGGTCAACTCTCCATTTAGATGGTTGCGTAGGTTAACCAACAACTCAATTATCCAGCTGGAACCTTTCAAGATAGCACCATGGATGCGCTTAAGAGTCTTGCTGAATTTGAACTCTAGCCTATCTATTCAATGGATTTATCATGTGCACGATACAGCAAAATCTTACCTTTACCTATCAACCTTGCTGCAAGGAAAAGAGCTTTGCCACCAGGTGCCGCGCAGCAATCAATAATGTGCTCTCCTGGCTGTGGATCAACCACGCTTACTACCAAACCTGATCAGGAGTCCACTAGAGACTTCTTATTAATTATTGTTCGTAAAACTGAAGGGAATCTACCTCTCGTGCACTAATAGAGTTTACCAGTCTAATACGGTCCAACCTAAGCTGGAGAACCATCTGGGATCTCATGCTTGTGTCAGAACGTAAAAGCGCTAACCGAAAGCTCCGGCTGAAGCACTACCCGGGTTAGGTCGTATACGCTATCTTGATCTTTTCGAGAAAACGTCAAACAAGGCTGCTGTAAAGTAAATCCTAATATTTCAGCATCTTGCTGGATTCGCAATGCTCTCGATCTGTTGGTCTGACACACTTATCCCACCAACTTACTGGGAAAAGCTTAGGGCATTCTCTTCTAAGGTAACAGTCAGAAGACGCGCCCCTACCTGCACTCTCATCTTGTACAGCACAGACGCCTCTTTGAAGCAATCCTGCTCGGAGGACACCCTGAACAGAATATTTCCGATGTTAAAACTTCAAGTTGGACGCGGTGGATGAACCTTCTTTCCTTTATTACCGGATTCTGTTACTTCCAGAATAGAGGTGCTTCTATTCACTTATCGAGAAGATAAACAACAACAAAGTTGGCGTATTACGAGTTTACATTCATCCAGACGTCACGAAGATAGGGATGGGATCTCAAGGTGTACAGCGATGTGACCCTCCACGTTCCACATGGTAAGAGCAAACACTAAAAACCATGCAAAAGTTGCTACCAAAACTCACCTGCATACCAATCGAAACTCTAATAAATTCGGGCAAATATGGCGATCTCATGTGGGCCACCTGTACATGCGAAAGATGAGTTACATGTGCAATGAAGATTTTTCAAATATGTAAACCTCAGTGACTTCAAAGTGCGACCATGACTACGACCATGACTGACCTCCAGCGTGTCCAACTCCGCACTGAGGTCGTCTGGTGATACACCTTGAGCAATATTTGCCCTGCACATTCCTCAAGATGTTGCTATAGCTACCAGATACAAAGAAAATATCAACTCGTTTCTCCTGACTAAAATTATTTAAAGTTGAACTGTTGCTATTCCAATGGATAGCCCCAAAGACCCTAAGATGACCGACCTAAAACAACTCTAGCTTTACTCCCAAAATGGATCTAACTTGTTACTGTATCCACTAGCAAGTTTCCGCAACTCTGACAAGCTAGTACATCTTCTTCAATTGCGGGACGATATCAAGTACAAAGAGGTAGAAAACAGAAACAAACCTTAAAGCAAAAGTAGGTCTCCTATTATTGTACTGTAAAAGCTGAACAGTTTCTTCCTTTCCATATTGTTCCATCCACTTCCTCACCATCCACTGCGAGTTCCAAGGCGAAAGGTGCTTGAACACTGATGCTGAAGTTGGCCAAGTACCGTAGTGTATCTCATCACGTGATTAAGCTCTATATTACTGTATGCATGGTCAAAAGAAATCATAAGACATGGAAACATTCTCAGAATGGTATCCAGGAAACGGGGTCGATCTGTACGTAGTAAGACCAAAGTTTTCATTAACCCCACAAAGAAGTGCAATTAGGTGCTTCATAAGGGTGACTCATAGAATGAACATACTACGGGATGAGAATGGATGGTGGCAAGCGCTCTAGCTTGTGCGCGGTCATCTCCCTCCAGCACGGGCGAAGGGTGCCTCTCCTGGATCTGATGGATGAAACAGCAAGCCTGGAATGATCAGGATTAGCAGCACAATCTGTCTTATCCTTCCTGGATAGACTGAGAACAAGGAGAAAAAAAATGTATAAACAGTCTGGCAGACAATAAACTCTGGACAATAACCTGATTAGAAGCCACGACGCGAAGAAGAGCATTGACCATTCTCCCGGCCCCAGGCCTCAGCGCTATCTTGGCGAGCTGCGTATTCTGAGCGCATGTCCACCACAACGATGGCTACAGCGTGAGGGACAACAGAATGAAGGTGTGATAGAACGGAAGTTGAGTTAAGGAGCTTATCACCCCTGGGAAGTCCCTCGAGTTGCCAAGTGAGTCAACAGCAAATGTCTGGCAACAAGTCAAAGCAATAGAAAGAAAGGGGAAGTGCATATTCGAACTGTAATGTTCCATATATGCTTGTCCAAAGTCAGGAAGGAGAGATGAGGAAGGTTATCCACTAATCATGAATTGAATGAGCTCTAGAATGGAATGGATTTACGAACTCACAAAATAGACTATTACCTTGTTACAACAGGTACAATCTAGATCGACTCTAGTCCTGGACCAAAGTTCAACCACATCGTGCTAAATGGCCTTCCTGCGTTAGCTCGCAAGAGGGTATTAAAACATACCTCGTTGACCACTGCATGGGGCGACATTTCCAACTTAACAAGTTCATATACCCCTAGTCGTAGAATCTGGAATCAGAATGCACACACAGCCATATGTTGAATTTGTGTAACCGAAGCCTGGAAATATCTGAGTAACACGTAGAAGTATGAAAGGACGAATCCAGAGACGAAGAAATCAACTTTCCCAAGTCTGCGTAGCGACCCGAGAGCGAGATAAGAATTTCTACGAGTACTGCCACTCTAGTTAACAAGGAAGAACAATCGTTAAAATACCTGGCGAAGAAGAGGTTCCATACGTTCGTAATCTCTTTCTTCCCCCTTGAACAGGGTGAATATCAGGTAGTCCAGGTAGCGCTTCCATCGAATTATTCCAGCCACTTCTTCTGTGACCTAAACAAAGTTCATATGTCTTCAGGACTTTCCGATTGGTCTCCACCAAACAAGTCCGCGAACAGAGTACCTAAAAGGTAGAGTTTGAGAAAGAATCTGCAGTTAAGATGAGAGAGATCATACTGAACTCTCTAAACAGTGCATTCACTTCATAAGAGCAGACTTCTACTGAAGACGAGAGTTAAAGCATTCTTGTCATCCGCCCGTACCAGCCTCCTACTTCGCGGTTCCAGCTCTGCTGTTCGGAATCCCAGCGTCCGCTGCACGTATTGCATCTCGCTGTTAGATTCCATGGAAGAATCCCCACTCAAAATGTCGGCATACGCTCCCCCTTCCTCTATCCTCAGTAACCGAACGACGGCCACTGCAAATTGTTTCACCCGCCAACAAACAGAGACTGTCAACATAGAGCATGACAATTAAAGCACCAAATCCCGACACCAATAAAGCTTTCCCGGCTTCTTACCGCTGAATCCTTTCTCCACTCAACGACACGGTAAAGCCGGTGACCGCGATTAGACATATTTCAACAACTTAAAATTGTGCTCAAATTTCTTCGATCGCGTGTCTCCTTGAAGTACGGACAGATTTAGTGCAAGGATGGGGCCAATCTTCTCAGAAAGTACTTGCGGCATTTTACTGCAGCTGCGAGCTAACTTAGCAAGGTGTTTACAGCAGAAAGCTACGATGCTTCAAACGTGATGGCATCCAAATAAGATCGCATTTCTTCGTTTGGAAGAAGGTGGTAGCACCCTGCCTGCGCGGTGTGGAGAAATGTCATCCCTGAATCTTGTGCGCTGTTCTCTCTTCTCATGCATGGGTGCGGTCCTTGGACTTTCCCCCCTAGAAACGCCCACATTCCTGAGCTCGTGGAAATTTTCCGATGAACTGATCCACGAAAGTCTTCTGCTGCTCCTCTTCCCACCATGACTTTCAATAAGATAGCACCGTTCCGTACTAAAGACATTGTCAAAACGAAGCTGCTTGTGCAAACGGACGTAGCAATGTCTAGTCGTTCCAAGATGAGCAGCCCCCACGGAGTGAGAGTGCCATACCTGGACATCTGACGATCCACATCTCACAGTAGCAACTGACTGGAGGTAGCGACTAGCAGATGACATCACTGAACTTTCGGTTTACAAAAGAATTTTGTTGCTCTCCATATGTCCACTCGTTCAGGTACGAGCTCGCGTAGCTATGCCCGATACAACTATGCCTGGAACGATGGGTTGATGGCACTTCTTCGGAGCAAGTTCGAGCAACCAAGAGAACCCCCAGCAGTGGCAGGGAATAAGAAGAAAATGTTGCTTCCAAACTAGATTGATCTATATTACAGTCCTTTTCACGGTTTCTTGATCACGTCTTTCGTATTCAACATACATTCGTTCGTATTCAAGTTGACCTTCTCGTTTGGGCCTCTTGGATATGCTGGTTGTCGGCTCGCTGCACCTCTTCTGTACTGTCCCTTAGCCTGCGACCCTTCTCGAGGAGGCTGTGTTGTCTTCTGGGCGGTTGTCGCCTGTGAATAAAGCTCTCAGGTGTTCCTTTTTATTAAGAACCCTTGTAAAACCCTGGGCTTTCTTACAAGAGTGGGCTAGTTTAACTTCATTCTTTATCTCTACTTTTAGGAAATACCCCAAATTCCAACGCAATGACATTATATCATGAACATATCAAGCCTCTTTTCGCTGTGAGTACCCCGCCAGGGGGACTCGACCCCACGGCGCACGGGCTACAGGCGGATAGTGTAGCCAACAAGCTATTGTTTGTTGGTCTTTTGAGTTATTAGGATGCTTCAAGCTCAGAAAGAGGATTTTCTAATGGATAAGGAATAATCCTCGTAAAAGGTACACGGATAATTTGCCTTAAGGTTTTCAGGTAACTTTCTGTTAGACTATGATTGTTGAGTTGTGGGAACTTGGAGGTTTCGAAGCTACACGTGGAGATTTTAAATGTCCATTTTGTCTAAAATTAAAATGAATAATGTATGTTACGGAGTGTATATTAATGGCGCTGCACACACTTTAGTTTCTTACAAGCATCATATTTAGATTTCAGACAGCGCAAAGAATTTACATTCAATCTCACAGTCATCTTTAGTTACAACTTGAGAAGGTCTACCAATTGAAATAATCGATATCTTGATCGAGATTACAAGCAGTGGAAGTTTTTGCTGTTGCGATCGCCTTTAAACCTTTAGTATGAGAAGAAGAGAAAATAAAACGCATTCATTTGAGATCGAAAGACTATAAAAAAGTACTTCATATATAGAAGATTTTAAGAATTTTTTCGCATTGCATGAGATCGTGTACAAATATCGACGGAAGGAGATGTCAAAGCAAAACACTCATAGATCATGATCAGCATCATGGTTGCTCAACTTTCAAGAAAGAATGTTTTTTTTGTTATTACTGGAGAGAGCGCAAGAAGCATTTAGAACGATACATGGGCATGTACAAAAAGACAAAGAGCTTCAAGACAACAATGGAGATGGGGTGAGAGAAGCTGATCTCGTACTAAAAATCACATTGGATCACTTGAATGTCAAATTTTTGTTTTTCATTTTACATGAATATCGTCTTCGATAATAAAACAACATTAATTCTCTTGGCTTAAATGCCTTATTATAACTCTTTGACGAGGAGATTATAGAGTTAAATTCACAATATATCTCAGAGAATATCGTTGAGCATGTGGAGGAAAAAGAAAAAATCATGGATATATCAAATTGTGCATGTTCTAATTTTTGTGAGTACGGAATGCAGTTCGCATGTATGGTGACTCTGGTTAAGATGAGCAATACGAGTCTACATAGAATCATGAAATAAACGAACGGTGTTGTGAAACGAATGAATCAAATGGAGAACGAGAATAATCTCAATCAAACAAAATTTTGAATTGTAGAACTACAAAGTGAATATTCTCACTTGTATGAAAAGAATTTAAAAATAAGTCATAGTATCGAAACTAATTTTTAGATTATCGATTGGCTCAATAGGAAAAGAAGAAGATGTCTCGCGAAGATAGCACCATACATGAAGGAAACAATGATGTTTTATGTTTGTAAAGTTGCTTCAAACGTGCAAACCTTTAGACAAGATGAAATCTATCATCGAATATTTTGATAGTATGTAAAGAGTGTTCAATTAAATAAAATATCATACTGTGAAGTGTTTTTTGAATCAATGCATTCTTTTGCAATTTTAATGCTTGAAGTCCTAAATTGTGTGTAAATATTGTTTGTGAGAGCGCAGACTTTATTGACCTTTGGGTTCGCTTTGTCTTTTGAGAAGAACTTTACAAGACTATAGAAATTTGTAATAAAAAAGAGAGGATAAGAAATGTGTGAAATAGAGGATTTAAAATTTAGTGTTATAACGTGACTCAAATAGTTCTCCAGTCGTGTTTTACGCGTTGTCCTTATAGGTTATTTTACTTTTGTAGTATGATAATATTCAATATTTGTTTCAAAATTATTTTATATGAGATCTGAATTTCACAGTTACACATTATTTTATAGCACAAGGCAAAACAAGTTATTCTCCTACGGGGACCAAGTCTGACTCCTCCCATCTCGACTAGAGTCTATCTACATCCAGAGTTTTCTCCTTATCTTTTTGTTTGTCTTATTTCTTCTCTCCCATCAAAGGCTCATATAACATGCATATCTTTTGCGTCAAAATATCTCAAAATAATCTAGATTTACAAAAAAATATAAAAAATCATTAGTTGTTTGGGTATTGAACTATGCATACATTCTTTTGGCTTTTTGTGCACATTATATATAAATATAGTTAATCGGTCATATTATGTTTAGATAATCCGACTGATTAAACCACCTGGACCCTTAAACAATTTAGTCACGATTTTGAAAAAACGGACGGAGGTGAGTTTACCCACAAGTATTATGTACAACTATCACATTTGTATTTGTTGTTCAATGATCTTCATCTATGGTTCAAAACATTCGTCTGTTTGAGACCTAAAATTTGAGTCATCACTGGTTCAAAATTGATGTCTGACGTGGACAATATGACGCATATAAGATTTCGGTATCTGTGAGAGAATCTCAAAAATATTCTTTTTGAAATTTAAAATGTTTTACTATCAAAATATTTCATTCCTGTGATGAATCAAATTTTATATAAGAACAATTATAATCAGAAAAGTAAACATACTGGAAAATTGATGATAAAACAAAACGACAGACAAGTGGATATTCCACCAGTCTGTAATATGCATACTCGGAAAATATTTCCCGGCAGACCGGATATACTATTGCAAGACCTGCAGCAGCCTCATTCCGCAGGCTGCTGCAGGTTTGGACGCGGTCGCCGTTCCCGCACCCTTCTTGCACCCTGCCACCCTTCACCTGGTTTTTCTCTTTGCCTTCTCCCACTTCCTACCTTCCTCCTCTCCTTCTTCCAGCCTTCCTCTGTCCTTCTTCTCACCCATCTCAGATCCATGACACAATTTGTTTTTCTTCTTTTTCACTCTTCACTCTAAGACTTGGTTATTTCCAAGTGTCTTATTCATCCTCTTTTCTCATTCATGTTTTTAGTTATATTTTCAAATTATTATATTTTGTTTATTAAGACTGTTTTTGTTTTATATTAGTCCTCTTCTGATTTGGAAAATTCTTGTGGTTATATTTTTATTTTTTTACTTAATCTAGATTGTTATAGTTTTATTCCAATATCTTTTATATTTTTGAGGTGATTTGATGGTATTTCAGTGACAAGGACTGGACCTCTGGACGGTAGGTTCATTTTAATTGTCAAGTTTTAAGTTCATGCCTCGTAAGATACATCCACCACGACCGGACGATAGACAAAGACCTAGAGGATGTCCGGAGGTCTCTGGACGGTTGATAAAGGTCCCAGAGTCATTGCTTCTGCGGTATGTACAATTGATGCAACTTTTGAGACCTGATGCAAGACATGCTGCGGTTATGAACTTTCTGTTTGAGACTGGTTGTATCGTTATTGATCAAATGATCAGAGAGACAAAGGTTCGAAATCAGATTCCAGATGTAATTCCAGAGGAAGGTGAGTGGAGGTACTTGTGTCAGAGATGGATGATGATGAGTTTGTGGTCGATCTAGATGTTTTGAATGCATTGGGTGTTCAGGTATGGTCGTCTTTCCACCCCTTTCAAGCAAGCTGAAGTATGCTTGTAAATCTGTGAATGTGTGTGCATTATATCCTTCTTATTTGAATTGGCATATTTTTATCTATAAGTGGTAGATGACGTGTTGGACTCTCAAATCTCATTAGATCCAATAGTAGATTCTCATATCCCCAATGAAGTGTGATCTTTAAGTGGTGGTGTTCTTTTCACCATCGGAAGTCTTGACTTTGTTATCTTCTTTCTCTTCTTTCGTTTAAACTCTTCGTTCGAAGAGGAGGAAGATTCGTCCTCCGATGTTGAACTTTCGTCTGAAGATTCCTCTTCTGAAGATTCTTCCGATGATGAAGATTTTCTGCTTCTTCGTTTCAGCTTCTTCTTCTTCTTCTTCTATTCTTCTTTATTGCTATTTTTAGACTTCCTGAAGTCTTTCTTCTTCCTCGACTCTGAGGTCTTTTCATGGTCTCTGTTGAGGATATTCGAAGACTCAATTCTCAGCAGAACCGACGGCTCGCTCCAAGGTTGACGTATCAAAACGTCTAACCCACGTCTGTTGCTTTGAAGGCAACCCTTTAACAAATCACTCTACTGCATGTGCCGGTGTATAAGCTAGATGTGTTCCGTTGGCAGGTAGTCTATCCAAAATTTCATAAAATCTCTAGACATAACTCTTCAAAGATTCTTTCCTCTTTCCTTTAACACTGTCTACTTTGTGCAGTACATGCCTGTTATAGTTCAGTTCTCTGAACCTCTTAAGGAATTCATTTTTCATTAAATCCCAGGTAGAGATGATCGCTGGAGTTAAATTGGCATGACTGTATCATTTTCTGGCCGCGTGTTTCAACAAGCTGGGAAAGATCCTCGTCCGATTAGGGTCATTGTCTTCTTTGTTCGCGGGAGATACTGCTTCAAATTGTTTGACAAAGGAGTCGGCACTCTCTCCATCTCCATCACTGTCAGAATCTTCACCACCAAATTTTGGGTAATTTTGGCGAGTGAAGGGCGGCGCTCCTGACGGAAGTGGTACTCCTGTCATTGTATGAGGTAGTGTAGAAGGTGGAACTGGTAACTGTTGTCCTCGACTATATTTTGTTGGTACCGTCAAGTTTGAAATCTGCACTGATCCTACACCGGATAAATTACTTGATGGTCGAAGAGTCAGCTTAGCAAGAGTACTCACAATTGCAGTACCTACTCTTATATTCGGGAGGTTTACTTCAGGCAAAGGTACTTCAGCCAAAAAGTGTCTTCAATTGAATGAATATCTTCTCGTGTTATGTCGTGTTTCTTCTTGGGTGAAGACGAGGTAGAAGCCTCTTGACTTCGTATCTTAAAAAGCGATACCCCTGGAGTACCTTGAGGTCTAAGATTTGGGATTCGAATGGCAGGTGATCCCAAAGGTAATAATTCTTGAATTAATTCTTGTCCTCCTTGTTTCTTCAAGAGTTCTACAAAACTTGTGATCTCTGGTCCATGTTTGACGATCAGTTCCAAGGCCGCTTCCGCTTTCGGATTTGGATCTTCCGCAAGAGTTGTCCAAATGTTGGATTTTGACTGCGCTGAACCTGAAGATGAAGATGAAGATGAAGATTGAAATAACTCCACTCTTCGGAGTGAAAGAGTTTCTTCTCTATCTGTCTCTTTGTCTTCAGCTTGGATACATTCGTCCTTGCTCGTTGGTTCAAATAGAGATTCATGTAAACTTGTGGTCCTTGAAGGAAAAGGTAACCATGATGCGTCTTTAGGTGAACTCTCTCCAGTCCGTACACCCGAGTGTGGAGATTCGATGTCACCTTTCTTCTTCCAGTATGTACGCTCATCTTTCTCGTAACGCGTTCGCTGTGAAATAGGTACTGAACTCCTTCCAAGCGAAGATGATGTTCCTTCAGATAGAGTTTTCACTTCCTGTCACTTCTGAGCTGCTTGACGTCTCCATTCCTTCGTTGCCTCTTTCTGACGTTGAACTTCTTCCAACAGTTATTCACGGACCAATCTTCTTTTCAGCGTCCGCCTGGTCCTTCTCGTCTTCTGACTTCTTCATAAGACGTTCGTGCTCCCCCAGACATACATGTCGACGGTTACAACTTACTGAATTCAAGTAAAAGTTAATTCTGTATCCCCGGCAGCGACGCCAAAAGTTTTAATGTTTATATATGTAACAACCCAGAGAAACACAATGTATCAGAAATAGTAAATAAAGGATCGTTCTCACGAAGATACAGTTAACAATTACATAAAACACAGTACTACAACGTCACAATGATAATTCATATAGTTTTTTGTTATTCTCACAGAATGGAATAATATCCGGATGAGAGTTTAAGTCTGATAAGAAATCAAACCCAAGCAAAACCTGATAAATCAAATACAAACAACAATGAAATAGTTCTTGATCAGGGACCCTTCCAACAAACATATAATAGATTCGAGAAGATAGATATATGAACAAATGAGATAGCAAAATACTGCTGAAATGTTACTAGTCTTCTTCTGAAAAGACAAAAGAATACAGACTTCACATCAAGGTTCCACGGATAAATCCCTACTCTTCCTAAGAAGTGTTCTTCCTACTAAATCCTCACTCTTAAGAATCTCACTTATTTGAAGAAGCCAAACTTAAGACGAAGCCACCATGTTCCGAACTCTTCTTACAATTTAACTTATGCTCTTCCACTTCACAGTAACTAATATGTTCTTAGATTCTTCGAATGTCCTTCACTTAAATAGCCCGAAGACTCTCTTCGCTGAAGTCCAACTTCAGAGGTTCTGCATCAATCAGATTTACACATGCGACAACAAACTACGTCCTTCGTAGGTAAATTGCCTTCGCCACTTATTCATACACTCACTCCGCAATCCTGCGTAATCGAAAATTAACTAACAAAAACTGAAAACATGGAAAAGATAAAATGACAAAGAGTCGCATCGCTTATATAGTCCTTCGCCCTAAGATGGCGGATCTCATTTCCTACAAAAAGATGATTACATCTAGACCGTATGATCACGTCCCCCCATTGACGGAACCGAAGTGTCTACTCTATCTAACTGTAACGTCTGTCCTATACTCCATAATGAAAACTTAACCGTCTCTCTAAGCTCCTTCAGATCTCTAATGATCCTCTCCGCTATCCTAACTATCCTACTCTTCACCGAAGGATCTGGCGCTATCGTTAACTCTGCCCGAAGTCACTTGAGTAGCTCCGTCTCTGTCGTATTGAGTTCGATGACGAAGTATGTCGTCGTGACCTCTTCCACTTTCGTCCGAAGCTCTTCGGCCTTCGTCTCAGCTATCTCCTTTGCTTTGTAAATCTTTGCGAACTCCTCATCCTTTGCAGCCAACTGCTCGTCCTTTGTCGCTAGCTGTTCCAAAATAGCATCCCTCTCTGACTTCAAATTGTGAAAGCGTGAAGTCATAAGGTTCAACTTCGCTTGTCCTTCTTGAATTTCATCCAAGAACCTTGTCTGTTCATGCGACTGTGCTATAAGCAAAGCCTCTCGCTGTGAAACATACTTCTTGACTTTGGCCGAAGTCTCCGCAAGCTTCGTTGTCAGAGTATCCTTCTCCTTGATCCATCCTTGTCGCCCGAAGTGCACCGCACTGAGAAGATCGCTCAGCGAAATCGACTCCTTCGCCTCCTTCTCATAGACGGCTCCAACTGTGCTATGATCGGCAACGATGTACCGCTGAGGAATTCTAGAGTCTGTTCGAACATCTTCAACTCTCTCCCAAAGTTTGGATCAGTTGGTCCCGAAGTCGTAGCCTCGTTCGGTCTGGGTGAAGTCTGAAGTTCTTGTTGAGGGGCTTCGGTCTCGGCTGCTTGTACACCCAAAGGTACTCTTCTCGGACCTGACTCTCCTACTATCTCTATAGAGGACGACTTCACTGGAGATTGCGTGCCTTCGGCTCTTTCGTCCGAAGTCATTATAGTCGTCCTTCTCGCTTTCTTCTTTCTTCTAGACGTCGCGCCTCATGGTGTAAGTTCCTCAATCCTCCTCTTCGCCCTGGTACTAGGTCCCGTCGAAGTCACCGAAGTCGTTACTTGTTTCCTCTGAGGAGTTGCCTCCATTAGAAGCTCATCTTCGGACGTTGTTCTTCGCCCAAACTTCTCGTCTTCCTCCGGAGATAGTAAACCGATAAAAGAACACCTAGAAGATCGCGAAGTATGTCGACCCACCATCGTCGAAGGTATTGAACAGCTTCTGCGCATGATCGTGGAAGATCTTCGTCCAATACTCCTTCTTACCTTCGAAGATCTGTTTGATGAAGTGTATCTGCCAATTGGCTAGATACGAAGTACGTTGTGGCTTGAAGATCTTGTTGAGCGCGATCGTCACATCTCTCTTGAATGGTTCGATATAGCTATGTACCTTAAATCCATTCGACCCCACCGGCATCGTTGAGAAGAGCTCATTGTACTTCGTCACTTCCTCCGAAGACGACTTGCAAGTGCTTTTTTTACCTTTTCTGGCGAGTCTATGTCTATGCATATCATCTGAGTCGCAGCGCTATGGGCTTTTCTCGTTTTCCGCCGTCTCTCTACGGCTTTCATTCGCTTTTCCTAAAAACAATATTGTAGCAAAGTTTGGAATGACCTTCAACACACCCAGCTGCCAAGCCGCGGGGGGTGGTTCGTAATGGATCTACTACTATGTCAATCCAGCGCGAAAGGTTATACGCATCCTTGTAACGTCTTTCAGCCTAACGTTCATTACTTCGGTCTTATGGAATATAGGCTTAGTAGGACTCGAACCTACAATATCACCGTTATGAGCGGTGCGTTTGAACCAATTAAACTATAAGCCCTGGATTCGCTATGCTCACTGACATAGCGAATAAAGCCCACCTGCGGCCTTCGTGAGCTATGTGAAGCAAAGAATCAAAGGAAAGCTATCATAAATAATATCACCTGGCACTCATGAGTCATCGATTCCTAAGACGAAGTTCTAATGCGATAGAGTCCAATTGTTCGGTCTTGCCCGAAGATCTTTGGAGGGGTGCCCCTTACAAACGAGGATCTCCTGTAACAGCTCCGAAGAGATCACCCCCCAGTTCTCCAACAAGAACGTCATTCCCATTTCTTCGAGTCATTCCCGATACGGACTGAAGTCTGGCCACTTCGTTGTTATAGTCTTCAGTTTTGGCTTCTTCGCCGTCTGCATGCCTCTCATCTTTACCGAAGATTCAAAGTTCCTTCGCTCTCCTGTGATTACAACACTCCTTCCAAAGACAACACTTGATCGTGAAAAGTGCAGACTTCAGACTTCGCCCACTGAACCCGAATTGAGACTTCGTCGAAGACAGATGTCGTCACTCCTTCGTACAAAACCCTAGAAGATACTCTTCGCCGAAGATAGCCTTCGTCCACTCCCTCTCGATCGATCCGGAGCGCTACAGTAAACTCACGAGTGGAAATAGTAAAGTGAAATGCTTTTTCACTCTTCTTATAGCTTTTCCTCTCGTCTTCTCAAGTGCGAAGTCCCTCTTGTTTCTCGAGCACGAAGTTGCGTGAATTTCTATTCTCCTTTGGTCCTCTTCTCTGGGTCATAACTTCATCGTCGGACATCCGTTCTCAGCGAATGAGGTATCCCTGGAAAGCTCTTCGTCTGAAAAATGCAGCTAGGTTATTATTCCAAAGAGATACACTCCACAGGTTCCATATTCTTGTTCAGCATCATCCTTCGACTAAGAAACTCTATATTACACTAAACTTATCCTATCTATCATCTATACTAATTAATCTACTATTTTATCTAACAAAAACAAAAATTTTCTAACAAATTGGAAATCCAAGGCTTCACACCGCACATAGTGCAGAATGATACATATGACACACCATATCGGAGATCTCATAATACAACTCCATCTCCGTGGACAACCATACAAAATTGTGATGACACTCACAACTGAACTTCAACTCCGAAGTCTGATGGAAAGCCTTGATTGTTGGAGGTAACAATAGCTTATCACATCTTGTGTGAGTACACTTCACCTAGAATTCCTTCGATCGAGACAAAGATACAAATCCAACCCTCGGGAAATCCTCGACAAGTATGTCAACTTCTCTCATGTCTCTCTCATTTGGCTCACGATCATTTTTGAGGACCTTAAGGTACAATTGGTGAGGACACCAGAAAGACGAAAGTTACTGTCTGGTTCCCGTCCGAATCTATGGTGTACTAGTTGTGGAAAACCTAGACACGCCAACACGGAATGTTTCAACACTAAACCGTCTTACAATACACATTCAGTCGAATGAGCACCAGTATATGAGCCTAACTACTTCGTGGAGTGCGAAGATGGAGTCTATGGGATACAAACCCAAGATGGTGCTGTAGTGTCCACTCAACCTCAACAATTTATCCCTATTCCTCCGGTACACATCCAACGTTTTGTACCCAGACAAATGACAACTAACGTTTCCCAACGAAAGTTTGCCCCTGTAGGTTACCAAGGACCACCATCTCTTGGTACATCATGTTTTAATTGTGACGCTAATGGTCATTGGGCTCCTTCTTGTCCTCATCCAAAGAAACAAGTAGGATATATGCCATTGTGTGGGAAGTGTGGTAAACTCGGACATGGAGCCACGGATTGTACGAATGAACCAGCTCAGAAGACAGGTGTGAGGTTTCAACCACCTCCCAATCAACAACGACCAGATGCAGGAGTGAACATGGTCGATTTGGTAGAAGATCTGAAGACTTGCACTCTTTTGAAGGACGATGGATATGGGTGACCAGAAGACAAAGAGATTATGGTAAACAAGATCGATACTTGTAGTGCAAAGAAGATACTTCGAAAAGGAGAGACTCTGGCGGAAGCCGAAGCTCAGGAAGCAAAGAACATCAAAAAGATTGAGTGTAAGGAGTTGAAGAAGAAGAAGAGGGCGCACAAAACGTTGACAGAGCAAGTGCGTGAACTGGCAGGGAAGCGGGCAAAGCTGGTTTCACCCGATGTTCGCAATGAAGTAGAGGAGACGAAGAAGACCTCATCAAGATTACCTGATGACATTTCCGAGGAAGTGAAAGCATTACTCAGTAAAGAACTGAGTAGAGAAGAAGAAAAAGAACCTAGCCAGGAAGGGCTTGGGAGGGTGAAGACCGAAGTCACTTCGCCCGAAGACAATCGACCACCAAAACTTCGAAACCAGGTGGTTGAGCAGACGAAGAAGACTAATCAAGTAGTAAGCCCCCATTATAATGTAGTGGAAGACTTACTGAACCAACAGACTAACATAACAATAAAGCAGTTGGTCGAAGACAATAGGCTGTACAGAAAGTTGTTGTTAGCAGCCTTGAGAAAACCAGCGAAGGCTAAATCGAAGAATCTGCCTTCATTGTTTCAAGTGGGTTTGGAGGACTTAGGATCTCCAGAAGTAGACATTGAAATAGATGGATGTCTAATAAAGCATGTGCATATAGACTCTGGTTCTAGCGTGAACATTATTACAGAGGAGACATCGCATGGATTGTGTTATACAAAGTTTGAACCAACACCAAGAGTGTTGAGGATGGCGGATCAGAGCAAACGAAGACCCTTAGGAGTACTGCGAGATATCCTACGACAATCGGTGGGATAATCTTCAAACTTACTTACATAGTACTGAGACTGGTTAAGTCTGGCTATGGAGTGCTTATAGGAAGACCTTGGCTATATGGTGCTAAGGTAATCACTGACTTGTATAAGCAGAAGTTATCCTTTAATGACCCGATGAAACCCACGGATAAGAGTGTCTCTGTAAGTTGGAAGAAAGTGTCACACCAGGGCGAAACATCTTCGATAGATTCAGAGTACACTTCGGACGAAGACTCTTCATCTTCGAGCACTAGTTTGAAGAATGAAAGATCAGGACCCTACATAGTTGTGAACTACTTGCAATGCTATGAGATAGAAGAAGAAGAAGAGTGCGAAGGGTCCGAGGAAGAATAGCAATCACAGTTGGGATAGGAAGTTTAGGGGTAAGCCACACAGAAGGAATGGTACTGAAGTCAGCAACAGTGGATTTGGTCCTCGAAGAAGGGAAGGTCTTGAAGATCACAACGAAGTTACAGAGAGCAGAATTGGAAGCGTACCATGACATGTTAACTTACTACCAGGATGTCTTTGCCTGGAAGATAGAAGACATGAAGGGTATTCCTGCGAAGTGGGGTCAACATCGAATTGACCTGTTGGAAAACTCTGTACCTGTGAGACAAAGGCAGTATCGGCTAAACCCGAAGTACTCTCTTTTAGTCAAGGATGAAATTGATAAATATTTAAGTGCTAGAGTTATCTTTCTTGTCCTTAGCAGTGAATGGGTATCACCTATAGTGCTAGTACCCAAGAAGAAGACTGATAAGATCAGAGTATGTCAAGATTTTCGAAAACTGAATGTAGCAACTAGGAAAGACCATCACCCCTTACCTTTTACAGATTCTATTTTGGATAGGGTAGCTGGTCATGAATGCTATAGTTTCCTTGATGGATTTTCAAGATATAATCAGGTATCCATTAGAGAAGAAGACAAAGACAAGACTACTTTTATCACTGACTGGGGTACTTTTGCATATCATAAGATGCCTTTTGGTTTGTGTAATGCTCCTGCTACATTTCAGAGAATGATGACAAACATTTTCCAAGAGTATCTTAGGAAGTTCTTAGAAATTTTTATAGATGATTTTTGTGTTTTTGGTCCAAGGGAAGAACATATAAATTCCTTGGCTGTAGTTTTTCAGCGTTATAGAGATACTCAGTTGGCATTACACCCAGAAAAGTGTTTCTTCGTCATGACAAAGGGTCTTTTATTAAGACATAGAGTCTCGCAGCGGGACATTGAAGTAGATGTAGACAAAGTTCAAGTTATAGTAGCTTTGGATCCTCCCTCAAATGTTAGCGAGTTGCGGGGATTTTTAGGACATGTGGGTTACTATCGGAGGTTTATCAAAGACTATGCAACCCTGGCAGCACCACTAACTGAATTCCAAATTGTAAAGTTTGATGGCATTAGAAGAAAATCGCGAAGCATATCTGGAGTTAACTAAGGACATACAAGAGAAGCGGAAGGAGGTATATGATAAGAGGTTGAGGAAAGTGGATGTGAACGACGGAGACTTAGTCTTGCTATATGATAATAGACATATTAAGTTTCCAAGGAAGTTATAGCTGCGATGGATGGGACCATACAAAGTCTCACAATGTTACGACAATGGTTCAGTCCAACTGGAAGACCTGGAAGGAAATCTCTTTGCTACTCGAGTGAATGGAGGAAGAATCAAGCGATACTACTCTTGAGTGTTCGCGAGGTCGCTTCACAATTGAGAGGGGGAGTATGTGAAGCCTTGGAATTCCAATTTGTTAGGAAATTTTTGTTTTTGTTAGATAAAACAGTAGATTAATTAGTATAGATGATAGATAGGATAAGTTTAGTGTAGTATAGAGTTTCTTAGCCGAAGGATGATGCTTAACAAGAATATGGAACCTGTGGAGTGTATCTCTTTGGAATAATAACCTAGCTGCATTCTTCAGACGAAGAGCTTTCCAGGGATACCTCATTCGCTGAGAACGGATGTCGGACGACGAAGTTATGGTCTAGAGAAGAGGACCAAAAGAGAACAGAAATTCACGCAACTTCGTGCTCGAGAAACAAGAGGGACTTCGCACGTGAGAAGACGAGAGGAAAAGCTATAAGAAGAGTGAAAAAGCATTTCACTTTACTATTTCCACTCTTGAGTTTATTGTAGCGCTCCGGATTGATCGAGAGGACGAATGCTATCTTTGGCGAAGAGTATCTTCTAGGGTTTTGTACGAAGGAGTGGCGACATCTATCTTCGACGAAGTCTCAATTTGGGTTCAGTGGGCGAAGTCTGAAGTCTGCACTTTTCACGATCAAGTGCTGTCTTCGGAAGGAGTGTTGTAATCACAGGAGAGCGAAGGAACTTCGAATATTGGGTAAAGATGAGAGACATGCAGATGGCGAAGAAGCTGAAACTGAAGACTACAGCAACGAAGTGGCCAGACTTCAGTCCGTATCGAGAACGACTCGAAGAAATGGGAATGGCGTTCTTGTTGGAGAACTGGGGGTGATCTCTTCGGAACTGTTACAGGAGATCCTCGTTTGTAAGAGGCACCTCTCCGAAGATCTTCGGACAAGACCGAACAATTGGACTCTATCGCACTGGAACTTCGCCTTAGGAATCGATGACTCAGGAGTGCCAGGTGATCTTATTTACGATAGCACTTGCAAGTCGTCTTCGGAGGAAGTGCAATGAGCTCTTCAAAAACGACATCTCTACTGATGTAGAACTGTTTGGACGAAGGATTGTAGCACCTATATCCTTTCGTATCAGAAGCATAACCAAGGAAGATACATCTATCTGCTTTCGGATCTAGTTTCTTACGTCTTTCATCAGGTATGTGCACATAACAGATACATCCGAAAACTTTAAGGAAAGAGTAATCAGGCTTACTGCCTGTGAAGACCTCCATCGGTGTCTTGCTGTGGACTGCCGCTGTAGGCGTCCGGTTCATCAGATACACCGCACATGAAACAGCTTCTGCCCAGTAAGGTCTAGGCATGGTCTTCTCGTTCAACATCGCACGAGCAGCTTCTGCTATGTGTCGATTCTTGCGTTCCGCAACCCCGTTCTGCTGCGGGCTGTAACTGCAGGTCTTCTGGCGTCGAATGCCATGCTCACGCAGATATGCATCGAACTCTCCAGAAAGAAACTCGCCTCCTCCATCAGATCTTAGACAGAGGATAGATGCTCCAGACTGTTTCTCCACCAACTTGCGGAAAGTCTGAAATGCTGACAGTACTTCGGCAGAGGACTTGTTTCTCAACAAATAGATCCAAGTATAACGCGAATGATCATCAATGAACGACACGAAGTACTGGAAACCGGTCATACTTGGCTGAGAAGCAGTCCATACATCAGTGTGAACAAGCTCCAGAAGCTTGTTCGCTCTACTACCTGATCCCTTAAAGGGCTGTCTTGCTTGCTTGCCGAATTGACATGCTGCACAGACTCCAGTGGGCTCACTGGATTCGAATTTGGGCAGACCTGTAACCAGGTCAGAACTCGGAAGGCTTTTCAGCCTCTGAAAGTTCATGTGCCCAATTCGCTTGTGCCAGATGTCAATGTCAGACACTACTGGACCACTCTGTCCATACATGGCAGCCTGTAACTTAGGCGCAGATGCATCTAGTTTAAATAGCCTACCACTCTTGATACCTCGAGCTATGACAGTGCCATTCGAATCTTCAATAAAGCATCCATCTTTATTGAAGCGCACTTGCAGACCCTGCTCTATCAACTGTCCTACAGATAGCAGGTTTCTAGTCAATGTAGGTACATGTAAGACATTCCGTATACCAGTAAACGTTGAGGCAGGAATGTCAAGTGGAATGTTATCCTTGTGCTGGATCTTGTGCTTGGTGTCATCTCCTGTCACCATAAACTGTGGAGTCTCCACAGGCTCGAGTGAAGTAAACCACTCCCGATGGGGAGTCATGTGACTGGTGGCGCCGGAGTCGATCACCCAGTCAGTCTGCGGCTCGAAAGCCGCATAACTCTGATGCGTAGTAATCAGCAACTGCTCCGAATAGACATGCTCAGTGACTGCATAGCCTTGCTGGTTGCTGTTACCTTGTTGGGGGTTGTTGTCGTGTTGTCTCTGATCGTTCTGCTTCTTGTAGCACTGATTCGCATTGTGGCCTTGTTTCTTGCAGTAGTTGCAGGAACCAGGCGCTCTTCTCTGATTGTTGTTGGAACCACCAGACTGTTGCTGGTTTTGCTGGTTCTGCTGCGATTGCTGTTGCTGTCCGCGACCCTGTCCACGTCCAGCACCTTTGCCACGACCCCTACCTCGAGATCCTCCAGAACCTGCAAAATAGACAGATTCTTGCTGACCCGTCGAAGTAGAACTCCCCAGTAGGCGCACCTCCTCTCCTAACATCATAGGAACAAGCTCATCAAACCGCGGAAGAGGTTCTCTGGTCGAAATCGATGTTATGAACTGCTTGTACTCTGCAGGCAGTCCTTGCAATGTGGCTCCAATCAAGACAGTGGGATCAATCTCGACTTTGATAGAAGATAACTGATCCGCGAGCTGCTTGACCCCGTTCACATAGTCGTTTATGCACATCGACCCCTTCTTCACGGTATTGAACTGCTGCAGCAATTGCAGCTTCCGCGCCTCTGTTCTGGATTGGAACAGATGCGCGAGTGCATCCCAAGCTTTCTTGGGCGTATCACAATCCTGGATGTGACCGATCATCGATGCTGAAACTGTCAGCGCGATGTAGTGAATAGCCTGATATGAGCGCTTCTTCCACTCCTTGAATTTCGGATCAGAAATTGACACTTCAGGCGCTTTCTCCTCCTCAGTGATAAGATCTCATAGATCTTGTCTGCAGGAAGGTCTTCATCCGGAACTTCCACACTTGGTAGTTGTTCTTGTCGAGTTTCTCTCCAGTGATCAAAGACACAGACTCCGCCATAGCTGCAATGTCGAAATTGCACTGTTCTGTACGCGGAAAACCTCCCAGAAACTGCACGAAACTCGTCTCTCCCCACCGCGTGATCAAGAGTTGTCACAAGTCACAACGAGGCGACTCCGCGAACTCCTCCTGCAGCGACAACGAGAAAAGAACCTGTGCGCGAACTGTAGGTGTACAAAACACGACGGAAACGTCGAAAGAACACACCAAGAAATGTGGAAACTAGACCAAATGAGGTCGAAAATGGGCGTGCAACCCCTTGAAATTTTCAGAAATTTTCAAATAGCTATGGGTGGGCCCACCCTTATTCAGAAATTTTCAAATAGCTATTTGAAAGAAGAGAGAGAGCGAGTAGACAAGGAAGTAAAATAGGAATGAGATGAGAGAGGCTTTGCCTCTCTCTGTATATATAGTGGAGGTGAGTACAAGGGAAACCCTAATGGTGGGTTAGCCCTCTAACTAACTCTAACAACCCTAACCACTCCGGCTAATGGTAGCCGTCGATCTACTGGAGCTTGGGACTATATCAACATGTTTAGGGATGGCCAAAAAGCTTAAGCTTTCTCCGAGATTAGTTGGAATTTTCTAAGTGTCCTAGCGATCACTTAAGATTCAAGCCAAGAAAAGAATTGCGGGTTAGCTACCAGAATGCGATTCTGGTGCCAAGGGGCTGGCTACCCATTCTGAACTTGGCGTTAACTTAAGGATCATTGTAGATTAGGGCATCAACCTCCAAAGTGGAGGTGAATGTCGCGATCCTCATTCTCAAGATCGGCAGCAGAAGCAAACAATAGAACCCTAGTGGACTTGCGCTAGGTAATGAACGTTGCGAGAAAGACTGAACGGCTTGACCGCGAAGTCGGGATCAGATGAACCCTAAGTGGTTCTCTGAACAAAGGTTGGAACATTGGGTTATGACATAAGGGTCTACCCCAAGACGATCCCAAACAAATGCTGCCATAAGGGGGCAAGTTTGGAAACGGACCGAAACATAGATATGAGACATAAGTTTGAGACGTGGGTCCAAGACACAAACGGACCGTGGTTCGGAGGTGGGTCCGAACCACAGGGTTCGAGTCTAGATCTGGACCACAGGTTCTCAAAAAACAACTAAGTGTTGGAGCTCCAGCGACGTTTTAGGACGTGGACGGAGCTCCACGTAAGACCTCGAAGCGAATAAGGTATCATTAGAAAAGTCTCGGCGAGAGCTTTCTAGTGATATGTAGAACTCCTTGAATTGATCACTGAGTTGAGAATTATAGCCGATCCCGGGATCAAATTGTGATATAATTTTCAGGGACCAAAGAGGAGGGCGGGGTCACAGATCTCCAGAAGTGTATATGAGGAGGGCTTGATGCCTGGATGGATCAGACGAGTCATCCGATCCCAGGGTTTGGCGGATGGACTCTGTGGCATGAGATGATGGTTGGGCCGGTTCCAAGACACGTTGCGGTCCAAACTTGGACGTTTGGACTTAGGAACGATGTAAGGACTGGAGCAAGACTAGGGAACGAGACGGCCGGTTAGACCACCGTTCGGAAGTCTAGACCTAGACGGACATCATGGACGGTTGGACCGCTAGGTGTGTTGGAGGCACCATTTAGGACCCCGGAATTTATGAGAAGTCCGCCCTAAGTCATCTTGTGACTTGCTCATGTTTTGGGACCGACCTAGGCGGGTCTAGGTCGGGACTTAGGGAATGCTAAGCTTGATGATTATGGAGACGGTACGGCTCCGGTCCGGACCAAACTGAGTTGAGATAAGTGGTGCATGAATGCTAACATGTGATTGTGGTTTGCAGGTTAGCGTTTTGAGTTTCGTGACTTACTGAGCAAGAGCTTCCGCTGCCGCAACAAGACGGTAGGTGCGCGAAAAGTGGTATCATAGCCGATGCTTTGGTGAGCGAGAACTTGAGGTAGCGATTGAAGACTGGATTCTTGAGGAAGGACGCGAGACACGAAGCGGATCAACATTTCTAGGTGAACACTTGGAGCGATGACTGATGTAGGACAAAGTTCAAAGAAGAAGATCAAGAGACGAGTGACAGCTAACACGAGGACCAGATCGACTTGAGCTAGCCCCGAGGCACACTCAAGAGACGATAACTGATAACTTTCGTCTCAACGTCAAGGGAGCCCTGCACCAGCTGCGGCATTGGAGCAACGGTGTCCAACAATTCAGGGTCAACGGTGTCCAACAATTCAGGCGAGGAGCCTTGTATGCGGAACTCATCAAGATGATGAAGACCATGCAAGAGGATATGGTCTCCAAGAATAAACGTATCGCTGAGCTTGAGGCAGGCCAAGAGAGTTCTTCGTCAACCAGAAAGCTTTGTAAGATGAATTTGCGGATCTCATTTCTGATATAAGACGGACTCGCAAGATTAAGGATTTCTTAACTGAGTTGGACCTATACTTTGAGACGCAACAGGCTCAAGAGTCAGACAAGATGAGAGCGGCGGTTAAGTTCTTGAAGGATCATGCGCTTCTCTAGTGGACTTCATACAAAGATGAGCATGCCTTGATCGTCTCGGCGCTTGGTTGGAAGGAGTTCAAGGAGTTGCTCGTGAGACAATTCACTCCGGAGTATCAAAGAATTTGGGATGATGTTGAGTTAGTTAGATTGAAGCAGACGGGGACCTTAAGTGCTTATGTGCGCGAGTTCAATGCTAAGCTGGATTCGTTCTCCAAGTGGACTCAGGAGACCAAAATATGTATATTTATTGAGGAACTCAAGTCTAGCTGGGGACGACGAAGTCCAGCAACACAAACTTCTTGAACCGTGCAGCATGGACAAGTTTCAAAAGAAGAACAAGAGCTTCAAGTGACAATGAGAAAGGGGTGAGAAGGATCGGAAGGATTCTTCTAATCGGCAGCAAAGCGGCAGCAAACATGGTCGAAATCTAAGGGCCAAACACCTCAGAAGGGCAATGGTGCTAAGTTTACTTGCTACAATTGTGGCGAGGCGGGTCATATTGCTAAAGGATGCACGAAACCTAAGGTTAGTACTATAAACTAACATGAATGCGTTTGTTGCAACAAACTTGTTGGAGGGTCAGATGACTGTGACCTTGAGAACCACGAAGAAGACTCCGAGACTGAGTTTCTACAAGCCAAAGTTGCTAACAGTGTGTTACTTTTCTTCTGGACACAAAAATGACCCACTCCTTTATAAGTCCGAAGTTGGTGAAGAAGTTGGGCTTGTCTACCTCCAAGGCAGACAAGCCTATTCAGGTGCGCTTGCGAAGGACAAGACGTACAAAACTTCTGAAGTGGCCTTGGACATACGATTTGCGTGTGAGAAGTTGGAGTTCACAGAGAACTGCACGGTGTGCGAGATCTATCCATGCAGTTTTGAGAAACACTTTCTTGGACAGGTTTGAAGTGGAACTTAGGCGAAAACCTTTAAGGTTGAACGTTAGAGTTAAAAGGCGAAAGCTGGGAGTGAGGTTGATCTGAAAGACGCGGAAAATTGACGACTTTACGGTGAATTTGATCAAAGACAGACAGATGGATTTCAAGGACAGAGTCATGTGTTTGATGCGGGTTGCAAATTTCATGACGGGTGACGAACAAGAGGAAACATCAAGAGACGCGACTAAACTTCCGAAGGTGCTTCAAAAGTGATTAAGGAGTTTGAGGATGTCTTGACGGATGAGTTACCTGCTGAGTTATCTCCAAGGCGGGTGGTGGATCATACAAGATAGAGGTCCTGCTAGGATCAGAACCACCTTCCAAAGCTCCTTACTAACTCAATCAAGTGGAACTCCTTGAGTTGAAAAGACAACTCGGTGAGCTATTAGCGAGGGTATATATTCGAACCAGCAAGTCATCTTACGGAGCCCTAGTTCTTTTTGCAAAGAAGAAGGATGAGAAGTTACGACTCTGTGTGGATTATCGTGCACTCAATAAGATGACGGTGAAGAATAATTATCCCTTGCCAAGGATAGATGACCTGTTTGATAAGTTAACGGGTGCAAAGTACTTCAGCAGGATAGACTTGAAATCAGGATATTATCAGATCTGGATAGCTGATCCAGATGTTGAGAAGACCGCTTGTCGACCTAGATACGGATCGCTTGAATTCGTGGTGATGTCATTTGGACTCTACAACGTCCCTTTGACGTTCACTACATTGATGAACACAATTTTTTGCGAGAAGATGGACGAGATTGTCATTGTTTACATCGACGACATCTTGATCTACTCCAAAACCTTGGAGTCGTACGCGGAGCAACTAAGGATGGTGTTGACAAAGCTGCGGGAGCATAAGCTGTTTACCAACGTTCATAAGAGTGAGTTTGGTTTGGAATGCATTAACTTCTTGACACATGTCATTAGTGCAGAAGGAGTCGGTCCGATATGCAGAAGGTGGATGACTCCGACTACAGTGAAGAGGATGCGGCGATTCTTAGAATTGGCGCAGTTCCACCGCAAGTATGTAAAAGGGTTTTCAAATATCATGAAGTCGCTAACGGATTGGATGAGAAATGACACACAGATAAGTTGGACCAAAGAGGTGGATGATGCGTTCCAGACTATCAAATCCATTTTGTCAAAGACGTCAGTTTTGAAGCTGCCGGAGTTTGACAAACCATTCGAGGTGCACACAGACGCGAGCGACTATGCGATTGACGGAGTGTTGGTGCAGGATGGAAAACCTATAGCGTATGAAAGCAAGATGTTATTTAGGACGGAGAGCTGATGACCGACTCACGAGAAAGAACTATTTGCGATGGTTCATTGTGTCGCCCCTCATTCTCAAGATCGAGCGCAGACGCAAACAACAAAACCCTAGCGGACTTGCGCTAGGTTGTGAACGCTGCGAGTAGGACTTAACGGCTTGGCCGGCGAGTCGGGATCAGATGAACCTTAAGTGGTTCCCTGAACCAAGGTTGGAACCTTGGGTTAGGACATAAGAGCCTACCCCAAGAGGGCCCCAGACAAACGCTGATCTAAGGGGGCGAGTCTGTAACGGGTTGAAACATGAGTCTCAGACATAGGTCTGAGACGTGAGTCCGAGACGTGGGTCCGAGACGCAGACGGACCACAGGGTTCGAGTCTGGGTCTGGACCACAGGTTCTCGGAAAAATGGCTAAGTGTTGGAGCTCCAGGGACGTTTTAGGTCGTGGACGGAGCTCCACGTAAGATCTCGAGGCGAGTGAGGTATCATTGGAAAGGTCTTGTCGATCTTTCTAGTGATATATAACACTCCTCGATCTGACCTCCGAGCTGGAAGTTATGACCGAACCACAATCGGGTTGTGATATAATTTTTAGGGATCAAAGAGGAGGGCGGGGCCGCCGATCCCCAGAAGTATATATGAGGGGGGCTCGATGCCTGGGTGGGCCAGGACGAGTCACACGACCCCAGGGTTCGGCGGGCGGACTCTGGGGGCATGAGGTGATGGCTGGGCCGATTCCAAGACACGTTCGGATCTAGACTTGGATGTCTGGACTTATGAACGATGTAAGGGCTTGGGCAAGACTAGAGAACGAGTCGGCGGGTTAGACCACCGTTCGGGCGCCTAGACCCAGATGGACATCACGGGCGGTTGGACCGCTAGGTGTGCTGGAGGCACCGTTTAGGACCCTGGACTTTATGGGAAGTCCGCCCCAAGTCATATTGTGACTTGCTCATATTTGGGACCGACTTAGGCGGATCTAAGTCGGGACTTAGGATTGCTGAGCTTGATGAATAGGGAGACGGTCCGGCTCCGGTCCGGACCAAACAGAACTAAGGTTAGTGGTGCATGGACGCTAACTTGTGATTGTGTTTGCAGGTTAACGGTGTAAAGTTTGCGACCTACTGAGCTAGAGCTTTCGCTGACGCAACAAGGCGGTAGGTGCGCGAAAAGTGGTATCAGAGCCGACGCTTCGGTGAGCGAGAACTTGAGATAGCGGCTGAAGGCTGGACGCTTGAGGAGGAACGCGAGACACGAAGTGGATCAGCGTTTCTAAGTGAACACTTGGAGCGATGGCCGATGTCGGACAGAGTTCTAGGAGAAAGACCAAGAAACGAGGAGCGGCTGACACCGGGATCAGATCGACTCGAGCTAGCCCCGAGGCACAGTCAGGGGACGACAACCGACAACCTTCGCCCCAACGTCAAGAGAGCCCTGTACCAACTGCAGCACCGGTGCAGCAAGATGGAGTCTTGCCAACGGTGCCCACCGATGAAGGCACGGGAAGTCAAGGAGCTTTATATGCGGAACTCATCAAGATGATGAAGACCATGCAGGAAGGCATGGCCTCCAAGGATAAACGTATCGTTGAACTCGAGGCAGGCCAAGGAAGTTCCTCGTCTACCAGGAAGCTTTGTAAGACAAATTTGCCGACCCCTTTTACAGGTATAGGATGGGCTCGCAAGGTTAAGGATTTCTTAACTGAGTTAGACCTATACTTTGAAGCGCATCAGGCTCAGGAGTCAAACAAAGTGAGAGCGGCGGTTACGTTCCTGAAGGACCATGCGCTTCTTTGGTGGACCGCATACAGGGATGAGCATGCTTTGACCGTCTTGGCGCTTGGTTGGAAGGAGTTCAAGGAGTTGCTCGCAAGACGATTCACTCCGGAATATCAAAGGATTTGGGATGGTGTTGAGTTAGTTCGGCTGAAGCAGACAGGGACCTTGAGTGCTTATGTGCGCGAGTTCAGTGCTAAGCTGGATTCGTTCTCCAAGTGGACTGAGGAGACCAAGATATGTATATTCATTGGGGGACTCAAGTCAAGCTCGGAGAAGGCTCTCTTTCGGATGCCGGAGCTACCTACGACAAGTGCCGAACTTTTGAAGTTGGCGGAGCGAATTGAGGACGACGAAGTCCAGCAACAGAAACCTTTTGAACCACGCACCACGGACAAGTTCCAGAAGAAGAACAAGGGCTTCAAGCGACAGTGGGATGGGGGTGAGAAGGACCGGAAGGATACTTCTGCCTCGGCAGCAAAGCGGCAGCAAACAGGAGTAAAACCTAAGGGGCAAACACCTCAGAAGGGCAATGGCGCCAAGTTTACTTGCTACAACTGTGGCGAGGCGGGTCATATTGCTAAGGGGTGTACGAAACCTAAGGTTAGTAACTGTAGCATGAATGCGTTTGTTGCAAAGGACTTGTTGGAGGGCCAGATGACTGTGACCTTGAGAACCACGAAGAAGACGCCGGGATTGATGTTTCTACAAGCCAAGGTTGCTAACCGTGATGTTATTTTTCTTGTGGACACAGGAGCAACTCACTCCTTCATAAGTCCAAAGTTGGTGAAGAAGTTGGGCTTGTCTACCTCCAAGGCAGACAAGCCTATTCAGGTACGCTTTGCCAAGGGCAAGACGTACCAAACTTCTGAAGTGGCCTTGGACGTACGATTTGCGTGTGGGAAGTTGGAGTTCACAGAGAATTTCACGGTGTGCGAGATGGATGATATCCATGCGGTTTTGGGGAACACTTTCTTAGATAGGTTCGACGTGGAACTTAGACGGAGACCTTTGCGGTTGAATGTCAGAGTTAATGAGCGGAAGCTGGGAGTGAGGTTGATTCGAAAGGCGCGAAAGATTGATGACTTCGCGGTGAATTTGATCAAGGGCAAACAGATGGACTTCAACGACATGGTCATGTGTTTGATGCGGGTTGCAGATTTGATGACGGGTGACGGACAAGAGGAAACATCAGGAGACGCGACTAAACTTCCGAAGGTGCTTCGTGAAGTGATTAAGGAGTTTGAGGATGTCTTGACGGATGAGTTACCTGCTGAGTTACCTCCAAGGCGGGTGGTGGATCACAAGATTGAAGTCTTGCCAGGATCGGAACCACCTTCCAAAGCCCCTTACCGACTCAATCAGGTGGAACTCCTTGAGTTGAAAAGACAACTCGGCGAGCTATTAGCGCGGGGATATATTCGAACTAGCAAGTCACCTTATGGAGCCCCGGTTCTTTTTGCAAAGAAGAAGGATGGGAAGTTACGACTCTGCGTAGATTATCGTGCACTCAATAAGGTGACGGTAAAGAATAATTATCCCTTGCCAAGGATAGACGACCTCTTTGATAGGTTAGCGGACGCAAAGTACTTCAGCAGGATAGACTTAAAGTCAGGATATTACCAGATCCGGATAGCTGACCCAGATGTTGAGAAGACCGCTTGTCGAACCAGATACGGATCGTTTGAATTCGTGGTGATGTCATTTGGACTCTGCAACGCCCCTTCGACGTTCACTACATTGATGAACACAATTTTTTGCGAGGAGATGGATGAGTTTGTCATCGTTTACATTGACGACATCTTAATCTACTCCAAAACCTTGGAGTCGTACGCGGAGCAGCTAAGGGTGGTGTTGACTAAGCTGCGGGAGCATAAGCTGTTTGCCAACATTGACAAGAGTGAGTTTGGTTTGGAGCGCATTAACTTCTTGGGACATGTCATTAGTGCAGAAGGAGTCGGACCGGATATGCAGAAGCTGGACGCGATTGTGACTTGGGAGCCTCCGACTATAGTGAAGGGGATGCGGCGATTCTTAGGACTGGCGCAGTTCTACCGCAAGTATGTGAAGGGGATTTCAAAGATCGCGAAGCCGCTGACGGACTAGACGGGCAAAGACGCACAGGTAAGTTGGACCAAGGAGGTGGATGATGCGTTTCAGACAATAAAAACTATTTTGTCAAAGGCGCCAATATTGAAGCTGTCGGAGTTCGACAAACCATTCGAGGTGCACACGGACGCGAGCGACTATACGATTGGCGGAGTGTTGATGCAGGATGAAAAACCTGTAGCGTACGAAAGCAAGAAGCTATCTGGGACAGAGAGTCGATGGCCGACTCATGAGAAGGAACTATTTGCGGTGGTTCATTGCTTGAGGAAATGACGGCATTACTTGGGACTTCACAAAATCCAAGTATATACTGATAATATTTCTCTCAAGTACTTTGAGACACAAGATCGGGTGACGCCGAAGCAACTACGGTGGCACGATATCTTAGCGCTCATGAATGTGGAGTTAATCCACAAAGCGAGAAAGGACAATGTTGTTCCTAACGTCTTGAGTCGCAAGGAAGAATATCTTCCATCGTCAACACAGATTTTGCGAGCTATGTATCCTAAGGAGTCAGACTTGGAGAGACGAATACGTGAAAGTTACATGGGTGATGACCAAGCGAAGGAGTACCTAGAACAACTCAAGCGAGGAGTGAAGTTGCAGAACATGCAGCTAAGACATGGTTTACTCATGTTCAAGCAAAGTCGGATTTATGTGGGACAAGGAAAACTTAAGACCAAGTTGTTAAAAGAATCTCACTATGCGCCCTTATCAGGCCATAAAGGAGAAAAGTCCACCTTAGCAGTGATAGCTAAAAAGTTTTATTGGCCCCACATGAAAGACGATGTTGCCCACTTTGTGAAAACATGTGTAATCTGTAAAGCTAACCGCGTTTCTTATGAGAAGAAACAAGGGTTGCTTCATCCTCTGCCGATTCCAGCCAGACCTTGGGAAAGCATTAGCATGGACTTCATTACCTCTCTGTCTGACTCGAATGGATACAATGCGATATTTGTGATAGTTGATCGGTTTAGCAAACTAGCGAAGTTTGCTCCGACCTTGGATACTGCAACAGCGTTCACGACTTCTCGGTTGTTCCTAGATACTTGGTGGCGTTCACATGGATTACCTCGGAGTATTATTTCAGATAGAGACTCTAAGTTCACAAGTGCCTTTTGGAAACACTTGTTCCAAAAATTGGGGACTAAGTTAAAATTTAGTACCGCCTTTCATCCGGAAACAAATGGGCAAACGGAACGAGTTAACTCGGTTCTGAATCAATACTTGAGGAATTATGTGAGCGCGGACCAAAGTGATTGGACGGAGTGGCTCAGTCTTGCGGAGTATTGCTACAATTCCACGAAGCATTCGACAACCGGTGAATCGCATTTCTTACTGACTTACGGACGTGAGCCAGAAGGGCCTCTTGACTTGACTCTTGCAGGGAGTTCTACATCGGCACGACCAAGAACACGGCAAACATCAGCTGAAGAGTTGGTGGCGGCAATGCAGCGGCGCGAGGAGCAAGTTAAGAAGAACCTCGAGAAGGCGCAGCAACGATACACGAAGCAGGTAAACAAACATCGGCGGCAAGTGAAGTTTCAAGTGGGCAAAGAAGTATGGATAAGTACGAAAAACTTCACACTCCCGAAGGAAATATCGACGAAGTTTTCATCAAAGTTCGCGGGACCTTTTGTCATTGTCAAGAATCTGCATGAAGATGTCTGTACATTAGACCTTCCTCACGAGTGGCAGTTGCATCCGACTTTCCATGTTTCTTTATTAAAGAAATACTTCAAGCATGATTTGCGGCCGGAGCGCAAACAGGTTCTCATGCCTCAACCTGATGTCGTGCAAGGCGAAACAGAATATGAGGTGGAGTCCATTTTGCGATCTCGACGCAAATCAAACCGGATGGAGTACTTGGTCAAATGGCATGGTTATCATTTGAAGGAAGCAACTTGGGTGCCAGAGGAAGATCTCGCACATGCGAGCGAAGTATTGGACCTATTCAAACGGAGACAAGGACAACAAGGGCGTTAGCAAGATGAGGACATCTCCTTCCAGCGAGGGGTGAAGAAACGACGAACCATACGAGTAGCAACTTGAGGCGATTTGGGCCGATGGACTTTGTAGCTTTGACTTGTGTTAGGAAATAAAGATTTTGTTTCTTGAAAATTGTCTAAGTGTATTGGTAGTGCATGGCTATGACTAGTTCTGATCAGATGCCTAGGATGTTGTCAAGAGGAGGAACGAAGCACACTCAAAGGAAGCGAGCTGGTTTGGATAAGCATCTAAATCAAGACTAAGTCTTGATGTCAAGACTTAGGTTTGCCGTAGCGTTGGCAAAGCAAGTATGAACTTTCATACTTGTCTTGGGGCTTGGGGTGATCTTGCTTTGCGGGTTTCTAATTGCAAAGTAAACTTAGTCGCGCGTCTAAGTCAAATCAGATTGCGACCGGAAAGTGAGTTTCGGGGGACCTTGTAAGTAGGTGTGAATACTTATAGTTAGCAAGTTCGAGTCTTAAGTAGAATGTTTAGAAGTTGCCAACTAGTTTTGTTTAGGGTAAGCCACAAAGGTAAGGCTTTTCCCGAGACTAGTTGGAATTTTCTAAGTGTTCTAGCGACAACTTAAGACTCAAGCCAAGAAGGGAATTGCGGGTTAGCTACCAGAACGTAATTCTGACGCCAAGGGGTTGGCTACCCATTTTGAACTTGGTGTTAACTTAAAGGATCATTGTTGATGAGGGCATCAATCTCCAAAGTGGGGGTGAGTGTCGCGCCCCTCATTCTCAAGATCGGGCGCAGACGCGAACAACAGAACCCTAGCGGACTTGCGCTAGGTTGTGAACGCTGCGAGTAGGACTTAACGGCTTGGCCGACGAGTCGGGATCAGATGAACCCTAAGTGGTTCTCTGAACCAAGGTTGGAACCTTGGGTTATGACATAAGAGCCTACCCCAAGAGGGCCCCAGACGAACGCTGACCTAAGGGGGCGAGTCTGGGAACGGGTTGAAACATGAGTCTCAGACATAGGTCTGAGACGTGGGACCGAGACGTGGGACCGAGACGCAGACGGACCACAAGGTTCGAGTTTGGGTCTGGACCACAGGTTCTCAGAAAAATGGCTAAGTGTTGGAGCTCCAGGGACGTTTTAGGTCGTGGATGGAGCTCCACGTAAGATCTCGAGGCGAATGAGATATCATTGGAAAGGTCTCGTCGAGAGCTTTCCAGTGATATATAACACTCCTCGATCTGACCTACGAGATGGAAGTTATGGCCGAACCACAATCGGGTTGTGGTATAATTTTCAAGGACCAAAGAGGAGGGCGAGGCCGCCGATCCCCAGAAGTATATATGAGGGGGGCTCGATGCCTGGGTGGGCCAGGACGAGTCACCCGACCTCAGGGTTTGGCGGGCGGACTCTGGGGGCATGAGGTGATGGCTGGGCCGGTTCCAAGGCACGTTCGGATCTAGACTTGGATGTCTGGACTTATGAACGATGTGGCTGGAGCAAGACTAGAGAACGAGTCGGCGGGTTAGACCACCATTCGGGAGCTTAGACACAGACGGACATCACGGACGGTTGGGCCGCTAGGTGTGCTGGAGACACCGTTTAGGACCCTGGACTTTATGAGAAGTCCGCCCCAAGTCATATTGTGACTTGCTCATGTTTGGGACCGACTTAGGCGGATCTAAGTCGGGACTTAGGATTGCTGAGCTTGATGAATAGGGCGACGGTCCTGCTCCGGTCCGGACCAAACAGAACTAAGGTAAGTGGTGCATGGACGCTAACTTGTGATTGTGTTTGCAGGTTAGCGATGTAAAGTTTGCGACCTACTGAGCTAGAGCTTCCGCTGACGCAACAAGGCGGTAGGTGCGCGAAAATTGCTTGAGGAAATGGAGGCATTACTTGAGACTCCACAAAACCCAAGTGTATACCGATAAGATTTTGCTCAAGTACTTCGCGGGTGACGTCAAAGCAACTACGGTGGCATGATATCTTGGCGCTCATGACTGTGGAATTAATCCACAAAGCGAGAAAGGACAATGTGGTTCTTGACGCCTTGAGTTGCAAGGAAGAATATCTTCCATCGTCAACACATATTTTGTGAGCTATGTATTCTCAGGAGTCAGACTTGGAGAGGCGAATACGTGAAGGTTACATGGACGATGACCAAGCGAAGGAGTACATGGAACAGCTCAAGCGAGGAGTGAAGTTGCAGAACATGCAGGTGAGACATGGCTTACTCATGTTCAAGCAAAGTCGGGTTTATGTGGGACAAGGAAAACTTAAGACTAAGTTGCTCAAAGAATGTCATGATGTGTCCTTATCAAGCCATAAAAGAGAAAAGTCCACTTAGCAGTGATATCTAAAAAGTTTTATTGGCCCCACATGAAAGTCGACGTTGCTCTCTTTGTGAAAACTTGTGTAACTTGTCAGACGAACCGCGTTTCTTATGAGAAGAAACATGTATTGCTTCATCCTTTGCCGATTCCGGCCAGACCTTGAGAAAACATTAGCATGAACTTCATTATCTCTCTATCTGACTCAATCTGATACAATGCAATCTTTGTGATAGTTGATCGTTTTAGCAAACTAGCGAAGTTTACCCTGACCTTGGATACCGCAACAGCGTTCACAACTTCTTGGTTGTTCCTAGATACTTGGTGGCGTTCACATGGATTACCTCGGAATAGTCGATGCAAACGAGTTTGAGACTAGTCTTTTCCATCGCTACGACTGTGGCTCAAGTTCTGTGGAGTTTTGAGATTTCTCTTTTTCATCGTTGTGGCTCGCATTCTGTGCAAGCGGATTTTCTCATCATTGCGGCTCCATTCTGTACAAGCGAGCTTGAGACTTGTCTATTCTATCGTTTAGGTTCACGTTCTACGCAGGTTGGTTCGAGTCATTTCTTTCTCATCGCTGCGGCTCACATTTTGTGTAGACGAGTTCAAGACTTACTTTCTCATCGTTGTGGCTCACGTTCTGTGCAGTCGGATTCAATATTTTCTTGATTCTCTCATTTGATCTATCGCTGCGACTCACGTTATCGTGTCGGATATTACGTGAAGAATGTCCAGGAAAACGTGAGGTTCATGACTGTGGAGATGCTGTGTGCTGAACAAAGACAAGACAGAGAAAAACAACCACGAAAATGAATGCTGCAATATATACCAACTCCAAATGTATGTACACTGCCGGTTCTTTCTTCCTAAGAACACAAAATTGAGAAACAGACCAGAGCGGTCTATAATCTGCTTCAAAGCCCTTAAAACGAACCCCTGAACCTCAACCCTGACCCAAAACCATCGAAGCGTAGCTCAAAGCAAGAGAAACTTTCCTTTGCTAACAAATAGAGCTGCACCAGTATCACGCGATTAAACCCAAGTCCAAACCACATCCATGTACAAGCTTTTAGCTAAAGCTAATTACCACAAGTTGTATATAGCCAACTGGATCTCTAACGAACTCCAAAGGATGAAAACCGTAGCGAAGGAACCGAAAAAGATCTATCTAATAACTTCCTCCTTTCGCCAAACGGACTTCAATTGCCGATAGGGTCTTCTCCCCTGACTTCGTTGTCTAGGTGAGAGTTTCTTGAGAAGGGCGGAACCTTCTGACTGTGTTATGACCGTGAAGGCAGTGATACGTTTACTCAAGGAGAGCACTAGGCTTCTAGCTGTGTGTGGTTTACTCAAAGGATAGGCTTCAGGTTACAATGTGATACTATAAAACACTCATACAGGTCTCTTGGTTCTTCTGATATGTTCAAGAAGCAAAGTTCAGACTTAACTAGCAATGATAAGATTAGACGGAAAACTTTCACTCAAGATGAGAAATATGTGAAGGTTTATACTTCTAAACTTCTCCTACATGTAAAAGAGGCCCCACTGAGCACACACACGAAGTTTCAGCTTGAGATCAAATTCTGGCACCAAGATATGGATAGAAAAGTTCTGGGTAAAGATATTACGGCAATTTCTGATACTCAGACAGCTATTTCGACCTACAACAGAAAATTGGCTCGATCACTTTCGAAGATTTTTATAAGATTTAGAGTCTACAGGATGCTGAACACCCTTGTGAAGTTGGGACTCTTGATTGTACACCGTTCTCCAGATCTTGTTCTCTGAAGTTGCTGCTCTAGATTGAGAGCTTTTCAGACCTCTTCTGCTTCAGCGGTCGCCATGAATTACTCACTCACTCAAATGACTTGAAACTTTTTGGACAGTCTTAGCCCCGCTGACAGTGTACGCAACCACGAAAGTTTGAAGCGATTTCCTCAATTCTCAGAACTAGTTTCTCGTTTTTCCATTTTTTCTGTTTGAAGTACATTTTGTTGTCCATATCGTCTTTTTTTTCTTAGTTGCATACATGATGCATCTCGAATAGTGGGTCTAGGAGCTGCTGAATCAGCTCCTACGAAATGCTATGCCTAGATGGGGGCTTTCAAAGGTTCAACCCATGTAGCATATCATGAGATACTTTTGAGATCTTTGCAGTACATATTGAGAGGTAGACATAGTTGTTTAGAGAGGTAGACAGAGCTGTTTATAGCACTACGTCGAATCTGTAATAGTTCTAAAGTGATTCAAATGATTGTAGGTTTGGTAGCCTTGTTGTGACTATGAGAGCGTTGGCACCAGCGATGGCTCTTGTGACAGCAGTTGTCTCTTATATGATTGATCCTTGGAGCACCCTTCGGCAGTCAAAGTGCTTCGACCGTGATCATGAACATGTGTCAGTTCCATTTTAATTTATCCCGCTAGTTTTGGTGCATAAATGTAATCATGTCTTTCTCCCACCTTTCACAAATCTGAGACGTTGGATGGTCCTTCTGATTCTCCTCGAGGATTGAGACTCGAAGGAAAGCTGAGACTGTCTTCTATTCTGATTGGCACTCATGTACGAGCATGTTCCCAGACGACGAGAAGTTGAAAATGCAGCTCACTGCTCACACCTGGTTTTTGTCACATGGGTTTCAGAAATAGAATGTCAACGTGGAAATCATACTGAGGAGAATATAATGTTGCATGAATACCGATCTATTGTTGGTCTGAAGTAAGGTACCATTTGCTGAATTGTAAGTTTGCAATCCTCACATATTTGTATGTTTCCTCACTGAAAGAGCGAGAGCTGCATCATTGCGAGGGTACGTACGAGGGTCGTCTACAAGACCATGTCCAAGGAAGTGTGATCGTTATGAGCGTCATGTCATGGGTCTCCAGCCATGCAGCTGTCTGGAAATTTTCTTGTTGACTAGTGTGTAGTGGACATGCCAAAAGATCCTAGATATGGCAAGAGGTCATCGAGTATAGTCGAATCGTGATCTTCTTGAAGAGTTTTGGCAAATGGTCCCCTACACCTCAGAGCTAAGCAAAGCTTCCTTACCAGTATCAGGATGTCTCAACTGACAAGCTAGTCTCCACTAGATGTTTTGTTCATGACCAAAAATGGATGGAGCAGCCACACATTATAAAGGCATGGCACGAAGACGTGAAGGAGGCATTGCAGCATGGCTGTGCATTCCCAGTGGCTGACGAGCTAATGTTGCTTGTGAACGACTGTGGCTTCAGTCTATCCGAACTTCCTTTCAAAGCGAATACAGTCTTCCGCCATGTTGCTTCTCTTTTCGGTAGAGAAAAGAAGCCGAAGATATACAACGGTTCTATTCATATTTTGGAATGTGTTTGATGCCTTTCTCTCGTGGAGTCTCATTTTTCTGCCTATCTGTGTGGTTATCTAGAGATATGTAGAGTCTAAACGTATGTCTCATGTAATCTTGCCGGTGTGACAGTTGTTCATGTTGTGATGTAAGTACAGATGATCAACTAGTTCCCGTGACAATCAATAACGTAGCCAAACGTCTAGTTGATGCGAACAACCATTTAGACTTGGAAACGAAGTCCTTTGGTGAAACTTCATTACTTACCAAAACCATGAGAAGTGCCCTTCTCCTGGTTTTGGTTCTGTGATGAGTGTCACCAGGAAATATTTCAGACCCTGTTCCGACACTTCAGAAATAGAAGAAGAATCTCCAGTACAGAATTTCGTTACGACAAAACTCAAAACTTCCGTTCAGACTCACTCAAAACTGACCGGATTATAGGTGCAGAATGTATATCATCATCATCAATGTTGTACCCAAAGCGTAACCAGTGAACAAAATCGCCTTCGGAGATAGTTTCTTCAAATGAATATCATCATCATCAAAAAGGTCTATGAAAAATACACTATAGCCCCACCTAGTAATGTTGAGTAACCAGATTGAAGTTTCCTAGTAGATAGTCTTGCATGACAAGGCCTAGAAGCTTGATCTGCTCCACAGCAGTCGTCGTTAGAATACAGCTCGTTCTGAAGATGGGTTCTGGTCTTGGTAACCACGCGAGCAAACATACAAGCTTAGTATTTACAAACGGTCTAGTATGCTCTCCGGATAGCACGTCCTTCAACTCTGTCTTCCATGCAGTGGTTCTCTCAGGTAGCTCTCGGCGTGTCTAAGTACGGTTGCGCACCGTTGTGTGTTGAGGACGTCGTTGATAAATTTTGATGGACTCTCGACGTGTGTTCTCGTTCCAGTCCATGCAACATGTCGTCAATCGAGCTTCATGCGACTTTGCAAAATGAGTCCTCTTCGTGGTAAACTTGTTTATGACAAGTCTCCGACGTATAATTCTCCCGAGCTCTCATGTAGAATTGCATCTTGACTGATGTAATGGTCTTTGACAAGAAAGTTATCATAGCTCGATGTGTCAGAAAATCTATAACAACACAAACAGTGACCAACGAGTGAGAATCATCATTTATCGCAATTTTAATAATAAACGACATAAGAGATATAAAGATAAATGCACACCTATCTCGTTGATAATATGTGTCAAATGCTGGAAATTCAAGTCTGAGATGTTGCAACAAGGTCGATCTCTGGGTAGAATCTGACATGTCTTGTGATCACCTGTCTAATGATCAGCGGCGTTTTGAATATCAAAAACTAAGATGCTTGTAGCATTTTCTTCTGAAGGATAACGACCACTAGCTCTCACAGTTCGAGGAGCATTCAGTTGACAACAAGTGTAAATCCATCCTTTCAACTTATAAGCAATACCATGTGACATCAACTCTGGATGCATGTATCGTCGAGAGCCTACAACCTCATTCTCTTTGCGGCTTGAGAACTTATTTGCGTTCCGACCGCAAATCATCATTGAAGTATTTCTTTAATAAAGAAACATGAAAAGTCAGATGCAACTATCACTCGGGAGGAAAGTCTAACGTATAGACATCTTTGTGCGGATTCTTGACGATGACAAAAGATCCCATGAACTTGGATGACAACTTAACGGAAATTCCTTCTGGAAGGGTGAAGTTCTTCGTACTCAACCATACTTCTTCGCCCACTTGAAACTTCACTTGCCGACGATGCTTGTTTATCTGCTTCGTGTAACATTGTTGTGTCTTCTCGAGGTTCTTCTTCACTTGTTCGTTGCGCCGCTGCATTTCTACCACCATCTCTTCAGCTGATGTTTGCTGTGTTCTTGGTCGTGCTAATGTAGAATTCCCTGCAAGAGTCAAGTCAAGAGGCCCTTCTGGCTCACGTCTGTAAGCCATCAAGAAAAATGATTAATCGATTGCTGAATGCTTCGTGGAATTGTAGCAATACACCGCAAGACTGAGCTACTCTACCCAATCACTTTGATCCGCGTTGATATAATTCCTCAAGTATTGATGCGAATGCATAGAAAACGTGTCCTTGTGAATGCAGGAGAAACACTTTTTCAACTTTTATTTCTGGATGCCGGGAAATGCAGAAAACTGGCGATGAGGACTTGACCAGAATCTTCCCACTTTTCATATAGAACGATAATCATAAGTTCAGAAGTGCAGGAATATACATACTATTTAATTTATGTCTTAATATTTTTTTTAGAAATAAATATAAATTAGAATTCTCAAATTGATTTATTAATCGTCCATAGAACATTTTATGATCACATGAGATTTCATGAGAGTATTTCACTTATGAGTTTTTTTCTTTCCTTCTTGTTAGTTTGTCTTAAATCTAAACTCTGCGTCTAGTTCTGTTTGCAGTTGATAAGTTTGTTTTAAATTGTTTGCGTACTCTTCTATATTCTCTAATATATGTTTTACAAAATATTCTAAAATCCATTTGCTAACCAATAATGTATGATAATTTGCGTGGCGTTTTTCTTCGTCTCCTCGGCCAGAAGTGCATGTTGCATGCATATTTTGTTCATTACGAAAAAAAACAGAACTCTTCCGGAACTCTCTCCTGTGGATGGCAACGATCCTAGTGGATTGAGCCCAGCTCAGCGTGGTACGACTATGTGGTCGCCAATTGGAATATTCAGGAGTCTAGGCTACTCGTACTCGAATCTCTATACCGGATTTCCAAAGGAAAAGTAGCGACATGGTGAAGAGAAGAGACAGGTGGAGTGGTGCATGGTGCCTCCCCAAACAAATATATGCTAAGCCAATGGAGATGGGAGTACACACCAGGTTCTCACAGTATCCAGCACTCATGTCATCTGGGGTTGTCTATCTCCGGCAGTGCAGCAACTTTAAAGCGCAAGTTATGGTCGTAATTGGCTAGTTAGCAGAAGCCTGCCCAGATATTGCTTGCGAGAGGAGTTGGACTCTAAGGAGAATTGAGGGTCGATAGGGATTGTGGTACTGAAAAGGAAAGACATCAGATATGGTTCAAGGATCGAAAGTATATGTGAACCAGGTCTACTATAGAAGTGGAGTTAAGAGCTACGGATTCTGGTGGCGCAGCACAAGAATTGCACCCAAGACTGTTATTCAGAAGGGTAACACAGAAGGGTTGATTACTGGATTAGCTGAGGAGACGGGGGAAGCAGCTGGGGACTTATCATCGGAAAACCGCTCAATCTTTTTGGATTAAGACCACTTGAACTCTTCCAATTTAGCGCAAATGCCGAGACGTAGAGCTGGAATTTTGTCCCTGTTGTTTCTGGTCTGGACTGTGACCGGAGTGGTAGCGGGGGGACGAGTTGTCATGGACGATCCTGGGGACAGGAAGGTGGAAGGAACGATTGCTTTCGCAACCGTGGGAAGGTCGCATTTCGCCTTCGATGTCTTCGCTCTGGCTTTGCCTGAGAGGGTAATTGGATGGCAAGAGGATCGGGTCCTGTTGGCGGGATTGAGGGAGTCTCAACTCACGGACGGGGTTTCTGTGAATTATAATGGCCAGCTGGTAGAAGGCAAAGAGAAAGATCACCTTTTCCAGTGGTTGAGGAACAGTGGTGGTGTTTCGGATATCGACTTGCTGAAAGATGGCTCTGGTATGATTCACTACTTACCGCTGCGCTCTCGTCCTGTCGCTAAAACTTACAAATAGAAGTGGATGCTTGTTATATGCCTTAATTGAAGTGCTTTTCCTGGGGCTTAACAGATCATGCAAAGAGCTTTTACGTGGCACGCGAGCTAAAAGAAAAATAACAATCACCTAGACCCACTTGATTCTGAAGCTGAGAGTGAATATCACCTTACTCACGAAAGTATGTTGAGTAAAACCTAGTTATTTGCTGGTCTTTTAAGCAACCGAGGGGTTTTCTCGCGCTTGTACAGCCAGGGACACCGGAGAATTGATGCTCTATGTGTCCGAGAGAGATGGAAGCGCTCGGGTTTACATCAGCTTATTCTTGGATGATGCGAAGGACAGGGAAGAGTTCAGTTTTGATCATGGACATAAGCGGCATAGTGACTCTTACCGGACATGTGAGCAGAAGGTTGGACTCGTGAGTGAGGTGAAAAGGTTTTTCACAGGTTCGAGGAGTGAAGGGAAGAGGAAGTGGAGGGTGTTACGAGAGAACGAAACCCGCAAAAATGTGCTACACTTCAATTTTTCACAGCTGGGTACTTCTGGTCCGCATCTCCACGACCATCCGCAGATGGGAGGAAGCAAGATCGTGTATGTTTCGACGGAACACCCTCAAAAAGATAAGAGACAGAGCTGGAGTGCAGTGTACTCTACCGGTCTGGACTCCAGGTATGATGTCCGTCTTACACCAGAAGGGGTCAGTGACTTCAGTCCAGCAATATCCCCTTCAGGAGAGTGGGTCGTGGCTGCATCCCTTCAGGGGAAAGGATGGCAGGGAGAGATTGAGGAGCTAGATACCGACTTGTACTTATTCAGTGCCAAGGATGGGTCTCAGAGGAATCTGGTGACGGAGAATGGCGGTTGGCCGTCCTGGATGGATGAATCGACTATATTTTTTCACCGGAGAGCGGACGACGGCTGGTGGAGCATTTTCAAAGTAACTCTGCCCCAAGGCTTTGGCGTAAATGGACTCGAAGAAGGGGAAGTTCAGGAGGAGAGAGTTACTCCTGCCGGAGTCCATGCGTTTACTCCATCGGCTTCCAGAACGGGCGAGTGGATAGCAGTGGCAACTCGTAGACCAGAATCTGACTTCCGTCACATCGAGATTTATGATCTGAGCTCAAAAGTCTTCATCAGACTCACGGAGAGAATTGCTCCTTATGCACATCACTACAATCCGTCAGTCTCGTCTTCTTCGAAACATGTTTTGTATCATCGTTGCAGAGGAGTTGGGGCTTCCTCTTCACACTTTGCAGTTCCTCGCCTGGAGCCTCTGCAATCACCCATCCCCCGCTTGTCCTTGTTGAGAGTGGATGGAGTCTTCCCATCCTTCTCTCCCGACGGATCCATGATTGCCTACATCCCAAGCCTGGGTGTAGGTGGTGTACATGTCACTAATTTAAACGGGAAATCGACGTGGCAGATTTACCCGGGGCTAGCGTTCGCTACAGCTTGGGACCGTAAAAGAAAGGGCGTGGTTTATGTATCAGCTGGTTTAGGTTTTTCTCCGGAGGATGCTGATGTTCATATAATCTCTATCTTCAATGCAGACGGGGAAGGAGAGCCTTACCACAAACAGCTTAGTAAGAATGGAACGGGCAATAACGCCTTTCCATCACCATCTCCTGATGGCAAGTATCTGGTGTTCAGGTCAGGTAGAACCGGTTACAAAAACTTGTACATCATGGATGCTGTCGATGGTGAGGAAAGAGAGTTGAAACAGCTGACAAGTGGAGCATGGACAGATACAATGGCTAACTGGTCACCGACCGGCGAATGGATAGCTTTTTCTTCGGACAGGGAAAACCCTGGTGCAGGCCATTTCAGCGTGTTTCTTGTTCATCCTGATGGAACAGATCTTCACAAGATCTTGAGTGATGGAGGACGTGTGAACCACCCATTTTTTAGTCCAGATGGGAGAAGTCTTGTTTTTACCAGCGATTTTGCGGCTGTTTCTGCAGAACCCATTTCTTTACCTAACCAGTTCCAGCCTTACGGAGAGATCTATATATCCAGAATTGACGGATCCGATTTACTTCGTCTCACTCATAATGCCTACGAAGATGGAACACCTGCGTGGGGCCCCATCTTTATGGATCCATCTGATCTCGCCGAAGACGGTGAAGACAAGGTGACTTGTGATTTTGATGATGTACTCTGGCTGAAATCCCCGTTGTCCAGCTGGTGTCGCTAAGCAGCAAGTTGGAGCACATAGGGCCCAAGAGCGAGAGAGACGTTTTTTATCCACGATACTGCTAATGGTTAAGGATCTGGTACCTTCACGGGTTTATTCAAGGGGCGATGGAGACCCCGAGTATAGTCAGCTTAATTTCTACAAGCTGGAGTAAGTATTTCTTGTTGCTGGCTCTTGGTTGTAAATATATAGCCTTAACAGTAAACTATCACTTATAGTGATCTTGAGAGTGCAGGTCAGACTAGGTTGGGCCTCCACGAGAAGCCCTTAAGAGGTGTTTATAAAGGTACAGTGAACGTTGTCCTATCTTCCTGGTGTTTTATAGGCTGTAAGCTGAAAGTTTTGAACAGTAAAGAAATTCAAGAGTTTAAGCTCATGTTTTCGGAGATCAGACAGTGTATTACCCAAGGCATGTACTATATTTCTTCTACCCTATCTTTTTGTGTCCTTGCTTTCCTGAGCATCACTCAGGGATGTACGGGCACCTCTTCGACAAGCTCCGCATCTTCGAGGATCCAGCCCATACTACCTCTCAGCATGGCAGTGTTTGATTACGCTTGTATTCACCTGTTAACATGTTGAAACTTGCCGTTGAAACTTCCGTCGAAACTTGAAACTTCCAAGTTCACTTGCCTCGTTGAGTGTGTTTATCTCTTTTGATAGCTGACACTTTTCTGGCGTTATCGCAAGGGAGTTCACAATTGTGCTCTGATTGCTTTCTTGGATCTTTTGTCTGTTTTTTGTGAGAACTCCTTCCTCTGTGCAGTATACAGAATGTTCGGAGTGTAACAGTTATGGTACATTCCTACACGTAAGTAGCTCTTTAATCATGGTACATTTCTACACTCACTGAACTCGCTGGGCATTTCCATTACCGTCTCAACTTACACTGACACGTTGGCAAGGGAATGTAGTGGTAAGTGTAGGTGATTGGTCTTGCGCGGGATTACTACTCGTCACCATCACATTGATTCTAATGGAAGTAACCTTAGGCTTCATATGTAATCACCAAGGTTGGAGACTGTGATGCATACTGTTATTTGCTATGTTTGTGTGTTCGGCCCGTATTGGATACTTACTATGTACTTGGCCCCGTATTTCCCTCTGTAGTAGAGAGTGGTCCTTGATAAAATCTGCCCTTCTCGACGTATGAATATATGTTTGTGTGTTTGGCTTTTACATAACTTTTACATTAGAGTCGATCAGATTGCATCAATACATACTGCATTGGATTTGTTTCTTGTCATTGGCCCGTCGCAATTGAACTTTATACTAAGGGGAACCTTTTCTGGAAATGTACTTCGCACTACACATTCCGGTCGGCACACCCTCCGGTACAAACAATTTGCTAACTCATTTGGCAAGTTAGCGCACATTTGGCCCCTAATCTATTTGTAATTATCTAATTTGGCTTCTTACTATCTACTTGGCCGGGCTAGTTGCGTGTTACCTCTATACTAGAAAGTGGTCCTTGAGAACATTTGCCATTCTGACGTTTGATATATGTTTGTGCATTCTTGTCGTTTCCCTTTTTTCCTTGTTCTTTTCATACTTGCATACATTTTCACATTCTGGATCTAGTGCCTTTACACGATTTTTTAGTGCTCCTGGGGCTTCCAAACCGACGCCTACAGTCGGAAAGGAAACATAACTCGACCTACAGTGTAGTCATTTTTGAGTTCAATAGTGAGTACCTCTACGTTCAGCCACTACTGCGACTCCTGAACCCTACAGATCGCAGAAAAGCCTAACCATATAGATCCTAAGAAGGGCTTAACTCTTTATATATATAGGCGAGAGCTTAGATTAGCCAGATATCTTCTGCCTTCAGACGCATACTGCGGGGCATTCTCTCCGACCCATATGAACTAAGCTACTTACAATTGTGACAACCTACTGTTCACACTAGAGCTCTCACATCCTCCTCTGCGCTAACGTGGGTACATGGTAGCATCCTCCTCTCCTCTGCACTGACGTAAGTACATGATAGCGTCTCCCTACTGCTGTAAGTACACGACAGACTTTGACGGTTCTTACTAGTGCGACCTCTGTTGAGTCACCTCCTACTCACTACACAATGGCTACCTTCACGACTGTCTACTGATCATGCAAGTAGCGTTTCTTTCCTTGTTTCTACTATTCTTTTCTGTTTCCAACGGTATTCGGGTCATTCCGCCGTAATTAAAAATCCTGATTCGGATATAGTGGTTAAGTCCAAATGAAGGAGAAGGGCTTTTCGAGTTCTCCACGCTGCTGTTCTCGCTGATGTTCTTTCATTACATCCAACATTTGCTGACTCTTCGTATATACGCATACGTGCGTATGTGCAATTTCTCTGCCATGCTCACTGATCTACCGCTACACAAAGACTTGGTGTTTGCCCTCAGATGTCCCGGAACTGAACAAAAACTCTGGGCAGACAAGGCTCGGATGAGTCGGGAAGGTCTTCACCTTCGGTTGATCACTTCTCCTACTCATCCATAGCCTATTCCTCTCGTCTCCTCCTTATCTACGTCTCCTCCTCATCTACGGCCAAACTCTCTGTTGTGTGCTGATGAAGTCAGAGAGCAGGTTGAGGTGCATGTGACTGGAGCGTGTTCTGCTGCATGCTGAGGACATTCCCTGCTGCATGCTGTGAGCTGGCGAAGTCAGAGAGCAGTACTCAGTACCTACATGCATCAGTGGTAACGTCTACTTTTTCTACCTGACTTCACTCCTAAATTCTAAGTAACTCTCTTATTGGCCCCTAATCTCTTCTTACTATGTACTTGGCCCCGGATTTCCCTCTGTACTAGAGAGGTCCTTGATAAAATCTGCCATTCTCGAGATATGAATATATGTACTTGGCCGGGCTAATGCGTGTTACCTCTATACTAGAGAGTGGTCCTTGAGAACATCTGCCATTCCCGTTATGGATATAACTCTCTTATTGGCGTTTCGGCTTTCTCATTCTATGTTCGCCATCGACGCTCGTCACTCATTTCAGTATCAGTTCAAATGCAGTTTTTCAACTCTGCAGTAGATTCTACATTACAATCGATTAGCGTGCATCATTACATACTGTATCTGTCAGCTGCATCGCACTCTGTACCAAGGGGATCCTTTTCTAGAAATTTGCTTCGCACGACACATTCCCATCGGTTACATACAGTTAGCTATCTCCACTTAGCGGACATTCGACCGCTGTTTGCTACTTACTATGGTAATTGGCCGGGTTACCTGCGGATTACATCGCGCAAGTAACCCCAGTACTAGAGAGTGGTCCTTGATAAAATCTTCCATTGTCAACGTATGAATATATGTTTTGTACACAAGGAATGTAGATGTTAGGATTAAAGGAGATTTTGTTATTATGTGTTATAGATTTGGGTTAGGGTACATGTACACCACTCTTTGTTCCTCACTTTGTACTTCCATGGGTTCAAAACTGTTTGGGGGTTAACCAAGTGTGCGGGAGAAGTTATTGTTTTCTCTGGAAACTGATTCACCCGTGTACCATTGTATATAATAGATTTGGGTACATACGGTTTCTACAGTAAACCGCGTCCTTTTAACGTCATTGGACTGTACGAGACCTTCATCGTTTGTATGTTTCCTCCAAACATACATGTAGAGTACTACAACTGGTCTGACAGCCGGAAGGTCTCGGCAGTTGGAAACATATGACATATTTACTATTCCAGTTGGTTTTCAGAAGCTACCGCGGTCGATGATCTAGATGTTTCAGTTGTGTAATTACCTGTGCGTGTTCATCCCCGCAGACGGGGAAAATGGATAGCAGTGGTTGGGATCTATCCATTGCGTTTGGGTCTTCCGGTAAGTTTCGTACAGTTCCTCAATCAACGGTTCGCAGTATGTTTGACTTTGGCCAGTTTTGAACGGGCGTTACTGCTAGCATTTAGGTTTTCATTCATCTGATATGATATTATGAGCAGCCACGAACTGTGATCTTGTTGAGAAGGTCTAAACCGTTCACATAATTACAAGTGGACAAGAGTTGAAAGAGGTTTTTTCACCTCACTTCTCTCTAAGTTGACCACCCGTATCACATGAGCCGTTTTATACAGGGAGAACCCAGGGCGTCGATGCTCCTAACCGTTCGTGTTGGAAGGGATACTGAAATCAGAAGCTCCGAGCACAGTAGGAGCTCAAGTAACTAATCTACTTAAGTCAGTTCAGTTGAATTGTCATGCATGGCTTCTTAAGGAAGCGTTGGCTCCTTGTGAAAAGTCTGGGTTGGGATGATGGGTTCGTCCAGAATATAGTTTCTTGTTGTTCAGTATTGCGCAGGACCAACCCATCATCCCAACCGAGAGGATATATTATATTCACCTCTTCCACAGTTTGTGAATTAATGTTATATGTAAGATCATTTATGATTTTATTGTATGTAAATGTTAATTTTTAAATGTAGATTGCATTCCAGATACTCTGAGAAAAATTCCTTAAGGCATTGTTGTTCTAGCGGGTATCAAGAATCATAAGACAGGTTTGTTGTTATCTCATAAAACTGTTTATAAAAGATAATATTTGAATTATCTTTCAAAAGAGTTAGATAATAAATTAAAATTCAAAAAATAGATAAAGGTTGTGATTTTAGATGTTTTGATTTTCAGAGAAGAATATTTTTTACCATATTATGCACGTTATGTATCATAAAGAATCAGATTTTAAAAAATTAATATAAAAAATTAATATGAAAGAGAATCAAACAAAAGAGTACTCTGAACAATTCAAACAAGGAGTGAAATTGTAGAATATGTAATTGAGATATGGTTGATTTATGTTTAAACAAAATAGAATTTGTGAAATAAAAAATTTTAAGATTAAATTGTTTAAAGAATATTATGATGCATTTTTATCACATGCGTTATGAAAAGTTTATTTTAACAATGATATTAAAGTTTATTATCACAAAGTGAAATATTACACATATTTCACTTTGTGATAATATGTGTAATATTTTAGACGAATTGAGCTTTTTATGAGAAAAAATAAACTTTTTTTTGTTGATTTTAGTAAATTTTGGAAAAATATCAATATAGATTTTATTATGTTTTTGTTTGATTCAAATGTATATGATGTAATCTTTGTGATAATTGACCAGTTTAACAAACTAGTGAAATTTTTCATCACTTTAGATATTATAACAACATTTTTTACTTCGCGTTCGTTTTTAAATGTTTGGTAACGTTCACATGTATTATCTTGGAGTATTATTTCACATCGAGATTTCATGTTCACAAATATTTTTCAAAAATATTTGTTTTAAAAGTTGAGGATTAAATTAAAATTTAATATCATTTTTTTATCTTGAAACGGACGAATAAATGAAATTAATTAACTCGATTTTGAATCTATACTTAAAAAATTATGTGAACGTGGACCAAAATGATTAAACAGAGTGGTTCAATCTAATGGAGTATTGTTACAACTCCACAAAACATTCAGCAATCGGCGAATCGTCTTTCTTGTTGACTTACGGACGTGAATCAAAAGAGCCTCTTGACTTGATTTTTGTAAGGAGTTTTACATCGACACGGACCAAGAACACGACAAACATCAATTGGAGAGTTGATCATAAAAATGCAACTGTGCGAAGAACAAGCAAAAAAAATTCTCTAGAAAGCACAACAACGTTACACGAAGCAGGTAAACAAGCATCGACAACGAATGAAGTTTCAAGTGAGTGAAGAAATATGGTTGAGTACGAAGAACTTCATCCTTCCGGAGAGAATATCAACGAAGTTCTCATTGAAGTTTGCCAGACTTTTTGTCATTGTCAAGAAGTTGCACGAAGATGTCTATACGTTAGATCTTCCTCCCGAGTGGGAATTGCATCCGACTTTTCATGTTTCTTTATTAAAGAAATATTGCAAGGATAATTTGTGACCGGAGCGCAAACAAGTTCTCAAGGTTCAACCTGATGTCGTGCAAGGTGAAGTAGAACACGATGTGGAGATCATTTTGCGATCACGACATAAATCCAACCGAACGAAGTACTTGATCAAATGATGTGGATATCATATGAAAGAAGCAACTTGAGTGTTAGAGGACGATATAGAACATGCAAACGAAGTATTGGACCTCTTCAAACGACGACAAAGACAACAAGGACGCTAGCAAGATGAGGACATCTTCTTCCAGCGAGGAGTGAAAGAACAAATAACCATACGAGTAGCAACTTGAGACGGTTTGGATCGATGGACTTTGTAGTTTTGATTTTATATTTTGTGGAATAAAAGATTTGTCTTTTAAAATTATCTAAGTGTATTGATAGTGCATCGCTATTACTAGTTTTGGTCAGATGCTTATGATGTTGTCAAGAGGAGGAACGAAGCACACTCAAAGAAAACGAGTTGGTTTGGATAAGCATCTAAATCAAGACTAAGTCTTGAAGTCAAGACTTAGGTTTGTCTTAGCGTTGGCAGAGCAAGTATGAATTTTTATATTTTTTCTTGAGGCTTGGGTGATCTTTAGTTACAATTTGCAAACTGCAAGATAAACTTAGTCGCACATCTAAGTCAAATCTGGTTACGACCAGAAAGTGAGCTTCAGAAGATCTCGTAAATAGATGTGAATACTTATAAGTTAACAAGTTAGAGTCTTAAGTATAATGTAGAGAAATTATCAACTAGTTTTATCTAGGGATGGCCAAAAAGATTAGGTTTTCTAGAGACTAGTTGGAAATTTTCTAAATGTTCTAGCGACGCTTAAGACTCAAGCCAAGAAGAGAATTGCAGGTTAGCTACCAAACACAATTTTGGCGCTTAGCGGTTGACTATCCATTTTGAACTTAGCGTTAACTTTAAGATCATTGTTGATGAGGACATCATCCTCCAAATTGAGGATGAATGTCACAACCCTTAGTCTCAAGGTCGAGCACAGACGCCGACAACAGAATCCTAGTGGACTTGAGTTAGATTGTGAATGCTACGAGTAAGACTTAACGGTTTGGCCGGAAAATCAAGAACAGATGAATCCTAAGCGATTCTTTGAACCAAGGTTGGAATATTGGCTAAGGACATAAGAGCCTATCCCAAGACGACCCCATACAAACGTTGACATAAGGGGGCAAGTCTGGAAATGATCGAAACATAAGTCTGAGACATAAGTCTGAGACGTGAGTTCGAGACGCAAGATCGAAATGTAGGTTCGGATGCTAGTCCGAACCACAAGGTCCAAGTTTGGCACTAGATCACGATTCCTCAGAAAAATCTGAAGTGTTGGAGCTTTGACGACATTTTGGATTGTGAACGGAGCTCCACGGAAGATCTCGAGACAAGTAATGGTATCACTGGAAAGGTCTCGGAGAGAGCTTTTCAATGAGATACAAAACTCCTCGAACTGACCTCCAACCTGTAAATTATGACCAATCTTGTGATCAGATTGTGGTATAAACAAAGAGGAGGGCGGAGCCACCGATCTCCAGAAGTATACATGAGGGGGGTTCGATGCTTGGATGGGCTTGGACGTCTAGACTTAGGAACAACCCAAGGGTTGAGATAAGTCTAGGGAACGAGACGACGTGTTAGATCGTCGTTTCGGAACTTGAACCCAAACGAACATCACAGGCGGTTGGACCGCTAGGTGTGTTGGAAGCATCATTTAAGACCTTGGACTTTTTGAGAAGTCTGCTCAAAGTCATGTTGTGATTGTTGATGTTTTGAGACTGATCTAGCTGGGTCTAGGTCGAGATTTAATGACTGTTGAGCTGAAGAGTTAAGGAGACGGTCTGGCTCCGGTCCAGACCAAGCGGGATAAAAGTAAGTGGTGCATGAATGCTAACATTTGATTATGGTTTGTGGGTTAGCGTTGTGAGTTTCGTGATCTACTGAGCAAGAGCTTTTGTTGATGCAACAGATGATAGATATGCGAGAAGTGAATAACTTGCTTCTCAATCGAATCTCGAGAAATTTTGCTCTTTTTATGTTATAAAATATATATTAACTGTTATAGATATATTCTAAATTAAGTTTATTAAAAATCAAGATTATAATTTATATATTATATGTTAGTTGTTCCAAGAAACGCGATTAGAACCCATAAGTGGAGTGCAACACTATGCGTTTTAGAAGGTACAACTGCGGGAACCTACTTGACCAGAACAATACTTTAATTTATTATCTAACCCTCCTGTTGAAAAGGTTAGATAATAAATTAAGCTTGCAGCGCTCTTGCATCTTCAGATGGAAGAGGTGAATAACCATGAGGAGGTGAATAAGATGCAAGGAAGTCTAAATGGAAGCAGTGTCACGGAAAGGATAGGAATTCAGACCATGTTGTTGTGTACGCGTGATGTTCAGTTCTACTATCACTCATTTTCGGTCGAACTCAAACAATAGTTTTTTTATTTATTTTCGATCTCGTCATGCTTCTGTTATCTTACCACCATATTCATTCTCTGACCGTCTTGTCCTCCAACCTAGTGTTAAAAACGGTGTAACAAGCTGAAATTATTGCTCTTTCATTGCGCTAAAAAGCACCACATACATGAACTAAATCAGCGAGGCAAGAAGTTTCGTCTTGATGAAAAATATCCGTAGTAATAGCACTGCGAGGTCACCACAAGGACCCTGCAGTCTAACATCATATTGCTAACATGAAAGATAGGACAAGTGTTGCAATCATACTTGCAGAATGGTAAAATAAGAATTAAACTTTAAAACTTATACATTTTGACGGAGTGAAGCTGCCAAGACTCCTACTTTGGGCCGTTCGGTATTGATGGACAATATTCCTCCTAAATGAAAAGAATGATGAATAAACTGAAGAAACCAATCAGCATGCCTCTTTTGTTTGGACACTTGTTGTCTAATGCATGATATATGCAACTAAGTGCATCTGATAAGTATGATGGCTGGTGTGACAAGGACGTGTGTTTACAGAAAATGTCAAAACAGGATCGAAGACAATACGCAGATAGGAGTATACCAGATGTGGTAAAGGTGGGTAAAGAAGATGTTGGAGACTGTACTCGTAAGTCATTTCGTGCATATATATCTAATCGCCCGTTACATGTTAACTTTAAGGCGTGAAACCCTTTTTCTAATTTGTTACAAAACTAAAATATACATTGGAAATATTAGACATTAATTAGGTTAAAGATTCATATCAAACATCTTTACACAATTTTTCAAGCATGTTAAAATATGTAAAAAGTCTTGATTGAAAGAGATTTGTGATTGAATAGAATTTCTAACTGCTATCAAATCTACCTTGTTTTATTCAAACTCTATTGATTGCGTATTACACCCGATAGTATATACATTATATTAGAATCCGCACATAGATATGCGTGAATTGAGTTACCAGTACGGTAAATGCTGCGGAGATTTCATGTCTGGATTCTGGTATGTATAAGTTATAGTGTAGCTAGGCATGAAGTCCTTCAGTAAAGTGAAGAGTGTATTCTGGACAAAAATCCGACAAGTCTTTTCGTGGAGCCTTGGGGGTATTGCTTTCTAGAGAGTACCATATTTGTTCCAAGTGTTCTTTTAAACGAAACCATTTATTCAAGGTGATTTAAGATAAAGATAATTCTGATAATTTGTTTCGAAGGAAACACAACTCTCGTCTAAGGTCCATTCGTCTGAGCAAGTCTTTCTGCAATAAGCCGGTTCCGTTATGCGCACTCATACTTCAAGTTCAGTGCAGGCATATAATATCACCCTCTTCAGAGTCTGAAAGAGGGAAATATATATGTGGTTTAATTCATCATCTAATCTTTTCGGTGAGAAGGGTTATATGTTATATTTAGAAATATTTAATACCGTCGGAAAGTTAATAGAGATGGTAAGGTTTCGATATTTGAAATTTCAACGTTATAAACAGAAAATCACGCCGCAGCTACTGACAAAATAATTTAATTATTTCATGAAAGTTTGTGTTTACACATCGATGTGTTCTACCTCGGTAGAATGTTATCTACTGTGATAGAATACATCGAGAAAATCATCTTCGATCAACAAAGGTCGTGACATGTTTTCGCGATAGCCACAACATTTAATCCATTATTATTATCTTTAGACATCATCTGACACTGTCTGCTAGCGATGTGACTATGGCTACTTCAATACTTCCATCCGCTGGCTATTCATTGCGTCGCGTGTTCCTCGTTCAATAGATCAATTCAAAAGGAAGAGATGCATCTCTATTAAAGCGTGTCGAATCTAAAATCTTCCTAAATATTCTTGACGCGCATGCGAGAGTTAGGATTTTGGCTATGAGGCCGCGACGGCTATTGCTTTTTGCGAACACTTCCGGACGTTTTCAGACGAGAATGCTCTTAGGAAAATATTGTGGCTGTTTTCTATTTACATTTTATCTGTTTTGGTAGTGGGTTTAATATTCAGAGAATCGATTTTAAGAAAAAATAACTCCTTTTAATTTTTATTTTAAAAAGGAGAAATTTAAAATTAAATGGTCCTGTCACTTCACCCGTACGCAGTCCACGTTTCTATACTGAACTGGTCTTTGATAAACTAGTGTTTTTTCCTTCTTTCCTTTAAAGAATCTTCTTTCTTAACTTTTACACGTAGTATTATATATGATGCTACATGTACCCAGACCTGAGTGTAGTCCCTCCATTGGGAGTTCCTATTCATCACGGTCGTGACTTACAGCCAGTCTGATAAAGTAGAACTGGAAATTTATGATGATGCATAGGGGAATGTTCCTGGTGGAGGTCTGGGTTCTTCCTGAATGGGCAGTCTGGGGACCCTCATGAGGTTCACCTATCTATTAATGGTAGAACTCTCGCCCTCCTAGCACCAACCAAAGGAATCAATGAAGATGCGGTCTTATATGTAGTACCTCCCAACTGGAACCAACAAAGCTAAGAGATTCGGTACATATATATGCCTGAAACCTTGTGCAAGCATTGGCAAGAGTTGTTCACCTTTTGGAGTGAATAGCAACAGCTCAAGAAGGAAGAACGATCACGCGTCATTACGTTCTTTTGTCAATATACTGTATATGCTAGCTCTAGTTAACCACATTCATTTGCATATCACACCTCCTTTGACTAGATATTACTTTATCACACCCTTTACTGGTTATCGATTGTGAAACCAGCGAGTTTGCCTTGCTTTCCGTATTTATCATTTGACGTACATCTTTACTGTTGAAATAATTTCAATGACAAAATATTAGTCACGTGTCGAAAGTAATGAAATAATGAACAAAATGATAAATTTTACTGTTGATAGTCAGTCAAATGTGTGATTAAACAATACATCATTAAGAGAAATGTGATCAAGAGTAACAACTTACAAGAGGTGTGATGAAGCAGATTTCTGAGTCAACCATGTATATATTTGTTGCAGTATACTCACCGGACAAGCCTACATAATCACCTTCTCCATCTTCAGATGGATGTTTAATTTATTTTCTAATTTTTCCATTGAGAAAGATTAAATAATGAATTACCACAATCATAAATTAATGATTATTTCAGAGCGGAGCCCGTGTCTTATAGTTTCAACATCACGTGCTGTGATGTTGTACTTTTGGATTCTCCCCGGATTCACGTGCAGTTGTGGTGATGGTAACATTTAATATTTATAGAATAATTAGAATTGCAATATATAATCTAATAATTTAATTAATTTAATTTTTATCTAATATATGTACTTTTCTCTATAACTTAAAAAAATGCACAACACATGTGAAGAAAAAGAATCATAAAATATCCTCAGAATGATCTCCCAATCCATCTCACCCTGAGAACTCTCTTTATTTTCTCTCTCATAATCCATTTGTTCTTTTCTTTGCTTGAGATGCATATTATTCATGCTTACAGTAGTTAACTTTATACACAGTTAGTATATTTTAGACTACAGAGAGCGAAACACTCTGTAATCTCCGTGTATAGGAGAGGCACCTCAATTACTTATCTTCGTGATCTTTTGCGTTTCTCCTTCTGTGAGTGTTCCTTTGCTTGGAGCTTCTCGCGGTGTCGGCCAATATTCTAACATTTTCCTCATGTTTTTACTTTATTCCGAGAAAGAAACTTGTCACGTGGAGATTATATCCATCAACGAACCATGCGCAAGCACCCGAATCAACTTTCTCGTCATTCAACCGGTTGTAACTTGGAAGTTCCTGATCGAGAAAGAATAAGGTGGCAAAGACAAAAGGGTCAAAGATTACGTAACGTGCTCATTGGTTTTAAAGCACTAAGTTCATGTGCTATTTATTGCGGTATTTGCTTTTTCTTTGTTATGAGAGTTCTCAGAATAACGACGAAAAGACTTTGCAGTTTAAGAAGCAGAATTGATCATTGAGCTAAACATTCGGTGGCTTGACATGCATAATATCCCCTGAACAAATACTGAAGTGACTTGTAACTTCTGGAGTGTACTGCAGGTTTGAATGGAAGTGGATCATGTCTCAGAAGATATCAGTTTAGTGGCAATAGATCGAGTCTGGGATTTGCAACGTATCTACCTCAAGTGCCATATGGCCCTATGGCCATGCTTCGAGTTGTTCGACGTCACTCACTCTTGCCTTGGTGTAGAGAAGTACCGTTCAACTGCTGATTGCAGATAAGAGCAGATGACCACTTAGGAGTCACTCACATGACTCTGCGGAAGTGGAGAATAAAGCGAAGGAGATTCCATTAAGGAAATAAAATCCAACTAGGTAAGAGTTTAGATGATGTGGTATCCAACTTGAAACTGAGAGTTTCGACTTAGAGTACTCGGTACTTATCATTAATAAAAGATATGATCCTCTAGACCAATATAAGTAAAAGTGAATGGTAGGTGATTGGCAAATTCTCCAAGATGCAGAAGGAATGAATCTGAAGTTGTCCAAAACGTGGAATTTTGAAAAGTGTATTCTGCCGGGATAGAATATATAAGATTCAGTTGCTAAATGATAATTTGGGTGTCTTATTCAGAAAGCTCGAATTAAGCTTTCTATCAACTTTCTGACGTTTGGAGGAAGTTGTTTTTGAAGAGGAAGGAAAGTTCTTTTGAGATTCCTCATGGTTGCTATTGGTTTGGCTTCGGTTGTTCTTGCTTCATTTTTTCTTCTGTTCAATATTTTGTTGGAAAAAGGAATATTCTTACATTTTTGAGGCTACAAAAGAATAAAGATTCAACTGAGAAAATAAAGATTCCATTGAAAGCTATTCATTAGCTTTTTCAAGTAGTTAGTGATTGAGAATTTGAGATCTATGGAGTTAAAAGCTACACAGTTTCTTGGAGATAAGAAGAATATTCTTGATGATCTAAGTCACGAAGGGAGATAAAATGAATATTTCTCCTCTCCTTCTGTATTCATATTTATGATTTAATATCATTGTATCTATAAAATATAATTATTAAATGAAAATTAAAAATACTTAACTAGTCTTATGACTATTTTCAAAATGTAAATATTTATGTCTTGATTGAAAAGAATATTTATTTTTAAAAGAATAAAATAATTACATAATAAAAAGATTTTTAAATATTAAAATAAGCTATTATGTCAGTCTTAGAGCAAACATGGGGTTTGAATAGCACATCCGAAAGAGTGGAACCTCCGAAGTTGCTAGTAAAGATAACTTGGTATGAAATCTCAAAACGCTTTACATGATCTTATAATAACAATGTCTTGAAAGTGATACACAAATACACGTATTGACAAGTTTTTCGAAGATAAAGATTTTTGTTGTTCGAAAGAGATTCGAATTTATAGTTCTGATCATCAGCAAGGAGAGCATCAATGTGCTATTGTTTGTATTACTAATGATGTGCTTCTTTCTTAAGGGATCAAGATGTTATTATGCTAGTGAAGAAAATTTCAAACAACTCAATCTTCACTCAGTCAGAAGTTTGGAATGATAGATTTGAAAAAGCTTAACCATTCTCTTGGATCAGGCATTCACATAACAAGGATGGAGAGAATTTCTATCTGATATATGAAAGAGTTGAGAATGAATAAACTGCAAAACATTGAAAGCAATACCTACATCATTAATGGGACATGCTAAGGATTGGTCCAACCATCTGCAGTTTGACACTTAAGTGGACAAGAAGCAATTGGAGAAATTAGTCGAGAAACTAGTCTTTCTAGTTGTAACGACTAGACTTGATCTAGCTTATGCTATGAATAAAAATCAGTCAACATATAGAGGATCCAAGTTACCCCATTGGAGTGCAGATAAGACATTGTTGAGTATCGTATGTAGGGGTATTATGTAAAAGATCATGAACCGAGGAGAGGAATATGAAGTGGAGCCAAGAAGACAATTGAGAATAGAGAGAAACTCTGGATGTCAGAGCCGGTCACAAACCTTAGTATTTATAGTCTGGAGTGTACAAGACTTCTTCTTGAAGCTAACCTCCTACTTCTATCACAAGGTAGCAGTTAACTTTCTAATGAAAGTAACCATCTACTTTTTCTGAAGCAACCTCAATCCTTAGGTACGTTCTTAAGTACATTATTGACATATGGAATAACATAAAATTTATCGAGTTTGAATTCTAACTTGATATCAGAGAACTGAAGTTGTTCTTCTCGTTGATGATGTCAGCTCTTCATGTTCTCTAATGTAAGTTCTGTAACAATGGTGTGTAATCAGTTCACATGATCACTGCTTTATTTAGTAGATAGTGCCTCCAACTTTTGATGACATATACCATAGCAAGTTATTCCTGATCAAGTGCTTAATTATTTTGTTCAGCTGAATTTAACCTACGAGATCTAAAAGCTATTGGATGGAGATCAACCGTGAACTCTTTTTGTAAGATTATCTCTATCGCAAGTTGGGAGCATCAAAATCAACTATGCTTGGCAATTATGGATCATATGGTTGTAGAATAGTCTGTTAAGAAACCATATCCTTCAATTTATGAAATTCTTCTACTTGTTTGGATCCTCACTCCTCAACAAATCCGTTAGAGATGCAACCAACCCGTTTAGTCAGCCAACCCGTTGATTCTTTAGACTTTAGTAGCAAAAACATCTCTAGATACATCATCTTATCGACATCCGACATTATTGAACTTTGGGACACGTCTCCAAGTTTAAACATACAAGTCATGTCAAGTAAAGTCTCAAAGTACATCCGTGTTGAACCCATCCTATATCAGTTTACAACTACCATCATGATACAATCCCGTCATGAATTTTTTGGACGCATCTCGAAGTTCAACAAGCCAAAACCACTCAAAAGTACAACACTAATCATCTTATTCATCATATTTGACAATGTTGGACTTCAAGATGCATCCTGAAGTTCGACTAGGAAAAACATTTTCAAACACTTCACCATTTCACCAATCTAACCATGTTGAACCTCAAGACGTAACCCAAAGTTGTCTTAAAATATCACACTTCAAATACCTCTTCCCGTATCTAACCAACTTGAACTTTGGGATGTGTCCTGAAGTTCAACTTATGCAAAACCGGCTCGATACATACATGCGGGATGCGTTATGAAGTTCAACAAAAAAATCGCACTTCAAGTACCTCTCTCCATATCTAACCAACTTGAACTTTTGGACATGTCTCAAAGTTCAACTATGCGAAACCGGCTCAGTACATACAAGTTGAACTTCGAGACTCGTCACGAAGTTCAACTAAGAAATCCCTCTCCAAATACCTCTCATCATCTCCAACTAGTTCAACTATTGGGAGTTCATTTGAAGTTCAACTATCAAATGTGGCTCGGTACATCAAACATGAACTTCGAGACACTTCTCGAAGTTCAACAGAAAAGTCGCACTCCAAATATCTCTCCACATATCTAACCAACTTGAACTTCGGGACGCATCTTGAAATTCAACTAAGAGATCTCTCTGCAAATACCTCTCATCATATCTAACCAAGTTGAACTTCGGGACGCCATCCGAAGTTCAACTGAGAAAAATCTCTTCAAAAACTTCACCGTTTCACCAAATCTAATCACGTTGAACTTCAAGATGCATCCCGAAGTTCAATTATGCAAAACCGGCCCGATACATATATCTCGAACTTCGAGACGCGTCCCAAAGTTCAACTAAAAAAGTGCACTCCAAATACCTCTCTCCATATCTAACCAATTTGAACTTCAGGACGCATCCTACAGTTCAACTATGCAAAACCAACCCGATACATACATGTTGAACTTCGAGACGCGTCTTGAAGTTCAACTAGAAAATTGCACTCCAAATACCTCTCTCCATATCTAATCAACTTGAATTTCATGACGCGTCTCAAAGTTCAACTAGGCAAAACTGACATGCGAGGTAGATATGATGAAAGATATTGATATGGGACTTTTTAGCTGAACTTCAGGGACGCGACCTGAAGTTCAACTACAAAATCTCTCTTCACCGGCCTCTCACCATATCTACCTTGCAGGTTGTGCATAGATGAACTTCAAGACGCATCCTGAAGTTCAACTAAAAAATCTCTCTTCAACAGTCTCTCACCGTATGTACCTCACAGGTTTGTGCATAGTTGAACTTCAAGACGCATCCTGAAGTTCAACATACAAAAATCTATCATTTTAACAAGAAGAAAGCGAAATTGGAGTCGTTTATGATCAAAATACCTCAGAGGATTGTCGTAAGGATGTGCACTGCTGCAAAAACTAATCCATATTCGGAAAGAACTCCTCAAAATGAGATCCAAAATACTTATGTAGTCATATGAAAAAATTAAACTGTCATCAAGAGGTCAAAACACGAGAGAAACTTGAATGCTCCGAAGAATATTATCTATCCTGACTTCTGTCACCTTCTAAACAACAAAAGTTGTCAAACAACATCACTTATGAGTGGAGCAAAAGAGGAACGAGGAGCAAAGTTGGATCGTGAAACGGGGAGAAAAAGTTAGAAATGAGGAGTGAAACCATTGTCCAAGGGAGGTAATCCTCCCTCCTTCCTCCTCAGTCCTCGATCCTCGATCTTCGCTCTCTGACTTCTATCCTTGTTGAACGCTCTCTCTTAGCAACTATGGCCGTGTTATCATAAATCCACTAACAACATCTTTTTGCATCCTAACGAATTGATGAGTTCGTTCCAGAGGAATATGATAGATATTTTTCGATGAACATCTGTTGACCTTTAATAGGACGCCAATCTTTCATGAAAAGACACATCTTCTCTGACACATAGCTCCCCGAGGATGAACAAACTCTAACAGAATGTTATGTTAGGGAGTTTGTGCAGTACCCATCAAGATATCTGAGTACTATATAAGAAGCTCATTTTCACATTGATCACTCCTCTTCTCCTCATCTCGCCGTTAGGTTGCTAGATCCACTCTTTGTGTCATATAGCTGTCAGTGCTCATATCTCCTACTTTTATCGACATTCTTCTCATAGTTCATCATCTCTCGGAGCCTTGAAGACAACATGTACAAAATTCTTCGATCATGCTTTAGTTTGTGTGTTCTCATTTTGTCTGGAATTTTTATGTTCTAAACGCGTTGAGATATGAACAATGTTTTTACTGAGATCTTTTTATTGTTGATTAGGGTTTAATTCTTCCTCATCCAAGTTATGTCTGGTCATTTGGAGGTGAATTTTCGAGACGCGTATCAAAGTGAATCTTTGCTCAAGTTATGTCTGGTCACTTCAAGACGCATCCCAAAGTTCACCTCCTAATGACCAACAATAAGTTGGTCATCCAGTAAACATCGAGACGCATCTCGAAGTCCACACTTGGTTTATCATTTGTGACAAATAGAAGACATATGGCAGACGTTTATAAGATCTTTCGTGTCACTTTATAAGATATTTGGTGGTATTTTATTGGACATTCGAGAGACTATTGGAGGTATTTTATGAAACATTTCAAGCATGTTTTTTGAGACATTTAGAGACAGTTTATTACACATTTGAAGATATAAATATAGATTTTTGGGTTATTTGAGATTTTTGGCTAACGCATATAGGACATATGAGAATTTCAAAATTCCTATCAACTTCGAGACATGTCCCGCAGTTGAGTCTCCTGCCCTAGCACTTCAGATGATAGTATCTTTTGATAGGAGAGTCAGTATAGGTGCGATTGGATAGCATTTTTCCGTGGCTTTTCTTAGCAACCTCCCATCAAACTTCAGGATGCATCCCGAAGTTCGTCCTTATTTATCTCACATGATATCACAATGCTCATAACTTCTTGTACAACCTTTAGTTTAGGACAAAATTGGTTCAATTGGATAGTATATTTCTGTAGCTTCTTTCTGGCAGTCTTCCATTGAACTTCATGATGCATCTCGAAGTTTGTACTCATTTATCTCACATGACTTTTGATTCATTTGCTCATAACTTCTTGTACAATCTTCACTTTAAGACGAAATTGGTACGGTTGGATAACATTTTCCATAGCTTCTTTTTGACAGTCTTCCATCAAACTTCGGGATATATCCTAAAATTTGTCCTCATTTATTGCACATGACTTGCGATTCATTTGATCATAACTTCTTGTACAACCTTCGATTTAAGACGAAACGGATATTCTTTGAAAGCATTTTCTCTTGGCTTCCCTCTAGAATTGAATCTTGTTTATTTCGAGATGCACCCAAAGTAAGTATCATGATTTATTTGCTCATATATTTGATTTGACGGAACTGATATGGCTAAGAAATCTATTCTCTTGGTTAAGTTCTCATGACGATATATTTCTTTTTGAGGTCTTCATCTAACGGTGAGCACGAGTTTTTGTATTGGTGACTTTATCTTCCTCATGGATGGAGAGATGAAAATATAGAAAGAAGAATTGCATCTTTAAATCCGTTGTTTTGAGTTCACACGGTTTCGATAGGATACTCAAATGTCGTTGTCAAGCTCAACTGTATCATAGTTCCTATACATTCATTATCTATACCTTGTATGTTAGCAAACGTCATTGGAGAAGCTCTTGCTCTCTTGTAGGTCTTAATGTCACATGCCTAATCAACGTACTATGAGGGAGAAATTCCACTTTGTGCATACTCCACTACTCAATCAGATTCATTTGGTGTTACTTCTCAAGTATAAGACTCTCAATGTCATTTGACCACTCCTCTTGTCATAGTGGTAGAGGACATGATTCATTGCACACATATTCTAAGAAGAGCCCAAGTTGAGACTTTGCTATTACAAGTTGTCGATGTACTTTGTCTCACAAGAAGACGAGATATTATAACTCTATTATTAGAAATGTATTAGATCCACGACGGATCTTCTAGTAGTGAGACGGCGGATGTGAAGATTAGAGATGCACAAAGATATCTTTGTTGTGACAAAGACATCTTTCTCTGTTTCTCAAGAAACTATCAAGCAATGCAGACTAGATCACTTCTGGCAATCACTTTAAACTTCCACATGATGCTCGTCAAGAATATTTATTGACACGCATTCGTACTCGTGATCAACGTGTCATTGATATGGATAAATTGATTGTGGATCAAAAGTTGGTTTGTAAGGAGGCCCTTCGGAAGATCTATGGATTTTCACGATCAAAATATTACCACTTGGAAATATAGTGAAGCAAGACGTGGTTATGGATTACGGAGAAGTATCTATGTTTGATTTATGATAAGATGGATCAAGCATTTTTTGTCTTGCAAGCAAGCTAAAGAAGTTGTCTGTTGCTGGTTGTTTGGATTTACCACTGAGTCTCACTGGTATGCTCATCCATGGACAAGAATCATGAACATATTGTTATCTAAAACCAACAAAACATTGACCTATTGATTCTAACTTTACCGTTTCTTCATTGATCAAATGTCTAAGAGATTTGGAGTTAGCAAGAAACGACGAGGATCACAATGAAGATATTGAGAACAAGTTCTAGGATCAATCTCTTTGATGCTTTATTGAATCAAGCCGCTTTCTTAACAACATACATGGATGGTGAGGCGTTTGATGTGTCGAAGTACAAGAAAAATGAACCTCAAGTGGGAGAGGAGGTTTTAACATCACAACACGAAAAGGATGCGGCACCTTCACCAAGTCGCGATTCCACATCAACTTTCAAGAAGTTATCTCTAGTCTTACTTCTTCAAATGGACAACTCGACAAAGAATAACAACAATCAACACGTTCTTGCTTATTGTTTCTAGCTTGTTTCAAGAGGTATTTTTGAGTCCATTGGATTGAACTTCCTAAAGATGAGACATATGCATGAAGATATCGATGCAGCTTTCTCTAAAGTGAGTACTCGCATCTGACACAAGGACATTTTGACGTCGTCTGCACTCATGGCAGAAATTTGAGAGTGTGAAGAGGCATACCCAATATCATTACAGATTACAAGTCACATGTCCAAGACTTCATAAAGAAGATTGAGGGGCATTCTTTCCAATTGCTTTCAAGTTCTCCATGAAAGATAACGTTCCAATCTTTCAATACATTAATGACTTAGAGGATGGATGGGTATCAGAAGAAGGACGTACTTTGTGAGAAAAGGATGATGAGGTTATGTTATGCCGAAAGGAAGACAGTAAAGATGACAACGACTCATCTTAAACTAGGAGGGTCAAACCTTTCTTGGATAATCTCATCAAATATTTGGGTAAAATATACTCGAATGAGACATCCAAGCGATACAAGATGTATCAACCACTCATTTCTTATTGAAAAAGAGTGTTAACTTGTTAAGAGCAAGTAGAAGGTCCAGATGGAGGTTTACTTCATGATTCGTTTTGACCACGAACAAATCATGGAACTGACTACAAGGAGCTGATATCATCAAGAGAAGAGATTAATGAAAATGCATCCACTGAAGCAGCACTTCAAGATGAACTTGAGCTGGAGCTACAGATGGAGAATCAAAGACAAGCTGTGCATTTCGTGGGTGCTCCAGAGGAGAGAGAAGAGCACGCATTTGTCTCCTTGGACGATATTACAAAAGGTCAATTTGTGATTATTCGACATACTCACGAGTTTGAAGCTAAAATACCCAAGACTGTTTGGATAGGACGCGTCACGAGTGGAGTTTAAAGAGATCGAGGTGATGAACACTACAGAGAGTTTTAAGTGCAATGATAGAGACCTCAAACATACAACTGCAACAGATAGAACGCGACTCTGGTATATTTAATAGGACAAAGAAATGAGAGATAGATCTTAGCTATAGTGAGAGCCAATGGATTAATGCAAGTGCTGCAATCTTCTACTGGAAGCCTCACTCCAAAGACAAATTGTCAAAAATATTGTAATGCCTCCTAAAGCTAGAGATGCAGTTCGTGTGATCTTTCAGATGATGCAAGAGTAGATGAGTCTATAATTTAGTTTGAGATTTACTTTTATAACTAACACTCAAAATTCTGTATAGTCTTGCATTTGAGTCTTAGTTCCGAATCACAATGCCAAGGACTAAGTTCTTGTTTGTACTACTAGTTGTTCATTGTGTCGTTTTTAAATAAATTTGCAATACGATATTTATATCCAGGTAGTGAGTAGAATATTTGTAGCAGAGATTGTGAAGTTTTTCAATAAATTTATAATATTTTATGATTTATTTGTTTTGGATTCTTGAGCTCATTGTCATTTTTTTACATTTATTTTATGATTTTATTTCAAAATCAGGTCAAACTGAATAATTAAAATATCAATATTGTTTTTGGGAAGTTTCATTTTTGTGATCGAATATCCCACAGTCTAAAAACTTTTTACTATAAAGTTTCTCTCAAATTTCTCAAAAATGCAAACTAGTCTCATTTTAATAAATAGACTAAATTACTGACATGTCAGTAGACACCGGACTACTCCCAATCATGGGCTGACCAGGAGAGAAGGAAAACTGAGATCCTGGTCAACTACTATGGAGCATTGGCTGACCAAGGAAATAATTACCTATCTTACCAAGTAAATAATTACCTATCTTAATACACGCTTAGTCCTGTAAAATTTGTTTTTTAGTGCTTTTTAGTTTTCTTATCTGAGTACTCCTGATGGGATACTGATCCCCTTCACTTCAGACTTGCGTAGCCTTATCATCCTCAAGAAGTTTGTCAACAAGCGTACCGTGGCTTGAAGGTACGCGTTCTGCATCGGGGTCTTGCGGCAGTGGCTGTATGGTCCAGAACTCGGTTTGAGTCTGGCACTCTGGATCTTTCGCCATCATATGTTTCAGCTATCTTCAGCAGCTCGTCTTTGGATTTGATCAACAACATTATTATAGCTGTCCAGCACTTTACGGAGGCACTTACAAACTCCATGGCTGAACTTTTCGACAGACTCTGCTTGCCTCTGTGAATTCAATATCACTGCCATGTTCGGACCTCTGCGCATCTACATCGGGTATATTTTGTCCACTAATATGAAGTCGCCTTGGAGTTACGCACTGACGTGGGCTATGGTTGACGAACAGCCAATGTTTGTCGTTTCGGGCGATTATGGATGCGACCTTCACCGCATACCGTGCTCGAAAGTTGCAGATATTAAGAAATCGTTAACTTTCAGGATCTGACTTTGAAAGAGTAAGATCAGCTCATCTTTAAGAATGTGAAAGCATAGGCTCCTAACGTGTGAACATGGTCGGTGGACGTAATTTCACTTCAGATTCGGACATTCACCACACCAAGTCAGCTTAGCTGGCTGTCATCTATCAGCAGCCATTTTGCTGACTCTAAGATATCAGCTTCGGCATGACAAGAGACGAACATCTAAAAAAGTATTCGTTAGTTGACATTCTCCGTGATCAGAAGTCATCCATAAAACGCAAAGGTACCTAGCTTGTCAACTTGGCCAAAGGCGTTCAGCTTGACCAAGCTCCACGTAATTTGAAACTAAGTCCTCTCCGTCAAAGGTCTAGCTTGAAGAAAGAGCCTCCTCGTTTCCTAGCTGGAATGATCAGCTCCCGAGATGAAAGTTCCTTTTGACCTCATCCGGAATCTTTACTTCTCCATGATCACTTACCCACTGAACTGAAACAGAAACTGCTGCTTTCCACTCAAAATTGGTACTTCAATTTCCCCGTAAGTACCCCAGATAGATTCAGTCCTTCTAGATTGACAAGTGCGTGCCTCAACAAAGTTCTCGTGGAAAGGAAACCAAGCGAGAAGTCCAAAGGTTCCTCAAAATCCGGAACGGGCCGGAAGGGGCAAATCCTCGCCATGATGCTGGCTCTAGTAAATGGAAACAAAAGGGGAACTTCACCCTTGAGACAACAGGCGGCCCCCCTCCATGTTCCACGTGCGACTCGTACTTGGGGAGAGCTCCACAAGATATTCAACGGAGGGTTGTACGCCTCTTAGGATCCGGACTAAAAGGCCAGACGGTACTCTAGTTTGTTGCAGGTTGTTTAATGCAACCATTAAACCAGTCCAACTGCGGTGTCCAGTGTTCTCGAACATGTCCAGCTTGAAACCGGATTGGACGGATGAACACGTAAGTTCAATTCTTCAAACACGTCGGACTCCTAGCTACAGTCATAATAGTATCCAAAGTGCATCAAGTAATAGTGAGGCAACTTCTTAGGCCAGACACGAGAGGGTGCAGTGTTCTTCTTGGTTATTTTGTTTGTCTACACACCATAAGAGTTACTGTGCATGTTTCGGGTAACGAACTGGCTGTCATACTAGACGTGCTCTCAACGACCCGGCAGTATCCTGGAAGGCTGTTCTTGCACATTTCTCGATGCCAGCAGCTGGAGTAGAGATATTATGGTCTTTGCTTTCGCTGGTGGTAGCAGGTCACCAGCATCATCTTACTTTGAACAGATCAGAATCGAATAAGTTTTCACAAAAGCACATTTCATAATTCCTGGAACCAGGGAGGAATAGACGTAATTTCGTCCCTAGCTCGGTTGGCAGCGAGAAAAGCTTTCTGCTTTACGTTTTTAAGTGCTTTGGAAGTAGAGCAGTTAATTTCTTCAGGAATCTTTGATGAGCCTCAGATACTAGATATGTGGTTCCCCTGTGTGTACGCTAATGTTTCATGATCTTCATTCGTCCCGACGAAGAGTTGCAAGCCCCGGGAAGTGGAAGTTAGGGGCACGGCCTGTAAATCAAGCTGACGGTATGGCCGACCGATAAAGGTGTATGATCACTCATACCGAGAAGTATCCATACAGATCTTCAGGATCTCAACGCAAGACCTTAGTTAAGCGAAGTTTGTATACAAAACTCTTACAACAGAGCTACAGTGATAATGCGAGGCTACGTAACATGCACAAAAGTATCAAACTTGATGGATATATATCGTCGAATTGAGCGCCACGGCTGGAGGATGTGCTGAGAAAGCTTTCGTAGAATTCGAAGCTTCTGCGGAGAACTATATATATAACTTTAGGTATAACGTCAGTTAGGGACAAGACCCCACTGATTCTCTCGTCTTCAATAAGCGGTCGTCTTGGTTGAGTGAGAAATCCGTTGCCTTATCACGTAGTGATAAAGAAGTCAACAAGCAGCAAAACCTGAGGATAACGTTCGGGTAGCCTGCCTCACATTCCGGAATGGAAGCTCAGAACAGTATACCCATCCGGTCAGTGGTCACTCGAACTGACACTTGCTACATTTCTCCCGCCTTTCAACCGTGCTTGCTTTCGGAAAAGAACAGGCGAGGGGACCAAATTCACTTCAGATAATGGGGACAAGGAAAACTCCAGTATTCCAAGGTCAAAGCTGAGAAACTTGCCATCCCGAAATTAAGTAACCTTTGAAGACAGTGCCTCCGATCGAGAATCTGAAAGACCAGGACCATAGACTCATGTCCAAAAGAAGCCACCAGACGTCTCCACCGCATGTTTCATACGGATAACTGTCCACCGCATGCTCAAAGATCGAAACTTGATACAGAAACTGATCAGAATAATTTGCGAGACAATATCCCATTGGACATTGCGGGTCAACTGCTCAGCTCGCGAAATTACTGGATAGTGGGTGCAGAAGGTATCGGATCAATTCACAGACGACAAGTTTTGTGCTCCTGAATCCTAATTCCTGATAATCGAGACCAATGATGTTTTACGGATGAGGCCAATTTGCCTTTTCTGACCATTTACAGCTTACAAGAAGAAGAAGGGAACAGAAGATTCGAAAAGTCAACGCGAGGAACTGGCGACGTTGCAAATTGGCAATACGTGTGCCTCCTGCTGCATGTAACCAGATAATACAACTTCGTCGAGTTGATGTAGAGGAGGGCCCGTTTCAAGCGCTTCATTTCACGGGTGACGGGCCCTGTCTTGCCCGGCCCATTGCGAGCCAATTCGGAATCCACCACTTCCATGCTACAGTACGGTATCGGGGTTGACGGTAAAGCAGATGGCTAGAATTTCTTTTCCACTGTCACATGACCAGCAAAGATTCCCTTGGGGTTCTAGTGGATATGTGGGCATCGCGCACAGTACAAACTTGGAAGTTCGACGACCTAAAGAGATATCAAGTCAACTTCACAAGTTCATGTGTTTGTTGTATAACTTAGCACAAGTGAAAAATAGGTACCCCTCCTTCTCCTTTCCCTCTCCCTCATTGTTTTATGTATAGTGAAGCGCAGTGAAGATTATTATAAGGTAAGCGGTACTATTCAGTTCTCCACATCGAAAGTTACGTTGCAAGGGATGGGAAGGAAGGAGGAGGGTTTTGGCGTGTTTGTACGAAAACGTTTTCATTATCATCCCCTCCAGAAATCTGCTTGAACACACCTCTGGTAAGTTTATTCCGTGTGATTACACCCCTTACTGGTTATAGATTGTGAAATCAGTCACTTTGTCATATTAATGACATGTCAAACTGCACACATCAATTTTTTAAGCATGTATTTATGATGTATATTTTATTATTTGAACGATTTGAATGAGATATTTAATCAGAGTCAAAGATAATAAAATCATAGATAACATCACAAAGTGATTGGTTTTACCATCGATTGTAAGTCAGGCAAACGCAACAAACTTACTGTGAGGCAGGAAAATTTCTATCATCCTCTCTCTAATGAACGAATTGTAGGGATTTCTCAGTGAACTACGTAGTGACTTATCTATACTCTTTAAGTTTAGGTCACGGCTTGCTGAAGTTTTCTGAATAGAATAAGTTGTTTTGGATTATAAATTATTGACTATTGGCATATCACTAAACAGGTTTACTAAGAGCATCTCCATCCCTATAGCGATAAAGACCTCTTTATCTCTAATTCACAGATGAAGAATGAATATCTTTATCTTTAAGAGAAATTTTTTTTCACTGCACTCCTTAAATGGATCTCTAAAGAATATCAGAAACTCAAACTTTTTCAAAACTACCGAAAACTATTCCTCAAATAGTTTGATATGGGGTTAAGGGGTCTTGATTGCAATCTTTAAATTAGGGAAGCGTGGTAGCTTTTAGAGAATACTGTAATAGCATATTCACCACGGTATTTAAGGGAGCCAGTTAGAGAAAACCTTACCACCGCTGATCTTTATACTAATCTTTAATTACTGAATTCTCTAAAAGTTACCGCGCTACTTAACTTAAAGATTGCAATGAAGAACCCTTAACGCCATATCAAACCTTTGAGTAGCAGTTTCTGGTTGTTTCGAAAAGCTTTGAATTTCTAATATTTTTTAGAGATCCATTTAAGAAGTGCAATTCCTCTTTTAAAGATAAAAATCTTTCACTCTTCATCTGTAAATTAGAGATAAGGAAGTCTTTATCGCTATACGGGTAGTGATGCTCTAAACCCTTTAATTAACATCCTATGTGTACTTGCATGTGTTTTTGACATAGTCTAACCTAGAATTGCTTATTGAGTATCCAGAATGGTTCTTGATGAGCCGCGGTTATCTGCATCATCCACCCATGACCGGGCGGCAGCACGGACGGTGGATGATCTCAGAGATGTCGTCTCATCCTCAACCACGTCCGAACATGGGTTTGGTTGAGCTGAGGTAAAATATTCTACCGCATTCATCCATCATCCGGAGATACTTCTGGATATTGCTATCTAGCAATATTGTGCATGGTGGATACCCTAACCGAGGATATGCATTAGTGGCAATTGCTTGCGTACTGTTCTCACATCCATCGAGTTATGTCTTGAGGGTGTCAAACTACACCTTGTATTGCATTTAGTGTGAGTACGAAATTAGTGTGATATATTGTTAGTAATAGTATTTGAAGCGAGGATTGAATTTTCAAGATATTTACATTAATTTGAAGTCGACAAAAAGTTAATGAGAAGATTGATAAAATGTTCCACTGTGCTATTTCAGCATATCAGTTCATGTTCTCTTGAATGCTTTCATACGTACTCTCTTCTAAAAAGAAAAAATATAGATATTGTATTATTTTGAAACCAAAATTACATATAGTGTACGTCTTGAAAACTCGCAAATCAATATTACCAACATCATGTCTCTTAAACTCAAGATTTCACTTAGTGAAGCCGACATTAAAGCTTATGTTATTGACTTACAACTCTTCATTTTTACATCTCTTCTTGTGTTTTCGTATTACACTTGATAATATATTTTGTCACTTTATCGACGATGTTTAGATTCTTTAGAAGAAGGTTCAAAAAACCTTCAGTTCCGAATTTGAAAGAGAAAGAGATGAGATTTAAAAAGTCCATAGATTTTTCAAATAACAAATTAAGAAATATCTACAATCAACAAATAATGTAATGAATAGACTTCCGTGCTGCTAAAGTTACAAGTCCGGTAACCTCTAACTATTTATAAATTAAATGTATGGATATTGACCTCCTCTATCGAAAGATGGAGGAGGTGGATAATATCCCACGGCCTTGTAAAGTGATCGCTAATCGTAACGTAAATTTGAAAATGAAGGGCACGGGCTAAAGGCGGAAGGCGCTAAAAGCACGTATGATATATTATGGTCCCATAGAATATCCTTAGCCCCATCAAATATCTTTTCTCAAGACCTTGTACAGTGATCGTTAATCATAACATAAATTTGAAAATGAAGGGCGTGGACTAAAGACGGAAGGTGCTAAAGACACGTATGATATATTAATGACGGCGATCATTTTAATATGCCGCCTCCACGTAGACCTTTGAAATAAATCAACCTGCGCGTGACAGGTTTTTTTGTTGGCCGTGGCAGCTGTACCTAGCTGGCATGGTCCGCATGACGGCGTCACGCGGACGCTGTGCAGGGAAAGACGACGGGGGCTGGATTCACATTGATTTGGTGATCTTTTTCGTTTGCATGATGGCGGGTCTGTACTGCACGGGCCTTGCTTTCTCGGTCTTGCTTTCTTTCTCGGCGGTCGTTTTTGATCGCAGGGTGGCAGAGACAGTACTGCACGGACAGGGGTTGGGGTCTTGCTTTCTGAGCCTTACTTTCTCGGCGATCGTTTCTCAATTTCTCGTTTCTTTCTGTCTTCTTGCTTCATTTTTCGCATGGATTTGTCGTTCGTTTCGTTAGCAGGAGCATGCAGATGTAAGACTGCAGGGCAGGGAGGACGACACGGAGATTAGGCCTTACTTTCTCATGGATTGTTTTTGTTCTCACGGTGACTGAATTGTAGTGCGGACAGGGGTGGTGACAATACGATGAGTGATGATTTTTGTCTTTGGTCACCACATAGCCACGGGAAGTAGGGGAGTACACGCGATGGCGTGAGAGCCATCATCCCTTCCTTGACCACGGTCGCCGTGGTCAAGGCTACCGCACCATTGCTACCGATTTTGCTGTTTCCAGTTGAAAACTAATCAATTTCTTTGTTTTTTGCATGGATTGGACGATCTTTTTTGTCCGCAAGGTGGCGGGACTGTACTGCACGGGCAGGGGTCGGGGCTTTGCTTTCAAGGTCTTTCTTTCTCAGCGATCATTTTTGTTCGCAAGGTGACGAAGACTGTAGTGCGCATATAAGGGTCGGAGCTTTGCTTTCTGAGCTTTGCATTCTCGGCGATCATTTCTAGATTTCTCGTTTTTCATTTCTCGATTTGTGTCTTTTTGCTTCATTTCTCGCATGGATTTGTCATTCGTTTAGTTCGCAGGGGCATGCTAGACTAAGACTTCAGGGCAGGGAGGATGACACAGAGACTGCGGATAGAGGACGAGGCCTCGTTTTCTCACCGATCATGGTCAATCTTTGCTTCTCTTTGATTACAACGAAGACGGAAGGGAACTGCGAGCTTTCTACTTCCACTTGGAGAGGAGTGTTAAAGCGAGATGGCGTAGACGAAGCGAGGGATGGAGACGCCCAATTCTAAGTAAATCATGTCGTTTGTTGACAATGACAAAGATCGTCACTCATGATGACAATCTTTGTCGTTGACCACCACATAACCACGGAAAGCAAGACAGTAGAAGGACGGCGTGGAGTCCTTTCTTGACCATGACCGACTAGCGCACCATTGCTACCGTTTTTGCTGTTTCTAGTGGAAAATTGACGACATCTCGCGCAAGTGGGGAACTTCAGCAACACAATTCTGCATTCTTTTTGTAATCGAGAAGCTTCACGACATTTCGTAGAACTGGAAAACATTCCGACGGCAGTCGCAGTAGCAGCCGCATGGGGAGTTTGGTCTTTCACTTCTAGACTCAGCAAATTTCTGTTTGGCGCACGCTGCTCGCGCCAAGCTACGAGACCAAGCCGATATTGCTGCCTCAGCGACATACAGAGAAGCGTTGAATCTCTTAAATTGTCCTTGTTTCCTCTTCTCTTCTATTCTTATCTTCTATTTTTGAAATGTCCCAAGCTCTAGAGTTTACAGACATTCTCTTCGAGAAAGAGGACACTGAAGAGACCAGATGTATCTTGTCAGATAATCTTCATGTTCATGCAACTCCGCCTGATAACCCTTGTGACAATTCCATCATAGAGAGGTTTTCCTTCGATTATTTAGAAGCAGTTTGTTCTGATCGGCATCATTTTCAATGCCAAGTGTATCGCTTTCGTAGACCTTGAACTTCACCACCATATCAACTTTTCATTCTTTTGGAGATGCCAAATTTTATAAGCTTAGATCTTACATCTCTATCGATTTTCAGTCCTGCAACGTCTCGCTTGAATTTCTCATTCCAGGCTTCGACTTTGCACTCATCTGTAAATTATTTTCCACTGTCTTGTCTCAGGTTGTGATCGATCTCTTCCATTACATCGGCTCTGGAGAAAGTTGGTTGATTCTACGTGACTCCAACTCTATTCTCTTCTCGTATCCAAAATTTCTGCAGTCTCCGCAGGATCCTCATCTTCTGAAACCAACTGTACATGTTGTCTATCATCTAAACTGCATCCACTGTGTTTGTGAGGAAGTTAAACCGTCTATTTTTTGTTTTGGATGTAATCATTTTTCTTACTCGTCTGATGTTGTTGCGAAGAGTAGTCAGAGCTAAACGTGCTGCCAGTCCACAGCCTCCGTCAGATACGCGAAGAGTTCTAGTTCCCAAACTCCTAGAAATGTCGATAACTGTCAACTGCACGAGAGGGACCTAGACATGTGTTACTAGCCACCCTTGTGTATATTTCTAGAGAATGATTGCACCAGTGGCTTGCTATTCATTGAGAGAGGCGGAACTTTGCTGCATTTGCATGTACAGGGTGTGATTTCTCTTCAGGCTACGAGCAATGTACAGATAAAACAACGACTCTTGGTCATTTTAGGATGGAAATATGTTAACAGACCAGTGGGCTAGAAAGTTTACGTCAAGCTGCTCAGTAATAGAGGACTTCATACATTCGTTGGCATGATCAGATATTGTATGAAAGACAAAAGAGAACTGCATCATCAATCGGTCATGAAGAACGTCTCAAGCGCCATGCTGGAGGACGAGCACAATTTATTTACTTTGCTGGATGCTGCAGATATGAAGAACCGGGTGGAGCTCAACTACAGCAATATCCTCCGACGTGTTTGCAGTTTAATAAGTATCGCAGCAGACATCCATTGGGTACGGTTCTTCGAACATGTCTCATATCTATGATACGCTCTGATAAGTACACACCGTCTCGCCGGTGGCTCATGACCTATGATATACAAAAAACACGCAATGATTCTCTATGAAAAGATATCATTCGACCTGAAATTGTTACAATTGCAGATATAGACAATGTTCTCTTTGCTCAGACACGTGCACGCTATTTCACTGCCGAGCAAACAAATGCTGATATTCACGAGGAGGAATACATACTTGCGACCTCTCCAACACTTGAGTGCAACAGAGCTGTGCCTAATTTCCAAGACGTGAACGCCCTTCTGGAGTATATGTCTATACGTAACGCCTTGGATAGGAACTTGACAGCCAACAGAGTATTTATAGGTAAAGTCATATTTCTCTCTGTACGTTACTCTTTGTGTTCTTCCCATGTAGCCATACTGTCAGCACTAACAATGGATCATGCTTGTTGTAGGTAGCACGACGGATGAATAACATAACAGCGAGTATAAAGCCACTCTAAGCGCTACAGCGAGTCCAACTGTCTCATAGAGACAAGTTATCACTTGACTTCTCTCATTTTTTCTCTATATTTTTGACTTTCGTTTTGAAGAAATAGCGAGCATAGCGATAGCCAATACGATCGTTCCATGAGATCGTAATGCTGCCCTCACAGCTGTGACGGACTGCCACATGTTATTATTATTAACTTCCAAAAAGAATAAAGTTATTGTTGGCTCCATGTAGTCTTTCATCTACAGCCGCTATTTTATGCCTTGCTGACTTTCTAATTTTTCTCTTGCTCGCACCTTGCTACTGTGCGTTATGTAACAATAACAGTAAAACGACTATCTCATGTATATCTCCTATTATTAACCTCATCGGCATCCTGCTGCTACGTGTTATATACTGTGCGACAAACACAGAAACGAGCACACCGATATATATGCAATGTCTGTCCTCAATGAAAAACGGAATTTCGTGCCACGCGAGGTTCAAAAAAACAACCTATCTTCATTTTATAACAACAAGGACTGTGCAATAAGATATAAAAAACTCGAGCAATGAACTAACTGTACAACAAGTGAATATGCAATTGCTCTAAAGATAAGGTTTATGCAAGCGAAGGTGATGGTTCACTTCTTCCATCTTCAATGGGTTAATGATTCATACTTGAGAGAGACGTTCTTGACTCACGAGAGGCGTGATGGACGCGAGAGAGAGCGACGGGGGAGAGGAGGAGGTAGAGAGGGAATGGGGACGTGTGCTAAGTAAACTAGGAATGGGTACTTAGGAGAGGTTGAGACAAGAGTCCGAAGGAAGACGTGATTAGCGGAGGGTTGCCATTTAGGGTTGAGTAATTAGTCTTGGGCAACTCCACATTATCGAGAGAAATGACGAACGAGGGAGAAAGGGAGGTATCTTAGGATTCGAGACGAGACAAAGAAGTGAGAGTACAAAGTTTGTGGGTTTTGAAGCAACAAGGAACAAAGGGCAGTAGCAAGACACCGAGTTAGAGAAAAAACGTAGTCGAAGAGAATCACTTAATATGATCAACTCGAGGAGAACAGGAAACCCAGATAAGAGCAAGGCAACAGTGGAGGGGCTCCTCTACTCGCAGAAGAAACGTAACACAACGAGCGAGGAAGAGTCGGAAACAGTTGGAAGACAAGAAGAAGATATGATAGTTTCCAGGCATAAGGAAGGAGAACCAGAGTCACCGTCGTAGCCGATTTCGACGGAGGAGGTCTCCACAGTAGACCTCAGCCGGGACGCCTCCACTGACACTGTGGGGCCAGAAGGAGTGAGACGGTCCCAAGGGGGGAGGAATCATCCCGAAAGTCGAGAAAGTGGGTCTCAGCAGCAAGCAAAAACCACCACAAGGGGGGTGGGGTACTGTAGTGACGTAGGATTTCTCCTTTTGCCCATTTAGTATACAAGATATCGTTCCCACAGAGGATTTGCACAAGTAACGCTGCTCTAAGTTCTAAGATCTGTTCAAACACACAAACACACGGGTTTTGCCTAGAAATCCCGTCTTCTCACAAAACCTACACAAAACAACACGTCTTCCAGACACGCCAAATGGTGCTCTGGACCCAAACAAACAACTACCAATTACAATATCACACAACTATTCACAGAGAAGCTCGGGAAGACGATCTTCCTACTTCCAGGTTGCTTCTTCCGGTCTTCTCGATACCGTCTTTCCGAAGCGATTCTCGTCTTCTGGGGGTTTAGCTCGTCTTCTCACACCTCCAGAAGGCTGTCCGGCTTCACAGAAGTCGACTAGTAACAGTCGTCACACCTTACTCTCACACTCACATTCCAATCGGGTTAGATTAATCACAGGGTGTATGCCCTCTGTAGCCTTCCCAGGCTTCTGTCTACGGAAGTTGTCTTCCTGCAACACTACAACGACATTCACCTTCACGGAAGCTCAATAGAAGTATCAGAAACTCACTAGAAGAAGGTAAGAAGATGGGGAAGATGGGAGAAGATGGGGAAGATGAGGGAAGATGGGAAGAAGAAGAAATCCAAACAAGAGAAAACAGGATGAAAAAGGGCAATTAAGATTTCGACAGGCTTCTAGTCCGGGGACTGACTAACAAGCCATCCCTGCTTGTAATAGTTTGGGGAGGAAGACAACAAACGTGAGTACTGTAGCACCGTCTTCTACTCGAGGATGTCGTCTTCTGTTGCGGGAAGAAGGCTTCTTTCTTCTTCACTTCGCTGCTCTGACTGCTCTGTCTTCTGGGATCCCTTACCCAGAAGACCGTTCGTACGTAGATCCCAAGTGCTCTACTGAACGAGTCAAGCTACACTCCACAACTGTTGACATTCACCGCCACTCAAGAAGAACACTTCTCATGCACAATTGGGAGCGAATTCAATACATTCCATCACCCAGAAGACATGAGCGAAGCTGCTGCACTCAAATCCACAATCTATTCCCCGAGAAGAAGTCACAATGGCATTGGGAAGCTCACTCTCGCTACTTCCTGCGTCTACTCCTCGACACACCAGCCTAGCTAACAGGACTGCACGAGGATGCCGTTCCCTGTTCCTAGACTGTCCACTACTTCTATCTACATCTTCAAATCCACTGCTGGTGCGAGTATGCAGACCCCTCCTGTATATTCCAAGACTATTCGTATGTTTCCAACGACGGGTGTAGTGTGCTAAGACTGTCTCTGCTCTAATGTGTCTCGCCTGCCTGCCTGTAGAATCGGTGTGTATGTTCAGTTACTACAGAATCCTACAGAACTGGCAGAACTGGCAGAGCTCCATTTCCTACTCTACGATCCTACTTAACTATCTGCCTCGAGAGTCAGGGGAGACGACCACCAGGGAGAGAGAGAGAGACGCTGACAAGAGGTTGTCACCTCACATGCATGCGGTCCCTCTTCCCAATTAGCCCTCCACTGTGTTACTCTTACGCTACCTATGCTGCCACATGGGGTCCTAACTATTTTTACATGAAAAACTGCCACCCTTAAGATAGCATGTCCGATCCTACTAAATCTGGAAGTGTCGATTAAGTTTGCTAACTACTCTGATTGCTCGGTGGTAATCTCTACATGATCTGCTCCTACCGGAGCTACTACCTCGACTTCTGATGGGCTGGGAAGCCCTGCACTTACCTCGGGTACCACTAAGGTAGCTTCCCTCTCCTCGCTCTTCGCTGGCCCTGTTGTTTCTGCGGCTGCGTCTTCCTCGGCTTCGACTTCGGAAGACGAGTCGAATGGTGCGTCTTCGGTCTTCTGAGGCACAGATGCAGTACTAGGGACCATGGCGACCTCATAGGGGTCCGGGGAAGTCGCTTCCTCCACGCAGAATACCTGGGAAGACGGCTGGTCTTCCTGTCTTCCAGAAGACATCATGTCTTCCGGGGCGTCTTCTGGAGTCTTCTCGTCTTCCAACGCTGTCACCACCATGTGTACAGCGAGATCGAACTCCTCCTTCTCCATTCCAGATCCAGTCGAGGGTGCTGGGGTTTGGGAAGATGCGGTTGCAGGTGTTGGAAGTGAGGGAAGACCATAAAGTGTCTTCACTCCTTCTATCTGTCTATCCAAGTACCTGAACATGCTATCTCTGCATTCCACCAACCTCGTCTTGGACTCGCTGTCCCATTCCCTAGCTAAGGTAAGTAACTTCTTACCCGCGGTGAAGTTGAACTTCTTCCGAAGCGCTTCCACCGACTGTGCCAACATCTTCAGTGCACGGGCCTCTGCTGCTTCCCTCTGCGTCTTCTCCACTGCAGCTCGTGCTTCTGCGGCTTCTCGCTGCATCTTCCAAGTGGTCTGCTCTTATGCGAGGGCAGTGATCTTCTCCCGCACTCGGAGAACTTCCTGATCGCGCTGCTGTACTCGCGTCTGCAACTCCTGGTTGCTCTTCCGAAGTTGCATCGACTCCTTGGCAGAAGCGGCTGCTTCCGCCTTGTACCTGGCTGCAAGCTTCTCCGTAGTGCGGAGGCTAGCTTCCAGCGACTCCGTCTTCTGCTGGCTGTCTTCCTGTCGCAGCAAGATGCGCAGGCCGAATCCAGGCTGTAAAGGCTTCTCCTGTGCTCTCGCTCTCCTTTCCAACAACTCCATAGCGGGCTGGATCTCCTTCTGGAAGTAGGCAATGAACTCCTCCAGTGGTCTTCCTGCGGAAGACAAGTTCATTTCCACCACTCGCTCCATGGTGTCGACTTCGTCTTCCAGAGGCAAGGAAGCCTCTTTACACCTCCTCGCATCGCAGTAGGAGTGCCCATCCATCCTTCGTCTTCTGGAGTCTTCGGAAGACTCCCAGGTGTTACAGAAGCTGTCTTCTGTTCCGATCGGGTACTCAGCAAGTCTTCCTCTGAGTCCGACTCTGATCCTGAATGAATGAGGGAGATGGGTGTCCTCGGTACACTTCTGTGACCCATCTTCCTCACTGGCGTGGCGTCTTCCGACCCACTAGACTCGTCTTCCCTCACCAGAAGCGTCTTCTGGTGAGAGCCGGGCCTCAGCTGTGGCATCAGAGTGAGAGGGGGCGTTGCTGCTGCCTCTCGGTCATCGTCTTCCGAGGTCTCCTCCTTCACCTCCTGTCGCTCCGTTGGTCCATACACTGCCAGCTGATCTTCCCTAAGATCCCCCATGGCTACATACAAGTAGCAGAAGAAGGGCGTCAGATGTCCTCCCGCCGGGGTACCCAAGTATGCTAGCTCCGTCTGTACATAGTTGTGGATGTACGCGCCCCAGTAGATTGGCACTCTGTCATCCCGCACTGATTCCAGGAACTCCACGTCCTGATCTCCTAAGTACCTTGTCTTCTGCGCTTTTCCTTTGGGGAAAAGATGCAGAAATAACTTCGCCAGAAGTCGCTTCTTCGGCTCCCGGTAAGACTCTATCTTCCAACCGTTCCTCCCCTGCCTGTCTTCCACGAAAAGGCAGGTGGTACTCCCAAGCACATGCCATGAACTCACAATCCTAGGCAAGATCTTCTTCTCGTACCAATATCCTCGGTTCTCGGTCTCAGGCCTGTGAAACGCCTTACGCCACCAGTCTTCAGTCCAGGAAGACGGTCTTCCCCGAGCTACTCCTGCCTTCGTAGGTACACGGTTACGCGGTGGTAACGCGGCCCACACCTCCTCCAGAAGCTCTTGATCTGCGAGGTTCCAATCCCACATGAAGAAGTCGAGACCCAACTCCTTGAGGAAAGGAGTGGCCTCGGCCAATTCTGCCGCTGGTAACACCAAGCCTCGCGGATGCATCGACATACATGGAAGATCTGTTGCACTAAACCACAAGCACCTACTATGAGCTGAAGGCTCAGTTCTTCCTGAGTGCCCACCGTCTAGCTTCTACTTCTCAGAAGACGAAACTAGTCTTCCAGAAGACAGCTACTCCGTCTTCCGGGATTCTAACAGTACTTCCTAGATAGCTCTCATCTTCCGAGCTATATCTAAACAATCCTATCTAAGCAAGGCCTCTCATGGATTACCAAGAAGACAACCCACCTTGCATTACATCCTACTTCCTATCAGAAGATACAAGATATGCGAGAAGTAGAGTATGAGAAAGGTTCAGAAGATGGTTACGGGCTCCTGCGGTGACAGTGGTCTCTGGGAAGACACTTGGGACAGCTTCCGATTCAATGTCGTTCTCGGAAGACTTCTCGAAGTCAGACTTCCCTTCACTGGTCTCACCTGTCTTCGTCTTCCTACACGCAATCTATCCTCACAACAGACTCAAGACAACTGCACTCTATTCTTCTGACTTCTCACCTCTCATACGCACTCAGAAGAAGCTTGCTGCATGATGGGAAGACATGACCCTCGACCATTCCCTCCAGATTCTGCCAGCAAGACTTCTCACAACTCTCTTCTAAGTTCGGGAAGAAGAAGGAACGGCTGCTATGGGTCGGACAGAAGAGACCCGAATGGACCCTCGCGTCTTCTCGCTCATTTTGCCAGCCTTCCAGTCTTCTAGTCTCTCTAGGAAGATGGGGAGTTGAGAAGCTTGGAAGACCGGGAGACACAGGCCTAGTTCCCGACTTCCAACTTCTCGAAATAACAAAACAACTCACCAAGCCACTCAGGATTCGTACCAAGTCTCTCTAAACACAAAAGCAAAGCAAATCCACTCTTGATACGAATTGTGTTCAGTCGACTTCCGAAGACAGTCTTCCGAAGATGTCTTCCGAAGACAGTCAAGTTCAAGAAGCGTCTTCCGAAGATGTTCCCATCTTCCGAATCGTCTTCTGTTCCAAGTTTCGGGGATAGAGAGGTAGGGGGTAGGGAAATTGATAGTTGGGGTCTCCAATTTGAGGGCTAGGAGTAGGGAAGCTCGAATTGAGCTCGGGAAGAAGCAAGGAGATGTCTCGACAGAAATTGGGCAGCTCTTCCGCGCCCAATGTCTCAATAGAAAGAATGGGGGTGGGGTAATCGATCAGGCTGCCTGCACACAATCAAGGAAGCGCGGGGAGTACCAAGAAAAGGCGAGAAGAAGTGGGAGGGGAAAAGAACAGGGGGAAGAACCTCTACAGTCTTCTTCGGCTCCTCGAGTTGCCTTCGACGTCCGCGCGCTTCTGGCTCTTGTCATAGCTTCCAATGCGACTCCACACGACTGCGCCTGCTGTCAATTTCGGTCCACACCTTGATTCCACCTCTGCTTCTACTCGCCACTCTTCACTGTCAGCTTCTCGGAAGCTCCACAGAAACGCCTTCGCTTTCTCTGCTGTTTGTGCTCCCGCAATTCAATCTCACCCTTCGTCTAGCTTCCAACTTACTCTCTCCTACCTCGATGTCTCACTTGATTCCTCTCTCAATGCTAGCTCGCGAAGCTCACTCTCTCAATCGATCTTCTTCAGGCGCGCTATGCTGCGGGAAGTTGGAAGGTGTCTAATGTGCTTCCTCACGCATCTTCCCCGCAGATTAGGGGTTCTCGTCCTTGGTGTGTTCCTGACCTACCTACCTATTCGGTGCGCTCCAGTAGGTACACCTACTGTCTTACCCGAAAACTCGTGGTTGGTCCTTCGCGGTCGCTGTCTTCTGGAAGATAGGTGTCTTCCGCCGTCTTCCCATCTTCCGCCGTCTTCTCGTCTTCTGAAGACGCAACTGAGAAGATGATCTTCCGAAGACGGTTGTCTTCTGAAGAAGTCAACTTCTTATTACAAACAGCTCTTAAGATCATCTTCCTGTTAAGGAAGACGTAACCTTAAGTAACAACGCTTCTTCAGTTATACAAACAAGTCATTATTCTTAAAAATTTTAAAAATTCGTGCATCCTGTAATTTGTGGGCACCACATACGCCCACCCTCACATGTTTGCGTCCCCGCAAACATCAGTGGTTCCTGCACTTTGTTTACGTCTAGTACTTCTTGACGTGCCACCCATTAACACGAGTGGTCATCAGTGTATCGTCCAACTCTTCCAACTGCAAGGAGTCATTGTCGAAGACCTCTAAGACACGGTAAGGTCCCATCCAGCGAAGATGAAGTTTCCCGAGGAACTTAATATGACGGTTGTCGTAGAGAAGCACCAAGTCCCCATCCACAACAGTCACCTTCCTCAACTTGCTATCGTAGTTTACCTTACGTTGCGCTTGCACCTCGTATGTCTTCTCCAAAGCTGCATTCCTGTCTTCTTCAAACTCTACGAAGTTCAGAAGACGCTGCTCCTGGCTCTCTTCTTCTCCCATGCGTTCGGATACGGCTAACCGGTATGTTGGGACCTCTAACTCTATGGGCACAATGGGCGTCATGCCGTAAGTTAGGTAGAAAGGCGTCTTCTGGGTTGTGACTTTAGGTGAAATTCTGAAAGCCCACAACACAGATGGCAGTTTCGTGTCCCAGTCATACGCATGGTTAACAGTTACCTTGTTCAAGATGTTACACAGAAGACCGTTCGACTTCTCCGTTAGCCCATTCGCTTTCGGGTTGTATGACGTCGTCTTCCGATGCTTAATCCTGAAGTATTGGGTCAGGAGGGAGATAGTCTCATTTAAGAAATGAGTGTCCCTATCTGACACCAATTCCAGCGGACATCCATACCTAGTGATGATGTTATGTCATAGGAACCTTGCTACTACTGCGGCATCGTTCTTTCTCGTGGCCTCGCCTTCCACCATCTTGGTGGCATAGTCGGTAGCTATTAAGATGTACCTTGCTCGTGTTCTTCTTGCCACCGGGGCGATAGGACCTACAAAGTCGATTCCCCACTTTTCGAACAGGGCAAGCGGAAGAATGGGAGTAAGAGGCCACCTTGTTGTAGCGGTCGGTCTTCCCACCCTCTGGCATGCATCGCACTTCCTGATCTCCTGAAAAGTGTCTCGGTACATAGTTGGCCACCAGTATCCGGCGTCTAGCATCTTCTTCACTGTGGTCTTCAATCCGGAGTGATCCCCAGCATCTTCGTAGTGAAGACCTGTGATCACTGATTTTATCTCTGACGGCTCGAGACATCTTCTCAGCTTCTCGTCATGTCCCTTTCGAAACAGGATACCCTGGAAGATAGCATATGGACCTGCCTTGTGTAAGAAGACGGCCTTCTGCTCCGCATCAATTCCCTTGGGATACTGTTAGTCTTCCAAGAACTTCCTCAAGTCCTTGAAGATCGACTCTTCTGTGGAAGTCGCAAAGACTGGATCAGAAGATCTAGTCTCGTCTTCTGGGAAGCAGGCGGTACGCCCCCCTCAGATGAAAGTGTCTCTGCGAAAACTGAAAACAACTTCTCGTCAGGAAACTCGTCTTCCACTTCATCTTCTCGTCGTTCTGTTTCCAATCTGGATAGGTAGTCAGCATTAACATGCTGTCTTCCGGGCCTGTACTCAACTGTGTAAGTAAATTCCTGGAGTAGGAGAATCCACTTAGCTATCCTACCGGACAAATCTGCTTTCTTTACAAGATGTTTCAAGGAGAAGTGATCTACATAGAAGACGAACGAGTTTGCTAGAAGATAGTGTCTAAACTTCCTACAGGAGTAAATCATGCCAAGACACTCCCTTTCGGTTGTCGAGTACTTTTTCTCTGCATCACTGAGCTGTCTTCTCGCGTAGTAGATGGGATAATCCTTCTTCTTCTCATCTTTCTGACTCAACACCACCCCGATGGTGAAAGCAAAAACATCCACATAAATGTGGAAGACTCTTTCCCAATCAGGCGGCCGTAGGACAGGGGATTCCGACAGAAGCCTCTTCATTTCTTCAAATGCTTCCTGCTGCTCAGAAGACCAAATGTATGGTTCGTCTTTCTTCAGCAACTTAGTGAGTCTCCCTGCTACCTCTGCGTACCTGTCATTAAACCTCCTGTAGTATCCTACGTTGCCAAGGAAGCTTCTCAACTGTGTCAGGTTAGCAGGTGGGTGGAGTTTCATGATGACTTCCACCTTAGCATAGTCGACTTCTATACCTCTTCCGGAAATCCTATGTCCTAGCAAGATCCCTTCTGACATACCAAAGAAGCATTTCTCAAGGTGAAGTGCCAAACGATGTTCTCTACACTTCAGAAAACACTTCCTTAGAAATATCAAGTGGTCTTCTCTTGATCCAAACACACAGAAGTCATCCAAGAAAATCTCCATAAAGGTGCGAAGATACTCCTTGAAGATTGTAATCATCAACCTCTGGAACGTGGCGGGTGCATTGCATAAACCAAACGGCATTTGATTGTACGCGTACGTGCCCCAATCAGTAGTGAAAGTGGTTTTCGACTTGTCTTCTTCTCTGATTGAAACTTGGTTGTACCCAGAATACCCATCCAGGAAGCTGTAGAACTCATGTCCTGCTACCTGGTCTAACACAGAGTCGGTGAATGATAAGGGGTGGTGATCCTTTTTCGTGGCCAAGTTCAGCTTCCGGAAGTCCTGACACACTCGGATCTTCCCTGTCTGCTTCTTCGGCACGATGACAATAGGAGCTACCCACTCACTGCTAAGTACTGGGAAGATGACTCATGCCTTCAAGTATTGGTCAATCTGGTCCTTCACCAGAAGCGAGTACTTGGGGTTGAGCCGGTACTGCCTCTGCCGTGCAAGAACAACGCCCTCTAGCAAGTCGATGCGATGCTCTCCCAACTCTCGAGGTATGCCCTTCATGTCTTCTATGGTCCACGCGAAGACATCCTGGAACTCCGTTAGAAGTTCTCGAAAGTCTTCCAACTGCTGGCCCTCGATCACCTTGGAAAGCTTCAGCTTCTTCCCAGGAGCAACCTCCATCTCTTGGAGATCATCCGGGTCTACCATTCCTTCAGTGTGGCTGTACTCACTGGCACCAAAGTATTCCGGTTTGGGAGCTTCTTCTAGTTCAGATTCGTCTTCTGGAAGACCAACTGTCGGACCTTCCGAAGAGAAGACGGTATTCTCGTCTTCTGGAAGACCAACTGTCGGATCTTCCGAAGGGAAGACGGTAGTCTCGTCTTCTGGAAGCTCTTCTTCCGCAATCTCGTAGCACTCAATGTATCCACAGACCACATCTTCCACTTTCTCTGCTACTTCTGTAGCACACACGTTATTCACCATAAACTCATTATACCGTTCATCACTGTCAGAAGACGCAGCCGAGTCTTCTGAAGTGTACCCCTCTGTTGTAGACGGAGTTTCACCTTGGTGTCCAATCTTGATCCAAGGAAGCGAGACCTTAGCCTTCTCACCTGGCTTGGGTGTAGGATTGGGAAATCTCAAACGATGCCTTCTCCAGTCGGTGTTCACATTTGCAGCATACAGCCATGGTCTTCCTATCAACACCTGATATCCAACCTTAGCTACAGGTCGCAAAATGATGTAAGTGAGGTAAAAAGATACTCCACCAATTACCGTGAGGACATCTTTCAGTTGCCTCAAAGGTCGTCTTCTGGTCTGCTCCGCCATTCTGAGAATTCTCGGAGTAGGCTGGAACTCAGTGAAGCCTAGGGCATGCGCCGTTTCTTCCGTCATGATGTTAACTCCGGAGCCGGAATCAATGGGTACCTTCTTCAGAAGACAGCCATGGATCTCCATATCAAGTTCTGGGGCTCTCAAGTCCTCATGCTCTATCTTTAGGATCGGGGTGCTCTTGGGAAGTTTAGCTGCCCTCCTCTTCCTCGATCCTCGAAGCACAGATTGTAACAACTTCCTGTAACCAGCGTTGTCATCCAACAGCTGTTGGAAGGTTACATCCGCCTTCTGATTCCACAAGTCTCGTAAGAAGTCGTAAGGAGATCTTTTTAGAAGAGTGACTGGTGTTTCCAACAGAGAAGATGTAGTGGCTACTTCCTTGGGTGGAAGACCAGAAGAGTGTCTTCCCTCGACTGGAGGCTGTTCTCGTGAGACAGGTGTCGCCGTAGTCGGTGTAGGAAGCTGCTGTACTATCTTCCGTCTCTTCTCCAGGTCTTCTTGCATGATCGCTTCAACCTCTTGTCTTATGTCAGGAGCAAAGTACTTCGGATCTTCTCGGTCGTAAGTAGGAGAAGACGGCCGCTCGGGAGAAGATGACCTCTCCTTACGCTGCTTCTTCTTCTTGACGTCCTTCTGGCGAGATTCTGACTTCCCTTTGCTTCTGGTACTTACCTTGAACACAGCTTCATCCAAAACTTCCTCTGGAGGCCAGCTATCTGAATTCGGGTCAGGATTCCAAACAGTACCATCCGTCAAAGTGAGAGATGACGCTTCTTCAGGTGTCTTCATCTTCTGAGCTGCAGTCGTATTCTGCAGCTGAGGTTCCTTTACTTCGCGCTTCCCGGGGTCTGGTTCGTCTTCCTCGATATGGAGACAATCCGTACAATCCCCAGGATCTTCTTCTTCTACCGTGATGTGATGTACCACTGCTAACTCGAGTTTAGAAGATGATGCAGCTTCTGCAGGAGGCGTGGTATCTGCAAATCTCACCATTTGTCGTGGCCGTAAGGTCTGAGGACAATTCCCTGTGAAATGACCGGCTTCCTTACAGTTTCCACACAAGGGCACTTGCCCAATCTGTCTTCTCGGGTGAGGACAGGTGGACCACCAGTGTCCTGTCTCTCCACAATTATTGCACGCTCCAGGAAGAGGGTTGAGAGGTCATTGTGATGAAGACGGCTGCCAAGGCGTCCGGGTCTGTACATTGCTAGCTCTATCCCTCGGTACATAACGATTATATTGGGCGGGAGGCGTAGGAGTGAAGGGTTGGATCGTCTCGATCCTATAGCAGGTTTCCCCACTGGGATCGTGTAGATATCCCTCATCATCTTCTTCCCATCCTGCCCAGTTGACAGCTTGGTCCTGCGTACACTGATCTCTGGTGTGTCCGGAAGAGTTACAAAGGTTGCACCAAAGGTTTGGCCGGGAAGCCGTAGGCTGCTTCCGCTTGTCCTTCTGGTTCAAAAGATGAACTTTCAGGTCGGCAAACTGTTTCAGAACCTCATCGATGCGGGGATCAGGTGCAGACTGAATGATCTGAGTTTGAGGCATCTTCTGCACAACTTCCTCCCTTGCTCGCGTCTTCTCCTTCTTCTTCTTCCGCGTCTTCTTCTCTTGTTCAGATTCGGATTCTGAACTTTCGACAGTAGACTCTTCAGAAGTAGAGACTGCTTCCGAATCACTGTTATCAGTTTCAGTGGACTTGGACTTCTTCTTGGACTTCCGAGAAGACTTCTTCGACTTCTTGGACTTCTTCGAGATCTTCCCTTTGTCTTTCGTCATATTCCGAGTGATGCTCGAGATTTCATACTGCTCGGCATGCTTCTGTACCTCCGCTAAATCATCACCTCCTCCTCTTCTGCAGTACAATTCCATATCCTGAGACAATCCTCCCAAGTACCAATCCACAGCTTGCTGGGCACAGTAGCCGGGTCTTCCTTGGTTCTGAGGGATGTGATCCAAGAGATCTTCAAATCTCTCGGTGTAATCTCGCAGTGTCTCTTTCTTCTTCCGTTCGAGCCTCTGAAGCTCTATGAGGGTCATACGATCGTAGCCCACTCCTCTGAACCTCTTCAGAAAAGCTGCCTTCAGAGTAGCCCAAACGGCCATTACTACAACATCATCCAACGTTTTACTCATCCACTTCCTTCCTTTCCCTTTGATCAAACTGGGAAATACACGGAGTCTGTCAACATCAGCGTCTTCCTTGTTGGATCTAGAGATGGTCTCGACCATCGTGATGAAGTCGTCCGCATCATCATCATCGTCGTACGGATGGTACTTCTGCCGAGTGTGGGAAGTCATGTTGACTACCGGCTGGTGCGACTGCCAACTTCTTTCTTCCTCAGGTCCAGGTGGTGGAGATGGTCTTCTCGAAGGTCCAGGCCTGTCTGAATCAGGGAGATCGTCTTCTGAGTCAGAGGTACTGTCACTGCTACCTCCCGAGACGTCTGGAACAATCTCCTCCAGTCTTCCCTCACCTTGAGAAGCTTCTCCCGCACTTGGGAAGACGTCTTCCGAGTAACCAGTACCGAAATCTACTTTATACACGTGATCACCCGGTTGGTTTCTGTCTTCGCCAAAGATTATGCTCGGATGGAAGGCTCTTCCAACTCTACCGATCGGATCTTCCTGAGCTCTTCTTCTTTCCTTTGGTGTCTCAGGGATATCCGCTGATCTCTAGAAGCGGTTCGCTGGGGTGAGTTTACCCACTCAGAATCTTTACCCGTGCGTCTTCTGCTTTTTCCTCCGGTCGGAGGCATCCACCAGAGTACTGAGAACAGATGTCTCTCTTTTTCTACCACTAGATCCGGGAGACCAAATGACTGAACAACCGATCACAAGTTCAGAACGTCTTCTTCTCCTGCTTCTGGTTGCACTCACTGCAATCTTCCAAGATAGAGTCTTCCAAGGAGTTCTTGGAAGCAGGGAAGCGGCTTCTTCCAACTTTCCCTGAGGTATCTTATCAGCTTCTGGTTGCGATTCCCGTCTTCTAGCAAGATAGAGTCCCACAACACATTCAACTACAATCGAAGTTAGTTCGAAACGAACCTAACTAATGGCACACAGATCCAGGAAGCTTAGAACAGAAGTTACTAAGATGAAATCCCCGACAGCGGTGCCAAAAATGGTTCCTCACTATATGTAGTGACGTAGGATTTCTCCTTTTGCCCATTTAGTATACAAGATATCGTTCCCACAGAGGATTTGCACAAGTAACGCTGCTCTAAGTTCTAAGATCTGTTCAAACACACAAACACACGGGTTTTGCCTAGAAATCCCGTCTTCTCACAAAACCTACACAAAACAATACGTCTTCCAGACACGCCAAATGGTGCTCTGGACCCAAACAAACAACTACCAATTACAATATCACACAACTATTCACAGAGAAGCTCGGGAAGACGATCTTCCTGCTTCCAGGTTGCTTCTTCCGGTCTTCTCGATACCGTCTTCCCGAAGCGATTCTCGTCTTCTGGGGGTTTAGCTCGTTTTCTCACACCTCCAGAAGGCTGTCCGGCTTCGCAGAAGTCGACTAGTAACAGTCGTCACACCTTACTCTCACACTCACATTCCAATCGGGTTAGATTAATCACAGGGTGTATGCCCCCTGTAGCCTTCCCAGGCTTCTGCCTACGGAAGTTGTCTTCCTGCAGCACTACAACGACATTCACCTTCACGGAAGCTCAACAGAAGTATCAGAAACTCACTAGAAGAAGGTAAGAAGATGGGGAAGATGGGAGAAGATGGGGAAGATGAGGGAAGATGGGAAGAAGAAGAAATCCAAACAAGAGAAAACAGGATGAAAAAGGGCAATTAAGATTCCGACAGGCTTCTAGTCCGGATCCTGACTAACATGCCATCCCTGCTTGTAATAGTTTGGGGAGGAAGACAACAAACGTGAGTACTGTAGCACCGTCTTCTACTCGAGGATGTCATCTTCTGTTGCGGGAAGAAGGCTTCTTTCTTCTTCACTTCGCTGCTCTGACTGCTCTGTCTTCTGGGATCCCTTACCCAGAAGACCGTTCGTACGTAGATCCCAAGTGCTCTACTGAACGAGTCAAGCTACACTCCACAACTGTTGACATTCACCGTCACTCAAGAAGAACACTTCCCATGCACAATTGGGAGCGAATTCAATACATTCCACCACCCAAAAGACATGAGCGAAGCTGCTGCACTCAAATCCACAATCTATTCTTCGAGAAGAAGTCACAATGGCATTGGGAAGCTCACTCCCGCTACTTCCTGCGTCTACTCCTCGACACACCAGCCTAGCTAACAAGACTGCACGAGGATGCCGTTCCCTGTTCTTAGACTATCCACTACTTCTATCTACATCTTCGAATCAACTGTTGGTGTGAGTATGCAGACCCCTCCTGTATATTCCAAGACTATTCGTATGTTTCCAACGACGGGTGTAGTGTGCTAAGACTGTCTCTGCTCTAATGTGTCTCGCCTGTCTGCCTGTAGAATCGGTGTGTATGTTCAGTTACTACAGAATCCTACAGAACTGGCAGAACTGGCAGAGCTCCATTTCCTACTCTACGATCCTACTTAACCATCTGCCTCGAGAGTCAGGGGAGGCGACCACCAGGGAGAGAGAGAGAGAGGCGCTGACAAGAGGTTGTCACCTCACATGCATGCGGTCCCTCTTCCCAATTAGCCCTCCACTGTGTTACTCCTACGCTACCTATGCTGCCACATGGGGTCCTAACTATTTTTACATGAAAAACTGCCACCCTTAAGATAGCATGTCCGATCTTACTAAATCTGGAAGTGTCGATTAAGTTTGCTAACTACTCTGATTGCTCGGTGGCAATCTCTACATGATCTGCTCCTACCGGAGCTACTACCTCGACTTCTGATGGGCTGGGAAGCCCTGCACTTACCTCGGGTACCACTGAGGTAGCTTCCCTCTCCTCGCTCTTCGCAGGCCCTGCTGTTTCTGCGGCTGCGTCTTCCTCGGCTTCGAATTCGGAAGACGGAATGGTCTTCTGGGAAGACGAGTCGAATGGTGCGTCTTCGGTCTTCTGAGGCACAGATGCAGTACTAGGGACCATGGCGACCTCATAGGGGTCCGGGGAAGTCGCTTCCTCCACACGGAATACCTGGGAAGACGGCTCGTCTTCCTGTCTCCAGAAGACATCATGTCTTCCGGGGCGTCTTCTAGAGTCTTCTCGTCTTCCAACGCTGTCACCACCAAGTGTACAGCGAGATCGAACTCCTCCTTCTCCATTCCGGATCCAGTCGAGGCTGCTGGGGTTTGGGAAGATGCGGTTGCAGGTGTTGGAAGTGAGGGAAGATCATAAAGTGTCTTCACTCCTTCTATCTGTCTATCCAGGTACCTGAACATGCTATCTCTGCATTCCACCAACCTCGTCTTGGACTCGCTGTCCCATTCCCTAGCTAAGGTAAGTAACTTCTTACCCGCGGTGAAGTTGAACTTCTTCCGAAGCGCTTCCACCGACTGTGCCAACATCTTCTGTGCACGGACCTCTGCTGCTTCCCTCTGCGTCTTCTCCACTGCAGCTCGTGCTTCTGCGGCTTCTCGCTGCATCTTCCAAGTGATCTTCTCTCGCACTCAGAGAACTTCCTGATCGCGTTGCTGTACTCGCGTCTGCAACTCTTGGTTGCTCTTCTGAAGTTGCATCGACTCCTTGGCAGAAGCGGCTGCTTCCGCCTTGTACCTGGCTGCAAGCTTCTCCGTAGTGCGGAGGCTAGCTTCCAGCGACTCCGTCTTCTGCTGGCTGTCTTCCTGTCGCAGCAAGATGCGCAGGCCGAATCCAAGCTGTAAAGGCTTCTCCTGTGCTCTCGCTCTCCTTTCCAACAACTCCATAGCGGGCTGGATCTCCTTCTGGAAGTAGGCATTGAACTCCTCCAGTCGTCTTCCTGCGGAAGACAAGTTCATTTCCACCACTCGCTCCATGGTGTCGACTTCGTCTTCCAGAGGCAAGGAAGCCTCTTCCACCACTACGGCCTTCATCTTCTGCGCACGAGAAGAAGCTACTCTTCTCATCTTCCGGGGTGGAAGACTCCTCGTGGCAGGAGCGGCTCTCCTCTTTGCACCTCCTCGCATCGCAGTAGGAGTGCCCATCCATCCTTCGTCTTCTGGAGTCTTCGGAAGACTCCCAGGTGTTACAGAAGCTGTCTTCTGTTCCGATCGGGTACTCAGCAAGTCTTCCTCCGAGTCCGACTCCGATCCTGAATGAATGAGGGAGATGGGTGTCCTCGGTACACTTCTGTGACCCATCTTCCTCACTGACGTGGCGTCTTCCGACCCACTAGACTCGTCTTCCCTCACCAGAAGCGTCTTCTGGTGAGAGCCGGGCCTCAGCTGTGGCATCAGAGTGGGAGGGGGCGTTGCTGCTGCCTCTCGGTCATCGTCTTCCGAGGTCTCCTCCTTCACCTCCTGTCGCTCCGTTGGTCCATACACTGCCAGCTGATCTTCCCTAAGATCCCCCATGGCTACATACAAGTAGCAGAAGAAGGGCGTCAGATGTCCTCCCGCCGGGGTACCCAAGTATGCTAGCTCCGTCTGTACATAGTTGTGGATGTACGCTGTCAGGTTGAGAGTCTTCCTGGGAAGGGCGAACCTTCTGGCTGTGATATGAGCTTGAAGGCTGTGTTCAATCTACTCGGGGAAGCGTTGGGCTCTTGGCTGTGGCTGGTCTACTCACAAGATAGGCTTCAGGTCTCAAGGTGATACTGAAAACACTCATGTAAGTCTCTAGGCTCTTCTGATAAGTTCAGGAAGCAGAGTTCAGACTTAACTAGCAATGATAAGATCAGATGGCGAACTTTGATACTCAGGATTGAGAAATATGTGAAGGTTCAGACTTCAGAACTCCTCCTACATGTAAATGAGGTTCTACTAGATACACATACGAAATTTCAGCTTCAGATCAATTCAGAGCACTAAGATATGAGCAGAAACTTTCTGAGTAGAGAAATTACGGCAGTTTCTGGTACCCAGACAGCTATTTCGACCTATAACAAGGAATTGGCTCGATCACTTTGGGAATTTCTTATAGGATTTGCAGTACACAGCTTGATAAACACTCCTGTGAAGTTGGGCCTCCTGATTCCACACAGAACTCCAGATCTCGCTCTCTGAAGTTGCTGCTCCAGATTGAGAGCTTTTCGGACCCCCTCTACTTCAGCGGTCGCCCTGAATTACTCATTGACTCAATCGACATAACAATTTGGAGACAGTCGTAGCCCTGCTGACAGTGATCACAGCCACAAATTTTTGAAGCGCTTTCCTCGATTCTGCTGCAAATGACACTCAAAACCCCAAATTGAACAGAAGTGCTGCAATTCTGACACAAATCGAACTTCAATCAGCCATAACTTCTTGTTTATTGCTCCAAATCGATCAAACTTTTCGCTGACAGTGCTTGGCTCGACGAGCTCTATCTCCCTGTGCTCTAAGATTTCGAAGTGTCCTCACAAATTGCTCGAACTCCACTCTAGAGCTCTGTTTCTAAATTTAGAGTTTAACAAAAGACAAAAACAGACCAATGGGAGTTCATAGCTCCACTTGGTTGTCCTTTAGTACCCTAAACCACGTGGCAACTTAGTTTTACTCATAGGCTACCACGTCAAGCTCCCTAGAGTGCCAGCGTAAAACTTAAACTACATAAAACGACACGCAGCCCCGAAAAATAACTTAAATCAGCTAGAAAGCGTGCATGGGCGACAAGTAAGTACAACCCATGAGTTCAAACCCCTATCTACATGGTAAATCTAAGTCATGTACATTGAGTATCATAGATAAGTATGAATTTACTTACACAAGCGTACGAATGCTTGAACAAGATAAATGTCATACTACCAACCTACTAGGATCCAAAATATTTGACAGAGTTAACACCATATGCAAAAGGTGTCAACCATAAGCATAAAAGACTAAGAACAGTACAGAGCTAACTTCTAAGACTACTAAACGTCAAGTGTCGGAGTAGAAATAACATGCGCTAAGTAACGCGACAGCAGTGATAAGTGAATCATTTACTATGTCAAATGATTCACATCACGACATCGCGCCCCAGTAGATTGGCACTCTGTCATGCCACACTGATTCCAGGAACTCCACGTCCTGATCTCCTAAGTACCTTGTCTTCTGCGCTTTTCCCTTGGGGAAAAGATGCAGAAACAACTTCGCCAGAAGTCGCTTCTTCGGCTCCCGGTAAGACTCTATCTTCCAACCGTTCCTCCCCTGCCTGTCTTCCACGAAAAGGCAGGTGGTACTCCCAGGCACATGCCATGAACTCACAATCCTAGGCAAGATCTTCTTCTCGTACCAATATCCTCGGTTCTCGGTCTCAGGCATGTGAAACGCCTTACGCCACCAGTCTTCAGTCCAGGAATACGGTCTTCCTCGAGCTACTCCTGTCTTCGCAGGTACACGGTTACGCGGTGGTAACGCGGCCCACACCTCCTCCAGAAGCCCTTGATCTGCGAGATTCCAATCCCACATGAAGAAGTCGAGACCCAACTCCTTGAGGAAAGGAGTGGCCTCGGCCAATTCTGCCGCTGGTAACACCAAGCCTCGCGGATGCATCGACATACCTGGAAGATCTGTTGCACTAAACCACAAGCACCTACTATGAGCTGAAGGCTCAGTTCTTCCTGAGTGCCCACCGTCTAGCTTCTACTTCTCAGAAGACGAAACTAGTCTTCCAGAAGACAGCTACTCCGTCTTACGGGATTCTAACAGTACTTCCTAGATAGCTCTCGTCTTCCGAGCTATATCTAAACAATCCTATCTAAGCAAGGCCTCGCATGGATTACCAAGAAGACAACCCACCTTGCATTACATCCTACTTCCTATCAGAAGATACAAGATATGCGAGAAGTAGAGTATGAGAAAGGTTCAGAAGATGGTTGTGGGCTCCTGCGGTGACAGTGGTCTCTGGGAAGACACTTGGGACAGCTTCCGATTCAATGTCGTTCTCGAAAGACTTCTCGAAGTCAGACTTCCCTTCACTGGTCTCACCTGTCTTCGTCTTCCTACACGTAATCTATCCTCACAACAGACTCAAGACAACTGCACTCTGTTCTTCTGACTTCTCACCTCTCATACGCACTCAGAAGAAGCTTGCTGCATGATGAGAAGACATGACCCTCGACCATTCCCTCCAGATTCTGCCAGCAAGACTTCTCACAACTCTCTTCTAAGTTCGGGAAGAAGAAGGAACGGCTGCTATGGGTCGGACAGAAGAGACCCGAATGGACCCTCGCGTCTTCTCGCTCATTTTGCCAGCCTTCCAGTCTTCTAGTCTCTCTAGGAAGATGGGGAGTTGAGAAGCTTGGAAGACCGGGAGGCACAGGCCTAGTTCCCGACTTCCAACTTCTCGAAATAACAAAACAACTCACCAAGCCACTCAGGATTCGTACCAAGTCTCTCTAAACACAAAAGCAAAGCAAATCCACTCTTGATACGAATTGTGTTCAGTCGACTTCCGAAGATAGTCAAGTTCAAGAAGCGTCTTCCGAAGATGTTCCCATCTTCCGAATCGTCTTCTGTTCCAAGTTTCGGGGATAGAGAGGTAGGGGGGTAGGGAAATTGATAGTTGGGGTCTCCAATTTGAGGGCTAGGAGTAGGGAAGCTCGAATTGAGCTCGGGAAGAAGCAAGGAGATGTCTCGACAGAAATTGGGCAGCTCTTCCGCGCCCAATGTCTCAACAGAAAGAATGGGGGTGGGGTAATCGATCAGGCTGCCTGCACACAATCAAGGAAGCGTGGGGAGTACCAAGAAAAGGCGAGAAGAAGTGGGAGGGGAAAAGAACAGGGGGAAGAACCTCTACAGTCTTCTTCGGCTCCCCGAGTTGCCTTCGACCTCCGCGCGCTTTTGGCTCTTGTCCTAGCTTCCAATGCGACTCCACACGACTGCGCCTGCTGTCAATTTCGGTCCACACCTTGATTCCACCTCTGCTTCTACTCGCCACTCTTCACTGTCAGCTTCTCGGAAGCTCCACAGAAACGCCTTCGCTTTCTCTGCTGTTTGTGCTCCCGCAATTCAATCTCACCCTTCGCCTAGCTGCCAACTTACTCTCTCCTACCTCGATGTCTCACTTGATTCCTCTCTCAATGCTAGCTCGCGAAGCTCACTCTCTCAATCGATCTTCTTCAGGCGCGCTATGCTGCGGGAAGTTGGAAGGTGTCTAATGTGCTTCCTCACGCATCTTCCCCGCAGATTAGGGGTTCTCGTCCTTGGTGTGTTCCTGACCTACCTACCTATTCGGTGCGCTCCAGTAGGTACACCTATTGTCTTACCCGAAAACTCGTGGTTGGTCCTTCGTGATCGATGTCTTCTGGAAGATAGGTGTCTTCCGCCGTCTTCCCATCTTCCGCCGTCTTCTCGTCTTCTGAAGACGCAACTGAGAAGACGATCTTCCGGTCTTCTGAAGACGCAACTGAGAAGACGATCTTCCGAAGACGGTCGTCTTCTGAAGAAGTCAACTTCTTATTACAAACAGCTCTTAAGATCATCTTCCTGTTAAGGAAGACGTAACCTTAAGTAACAACGCTTCTTCAGTTATACAAACAAGTCATTATTCTTAAAAATTTCAAAAATTCGTGCATCCTGTAATTTGTGGGCACCACAGGTACAAGAATCCCTAGGGAAACAATGGAGAGGAAGATCAGAGGAGGAATACTCAGGGTGATGTCAACCGGGGACAAGAAGATACAAGGAACAGCTGGGCTAAACCATTGAAAATACTAGAGAAAACGAGACAAAACCCTTACCTAGAAGGCTTGAATCAGCTAGCAGGAGCCGGAATGCCGGACGAGGAATTGGTGGAGGCGCTCAAGAGCATACAGAAAAATCAACAACTCGGGGAATACAAGCACGGTGTGTGTGTTAACCTGGACCAGAATCTCATAATGAGCCGCCTAGCCTACTGAAACTGACGGCGGTTGTTCTGGCGACGGTAGACTGCAGTCCCCTCCGAGACGCTTTTGAAATCTGGGTCTCTAGGAGGCTGGTGCAAGAGATGGATGTGCAGATAAACCAGCTCAGAATGCTCAATCGGAAGAACTTTCGGGTTGTGTTAGCTACAGCAGAACACGGAACCTGGTACTAAGAGAGGCGGCTCTATTCTGCAACGGGAGAATCGTTCTGGCCACGTCTTGGACACCAAGCTTCAAAATCCAATCAGAAAACTCCAAGGCGGTGATAGTCTGGGTGGACCTATCACTGATAGACCTAACTTTCGAGATTGGTGCCGACAATGTTGGTCGCAATAGGGCCACTCCTATACAAGACAACGATGAGAACAACGAATGCTTAACCAAGCATACGGGGCTGTGTAATGATCGACCCGGACTCAGAGTTGAGAGACCACCTGCAGATAAGGTTGGGAGTAGGAGAAACGATAGTACAGCCAATTGTATACCAGTCACTTCCAGACGCCTGCTTTGTGTGAAAAACAAAAAGATATTGTGAGGAACTGTCCCAAAAACGTCAGGAAAAGAGAAGAGGCACAAATCGGGAGGAACAATGGAACGGAACTCGCGCCCAATACGGTTGATGCTCCAGACCCTGACAATTCATCGAAGGAAGACAAGGGAGATGGTTACACCCAAGTAACTAGGAAGAAGTGGTCAAGGCAAGTGAATCGGTTGGTCGAGGTAAAAAACCCTCCAATCACTTCAACGTGCTGGAAAAGGAGAGAGAGAATCAGGAAGACCCGGCTGAGGGGGAAAGAGAGGAGAGAAGCTTGGGGGTGCTATAGAGATAAAGGAAGCAAGGAAAGGGGAAGGAGAACCCACCCCCCTCCCGCTACAAGGTGAAGGGCTTAGACAAGGTTCTTAAACTCCTCAAGCCAGCGATGCAGGTATCGGGTCGGAAGGACTGAACAAACTTAACAAGGCAAAGGAAGCAATCCCGGATCTTAACGAGGTAGCTGGAAACAAGCAACAACCAGAGAACAAAAGAGAAGAAGGAAGCAATGGACAACGGAGAGAAGAGTTTACCGCAATGCAAACGGAGATTCTCGAGGAGGGAACTATCAGCACAACACAGGAAAGTGCCGAAGATCAAAAGAGGCAAAATGAAGAAAGGACTAAGGGAGAAGAAAGGGAGGACAAGGAGGAGACCACAGAGGAGGAAGTGAGTGAGTTTGCTGACTTAAAAACGACAGAAGGGAAGGAGACAGCAGAGAAGAAACAACAGCAAAGGACGAAGGAACAGAAGGAGCAGAGGGTCAACAGCTGAAGAACTGTGGAAAAAACAACATGAAATTCTAGGCAAACACCACCGACGAAGAAGGAAAAAACCTCAAGACAGGAGAACCGACTCCCCTGAGGGAGGAAGTAGGGGACGAGGTAGATAAGGAATATAGGAAGGAAGGAGAGAGCAGGGAAGATTTATGGTTGGACACACCAGGACTGTGAGATGGACCGGTAGAGAACAACCAACTTCTTACCTCGCCACTCCGGAACATAGAACGAGAAGCTCTCATCGAGCTGGTCCCCAACCTGATTGGCAGCAGGAGAAGGACGAGGAAGGAAATGACACCAAAGGCGACAACTACATAGACGAAGCCACTGGAGGAAGCATCAGAAAACCTATAGGAAGCAAAGGGAAGACGACAGAAAAAAAGAACCTGACGAAGGCACGTAGTCTACTGACAACCATGAACACCACCAGATAAGGAAGGAACAAAAGAGAAGAACACATGGTAGGAGACCGAAACGACTTAGTTACAAGATGCAGTGCACACCCAAAATTACCACATGAAATGTTAGGGGACTTGGCGACCCACATAGCGTGATCATTATGCGCCGATGGCCGAGGAGAAAGAAACATCAAGCTGACATCATAGCCCTACAGGAGCTAAAAACGAAAGAGCAAAGATTTGAGCTAAACTTGAAGCAACTTCTACCTAGGGGAACTGAATAGTAGACTACTACACGGAGAGGGGGGAGGGGGGGAGGAGGAGGAGGGAGCCGCCCTACTCATAAGGGATCACATACAAGTTCTGGAAGAAGGAGTCAGAAGAGACGGCTCGGCAGCCTGAGGAGTCATCAACTCGGAGATAGGACCAGTCGGAGTCATCTCTGTGTATGTCTCGAACAGGAGAGAAGGGAGACGCTGTCTTTGGGAATGACTAGGTACGAGGACGAGGGAAGAGAGGTGGGTGGTACTAAGGGATTGGAATATGGTGGAGCTACCAGATGATAGTCTCAGCCCCTCTTCGTTACTGCACGGCAGCGAGCTGCGGTTGTGGAGGAATACCCTCCTACAATCTGACCTGATTGATGCTCTTTTTTGCGTCCTCAGCAAGAAAGGACCGGTGTTTACTCACCAGGTTAGGACGGGGGAAGGTACGACCAGGCAAGGTTGGACCGGTGCTACCTCAACAATAGCACAGAATGGTGTGCCGGAGTTACCAAAATTGTCCATGATTGGAGACAGAGTCTCTCGGACCACATGCCAATGACAGTAACTGTAAGCTAAAGGAGGAGGAAGGAAGGACGAGGATCAAGAAATCAACTTATTTTAAAATGGACGGAACAATGATGAAAGATCTGAGAATAAAGACAAGGGTAGAGTCCGTATGGAGAGAACAGCAAAGGAAATGTGGGGACTCAAAAATGAAGTGGACGGTGGGGTGGACGCAAATTAGAAGAACCCTTATGGAGGAGAAAAGGATGGCGAGACAGAGAGAGTTTCTCCGGGCAGGTCTGGAGACGGACCTACAAAGGATGAGAATTCTTGTCAGGGAGGACAGCTCCGAAGACCTCAAGATTAAATTGCAAGGGACGGAGGAGAAACTAAGGAGGAGAGAACATCAAGACGCGGTTCTGTGACGGAAGGGGAGCCGGATAAGATGGCTGAAAGAAGAGGAGGCACCCTCTCTGTACTTCTTCACGCAACTTAAGACAAAACACGGAAGAGAGACAAAGAAGGGGGTGACTATGGAGGACGGACGGATATCGGAAGACCATGGTGAAATCTTGGAGAGGGTTAACCGGTTTTACATTGAACTGTACAAGGAAGACGAGGAGGTAACACAGAATCGAACAAAGAGAAAGGTTGTTCTAGAATTCACCTCCAAGTGGGTAACAGAAGCGGAGAATGTCCGGCTGATTGTACTCCCCATGCTAGAAGAAATAGAGGGGGTAGTACTGGACTTCCCCAAGGAGAAATCGTCAGGTATAGACGGGATGACTTATGAAATGTTACAAGAGTGCTGGCCATTCTTAAGAGAGAAGTGTTCTGCAATGATCAGAGAGTTTTGGAGGACAAAAAAGATTGACGAGAAGATCCTACAAGGAGTGATTAAGCTAATACTGAAAGGAGGGGTAAGACATGACTTGCAGAACTGGAGACCGATCTTCTTTCTCACTGCTACCTACAAGATACTGAGCAAGTTATTGGCGGAGAGACTTAAAACCGTGATAGGGAACGTGGTGGACGAGCAACAAACTGACTTCATTCAAGATAGGGACATCTATGATAACATTCTAAGCTTCAAGTTGGGACAAGAGATGGCAGAATCGAAGATCTGGCCATCCTTGTTCCTTAAAATAGACTTCATGAAAGCTTACGACCAGGTGTCGCAAGCGTACCTATGAGAGACCCATGGAGAGCATGAAATTCGACGCGCACTTCGTTGAGCTGCTGAAAGACCTAACAGAGAGAGGATAGTCTAAAGTTCACTTGAACGGGGGTTTAACCGAGGAGATAGCTCTAGGAAGGGGGGTAAGGCAAGGATGCCCAGTCGTCCTCTTTCTGTTTGCTATTGCTACCCAACCATTGATGAACATGCTAAAGAGTGCAAGGGAGTAAAGAGCGATTGAGGGACTATGGACGGGAGAGGATACTCCTCTATTACACCAGCTGTTCGCGGATGACACGGGTCATCGAGGGTCCGGAAGAGTGCTTCAAGACTACACAAGACGTTATCACAGATACGAGGAAGTTTCCGAGGCCTCACTAAACCTGACGAAGACAATGATAATTCCGATGGGGATGGAAGAGAACTAGGATGCATGATAGCTAAACCAGGTCAGATGATTAAGTACCTTAGGACCTGAATAGAGAAGGAACTGACAGAAACACAAGTTGAGGAGACGTTAGTGAGAGGTCTCCAAAAGAGACTTCAACATTGGTCGAATAGACTACTATCCTGGCCGAGCCGCGTGGTACTGCTGACCCATGTTCTCTGAGCAATACCGGCTTATCAACTCACGAGCGCGGACTGCTTGGCGGCCGGACTCAAGAGGATGGAAGAAGTATGTCAGACCTTCTTGTGAGGTCAGAACCCTGAAGGTAGAGCCAAAACATCAATGGTGGCATGGGATATACTCACGAAGCCCAAAAGAGAAGGAGGACTGGGGATCACCCCCTTCCTGAAAGTGACCCAAGCTCTAGAACTAAAGACTTAGCGAAGATCCTTAACGGAGGCAGCCAAGACTGGAATATAATTGCAAGATGAGGAATCAAAGAAAACATAAAGAAAGGAAAGTACAAGAAGGAGGTGACGAGGTGGACTCCGGAGGAATGTCTGTTGATGCTACCAGGACTAAGAACCCGTAACCTTCCGACACTTGACAAAATGATTAAATGCTGGAGGGAGATAGCTGGGAGACTAGTCTTCGACGAGGAGAGGGCCCAGCTACCAGAGAACATGTCTGCTACGCTTGTTGTGGAGCTATGACAGAAAGGAGAACCGATCGACGACCAAGAGAAGAGGGAGACCTTAAAGAGCGTGAAAAGGGGCAAGCTAAACTCCCTAAACGCACTAAAGCTTAAGGATCTCCAAGACTCTATGAGGAAGACATCACTAAATAAGAGCTATAATAACCAAGAGTTGGGACTCTATGAGGAATAGCGCACTAGAGAAGCTTACGAGGTGGGCAGGGAGGACACATGTAATTTCGGGAGGACTACAAGAAAGCGATAGCTAGGGCTGGAAGGTAAGAATACACGAAAAGAAAGGATGGAGGTTAGACATCCGAACTTGGAAGGAACTCTTATCGAAAATCATACCTAATGCAGAGCAGCTGAATACAAGATGGAGAATCTCTAATACGGTGGAGGAGTGGGAGAATCGATGGAGGAAGGTTTGGCAGACGAGGGGCACGATGAGGATCAACCTATGGGTTTGGAGACTTCTAAAACGTGACTTCTTCACGAACTGTCGAGCACTATAGATGAAGATAGGAGATGGGAGATGCGCGAAATGATGTTGTACGATGGAGACGGATATCTTTTGGGACTGCCCGGCGACGAAGGCTAGATGGAGATGATTTGAACTTCATGACCTTACGTGTGGACTGAACTACGTCGAAGGCAGTGGACTACTAACGACAATTGACAATGCACAGCTATAAGGGAACACAATCTCTCCCTAATTCATCTACTAGTGGAGCATACGCAAGTTGTTTGGATTGAGAGGACGGATCGAACTTTCAGGAACCTCCGTACGGATCAACCAGCGGCCAGGATCATGACGGAGGTGGTGAAGATTATGTGGGCGGGCCTAAAAGAAGAAGCAAGCCAAAGGAAGAAAGAGGTCTGGATCAACGTCATGAAGACACTCGGGTCGGTATAAAGGATATGACAAGTGCGATCGAGAAGCAGACAAGATCTGAGCAGAATCGTCGAGCCCTAAATGAGAATGAGAGACAAGCTTAACACTCGAAGAGCCCAAAAGGAGAAGACGGGGGTACCGTATCAGATAATATGGACGATTACCGACCTACCCGGAGGAGACCGAGTCGAGAACATGGAGTTCTGAGCCGTTTGCTGGCCGCTGGTACTCTACTGTTGTAAAAAAAGTGAGGAAGAAGAGGACACAATACAATTCGATGAGGCAAGGTGGGTCCAACATGCACAGGGGCAGATGTCGAGAGCACTTGATTACCACGATGATTACGGACAAGAGCAATAAAGAAGAGGAGGAAATGGACCATACCTCGATGACGAAGAAGAAGAATGAGGTCAACGAGTGGAGGAATGTCAGTAAGAAGTAGTCGATTGTCAGAAGGATATGTAAGGCGACCGAATGGAACAAAGAATCAAAAATGCACTTTCAGAGGAGAACGAAGAAGAAGCAGAAATGGTGCGATGGCGGTACTAGGCGTGCGCTCTTGAGTGACACCTGCGGGTCCAGCTGACGACGATGATGTTAGAGATTGGAGGAGAGATCGTGAGACACGCGAGAGGACGTGGGGCCTTGAAGACTACAACTACGATGATGACTGCTCTCGAGACCGCGAGCTCGAGGCGTGAGAGAGAGAGCGCTTCTCCGAGAGGGGGTGGTGATGAAGGAGAAAACTGGAGCGATTTGAGAAGGACGCGCCAACTTTGGCCCGCACTAACTGTAATGGGTGGCTCCCTTAGTCCTAAATAATAAATTCACCGACCAACCAGGTCATTTTAAAAGAAATAAAAAAATGTAAAAAAATCATTCGTACTTATCCAAATATATCACCTCTTCCACCTTCAGATAGTAGAGAGGAGTATGCATGAAATTTAATAAAAAGAATTTCATTTGTTGGCTCGCTGCTTTATAACACAAGAGACAGTGCACTTGACTGTGTTTCTATTACTACTTTATGAATTTTCTCATCAGCATCTATCTCTACGGTCATTTTTCTCTATATCTAGAACGTCCAGCTTCTTCGAGCACATATTTCGGATTGAGGCATGCAAAATCTTCCCAGCAAGACTTTCAATTTTGTCCGTCATTAAGTCCTTCGTGGTCCAAATACATATGTGAGAGAAATAATATATAATCTAAGTGTGAACTAATTCTGCAAATCCGCTATCGAGATTTCTTCCCCACGTCCATCGCTTGTCCTCTTTCCCTTCTTAACCTTGGCTTGCATGCATATCAATTTTGAGATGCATGCATATTATTCACCTTTTCTGTGTTCAGAAGAGGAGAAATATATATACTCTTTAATTTATATTTTTATTCTTTTCTTGGAAGTGTTAGGTTAAAAATTAAAAGTTATTGAACTGAAAATATTTTTACTCGTGCAAAGGAGACATGTTTGTACAAGATAAGGATCACTTCACGTGCTTTGTTTATGGGTTTGGTAATCAATAAGCGGCCATATATGATTAGGCTAACTGAGTTCAGTGGTAGATGTTTAACTTTGGTAGTTTGTATTTAATAATTTAAATTTAGGAAAATTTGTCCCTTCTTCTTCTCTTGTCTTAAATGATTTAAGAAATCCAGTCGACCATCATTTGTCTGTCTGTATTTTTCCTTGATCACTTTAACCAAACATCAACCGCAAATCAACATTTTTAATTTAACCACGATTGTCGTTTTCTTTTCCTCTGCCAGAAGTTCATCTAGCATGCATGTTCAAATTGGGCGTTACGCGATGGGGATGTTGATTTAACTTCAACAGATCAGCAAGCTGGCGTGTTTAGTCTAAACCCGACCTATAACTACGGTATCTGAGCCTGAGTTCAACTATCGATTTATCCAGCAAGGAAAATCGAGCAGTCTAAATTTTTTTTTATTATAATATTTTTATTACAATATTATAGTATATTTAAAAGTTTCACGACTATGTGTCCAAAATTAGCAGAAAAATAAAGCAATAAGGTGATAATATACATGCTTGTTCTGGAGAACTCAAGATTGAATAAACAAAAACTAGAATAAATTAAAGAAACAAGCTACAGAAAGTAACGAGTGAAGAAGATATCATTTGCAGTAGCTCGAGGGGTACTAGTTGTGTTTATTCACCTATTTGAGCATAGTTAGACTCTTGGCCAACTTCCAGGTGGGTTCTGACGTTCATGTCTTGTGCTCAAAGGTTGGATACACTGTTCTATTTTGTTCGGTCGAGTCGGGGAAAATCTTGTATTGGTCTTTATTCGAGAATAGTTTGGTTGGTCTACACACTTTGGGCATGATCGTGTTCTTTATTTCTCGTTAGATTTGTATATCTTTTTGACTTCATGATAGAGAAACCCATGCTATCTAATAAAAAATTATATTTCTGAAATTGTCTATCTCTTTGAGTTTTTTATTTCCAGGATGTGATTCTGTATCAACATCTTTTGCATCATCGATTCTGTCGTCAAGTCCTGTATCTATCCCTCACTTGTTATCAAGTTTTCTAAAATAATATATTAGAGTACGGGAAGGAAACAATACACTAATTATGAGTAAACTACCTTCCCGTGTTTTGCACTTATCGAGTTTCTGTGATAGCAATGCCGATGGACACGCATAAACATATAAACTGAAAGTCCCCACTATGAGACAATACAGAATACAGAGCGAGGAGAAGAACTCTCGTGACGCGGAAAGAGAAGAACGAGAAGGACAAGCCCAACAAACAAATCCTAACGCAATACGCAGCATGAGATGATCTTAGGGTCTCTGCCCAATTAGGCCCTTAACAACATTAATGTACTTATCTGAACGTGGGTGGGGCACCACGTACTAGTGCAGTTTTTTCTCGAGTCTATTGTAACGGAGAGGTGTATGCCCATTGCATAGATTTTTCTTTTTTGGTTTTTCGCATTCAAGCGTACATCTTATATGCGTGAAATGTCATACCCGGGAAATTCACTTGGCTCCAACATGAAAATGTGAACCGTGAACGCTCACAACTCCCTTGAATACGGCCATGTCAGAAGTGTGATCAGATCTCGGACGTGGATAGAATAAGATCAACAGATGCAATATTAATCCACGAAAAATTAAGAAGAGTTGTGTTTGAGATACCTCCATCTCACAACTATGGAGATGTTTTATTCTCAAAAATATCCAAAATGTTAGATAAAAACTCGTTAAACAGGCACACACTAGTATTACCGAACCTCCCTTATAGTATCTGATAAGGTCAATAAGTTGATTGTGGGCAGAGACCCTTACCTCAACACGTCTATGTCTCAAGATGCATGTGTTTGGTGCACGAGGTATCCAAGAAGTTTTTCCAATCACGATCGAGAATAACATGAAGTTAAGTACCACATGGAACTCGTAAGAAAGATCTAAACCTGCATTCGACCTTTTTCTTTTCTTAGTTTCAGATAAGCAGCTTTTTCCTACTTTCAAGTCATTAGTCGTCTTCCGGATACTCAACGTTGAAATTTTCTTCGAAACAGATAATGAGACAGAAGTGTGTACCCAAAAGGTAGTACGTGGAGTATCTGGACAATGACAGAGAATCTCCGAGTTTGACTTTGGTTAATCGGTTCTGCTGCTTCGGCAGTGAACCCGCACATATAAGCACAAGGACCCATTCAGAGTATGACTAGACGAAGTTAGAGCGTCAACCCTGCTAATTCTGCAACATATGACGTTGACTTACACTTTATACAGTAATACTCGAAGTCTCAAACGAATCCACCGGACACTAGTCGAGACCTGAAGGGTCGAGGAGATACACTCTCGAGAATCCAGGTTAATTATGTTTAGTGAATGGAGTGTGTCAGCCCTTCCAAAACGTGAGTCGGTGACCACGTGGGGCCCATATCGTTCAACGGAAATGTTCTTTCTTTCAACGAAGGCGTCCGCCATAGTCGTCTCTCTTCCGGAAAGCGAGGATGATTTCTCTTGTTGTTAATTTTGAGATGTGAGAGATACTGAGGCCTTGAGATACTTGAGACTACCAATAAGGGTCCACAAGGAAGGAGATTATTTCTAGTTATATGATGGACCAGTGACCGTTAGAACCGGTATTAGAGCATCTCTGCGGAAAGAGATTTAACACGTTCGATATAGAGTTGGTAATAAGCAGGAGCCATACTGTGAACAGTTTCAGTTTTGCAAATAGAGTTGGAACTAAAAAGTACAGTTTCTTGCATTTTAAGAAATGATTTTGAAATATGTCATTTTTAGCACAATTTGCACAATTTCGAACATGAATATATCTCTTTCAAACACATGGTGCTCCTAAATTCTTTTTCACGTTCCTTCCAAGTTCACTGCATGTCACAAAAATTAATTTCACGGAACTGCTGAGTGAAGTGCAAAGAAAAAGCTCTTAATGTCCAGTCCGAGGTGAATATACATCCAAAGTGAAGTTTTGTCCTAGAGAAAAAAGAAGACAAACGGCAACAAATTATCATTGATCATTGGCTTAACAACTGACTTAGTGTTTACTGAAGTTTAGTGTGATAAAGCTGATTTAGTGTCTACTGAAGTTTAGTGAGATAAAGCGCGGACATCAAAACTTAACGTTGATTTTAGAAAAACCGACAACAAATCTGATCGTAAGTTCAGAAATTAACTTACCTTATGACAACAAGACTGGAATTAGACTTTTAACTTTAGATTGGAATTATGTGAAGAGAGAGGTACAAAAACAAGACTTTTAACTCTAGACTGGAGGTTACGTGGAGAGAGAAGATAAAAACAATATATCTAAATAAAATAGTTCTTTCTTACGTGCACTATACACATGTTATCACAGGGGACAAAACCCATAAGTACAACATCTACAAGCGCTCCAATGATGCCATAAAACTTTGAATACACGAGTAATAAAATTATTTAAAAGTTCTCTAATTTATGTCATATCCCCTCCAACAGGAAGGGTTAGGAGATAAATTGGAGTGCATGCATATTTCCTCTCTTCCGAACCTCAGGAGGATGAATATGCATGCTCATAAACGTTGAAACTGCGATAGGCTCGGCAGAACCAATGTTTAGCAGAAATGTAAAAAATAACAAGAATTCCAGTTTTGAAACTGTAGGTGCAAAGACTCTCTTAATCAGATCTCATATGCTACTTCTACTAACCTCGATCTTCCTAGATCTAGATCTTCATGATGTTATCAATGATAAAATATTTTTCTTATTATATGAAATGTCGAGGAAATATATTATGACAGGTGACACTTTATATATAATTTTATAGAAATATTATCCACATGCTCTCATTATATTTTCTTGTGATGTTTGTGTTTTGAAGATGTTGGTCCCTTATGATCGATTCAGATACTCTCCATAACATAGCAATAGTAATATGTGGATTCAGATTCAGGGTGCCTTGGTACTACTAATATTTTTTTCCAACATGCTATTTCATCAGATCAATTGCATAAATGACTAATAATATTCTCTCGATAAGTTATTCACTAGCTCCGTGGATACCTAAAAAGCTCGAGACAACAGCTGAAGAGGCACTTTCTGGTTTTCTTCTTTGCGGACAAACAGCCGTAAGGATTGCAAACGAGAGTAAGAGTGAGTAGCATATAGCTCAAAGAACAGAGGACTGCACGTTGTCATAGAGCGTGAAGTTTGATTTGCAGATACATGAGATATCCGCCTGTAGAGAAATACCGCATGTGGTGCCCACAATTTACAGGATTCACGAGTTTTTGAAATTTTTAAGATTAATAACTTATTTGTATAACTGAAGAAGCTTTGTAACTTAAGATTATGGCTTCCTTAGAAGGAAGATGATCTTACGATCTTTTGCGCAATAAGAAGTTGACTTCTTCCGAAGACGGCCGTCTTCAGGAAAGCGTCTTCAGGAAAGCGTCTTCTCAGTTGTGTCTTCAGAAGACGGCGGAAGACGGAAGACACGTATCTTCCGGAAGACAGTGACTGCAGAAGCCTAATCGCGTTGTAGAGTTGAGAGTTTTCCTTGGGAAGGGCGGAACCTTCTGGCTGTGATATGAGCTTGAAGGCTGTGTTCAGTCTACTTAGGGAAGCACTAGGCTCCTGACTGTGGCTGGTTTGCTCAAAGGATAGGCTTCAAGTTACAAGGTGATACTGAAAAATGCTCATACAAGTCTCTTGGCTCTTCTGATATGTTCAGGAAGTAAAGTTCAGGCTTAACTAGCAACGATAAGATCTGACTGTGAACTTTGGCACTCAGGATTGAGAAATATGCGAAGGTTTAGACTTTAGAACTTCTCCTACATGTCAATGAGGTCCTACTGGATACACATACGAAGTTTCAGCTTGAGATCAATTCAGAGCACCAAGATATGAGTAGAAACTTTCTGAACAGAAAAATTATGACAATTTCTGGTACCCAGCCAGCTATTTCGACCTATAACAGGAGATTGGCTCGATCAATTTTGAAGTTTCTAACAGGATTTGCAGTACACAGCTTCCTGAACACTCCTGTGAAGTTGGACCTCCTGATTGTACACAGAACTCCAGATTTCGTTCTCTGAAGTTGCTGCTCTAGATTGCAAGCTTTAAAGACCCCCTCTGCTTCAGCGGCCGCCCTGAATCACTCAGTAACTCAAATCACTTGAAACTTTTTTGACAGTCGTAGCCCGGCTGACAATGAACGCAACCACAAAGGTTTGAAGCGATTTCCTCAATTCTGCTGCAATTGACACTCAAAACCCCAAATTCAACAAAAGTGCTGCAATTCTGACACAAATCGAACTTCAATCAGCCATAACTCCTTCTTTATTGCTCCAAATCGATCAAACTTTTCGCTGACAGTGCTTTGCACGACGAGCTCTATCTCCTTGTGCTCTCAGATTTCGCAGTACTCTCACCAATTGCTCGAAATCCACTCTAGAGCTCTGTTTCTAAACTTAGAGTTTTACAAAAGACAAAAATAGACCAATGGGAGTTCATAGCTCCACTTGACTGTCCTTTTGTGCCTTAAACTACCTGGTAACTTATCTACACTCATAGGCTACCATGTCAAGCCCCCTAGAGTGCCAGCGTAAAACTTAAACTACCTAAAACGACACGCAGCCCCGAAAAATAACTTAAATCAGCTAGAAAGTGTGCATGAGCGACACGCAAATACAACCCATGAGCTTAAGCCCTATCAACATGGTAATCAACCTACTAAGACTCAAAATATATAACATTTTCCAAAAATGGACTTCTTTGAGGTCTTAATTTCACTCAGAGAGACTAACGCTTGACAGAGATGTGAATCATTTACTGTGTGAAATGATTCACATCACGACATCCACCCCCTCCAAACTGCACATCCTCTGGCATGTGCCAACCTGTTCAGTCTTCTGCTTGTTCTTCATCATCATCGCTCTCCTCCGCCTCAGTCTCATCAGACACTGGAACGTCTCCGTCTCTTGTTGTCCTCAGCTCTGACTCCAGAAAGTTGAATAACTCAATTGACCCTCCGTGTCTCTTGAACAGTTTCACACGTTTGTCAGCCACAGATAGATTCAAAGGAGTACTATCCAACTTACGCAAACTATAAGTGACATTCTCATACACATCTAGCAGAACATAAGGCCCGAACCATCTTCGAGAGAACTTACGAAGTGTAGAATGCTGATTCTCCAACATGCTATCATATACCAGAACCCAATCACCAACATGTATTGGCTTCGGTCGTAGTCGGTGAGTCTTGTCAAAACGTTCCTTGTTTCTGACTCGAGCCACCTTCAGCCTCTCCTGCGCATCAGCAAGATCTTCCTCCCTTCGCTCCAACTGCCTTATACGTAAATTTAGGAGTGAAGCACGATCTATACCATCTTCCCACGGTAGCGTAGCCCACGTAGGAAAGTACTCTTCAGCAGACATGATCGGTTTCTGACCCAACATAAGCTAAACTGACATATAGCCAGTCGTAGTACAGTGTGTAGTCCTATCCTTCCACAAAGCAAACGAAAGCAGTCTCGGTCATTCTCTAGGTCTACCATCACATGCTTTCTAAAGCGTGAACAATAGAAGGGATTCATAGAAGTAGTAAGTCGAACTTTACTCCATAACGAGCAAAAAACTTCTTCACTTCAACGCCTCTCAACTCGCCTCTATCTGCACGTAATCTCCCAACCGATCCATAGCGACAGATGATATCTTCAAGCACGAATCTGCAGATATTCTCTGTAGTCTTCGTCCGTAGTGCTCGTCCCTCCACATAGTTGGAGAGATCCTCTCGAGCCAACACCAAGTAACGCATCTCTCATAACCCCGGTGGCATCATCACAAGATCAAGAACCCACTGAAAATGAATACTAGGTGGATAAGTAGGTACAAGTCCATCTCTGTAACGGACTTTAGAGTAGAACTGGCAGTGCAGACACGACCCAACAAAGTCCACCACGTCTTGATACAAACCTTTTCACTAGTAACGCTCTTTCATCTTCGTGTAAGTAGCCCATACTCCACGATGTCCAGCCCACAAGGTGTCATGAAACTCTTTCAGCAGATTCAGCTTCGTCGGTTGATCATCCACCACTCTAGCAAGCACTCCATCTCTTCTTTTCGGACGTTTCCACATATAACCTTCACGTAGAAGATAACTGTACGCCTTCCGTCTGATCTCCTTGAACTCTACATCACTCCATCCTTCTCTTCTGCATAACGAACTCAGACAAAATCCAATATCGCGGAACCTTTTTGAGTAGAACTCCTCATTGAACGGCTGTGGTTCCTAGTCTGAAGTCTGTTGACCAACTTGGCACCAAACGTCTCTCCTCTCTTCATTCTCCACTTCTGCAAACATCTCATCCTCATCTGTATAGCGAGCCCTAGACAACATATCTGCAACTGGATTGTCCTTCCCTGCTATATGCTTTAGCTCAAGGTTCAGACTCCGGACATAAGCAATCCATCGCAGCATTGCTATGTCTGGTGTATTGCAGTTTGCTATCATACCCAACAAAGGCAAACAATCTGTTTCTAGTATCACACGATGTCGTGCTACTTGGCGGCTACATGCTTGACTTCTACTCCCACGCTTAGGTTTAGTAGTTCTAGAAGTTAGCTCATACTACTTCTAGTCCTTTATGTATATGTTTGACACCTTTGCATACGGTGTTAACACTATTTTGAGTCCTAGTAGGCTGATAGTATGTTAGTTATCTTGTTCAAGCATTTGTGCGCTTGTGCAAGTGACTTCTTACTTGTCTGTGACGTTCAATATACATAACTTAGGGTTTCCATGCTGAAAGGGGTTTGAGCTCATGGGTTGTACTTGTCGCCCATGCACGCTTTCTAGCTGATTTAAGTTAATTTTTGGGGCTACTTGTCGTTTTAGGTAGTTTAAGTTTTACGCTGGCACTCTAGGGGGCTTGACAGGGTAGCCTATGAGTGTAGATAAGTTACCAGGTAGTTTAAGGCACAAAAGGACAGTCAAGTGGAGCTATGAACTCCCATTGGTCTATTTTTGTCTTTTGTAAAACTCTAAGTTTAGAAACAGAGCTCTAGAGTGGAGTTCGAGCATTTGGTGAGGTATCTTCGAAATCTGAGAACACAGGAAGAGAGAGCTCGTCGTTCCAAGCACTGTCAGTGAAATTTTTGCTCGAATTGGATCAATAAACAAGGAGTTATGCCCAATTGAAGTTCGGATTGTGTCAAAACAGCGTCACTTTTGTTCATTTTGGAGTTTTCGGTGCCAATTGCAGCAGAATTGAGGAAATCACTTCAAAACTTCGTGGTTGCGTTCACTGTCAAGAGGGCTACGACTGTCCAAAAAGTTTTGAATCATTTGAGTGATTGAGTAATTCAGGGAGGCCGCTGAAGCAGAGGGGTCTGAAAAGCTCTTAATCTAAAGCAACGACTTTAGAGAAGGAGATCTGGAGTTCTACAAACAATCAGGAGTCCCAATTTCACAGGAGTGTTGAGCAAGCTGTGAACTGCAAATCCTGTAAGAAAATTCGAAGTTGATCGAGCCAATTTCCTGTTATAGGTCGGAATAGCTATCTGGGTACCAGAAATTGCCGTAATTTCTCTGTTCAGAAAGTTTCTACCCATATCTCGGTGCTCTGAACTGATCTCAAGCTGAAACTTCATATGTGTATCCAGTAGGACCTCATTTACATGTAGGAGAAGTTCTGAAGTCTACACCTTCATAGTTTTCCTCTCTTTGTGTGTCAAAGTTCACCGCTTAAACTTATTACTACTAGTTAGACCTAAATTTCTCTTTTTGAGCATATTAGAGGATCCTACACAACTGTGTGAGTGTTTATGGCCTCTGTTGTGACCTGAAAGCCAACCTCTTGAGTAAACAATCACAGCCAGAAGCCCGACGCTTTCCTAGGTAGACAGATCACACTCCGACATACTCTCTTTTGGTGAACTCAACGTGAAACACCTAGGGTGGAAGTTTTCTTGAGAGTGTTACAGGATCAGATACCATGGCCAACCAAGGATCATCAAGTGGAGGTGCTGCTGCTGCTCAGCAACCTGCTCAGTTGGATGCTGCTACGATGAAGATGTTCCAAGCTTTTCATATGTTTATGCAGCAGCAGTAGAGCACAGAGAGGAAGGAGGTATTAGCAACCAAGGCGTTGCAATCTGTGGTGCACCAGATGGACCAGTTCAAGGGGACAGATATTTCCAAGTACGTGCGATACTATGCTAGGGAGATGGAGGTGAACAAGGTACTTGACAAGGAGATGGTGGAGATCTTTGAACTTGCTGTTGTCCCTGAGATTCGTGGGCAAGTGAAGGAGCTCAAGCAGCAGCAAGGACAGAGTTGGGAAAGCTTTATGCGCACTTTGAAGGAGGAGTACTACACTGAAGATTCAGAGAGGGTGACCAAGAGAACGTTCTTGGAATGGGTGGTTAAGCCTAACAAAGGTTTGTCTGTAAATGAGTTGTTAAGGGAGTTTGGTCGTCAGTATGCTCAGCTTTCTAGAACAGAGAAGCTTACACTAGAGGTGGAGAAGACAGAGCTTTTCTTACAAGCAGCGGACGTGACTATTCAGGAGAAGCTTGAGTTGTTGTTGGAAGACAAGAGTGAGGAGAGAGGATTGAAGACTGACTGGAAGGAGGTTGAAGAGGTTGTCTCTTTGTTGACCAAGAGACAGAGAAGAAGGGACAAGGTGGTGGTAAGTGAAGCAGCACCTCTGATAATTCCTGTCAAGCAATTGCCTACTAAGCCCGCTTTGGTAATTGCTAGAGAGGAAGACTCACCGCTTGATGAGTTGATTAAAGGTATGAAGGAGCTTAAGCTTAAGCTCACTAGGTTAGAAGAGAAGGAGCAGAATGTACAGCCTGCTATGCAGAGACCTCAGATGAGAGAAGGCTTTGTTCATCGTTGTATATGGTGTGATAGCCTAGACCATGTAAGAAGAGATTGTGGGGAGTTTTCATATGCATTGAGGAAGGATCTGATCTTCTTCAAAGATGGTAAGATCCATCTGAGAGAGACTGGGATGATGTTGGGAACCAACTTTGGCAAGGGTGGTATGAAGAGACTTGTGAATGAAATATCAGCATCACATGCTGTTTCTCTTGTGAATGCTGCTACCTGTGGAGTGAAAGTGGAGATGGAGAGAGAGAAAAGGACTGCTGGGTTGTGGTCTGATGTAGTGCGATCCGTAGCTAGAACAGAGCTAGACAAGGATGTGCTACAAAGGGTTGGCAACTCAATTCGAGAAACTATAGGATGGAATGATCCTGTGGATACTATGTCAGTGCATGCTTATGTTGCAAGAAGTCAGCATGAAGCTGTACTAGAAGAAAAACGCAGGAGGGAGGATGCAGGTGAGGCTTCTACAGCCAAACGACCTGCTACAAGGAGTGAAAGGGCTAGACCAGAGACAAGGCAGGAGACAACACCTACTCGGGAGGAAACTATGGAGGATCTACCATCTACAACACCAAAGGAGAAGGAGAGAAGCAAGGAGAAGGATAAGATGCCTGCATACAAACTTCAGTCTGACATTGAGATTGCTACAGACTTGAAGTAGGTGTTAGAGAATCGTATCTTGAATGGGAAGGTTGAGTTACTCTAGGTGAGATTCTTGGGATAGCAAAGCGTGAGTTCCATGAGGTTATCATAGATATCATCAAGAGGAAACGTCAGATTTTGGGTGAAGCAGCTACGCTTAACGCTCTAGGGACCAAACTGTCAGATGATGAGGAAGATGAGATTGCTGGTTACTGCTCTCAAGTATCAGAAGAGAGATCCTATCAGCACGTGAGGTTTGAAGATGAGGTGGAAGCATCACAGAAGAGTCATTACTCTCACAACCATTGGGCAAGAGCAACCACAGAGACCTTGGTGAAGTTGAGAGATCTGGAGGAACCTGTGGTGGCATTGATTGATCACGGCTCAGAGATTAATCTGATGTCTAAGGAGCTGTACAAGCGTGGGAGGTGGCCTATAGACACCGACCATGGATGGCTTATCCATGCTGCCAACAACCAGAGGAGAGAACTGTATGGTGCTTGTCCCAACATCAAGGTAACTGTGGGTGACATCGGTGATGTTCAGAATTTCTTTGTACAAGACATGTCAACCTATCCTATCAATCTAGGGCAGCCTTACATTACTGCTGTTAGAATGGAGACACGAGTTATGGATGATGGTTCAACCTATGCTAGGATTCGTAGTAGAGATGGCAAAAGAGCTGTTCAGTTTTTGACCGTTGCTGCAGAACATGAGAGGAATCGTGATAGCTTGAGAGACCGTCCACTACCTAAGATTACTCAGGAGTTTAGAGAGTCTAGAGGTTTTGGCAGAGTACCATTGAAGAACGAGACTTCAACGGTACAGTAGAGATAGGATTCTTGCCTGATCCACTAGAACATGAAGCTTTATCCTCTAGCTTCTTAGGATTGACGTCATGTGGATCAGTGTGTTATAGGAAGGTTGAGAATCTGAAGAGGTTTGAGAGGCAACATGTGAAGTGTGTACAGCAATCTTTGTGGGACAATGGAGAGTTAGCAGGAGATGAATACATATCTGGAGTGTTTGAAGAGCAGTATTTGGTAGATACTATAGGGGAGTTGAAATCTATAGTAGAAAGTTCTATAGATGATGTAGATAGAGTGGTGAGAGTGAGCTCCAAGGAGCTTTATGATGTAATTGATAAGTTTATAGATCGACAAGAGGTGTATGTGGAGACCAAGTACAAGTCAGTGGCAAAGAAAGTCAAACCAGTGGCTTTGCCTTTACCACTCGATTACAATCAGAAGATGGAGCAAGCTGCACGAGAACCGACGCTCAGAGGACCGAGAAGAATTGGACACCAGTTCACAGAAACAACACTGAAGGAGCTGAGGATTGGAGGTGATGGATTTCTTACCGAGCAAGAGAAGAAGAGCTTCAAGGAGATGCTATCTAGGCATGGTAAGACGTTTGCGTTTGAGTCACATGAAGTAGGATGTGTAGATCTAAGTGAAGTTGCACCTATGATAATCTTTACTATACCGCATGTGCCTTGGAATCTATGTCCTATCCCTGTACCTAGAGCTCATCTATCAAAACTGATAGACTTGCTCAATGAGAGGATTAGGATGGGTATCTTGGAACCATCTATAGCTCCCTACTCTAGCAGATGGTTTACTGTTCCGAAGAAGAGTGGAATCAGGTGACTATCAGGAATATGGGTATAGGACCTATTGTAGATGAGTTTGCAGAGGCTTTTGCTGATCGTGCTATCTATTCAATGAGAGACTTATATTCAGGTTATGATCAGTTTCAGTTACCCTCTGAAAGTAGAGACTTGACTACAATGAGGACACCTTTGGGGTTACTAAGGATGTGCACCTTGCCACAAGGTGCTACCAATTCTGTAGCACATATGATGAATGACATGAACAAAGTTTTGAAGGACTTCATTCCTGAAAAAACTATGCCGTTCCTTGATGATGTGCCGATCAAAGGGTGTGCTGAGGAGGAGAAGAATGAGGTAAAGGATCAGAGAGGGTGCAGTAAGTTTGTTGCAGACCATATAGCTGACTGTGATAAGATACTGAGTCGACTGGAGGAGGTTCATTTGACTTTATCAAGAGCAAAGTCTGTATTTGGAGAACAGGATGTGTTGATTGTGGGGCACCTATGTGGATCTTATGGTCGGAAACCTTGTCCAAACAAGGTTGATGCCATTCGAAGGATGAAGGAGACATGTGGGTCAGTTACCGAGGTGAGAAGGTTTCTAGGTGCATGTGTGTTTTATCATATATGGATTCCACACTTTGCACATGTAGCAGACCCGTTGTACAAGTTGCTGAGGAAGGGGCAAAGATTTCAATGGCAAGAGGAGCAAAGCGAGTCTATGAAGAAGTTGAAAGATCTGTTGTCTTCATCACCAACTCTACGGAAGGTAACATATGAGTTGGGCAGATCTGTTATCCTTACTGTTGATACTAGTCCTATTGACATTGGATGGGCTATAGGACAAGATGATGAGGATGGAAATAGATATGTGGTGCGTTTTGGAGCTAAGGTGTTAAGTTCACGGTAGAGAGACTACCCTCAGGTCAAGAGAGAGCTATGGGGAGTAGTTACTGCGATGAAGAGTGATAAGGAATACTTGATAGGGGCACATGTGGTTGTGGAGACAGATTGTTTACCTCTCTTGGGAATGATCACTAGCTGTACAACTCCAGATATTGCTATGTTGAGGTGGATAGCATATATCAAGTCCTTGAACCCAGAGTTTAGACATATTGCAGGAAAAGATAATCCTGTGGCAGATATGTTATAAAGGGCTAGGTATTACGGTGAGAAGGAAATGATAGATGATCAGGAGGATGTGGGAACAGAGTTCTATTCTAGTGTTCTTGCTAGAAAGGACAGAAGCTGTTTTGCAGCTCCATTGGAGTTATTTGAGGAAACTATGTATGATGGCGAGTGGTTGGATCTTGGGCGCTATTTGAGTTCACTGGAAAGGCAAGAAGGCTGGTCTAATGCAGATTTCAAGAGGATCCGTAGAATAGCTTATGGTTACTTTTTACATGGAGGACATCTATGGAAGCGCCCTAAGCTACAAGGAGGTATACCGCAACGTGTGGTATGTTTCGCGCACCTACCGCCTTGTTGCGCCAGCGGAAGCTCTAACTCAGTAGGTCGCAAACTTTACACCGCTAACCTGCAAACACAATCACAAGTTAACGTCCATGCACCACTTACCTTAGTTCTGGTTGGTCCGGACCGGAGCCGGACCGTCTCCCTAATCATCAAGCTCAGCAATCCTAAGTCCCGACTTAGATCCGCCTAAGTCGGTCCCAAACATGAGCAAGTCACAATATGACTTGGGGCGGACTTCCCATAAAGTTCAGGGTCCTAAACGGTGCCTCCAGCACACCTAGCGGCCCAACCGCCCGTGATGTCCGTCTGGGTCCAGGCTCCCGAACGGTGGTCTAACCCGCCGACTCGTTCCCTAGTCTTGCCCCAGCCCTTACATCGTTCCTAAGTCTAGCCGTCCAAGTCTAGATCGGAACGTGCCTTGGAACTGGCCCAGCCATCACCTCATGCCCCCAGAGTCCGCCCGCCGAACCCTGGGGTCGGGTGACTCGTCCTGGCCCACCCAGGCATCGAGCCCCCCTCATATATACTTCTGGGGATCGGCGGCCCCGCCCTCCTCTTTGGTCCCTGAAAATTATACCACAACCCGATTGTGGTTCGACCATAACTTCCAGCTCGGAGGTCAGATTGAGGAGTGTTATATATCACTGGAAAGCTCTCGACGAGATCTTTCCAATGATACCTCACTCGCCTCGAGATCTTACGTGGAGCTCCGTCCACGACCTAAAACGTCCTTGGAGCTCCAACACTTAGCAGTTTTTCCGAAAACCTGTGGTCCAGACCTAGGGTCGAACCCTGTGGTTCGTCTGCGTCTCGGACCCACGTCTCGGTCCCGCATCTCGGACCCACGTCTCAGACCTATGTCTGAGACTCATGTTTCAGTCCGTTCTCAGACTCGCCCCCTTAGGTCAGCGTTCGTCTGGGGCCCTCTTGGGGTAGGCCCTTATGTCCTAACCCAAGGTTCCAACCTTGGTTCAGAGAACCACTTAGGGTTCATCTGATCCCGACTTGCCGGTCACGCCGTTAAGTCCTACTCGCAGCGTTCACAACCTAGCGCAAGTCCGCTAGGGTTTTGTTGTTCGCGTCTGCGCCCGATCTTGAGAATGAGGGGCGCGACACTCACCCCCACTTTGGAGGTTGATGCCCTCATCAACAATGATCCTATAAGTTAACACCAAGTTCAAAATGGGTAGCCAACCCCTTGGCGTCAGAATTGCGTTCTGGTAGCTAACCCGCAATTCTCTTCTTGGCTTGAGTCTTAAGTTGTCGCTAGAACACTTAGAAAATTCCAACTAGTCTCGGGAAAAGCCTTACCTTTTTGGCTTACCCTAAACAAAACTAGTTGGCAACTTCTAAACATTCTACTTAAGACTCTAACTTGCTAACTATAAGTATTCACACCTACTTACAAGGTCCCCCGAAACCCACTTTCCGGTCGCAATCTGATTTGACTTAGACGCGCGACTAAGTTTACTTCGCAGTTAGAAAACCACAAAGCAAGATCACCCCAAGCCCCAAGACAAGTATGAAAGTTCATACTTGCTTTGCCAACGCTACGGCAAACCTAAGTCTTGACATCAAGACTTAGTCTTGATTTAGATGCTTATCCAAACCAGCTTGCTTCCTTTGAGTGTGCTTCGTTCCTCCTCTTGACAACATCCTAGGCATCTGATCAGAATTAGTCATAGCCATGCACTACCAATACACTTAGACAATTTTTCAAGAAACAAAATCTTTATTTCCAAACACAAGTAAGGTACAAAGTCCATCGGCCCAAATCGCCTCAAGTTGCTACTCGTATGGTCCGTCGTTTCTCACCCCTCGCTGGAAGGAGATGTCCTCATCTTGCTAACGTCCTTGTTGTCCTTGTCTCCGTTTGAACAGGTCCAATACTTCGCTCGCATGTGCGAGATCTTCCTCTGGCACCCAAGTTGCTTCCTTCAAATGGTAACCACGCCATTTGACCAAGTACTCCATCCGGTTTGATTTGCGCCGAGATCGCAAAATGGACTCCACCTCATATTCTGCTTCGCCTTGCACGACATCAGGTTGAGGCCTAAGAACCTGTTTGCGCTCCGGTCGCAAATCATCCTTGAAGTGTTTCTTTAGTAAAGAAACATGGAAAGTCGGATGCAACTGCCACTCGCGAGGAAGGTCTAAGGTATAGACGTCTTCGTGCGGATTCTTGACAATGACAAAAGGTCCCGCGAACTTTGATGAGAACTTCGCCGATATATCCTTCGGAAGTGTGAAGTTTTTCGCACTTAATCATACTTCTTCGCCCACTTGAAACTTCACTTGCCGCCGATGTTTGTTTACCTGCTTCGTGTACCGTTGCTGCGCCTTCTCGAGGTTCTTCTTAACTTGCTCCTCGCGCCGCTGCATTGCCGCCACCAACTCTTCAGCTGATGTTTGCCGTGTTCTTGGTCGTGCCGATGTAGAACTCCCTGCAAGAGTCAAGTCAAGAGGTCCTTCTGGCTCACGTCCGTAAGCCAGCAAGAAGGGCGATTCGCCGGTTGCCGAATGCTTCGTGGAATTGTAGCAATACTCTGCAAGACTGAGCCACTCCGCCCAATCACTTTGGTCCGCGCTCACATAATTCCTCAAGTATTGATTCAGAACCGAGTTAACTCGTTCCGTTTGCCCATCTGTTTCTGGATGAAAGGCGGTACTAAATTTTAATTTAGTCCCCAATTTTTGGAACAAGTGTTTCCAAAAGGCACTTGTGAACTTAGAGTCTCTATCTGAAATAATACTCCGAGGTAATCCATGTGAACGCCACCAAGTATCTAAGAACAACCGAGAAGTCGTGAACGTTGTTGCAGTGTCCAAGGTCGGAGCAAACTTCGCTAGTTTGCTAAACCGATCAACTATCACAAAAATTGCGTTGTATCCATTCGAGTCAGGCAGAGAGGTAATGAAGTCCATGCTAATGCTTTCCCAAGGTCTGGCTGGAATCGGCAAAGGATGAAGCAATCCTTGTTTCTTCTCATAAGAAACACGATTCGCTTGACAGGTTACGCATGTTTTCACAAAGTGGGAAACATCGTCTTTCATGTGGGGCCAATAAAACTTTTTAGCGATTACCGCTAAAGTGGACTTTTCTCCTTTATGGTCTGATAAGGGCACATCATGAGATTCTTTTAACAACTTGGTCCTAAGTTTTCCTTGTCCCACATAAACCCGACTTTGCTTGAACATGAGTAAACCATGTCTTAGCTGCATGTTCTGCAACTTCACCCCTCGCTTGAGTTGTTTCAAGTATTCCTTCGCTTGGTCATCGCCCATGTAACCTTCACGTATTCGCCTCTCCAAGTCTGACTCCTTAGGATACATAGCTCGCAAAATCTGTGTTGACGATGGAAGATATTCCTCCTTGCGACTCAAGGCGTCAGGAACCACATTGTCCTTTCCCGCTTTGTGGATCAATTCCACATTCATGAGCGCCAAGGTATCATGCCACCGTAGTTGCTTTGGCGTCATCCGATCTTGTGTCTCGAAGTACTTGAGCGAGATGTTATCAGTATACACTTGGGTCTTGTGAAGTCCCAAGTAATGCCGCCATTTCCTCAAGCAATGGACAACCGCAAACAGTTCCTTCTCGTGAGTCGGCCATCGACTCTCTGTCCCAGATAACTTCTTGCTTTCGTACGCTACAGGTTTCCCATCCTGCACCAACACTCCGCCAATCGCATAGTCGCTCGCGTCCGTGTGCACCTCGAATGGTTTGTCGAACTCCGGCAGCTTCAATACTGGCGCCTTTGACAAAATAGCTTTGATCGTCTGAAACGCATCATCCACCTCCTTGGTCCAACTTACCTGTGCGTCTTTGCCCGTCCAGTCCGTCAGCGGCTTCGCGATCTTTGAAAACCCCTTCACATACTTGCGGTAGAACTGCGCCAATCCTAAGAATCGCCGCATCCCCTTCACTGTAGTCGGAGGCTCCCAAGTCACAATCGCATCCACCTTCTGCATATCCGGGCCGACTCCTTCTGCACTAATTACATGTCCCAAGAAGTTAATGCGCTCCAAACCAAACTCACTCTTGTCAATGTTGGCAAACAGCTTATGCTCCCGCAGCTTCGTCAACACCACCCGTAGCTGCTCCGCGTGCGACTCCAAGGTTCTGGAGTAGATCAAGATGTCGTCGATGTAAACGATGACAAACTCATCCATCTCCTCGTGAAAAATTGTGTTCATCAATGTAGTGAACGTCGAAGGGGCGTTACAGAGTCCAAATGGCATCACCACGAATTCAAACGATCCGTATCTGGTTCGACAAGCGGTCTTCTCAACATCTGGGTCAGCTATCCGGATCTGGTAATATCCTGACTTCAAGTCTATCCTGCTGAAGTACTTCGCACCCGCTAACCTATCAAAGAGGTCATCTATCCTTGGCAAGGGATAGTTATTCTTCACCGTCACCTTATTGAGTGCACGATAATCTACGCAGAGTCGTAACTTCCCATCCTTCTTCTTTGCAAAAAGAACTGGGGCTCCATAAGGTGACTTGCTGGTTCGAATATATCCCCGCGCTAATAGCTCGCCGAGTTGTCTTTTCAACTCAAGGAGTTCCACCTGATTGAGTCGATAAGGGGCTTTGGAAGGTGGTTCTGATCCTGGCAAGACTTCGATCTTGTGATCCACCACCCGCCTTGGAGGTAACTCAGCAGGTAACTCGTCCGTCAAGACATCCTCAAACTCCTTAATCACTTCGCGAAGCACCTCCGGAAGTTTAGTCGCGTCTCTTGATGTTTCCTCTTGTCTGTCACCCGCCATCAAATCTGCAACCCGCATCAAACACATGACCCCGTCGTTGAAGTCCATCTGTTTGCCTTTGATCAAATTCACTGCAAAGTTATCAATTTTCCGCGCCTTCCGGATCAGCCTCACTCCCAGCTTCCGCCCTTTAACTCTAACGTTTAACCTTAAAGGTTTCCGTCTAAGTTCCACTTCAAACCTATCCAAGAAAGTATTCCCCAAAACCGCATGGATATCATCCATCTCGCACACCGTGAAGTTCTCTGTGAACTCCAACTTCCCACACACAAATCGTACGTCCAAGGCCACTTCAGAAGTTTGGTACGTCTTGCCCTTGGCAAAGCGTACCTGAATAGGCTTGTCTGCCTTGGAGGTAGACAAGCCCAACTTCTTCACCAACTTTGGACTTATGAAGGAGTGAGTCGCTCCTGTGTCCACAAGAAAAGTAACATCACGGTTAGCAACCTTGGCTTGTAGATACATCAGTCCTGGCGTCTTCTTCGTGGTTCTCAAGGTCACAGTCATCTGGCCCTCCAACAAGTCCTTTGCAACAAACGCATTCATGCTATAGTTACTAACCTTAGGTTTCGTGCACCCCTTAGCAATGTGACCCGCCTCGCCACAGTTGTAGCAAGTAAACTTAGCCCCATTGCCCTTCTGAGGTGTCTACCTCTTCGGTTTCACTCTTGTTTGCTGTCGCTTTGCTGCCGGGGCAGAAGAATCCTTCCGATCCTTCTCACCCCCATCCCACTGTCGCTTGAAGCCCTTGTTCTTCTTTTGGAACTTGTCCGTGCTGCGTGGTTCAAAGGGTTTCTGCTGCTGGACTTCGTCGTCCCCAATTCGCTCCGCTAGCTTCAAAAGTTCGGCACTTGTCTCTGGTAGCTTTGGCATCCGAAAGAGAGCCTTCTCCGAGCTAGACTTGAGTCCCCCAATGAATATACATATCTTGGTCTCCTCAGTCCACTTGGAGAACGAATCCAGCTTGGCACTGAACTCGCGCACGTAAGCGCTTAAGGTCCCCGTCTGCTTCAGTCTCACCAACTCAACACCATCCCGAATCCTTTGATACTCCGGAGTGAATCGTCCTGCAAGCAACTCCTTGAACTCCTTCCAACTAAGCGCCGAGACAGTCAAGGCATGCTCATCCCGGTATGCAGTCCACCAGAGAAGCGCATGGTCCTTTAGGAACGTAACCGCCGCTCTCACCTTGTCAGATTCCTTAGCCTGTTGCGCCTCAAAGTATAGATCCAACTCAGTTAAGAAATCCTTAACCTTGCGAGCCCGTCTTATACCTGAAAACGGGGTCGGCAAATTCGTCTTACAAAGCTTCCTGGTAGACGAGGAACTTCCTTGGCCTGCCTCAAGCTCGGCGATACGTTTATCCCTGGAGGCCATGCCTTCCTGCATGGTCTTCATCATCTTGATGAGTTCCGCATACAAGGCTCCTTGACTGTCCGTGCCTGAATCGTTGGGTACCGCTGGCAAGACTCCATCTTGCTGCACCGATACCGTAGCTGGTACAGGGCTCCCTTGACGTTGGGGCGAAGGTTGTCGGTTGTCGTCCCCTGACTGTGCCTCGGGGCTAGCTCGAGTCGATCTGTTCCCGTTAGCCGCTCCTCGTTTCTTAGTCTTCCTCCTGGAACTCTGTCCGTCCTCGGCCATCGCTCCAAGTGTTCACCTAGAAACGCTGATCCGCTTCGTGTCTCGCGTCCCTCCTCAAGCGTCCAGCCTTCGGCCGCTACCTCAAGTTCTCGCTCACCGAAGCGTCGCTCTGATACCACTTTTCGCGCACCTACCGCCTTGTTGCGCCAGCGGAAGCTCTAACTCAGTAGGTCGCAAACTTTACACCGCTAACCTGCAAACACAATCACAAGTTAACGTCCATGCACCACTTACCTTAGTTCTGGTTGGTCCGGACCGGAGCCGGACCGTCTCCCTAATCATCAAGCTCAGCAATCCTAAGTCCCGACTTAGATCCGCCTAAGTCGGTCCCAAACATGAGCAAGTCACAATATGACTTGGGGCGGACTTCCCATAAAGTTCAGGGTCCTAAACGGTGCCTCCAGCACACCTAGCGGCCCAACCGCCCGTGATGTCCGTCTGGGTCCAGGCTCCCGAACGATGGTCTAACCCGCCGACTCGTTCCCTAGTCTTGCCCCAGCCCTTACATCGTTCCTAAGTCTAGCCGTCCAAGTCTAGATCGGAACGTGCCTTGGAACTGGCCCAGCCATCACCTCATGCCCCCAGAGTCCGCCCGCCGAACCTTGGGGTCGGGTGACTCGTCCTGGCCCACCCAGACATCGAGCCCCCCTCATATATACTTCTGGGGATCGGCGGCCCCGCCCTTCTCTTTGGTCCCTGAAAATTATAGCACAACCCGATTGTGGTTCGACCATAACTTCCAGCTCGGAGGTCAGATTGAGGAGTGTTATATATCACTGGAAAGCTCTCGACGAGATCTTTCCAATGATACCTCACTCGCCTCGAGATCTTACGTGGAGCTCCGTCCACGACCTAAAACGTCCTTGGAGCTCCAACACTTAGCAGTTTTTCCGAAAACCTGTGGTCCAGACCTAGGGTCGAACCCTGTGGTTCGTCTGCGTCTAGGACCCACGTCTCGGTCCCGCGTCTCGGACCCACGTCTCAGACCTATGTCTGAGACTCATGTTTCAGTCCGTTCTCAGACTCGCCCCCTTAGGTCAGCGTTCGTCTGGGGCCCTCTTGGGGTAGGCCCTTATGTCCTAACCCAAGGTTCCAACCTTGGTTCATAGAACCACTTAGGGTTCATCTGATCCCGACTTGCCGGTCACGCCGTTAAGTCCTACTCGCAGCGTTCACAACCTAGCGCAAGTCCGCTAGGGTTCTGTTGTTCGCGTTTGCGCCCGATCTTGAGAATGAGGGGCGCGACATATGTGACTTGGAATTGCAGCAGCAGCTGATCAAGGAGTTTCATGAGAGTCTATGGACCGGTCATAGAGGAGTTTGGGCTACATTTGCCAAGATGAAGGAAAAGTATTGGTGGAAGGGTATGTATAAGGATGTAGTACAGTTTGTTTCATTCTGTATACCCTGCCAGATGTACTCCAACGTACGCCATCGTGATGGATTGCATCCTACTTATCCTTTAGCCATTCATTATAAATGGGTAGTTGATCTGATAACTATGCCATTTGGACTTGGACAAATGAGGTATCTAGTCTTGGCTAGACAAGATCTATCTAACCAAGTCGAAGGCCGTGCTCTGAGGACGAAGACCACTGCTAGTGTCTGCCGCTTTCTACTTGAAGATGTTATTTGTAGGTATGGGTGTGTGGGAAAGATCACTGCAGATAGGGGTGAGCTGGATACACAAGAAGCAGTTGAGTTCTTCAAGCGATTGGGAATCAAGTTGGCATTAACCACTGCTTACAATCCTGAAGGGAATGGCAAGAGCGAAAGAGGTCATCCGCCAATCATCAAAGCTTTGGTAAAAGCTTGCAAGAGTAAGATCCGTGAATGGCCTAGACTACTACCATTTGCTTTGTGGGTAGATCGTACAACTCATAGTACTGTTACATGTTACATGCCAGCAGAGTTGATACTAGGGTAAAAATCTGTGATGCCGATTGAGGAGGCTGTGCCTACTTGGAATGTTTTGCCATGAGAAGATGGTAGAAGTACGGAGGATCTTCTTGCATTAAGGATCCAGCAGTTAGAACGAAGACCTGAGGATGTTGCCAAAGCTGTGAAAAGGTTAAAGACTGCTAGAGAGAGAAACAAAGGCAGATTTGAACGCATAGATTACGATCCAAACCAGTTAAAGAAGGTGATTGGGTGTTAGTCTATGATAGTAGTCTTGATAATCAGCATAGCGCTATCAAAAAGTTTTCCAAGAGATGGTTCGGACCTTATGTGGTGTTAGAAGTTTATGATAATGCCACATACTCTTTGAGAGAGTTAGATGGTGCAATGCTCAAGATACCAGTCGCAGGGAAGAGAATCAAGCTCTTTAGAAGGAGAGGGGAGGACCAGAACATTGCAGAGCTTACTGAGGATGAAGCTGAAGACTCAATAGAGGTTGAAGATGAATTTGAAGCTGAAGCTGAAGAGTCTTGATCTGGATCTGGCACATACCGGAGGATGTGCAGGTTCAGAGGGGGTGGATGTCGTGCTACTTGGCGACTACATGCTTGACTTCTACTCCGACGCTTAGGTTTAGTAGTTCTAGAAGTTAGCTCATACTATTTCTAGTCCTTTATGTATATGTTTGACACATTTGCATACGGTGTTAACACTATTTTGAGTCCTAGTAGGTTGATAGTATGTTAGTTATCTTGTTCAAGCATTTGTGCGCTTGTGCAAGTGACTTCTTACTTGTCTATGACGTTCAATGTACATAACTTAGGGTTTCCATGCTGATAGGGGTTTGAGCTCATGGGTTGTACTTACTTGTCGCCCATGCATGCTTTCTAGCTGATTTAAGTTAATTTTTGGGGCTACTTGTCATTTTAGGTAGTTTAAGTTTTACGCTGGCACTCTAGGGGGCTTGACATGGTAGCCTATGAGTGTAGATAAGTTACCAGGTAGTTTAAGGCACAAAAGGACAGTCAAGTGGAGCTATGAACTCCCATTGGTCCACTTTTGTCTTTTGTAAAACTCTAAGTTTAGAAACAGAGCTCTAGAGTGGAGTTCGAGCATTTGGTGAGGTATCTTCGAAATCTGAGAACACAGGAAGAGAGATCTCGTTGTGCCAAGCACTGTCAGTGAAATTTTTGCTCGATTTGGATCAATAAACAAGGAGTTATGCCCAATTGAAGTTCGGATTGTGCCAAAACTGCGTCACTTTTGTTGAATTTGGGGTTTTCTGTGCCAATTGCAGCAGAATTGAGGAAATCACTTCAAAACTTCGTGGTTGCGTTCACTGTCAGGAGGGCTACGACAGTCCAAAAAGTTTCGAATCATTTGAGTGATTCAGTAATTCAGGGCGGCCGCTGAAGCAGAGGGGTCTGAAAAGCTCTTAATCTAGAGCAGCGACTTTAGAGAAGGAGATCTGGAGTTCTACAAACAATCAGGAGTCCCAATTTCACAGGAGTGTTGAGCAAGCTATGAACTGCAAATCCTGTAAGAAAATTCGAAGTTGATCGAGCCAATTTCCTGTTATAGGTCGGAATAGCTATCTGGGTACCAGAAATTGTCATAATTTCTCTGTTCAGAAAGTTTCTATCCATATCTCGGTGCTCTGAACTGATCTCAAGCTGAAACTTCATATGTGTATCCAGTAGGACCTCATTTACATGTAGGAGAAGTTCTAAAGTCTACACCTTCATAGTTTTCCTCTCTTTGTGTGTCAAAGTTCACCGCTTAAACCTATTACTACTAGTTAGACCTAAATTTCGCTTTTTGAGCATATTAGAGGATCCTACACAACTGTGTGAGTGTTTATGGCCTCTGTTGTGACCTGAAAGCCAACCTCTTGAGTAAACAACCAGAGCCAGAAGCCCGACGCTTTCCTAGATAGACGGATCACACTCCGACAATGAGCTCCTATCAAGAACTCTCGATCTACCTTCATAGTAGTAACAACTCCCCACAACTCACGCTTCACTTGAGGATAGTTACGCTGTCTATCTGTTAAGATCCGAGCTCCAAACCTTGAAACAAACCGCACACCTTCTGCATCTTCTTGGCCAACTGCCCATCCAATCGCCTTTGGACTCGTATCAACAGTCAGTACAACAGGTCTCCCGCTCTCGTAGCTAAGCCTCCTTAGTATAGGTGGAGATTTTAAAATCTCCTTCAGCTGCTCCATCGTCTCATGATGTTCTTGCCGCCAAGTAAACCTCCTTCCCTTTCTCAGAAGTGCATACAGAGGCTCAGCAATGTATGCATAATGAGGAATACTCACACGAAGGAACACACAAGCTCCCAAGAACCGTCGAACCTTAGTGATGTTGGTGCAGTCAGCTATCCTTGCTATAACATCTACCTTCTCTGGGTTCGGACGCTTCCCAAAAGTATCACACAAATGACCCACCACCACAATCTTTGACATACCAAAACAAGATTTGGTACCTGATAGAGTGAGGTGTACCTCCTCCAAACGCATCAGAATCTTCTCCACATCCCGAATGTGGTCTGCAATGAACTTTCTGCATCCATCAGAAGTCACAGCTTCGTCTTTGTCTTCACCGGACAGCCTTTCATGGGAATATCATCCAGAAACGGGATAGTTACCTCAGGTACAAACTCTCGTAACACCTTATGCATCGCATTCTGCATATGGGCTACTGAGTTTGTCGCACCGTGAGGAAGAGTACACATCCGCATCAATCCCAAAGGTGTACGCATGGTAGTCAAGTCTCTACTCTCCAAAGCAAGTTGAAACTGATCATAACCTGAAAACAGATCTCCAATAGAATAGATTGACCTTCCAGCAAACGCCTCAGCTACTTCATCAACCACAGGTCCTATTCCAACATTTCGAATCGTGATGTTGTTGACAGGCTGCAAGTCTTGGATGAAGCGCAGAGCTCCTGTCTTCTTAGGTACAGTGAACCATCGGCTAGAGTACGGAGCCATAGATGGTTCAAGAATACCCATCTGCATCTTCTCTTTCAGTAACTCAATCACCTTCGGTAGCAAGACACGAGAGACTGGAATCGGCTTCAAGTCCCAAGGTACGTGAGGAACAGTGAAGATAATTATCGGAGCTATCACACTAGGATCCACACAACCTATCTCCTCAGCCGAGAAAGAAAATGCCTTACCATGGCTAACTATCATCTGTTCAAAAGCTCGTTTCTCCTCTTCAGTCAAGAAGCCACCCCCTCTTATCTGGAGCTGCTCGAGTGTCTCTTAAGCAAAATTGGGTCCTACCTGTGTAAGATCTCTAAGCACAGGCTCAGCAGCCGCTAACTCCATCTGCTGCTGAGAATCAATAGATAATTGAGTCACCACAAGTCTCACCTTCCTCGCTACAGCTTTATACTTGGAGTGTACTTCCGCTTCCTGATGTAAGCCACACCAACAGACTGCATCCTTCCATCCATTCTCCAGTCTCGGATGAGGACGATATCGCAAGTACGAGATAATCTCCTCATAGACTTCACGAGAATGGATGGGATTCACCACTGTACCTCCCATCTGTTCCATCAACCTATCTACATCATCCAACCAACAAACAAAAGACTGTACACCTACAAACTCCTCATAAACACCAGAAATCATCTCATCTTCCTTCAGAACTCTTGTACAACGCAGATTTGCTGCACACCTCTCCATCTGCCTTCTACTCTTCTCAGTCAAATCCTCTATCCGCGTGAACTCACTCCAATCATCAGAACTGAAAGCCATCAAACCAGATTTCCAACTATGTACAGTGCAACTACTTTCTGAATCTTGAGCAGCCTCTCCATCAGCCTCCTATGATCCCTCAGGCTGCTCAAGCGGGATCATAGTAGCAGTAGATCTTTCACTCTCGCTATCCCGTCCTACGAGAGTGGTTTCTGAAAACCCTTACTCCTACAGATAGGAGAATCCCTCAAGGTCTGCCGGTTTCGTTCGTGGTTTGTACGAATGGTCAGAAACTGCACAGAACGTCTATCATCTGGACTACGGATCCTAGCGTAATGAGATCCGTTATCCATTACCTTGGTCTCCATTCGAACTGCAGTGATATAAGACTGGCCAAGAATCACAGGATATGAAGCAGAAGACTGCACGAAGAAATGTTGATCCACATCCACATCACCTATCTTCACCTTCACGTTAGGACAAGCGCCGTATAACTCACCTTTCTGGTTGTTTGCAGCACGTAACACCCAATCATGGTTCAACTTGATTGACCACTGACCTCTCTCATACATCTCTCGTGACATGATGTTGATCTCAGATCCGTGATCAACTAAAGCAGCAACAGGTTCAGTCAAACTTCCAAGACGAACTCGTGTAGCAGTTGTAGCACGAGCCCAATGTCTCCTTCTGAAATCACTATCAGTAGCTGGACTCTCCTCGCCAACTTCCTCATCATCGAACTCAATAGTGTTGGTACCAGCAACTAACGCTTCTTGCTGGTAGACCTGGTCATCAGCTTTCTGAAAATGCACCTTTCCAAACTCTGCATCATTCATAGAAGCTCCCACCACATCTATCATTTGACTTTCTACTTGTTCAGACATCACCTGTCTCTTGCGCTTGATGATGTCGATGATCAGCTTGTGAAACTCCCTCTTTGCAATACCAAGAACTTCCCGGAGAGAAAACTCGATTCGCGCATCTAGTATCCTCTACTCCAAGATGCTCTTCAGATCAGTAGAAGTTTCAATATCAGCTGCCAACTTATAAGCCGGTCCCTTCCCCTTCTCTTGGACAGTAAACCGCCTACCAGCAGTCGTTGGCTCCTGCTGGGATCTCTGCACGTCCTCCATAGGACCTGGTGCAGGTGGAGGAGCTGCAGAAGTAGACGGGGTGTCCTCAAGAAGAGCCGCTCGTCTCCTTGTGACTCTTTGTCTATTCTCAGTCTCCTCAGGAACTCCAGTATCAAGTTCAGAGGTCTCTCGTCGTCTCTTTTCTTCCACAGAAGCATCTTGCCAGTGAACATGTCTATCTACATCCAAGAATGCTCTGATAGAAGCAGCATCTACAGGATCTCTCCATCCTGTGACCCTACGAATAGACTCGGCTCCTCTCTTCAGTATCTCAGAAGAAATTGGAGCCACACTCTTCTCAGCAGTCCTATCTAGCAATGTAGGACTAGAAGAGACCTCAATATGCTCAGCATATACATCAGAATTTACCAGCGATGTCATTAACGCAGTTGCTGTTGCAGCCGCAGCAATCTGAGGTAGACTCCTCATGCCTCCTCGCCCAAACTGCGTGCTCAACGACTCTCCAGTAGAAGAAAGGTGCAGCCTACCGTTTTGATAGCGAACCACACCATCTCACAAAGTAGCTGTGAGCTCTTGACAGTCTCTTCGAAAATGATCAGGACTGTCACACCAAATACATCTACGAACCGGAGCTCCTCCTGGACGTGCAGCAACAGGCCTCGGTGGCTGCTCTCTCTGCAATCTAGCTAGCTCTACCTTCAGCTCTCGCATCGGTCGAATTAGGTCTTCAATCTGGTTCTATTGACCATGGTTCTCCGCAGGTCTCTGAACAGGTGCCTGAACAGCTGGCACAACTGGCATCAAAGGAATTGCAGCTAGGACAATAGGTCTGGGAGCAGGGACCAAAGGCTGTTGTACTTGAGGAGCAGCATAAGGTGGAGTGACCACTTCTGCAAGCGGACGTCCTCCCACAACCACTCTTCCCCTCCTATGTCTTGTCAGTACAGCCACAACATCCTCAACTCTCCCCCAATCCATAGTAACACCTCTCTCAGCAGATTGATCAACCAACATAAAACATAACCGATCTGCCGTAGCATCATTGGTAGCTTGCAGGAAAAGCTCTGTTCTCCTAGCATCTAGGGTTATTCGCTCTAGAGTTGAAAGTTGCTGGTATCTCCGATCAAACTCTCTCAGCAACTCACTCAGGCTCATCATACGACCGGGTTGCTGCTCAACCCAGTCTAGAAATGTCCTTCTAGTAACTCTCTTTGAATCCTCCTCAAGAAATTCATCTCGAAGAGACCGCTCAAAACTCATCCAGATTCCAAGATTTCTTCTCTGTACATCCCTAACTTGATCCCGCAACTCAGGAATGACATCTAACTCAAAACTTGCTATCATCTCAGCATCAGTAACCCTAACCAGCTCCATCTCTCCTCTATACTCACGCAGATATCTAGAAATATCTCTTCCTTCAAACCTTTCACACCTATTCACTATCGCTTGCAAAGCCTTGGTGGATTTTAACTCACCCCCTCCAACGATTGGATGCTGTTGGACCAAGGCCGCAAGCGTCTTTAGAATCTCAGCCGTATCCAGACCAGGCTGAGATACGGCCGTATCTCAACCTCTCTGACCGTTAAACAGAGGTCGCTGCAGTCACAGGTGCTACAGAAGATGCTGCAGTAGCGCTCTTGCGATCCATCTTCTCTCCTTGTAGTAAACTCAACCTCCTCAATCAATCACCCCAAGATCTCTCAGTGGAAGCACCAGATGTAGAGTTGAGAGTTTTTCTCAAGAAGGGCGGAACCTTCTGACTGTGATATGAGCTTGAAGGCTGTGTTCAGTCTACTTAGGAAGCACTAGGCTCCTGAATGTGGCTGGTTTGCTCAAAGGATAGGCTTCAGGTTACAAGGTGATACTGAAAAATGCTCATACAAGTCTCTTGGCTCTTCTGATATGTTCAGGAAGCAAAGTTCAGGCTTAACTAGCAACGATAAGATCTGACGGCGAACTTTGGCACTCAGGATTGAGAAATATGTGAAGGTTTAGACTTTAGAACTTCTCCTACATGTCAAGGAGGTCCTACTGGATACACATACGAAGTTTTAGCTTGAGATCAATTCAGAGCACCAAGATATGAGTAGAAACTTTCTGAACAGAGACTTATGACAATTTCTGGTACCCAGTCAGCTATTTCGACCTATACCAAGAGATTGGCTCGATCAATTTCGAAGTTTCTTACAGGATTTGCAGTCCACAGCTTGCTGAACACTCCTGTGAAGTTGGACCTCCTGATTGTACACAGAACTCCAGATTTCGTTCTCTGAAGTTGCTGCTCTAGATTACGAGCTTTACAGACCCCCTCTGCTTCAGCGGCCACCCTGAATCACTCAGTAACTCAAATCACTTGAAACTTTTTTGACAGTCGTAGCCCGGCTGACAATGAACGCAACCACGAAGGTTTGAAGCGATTTCCTCAATTCTGCTGCAATTGACACTCAAAACCCCAAATTCAACAAAAGTGCTGCAATTCTGACACAAATTGAACTTTAATCAGCCATAACTACTTCTTTATTGCTCCAAATCAATCAAACTTTTCGCTGGCAATGCTTGGCACGACGAGCTCTATCTCCTTATGCTCTCAGATTTCGCAGTACATTCACCAATTGCTCGAAATCCACTCTAGAGCTCTATTTCTAAACTTAGAGTTTTACAAAAGATAAAAATGGACCAATGGGAGTTCATAGCTCCACTTGACTGTCCTTTTGTGCCTTAAACTACTTGGTAACTTATCTACACTCATAGGCTACCACGTCAAGCCCCCTAGAGTGCCAGCGTAAAACTTAAACTACCTAAAATGACACGCAGCCCCGAAAAATAACTTAAATCAGATAGAAAGCGTGCATGGGCGACACGCAAATACAACCCATGAGCTTAAGCCCTATCAACATGGTAATCAACCTACTAAGACTCAAAATATATAACATTTTCCAAAAATGGACTTCTTTGAGGTCTTAATTTCACTCAGAGAGACTAACGCCTGACAGAGAAGTGAATCATTTACTATGTGAAATGATTCACATCACGACAGCGTATTCCCCAGTAAAGGAGTAGGTATACCTACCAGGTAGGTCAGGTAGGTCAGGAAGGTCGGGTAGGTCGAGAACCCCTAAACTGCGCGAGAAGATGCGAAAGAAGTGCATTACTGCAGGAACACTACCGCTTCCCGCATCAAGGTCGTTTGTGCCTAGAAGATCGAATTGAGAGGTGATCGAGTTGAGTGAGGGCCATCAGAGTGAAATTGAGTAGAGCCGAGATCGATTTACAGCTAGAAAGAAAGCGAGGGCGAATTGCTGAGGATAGGAAGCACATCGAGCTGAAGGAGTCTTCTGAAGACTCCCGGAAGCAGACATTGAAGGACGACTGAGAAGAATCGGAGGTGGAGTCTTGTTCGATTGAGGAGTGGCAAGACGTTGACGGCAGCAGCAGCTTTGTGAAATCGCATTAGAGCTGGGGACGGAACCGGAAGCACGCAGAAGACTGAAGACACTACGGAAGCAGACAGAAGATTGTTTGAGATTCTTCCCATGTTCTCTTCCCTTCCACCCTGCTTCTCGCCTCTTGTTTGGTATCCCCCGCGCTTCCCTAATTGTTTGCAGGTAAACCAATCGATCGATTCCTCATCCCGCATTTTCCTTCTGTGAAATTGGGCACGGAAGCGCTGCCCAATTTTTGACAGTCATCTTCTAGCTTCTTCCCAAACTATAATCAAGCTTCCCTGATCGTCATTCTCAAATTCGATCTCGCAGCTATCAATTTCCCTACCCTATCGCACCTCTACTCTCGAATCTCTGAACAGAAGACGATTCAAAAGATCTGAACATCTTCGGAAGACGCTTCTGGATGTCTGAAGTCTTCGGAAGACGACTGTGTTCAATTCGTGGATGGATTGGATTGGAGTGGATTGGATTTGCTTTTGTGTTGAGAGAGGCTTGGTACGAATCCTGAGTGACTTGGTGAGTTGTTTATTGTTTCGAGAAGCTGAAAGTTGGGAACCAGGCTTGTGCCTCCCGATCTTCCAAGCTTCTCAAATCCACATCTTCCTGGAGAGACTAGAAGACTGGAAAGGCTGGCAGAACGCGAGAGAAGACGTGAGGGTCCGTTACGGATCTCTTCTGTCCGACCCATAGTAGACTATTCCTTCTTCCCGAACTTAGAAGAGAGTTGTGAGAAGTCTTGCTGGCAGAATCTGGAGAGAATCGTCGAGGGTCATGTCTTCTCGTCATGCAGCAAGCTTCTTCTGAGTGTGTATAGTCGGGTGAGGCGAGAAGTCGGAAGAACAGAGTGCGAATGTCTTGTGTCTGTTGTGAGGATAGATTGCGCGTAAGAAGCAGAAGACAGGTGAGATCAGTGAAGGGAAGCCTGGCTTCGGGAAGTCTTCCGAGAACGTTATTGAATCAGAAGCTGTCCCGGGAGTCTTCCCAGAGATCACTGTCACCGCAGGAGCCCGCAACCATCTTCTGAACTTGTTATACACTCTATTTCTCGCAAATCTTGTATCTTCTGTTAGGAAGTAGGATATAATGCAAGGTGGGTTGTCTTCTTAGGAATCCCTGCGATATATAGCTCGGAAGATATAGCTTTAGATATAGCTCGGAAGACGAGAGCTACTTAGGAAGCACTGTTAGAATCTCGGAAGACGGAGTAGCTTTCTTCTATAAGACTAGATTCGTCTTCTGACAGTGGAAGCTAGACTGTGAGAACTTGGGAAGGACTGAGCCTTCGGCTCACAGTAAATACGTGTGGCTTAGTGCAAAAGAGTTTCAAGTATGTCGATGCATCCTCGAGGGTTGGTGTTACCGGTAGCAGAGTTGGCCGAGGCCAAACCCTTCATCAAGGAGTTGGATCTCGACTTCTTCTTGTGGGATTGGAACCTCGCCGACCAGGGTCTTCTGGAGGAGGTTTGGACCGCATTATCGTCCCGCAACCGTGTACTTGCGAAGACAGGAGTAGCTCGAGGAAGACCATCTTCCTGGACAGCAAAATGATGGTGTAGGGCTTTCCACATGTCATAAGCAAAGGGTACGAATTGGAGAAGAAGATCCTACCCATGATCTCGAGGAAGTGGCATGTGCCTGGAAGCACAACTTGTCTCTTCCTGGAGGATAGGCAGGAAAGAAACGGATGGAAGGTCGAAGCTTACCGGGAGCCGTAGAAGCGCCTTCTGTCGAAGCCGTTCCTTCACCTCTTTTCCAAAGAGAAGGCACAGAAGACGAGGTACCTTGGAGACCATGACGTGGAATTCCTGGAAGCCATTTGGGAAGGGTTGCTCATCAACGAGGGTGCGTTCTTCCATGCATATGCGCAGGCAGAGCTGGTGTACTTAGGCACCCCGGCAGGAGGACATCTTACTCCGTTCTTCTGTTACCTGTACGTAGCCAAGAGGGACCTAACAGAAGATCAGTTGACGAGATATGGACCAACGGGGCAGCACGATGTCGTGTCGTGGACCGGCTCCTACTTGAAATTCAAACTTCGATACTTGTTGCTCCAAAGACACTCATGAGAAGACAAGCTAGGCCCCAGCTTACGAGCTTTTGGCGCAACTTCGGATCTTTACTTTTATCGCATAGATGGATAGAGCTCGTTGTCAGCTTTCCATGGGCATCTTGTTTATTTCGTTTGGACATCTAGAGAAGAAGTTATGCGATTCGGAAAAAGATAAAATCAAGCTAGGCCCCTAGTTACTTGCTGACTGGGTATTTAGGGCTTCAGGGGTTATATCAAACACGCAAGGGCCCTGCTTCTTATTATTGAGAGTTGAACTTCGTACGTACAGACTGTTGCAAGGGGGCTGCTTAAGGGGCTTGCTTGTTCCTGCGACCTGTCGGTGGATGTTTTGGAGAATTGGGAAGTCCAATACACGCGCGCAAGGTGTCATCGGGTTCTGATCTGTGCAGGCTACGCACAGGTTAAGACGGTTCTTGAAGAGACGGATCGGGGGTTGTGTTCTGGGAGAAATTGAGACGCAGGGAGCAGAATTGAGGTTTTCAGTTACCTGTGAAGGAGAGTTGGACCGTTCGGGCCGTTCCGGAGTCCAAACTTGCTGTCCTTGGATCCATCGGGATCAGAACAACGAGTTCTTCAGGAAATTGAAGACGATACAAAGTTTTATCGGGCGGTTTGAGAGTTGTGAGAGAAATTGGCTCGCAGGGAAGCGCTTGCGTCAGGTTTTCATCGCCTGCGATCTGAGATTGGATTGTTCTTCGCGATCGGTGAGCCAAGCTCTTCGTTCTTGGTGCCTACGCGATCAGGGAGTCCTCATGTACGCATAGGAGAAGACTGTAAGTGAATTGGATTGTTGGTTTGGGTGTGGTGAGCAAATTTGAGCCGCAGGGAGCCGATTTACGTCAGTTTTTTGTAGCCTGCGACCAAATTTCTCGAGTAGTTTTGCAAGGGGAACTCCAAACGGCTTGTTTGGAGTCTTGTTGGGTTCAGAGTAGCCAGATCTACCTACCAGCGAAGACGGATATCAGTTTAGACGATCCGTTTGTGCGGTGTGAGCGGGTTTAAGCCGCAGGGAGGAGTTTTTGAAGGTTCGGTCACCTGCGACCGAAAATTAGCGATATCTCAACTATCGGGAGCCGGATCTGAAGGTTTCTTGGGCCAACGGAGTCAGGGAAGGAGACCCTATCAACATTTGAAGATCGTTTGGCGAAAGGAGAAAGTTCCCAGATAGGTCTTTTTCGGTTCCTTCGCTACAGGTTTCGTCCTTTTGAGTTCGTTAAGGACTTAGTTGGTTGTGTATAGCTTGTGGTAGCTAGCTTTAGCCAAGAGCTAGTGTGTGGATGTGGTTTGGACTTGGGTTTGGATCGCATGATACTGTTGTGGCTCTGGTTGTTAGCAAAGAGAAGTTCCTCTTGCTTTGAGCTACGTTTTGGCGATTTCAGACTAGGGTTACGTTTCAGGGGTTTGTTTTAGGGCTTCTGAAGTAGGTTACAGACCGCTCTGGTCTTTTCCTCAGTTTTGTGCTGTTTGGAGAAAGAATCGACAGTGTACATACTTTCAGAGTGGTATATATCGCAGCATTTCTTTTTCGTGGTTGTTCTTCTCTGTCTTGTCTCTGTTTGGCACACAGCATCTCCACAGCCAGGAACCTCGCGTTTTCCTGGACATCCTTCACGCACAAAATATCCGACACGATAACGAGACGAAGGAGGAGACCTCGAGGGAAGACGACCAAGCAGCAGCAATGACTCCTCCTCCCACTCTGATGTCGCAGATGAGGCCAGGTACTCATCAGAAGACGCTTCTGGTGAGGGAAGACGACTCCAGTGGGTCAGAAGACGCGACACCACCGAGGAAGATGGGTCCTAGGAGTGTATCTAGGAAGACCATCTCCTTTCCGACCATTCATTCTGGATCAGAGTCTGACTCACAGGAGGAGTCCTTGAGTACCCAAGCTACGCAGAAGACCGCTTCTGCAAACACCAGGGAGTCTTCCAAAGACTCCAGAAGACGAAGGGTGGATGGATACTCCTACTACGATGCGAGGAAGCGCAGTAAAGAGGATCGCTTCTGCCATGGGGAGAGATCTTTCATCTTAGAAGATGAGAGGAGTAGCATCTTCCCGTGCGCAGAAACAGAAGATCATAGTGGTAGAAGAGGCATCCTTGCCTCTGGAAGACAAGGAAGGCATCTCCGATCGAATCGTGGGGATGAGTCTGTCTTCCGCGGGAAGAAGGTTGGAGGAGTTCAGTGCCTTCTTCCACTCAGAGATCCAGCTAGCTATGGAGTTGATGGAGAAGAGAGCGATGGCTCAGGAAAAGCCACTACAGCCTGGATTCGATCTGCGCACCCTGATGCGGCAGGAAGAAGGCCAGATGAAGATAGAAGCGTTGGAAGCCAATCTCCGCACCACGGAGAAGTTCGCAGCGAAGTACAAAGTGGAAGCAGCCGCTTCTGCCAAGGAGTTAGCGCAGCTGAAGAAGAGCAACCAGGAGTTGCAGGTGCGTTTACAGCAGCGTGACCAAGAGGTTCTGCGAGTGCGGGGTAAGATCACCGTCTTTGCAGAGGAGAAGACGACATGAAAAACACTGCGAGAAGCCGTAGAAGCGCAGACTGCAGCCGAAAAGACGCAGCGGGAAGCAGCGAAAGCTCGTGCGCAAGGGATGTTAGCTCAGTCGGTGGAAGCGCTTCGGAAGAAGTTAAACTTCACCGCGGATAGGAAGCTTCTTATCTTAGCTAGGGAATGAGACGACGAGTCCAGAGCGATGTTGGTAGAGTGCAAGGAGAGCATGTTCCGGTACTTGGATCGGCAGATAGAGGGAGTGAAGACACGCTATGATCTTCTCTTGATTCTGTCACCCGTAACTGCATCTTCCCAAGCCTCAGCACCATCGACCGGATCAGACTTGGAGAAAGAGGAGTCCGACCTCGCTGTCCACTTGGTAGTGACAGCGTTGAAAGTCGAGAAGACCTCGGAAGAAGCCTCGGAAGACCTAGCTTCCCAGAAGACGCTTCCGTCTTCCGAAGCAGAAGCAGTAGAGCCAGCGACGAATGTTGAGGAAGAAGCCACATCAGTGACACCCGAGGTAATTGCAAGGCCTTCCAGCTTATCAGAAGCTGAGTTAGGAGTTCATGTAGGAGCAGATCAAATGGAGATTGCATCCAAGCAATTAGAGTAGACAGCTAAGCGCAGAACACAAGTTGACTTGTCCAAACTTAGTAGGAACCGAACATGTTATCTTAGGAGGTGGCAGTTTTAGTGTAATATTAGATAGGTGACTATGTGGCAGAGTAGGCAGCGCAGGAGTAGTAAGGTCGATGGCTAATTAGGAAGGAGAACCGCTTGCATGTGGGGTGGCAGCCTTCTGACAACGCCCATCTCTCCCTGGTTGTAGTCGAGGATTGGAGAGGATTCCTTTTGCACCTCAAGGCAGATGCATAAGTAGGATCACAGTGCAGATTTCCGCAGACACATATGCGTCACTGTGAGTAGGAGCATTTTATACGCAGCATAGGATGCATTTGTGCACACATTATTGTGCGCACGCACACTACATCCGATGTTAGAGACATACAAATAGATTCGGATTACACCGGAGGGCTCTGCATGCTCGTTGTCAGCAGTGGTTCGAAGATGTAGATGGAGGTAGTGGACAGTTTAAGAGCAGAGAACGGCATCCTCGTGTAATCTTGCTGGCTAGACTGGTGTGTCGAGGAGTAGGAGCAGAAAGTAGAGGGAGTGAGCTTCCCAATACTAATGTGCCTTCTTCTCGGGGAATAGATTGTTGATTTGAGTGCAGAAGCTTTGTATGTGTCTTCTGGGTGGAGGATTTCTTTGAATTCACTCCCGGTTGTGCATGAGAAGCGTTCTTCTTGAGTGACGGTGACTGTCAACAGTTGTGCAGATTCGCAGCTTGGCTCGTTCAGTGGAGCACTTCGGATCCACGTACGGACGGTCTTATGGATAAGGGATCCCAGAAGACAGAGTAGTCGGAGCAGCGAGAGAAGAAGAAAGAAGCCTTCTTCCCACAGCAGAAGACGACATCCTCAAATAGAAGACTGTGTCACTATACGCACATTTGTTGTCTTCCTCCCCAAACTATTACAAGCAGGGATGGCTTGTTAGTCAAGATCCGGACTAGAAGCCTGTCAGAGTCTTAATTTCTTATTCTTATCTTGTCTTTCTCTCGTTTGGATTTTCTCTTCTTCCCCATCTTCTCTCATCTTCCCCATCTTCTTACCTTCTTCTAGTGAGCTTCCGAGACTTCTATTGAGCTTCCGTGAAGGTGAATGTCGTTGTAGTGTTGCAAGAAGACTGTTTCCATAGACAGAAGCCTGGGAAGGCTACAGGGGGCATACACCTTGTGATTAATCTAACCCGTTGGGAATTGGAAGAGCAATGTGCGACAGACGTTGCTAGGCGACTTCTACGAAGCAGGAGCAGTCTTCTGGAGGTGTGAGAAGCCGAGATGAACCCCTAGAAGCCGAGAATTATTTCGGAAAGACGATACTGAGAAGACCGGAAGAAGTGATATGGAAGCAAGAAGTGTCTTCCCGAGCTTCTCTATAGATAGTTGTGTGATATTTTAATTAGTAGTTGTTTGTTAGGTTCAGGGCACCTTTTGAAGGGCCTGGAAGCCGTGTGGTTTTGTGAGAATACGGGATTTCTAGGCAAAACTCGTGTGTTTGTGTGTTTGAATAGATCTTAGAACTTAGAGGAGCGTTACTTGTGCAAATCCTCTGTGGGAACGATATCTTTTATACTAAATGGGCAAAAGGAGTAATCCTGCGACACTACATGTAGTGAGCACCATTTTTTGGCGCCGCTGCCGGAGACTTCATCTTAGTAACTTCTGTTCTAAACTTCCTAGATAGGTGTGCCAGTAGTTAGTTTCATTCCGAACTAACTTCGATTGTAGTTGAATGTGTTGTGGGACTCTATCTTGCTAGAAGACAGGAACCGCAACCAGAAGCTGATGACATACATCAGGGAGAACTGGAAGCCGCTTCTCCGCTTCCAAGAACTTCTTGGAAGACTCGATCTTGGAAGACTGCAGTAGTACAACAGGAAGCAGGAGAAGAAGACGTTCCGAATCTGTGACCGGTTGTTCAGACATCCAGTCTACCGGATCTAGTATTAGAAGAAGAGGGACATCTCTTCTCAGCACTCTGGTGGATACCTCCGACCAGAGGAAGAAGCAGAAGACGCACGGATAAAGATCCTGAGTGGGTACATTCACCCCAGCGAACCGCTTCTAGAGAACAGCGGATATCCCTGAAACACCAAAGGAAAGAAGAAGAGCTCAGGAAGATCCGATCAATAGAGTTGGAAGAGCCTTCCATCTCGAGCATAATCTTTGGAGAAGACAGAAGCCAACCGGGTGACCACGTGTATAAAGTAGATTTTGGTACTGGTTACTCGGAAGACGTCTTCCCAAGTGCGGAAGAGGCTTCTCAACGTGAAGAAAGACTAGAGGAGATCGTTCCAGACGTCTCAAAAGGCGACAACGACAGTAGCTCTGAGCTCACCCTTCTGTGTGTGAACTTTGAAGAAGGGATTGGCAGTCATGAGTGGGGATGGGAAAGGTGATGGAGATGGAGCTAGTGGTTCAAGTGGGTTGCCGAAGGTGCAGTTGGATCCAGCGACTGCATCGATGTTCCAAGCTTTCACTATGTTCTTACGGCAGCAACAATCTGATGAGCGGAAGGAAGCTTTGGCAACAAAGGCGCTACAAGCGGTGGTCAGCAGGATTGACCAGTTTGATGGAAGAGATGTCTCAAGGTATCTGAGACATTATGTGAAGGAGATGGAGCTGAACCGGGTCTCAGAAGATGAGATGATTGAGACGTTTGAGTTGGCAGCAGCTCCAGAGATTAGGGATCATGTTAACGAAAAAATGCTAACGAAGCATTTTAACAAGGATTGGGAGACTTTTGCTCGTGCGTTGATGGATGAGTACTTCTTGGAGGACTCTGATCGAGTCACCAAGAAGTCATTCTTGGAGTGGGTTGAGCAACCAAGGAAAGGTTTACAAGCTACTGAGTTGCTCAGAGAGTTTGAGAAGCAGTTTTCACGGCTGACCAGGATGGAGAAGTTGACGTTGCAGTCCAACAAGACAGAGCTATTTCTTCGGGCTGCAGATGAGAAGTTGCAGGAGAAGCTAGAGGTACTTCTGGAAGACCGGGAGGAGGACGATGGATTGACCAGCAGCTGGAAGAAGGTTGAGGAAGCTGTTGGTCTGCTTACCAAGAGGGAGCGGAGACGAGAGAAAGTTCCTGTTAGGAGACTGGCGCCAACACCTACAGCTGTAACACCTGTTCCTGTAGTCCGATCAGTTCCTGTTGCTAGACAAGTAGTACCTGTTGCTCCAGCTGTTCCAGTTGTTCCAGTTGTTCAGGCACCCATGGTATCTCCGAAGAAGGATGACTCAAACCTTGAGGAGATATTGCGTGGAATGAGAGATCTGCAAATCAAGCTCACCAGATTGGAAGAGAAGGGATCTACAAGTGGAGTAAGACCGGTTGAGAAGCAAGGCTGGATCCAGCAGTGTATCTGGTGCGATGGTACTGATCATCCGCGCAGAGATTGCAAGGAGTTCACAGATATTCTGCAGCAAGGAGTGATCTTCTGGAAGGATGGGAAGGTAGCGTTGAGGGATACTGGTGCACTTCTTCAGACCAACTTTGGTAGGGGAGGGATGAAGAAGTTGGTTGAGGACCACCTATCAGCGCAAGCAGTTGCAATGGTGGAAGCTGGAACTTATGGCACAAGGGTTGAGGATCAGGCTGAGAGGAGTTTCAACAAGCAAGTTGAGCCAAGTGAGTTGTGGTCATCTGCCATCTCCATGAAACAGAAAGGGAAGATGGCACGTGAGACGTTGCAGAGGACAGCTACAACGATCAGAAGGGATACTGGATGGGAGGATCCGATAGAAGCTCTATCGGTGCCTGCGTACATCGCCAAGAACCAACACGAAGCGTTGTTGGAAGAGAAGAGAAGGCGAGATTCAGAGGATTCAGGAGAAGGGACTTCTTCAAAGAGACAGACTCGAGGGGAGAAGGTTCGCCAAGAGCTTCGGGATGCAGGAGCTCAAGACCTACCGATGGACGATGCTCCTTCTCCATCGAAGGAGAAATCTCAGAAGGAGAAGGGTAAGCCGGCTGCGTACAAGCTACAGTCGGATATCGAGGCTTCAACAGACTTGAAGGGAGTCTTGGAAGATCGCATTCTGAATGCGAAGGTGGAGTTTACTTTGAGAGAAGTGTTAGGCATCGCCAAGCGTGAGTTTCATGATGTCATCATCGATGTCATCAAACGGAAACGACAAATTACGGGTGAGACTGGTTTATCACATGCTTTGGATACTAGGATGTCAATGGATGAGGAGAGAGAGCTTGCAAGGTGCAGTGTCTATTCTCCAGAGGAAGAAAGAGATCGAAGGCGCAAGGTGCATTTCGAGGATGAAGAGGAGGATGGGAAGCGGAGCTCAAGTCATTACAGCCATAGTCACTGGGCTCGAGCTACGACGGAGACGTTGGTGAGGATCGAGGACTTGGATGAGCCGGTGGTTGCTCTGATCGATCATGGATCAGAAATCAACATCATGTCGAAGGAGCTGTACAAGAGGAAGAAGTGACCGATCGACACAGAGCATGGATGGGTCATAAGAGCAGCCAACAACACGAGAGGAGACTTGTATGGAGCTTGTCCAGACATCAGAGTGCGCGTAGGTGATGTTGCTATTGAGCAAAACTTCTTTGTTCAGGAAGCAACATCATACCCACTCATTCTGGGTCAACCTTTCATCATAGCAACCCGGATGGAGACAAAGGTACTGGACGACGGATCTGCGTATGCTAGGATCCGAAGTCAAGATGGGAAGAGAGCGGTACAGTTCCTGACTGTACCGTCCAACCACGAGCGCAACCGAGATCGTTTGAGGGAGAAGCCGCTTCCAAGGGTGAGTGAAGAGTTCAAGGATTTTCGTTGAGTACCACTATAGAGCGGGATTGTGGTGGTGCGCAAGAGAAGGTACTCTCGCTTGATGGAGATAGTGCCTTTTGTACAGGGTTTATTGGATTTTCAGAGTGTGAGATTGCTGTCTACAAGAAGATAGAAGAGCTGAGAAGAAAAGAACAAAAACATTTGCGTGGTGTTGAGTTGATGTTGAAAGAGTTGGGTGAGCTAGAAAGGGATGAATGGATTTCTGGTGTTTATGAAGAGGATGGGTTGGAAGATCCCTTGCGAGAGATCATGTCTATTGGATGGGAGGATATGGATAAGGTCGTGCAGATTCATTCAAGGGAGGTCTATTCGGTGATCGAATCATTCCGTGCGCCGGAGGTTCGAGTTGAGACAAGGTACAAGACAGTGGATAGGAAAGTAAAGCCAATTGCTGGTCCTTTGCCGGAAGACACCAACCAACAGATGGATCGAGCTTCAAAGGAGAAGAGTTTGAGAGATCCTGCAATGATAGGACACAAGTTCACGGAGAAGACCCTTGAAGAGCTGAAGATTGGATCTGATGGGTCTCTTCTACCAGAAGAGAGGATGTGCTTCAAGGAGATGCTTTCAAGACATGGGAAAGCATTTGCTTTTGAGCCACTTGAGATTGGATGTGTAGATCCGTACGTTGTTACCCCGATGGTTATCTTCACAATACCGCATGTGCCATGGAACCTGAGACCAATTCCAGTACCGCGGGCTCACTTGCCCAAACTAGTGGAGTTGCTGAAGGAGAAGATGCGGATGAAGATCTTGGAGCCGTCGTTTGCACCATATTCAAGCAGATGGTTTACAGTACCAAAGAAGAATGGGTCGCTGCGGTTCATCCAAGACATGCAGCCAGTGAACGCAGTAACAATCAGAAATGCTGGGGTGGGACCGATTGTGGATGAGTTTGCAGAAGCGTTTGCAGGAAGAGCGATTTACTCAATGGGAGATCTTTACTCGGGGTATGATCAGTTTCAACTAGCGGAGGAGAGCAGAAGCTTCACGACAATGAGGACACCTTTGGGGTTGGTTAGGATGTGTACCTTACCGTAGGGAGCTACCAACTCGGTAGCACACATGATGAACGGGATGAATCGAGTTCTAAGAGACTTCATCCCCGAAAAGACGATGCCATTCTTGGATGACATCCCCATCAAAGGATGTGTGGAAGATGAGAAGGATGAAGCATTAGATCAGAGGGGGTGTCGGCGATACGTCACTGATCACATCGCAGACTGTGAGAAGATCTTATCTCGACTTGAGGAAGTTCATCTTACGCTGTCAGGTGCGAAGTCTACATTTGGAGTTAGAGAGGTTTTGATCGTTGGTCATTTGTGTGGATCGTTTGGTCGGAAGCCAGATCCGAACAAGGTGGATGCGATTGGAAGGATGAAGGAGGTTTGCAACTCGCTGACAGAAGTAAGAAGATTTTTGGGTGCTTGTGTATTCTACCACATTTGGATTCCTCATTATGCACATGTGGCGGATCCGTTGTATGGATTGTTGCGTAAGGGTCATAAATTCAGATGGGAGGAAGAGCATACTGATGCGGTAAGGAAGCTGAAGTCTTTACTATCATCTCCTCCAGTTCTGGGAAGGATTGATTACAAGGGTGCTAGGCCGGTGGTTCTTACTGTGGATACAAGTCCAGTTGCAACTGGATGGGCAGTCGGACAGGATGATGAGGATGGAGACAGGTTTGCGGTTAGGTTCGGAGCGAAGGTGTTAAGTGCTCGACAACGTGCTTACCCGCAAGTGAAGAGAGAATTGTGGGGTATTGTTTCAGCTATGAAAATTGAGAAAGAGTATTTGATTGGAGCAGTAGTGGTGGTTGAAACTGATTGCTTGCCGTTGTTAGGGATGATCATGAATTGTTCAACTCCTGATATTGCGATGTTACGATGGATCGCATATATCAAGTCGTTGAACCCGGAGTTTAGACATATCGCAGGGAAGGATAATCTGATGGCGGATATGTTGTCTCGGGCTCGATATGATGGGGAAGATGAGATGGTAGAAGACATTGACGACGTGGGTACAGAGTTCTATTCGATTGCACAGACAGGAAGAGAAGATGAGTTGTTTGTTGAAGGGTTGTATGATGGTGATTTGCTTGATATCGGGAGGTACCTTAGTACGATGGTTAAGCAGACAGGTTGGACAGATGAGAGGTTTCGGAGAGTTAGAAGGAAGGCCTACAACTTCATGTTGCAGGATGGGTTTCTTTGGAAGCGATCGAAGCAAAAAGGTGGAGTACCGCTACGGGTGATTTGCAACAAGGAAGATCAGCAGAAGTTGCTCAAGGCGTTCCATGAGAGTCTTTGGGCTGGACATCGAGGGATTTGGGCCACTTTTACAAAGATGAAAGAGCGGTATTGGTGGAAAAACATGTACAAGGATGTTGTATCTTTTGTGGAGTCTTGTTTGACATGTCAGATGTATTCGAATATCCGACATCGTGACGGATTACATCCGACTTATCCGTTGGCAATCCACTTCAAGTGGGTGGTAGACTTGGTGATTATGCCGGTTGGATTATGGCAGATGAGATACTTGGTACTTGCTAGAGAGGATCTTTCAAATCAAGTCGAGGGTAGGGCGCTTCGGACGAAGACAACTGAAGGGGTATGTAAATTTCTCTTGGAAGAGGTTGTTTGTCGGTATGGATGTGTGGAGAAGATCACTGCAGATCGGGGAGAGCTAGATGCACATGAGGCTCGTGAATTCTTTGCAAGGTGTGGGGTGAGGTTGTCACTGACAACTGCTTATAACTCCGAAGGGAATGCCAAGAGTGAACGTGGTCATCCACCCATTGTGAAGGCTTTGGTGAAGGCTTGCAACGGAAGGGTGCGCGAGTGGCCTCGACTCTTACCATTTGCGTTATGGGCAGATAGAACGACGCACAGCTCGGTGACAGGTTACATGCCGGTGGAACTCATCACAGGTCAGAAGCCTATCATGCCGATTGAAGAACATGTTCTGACATGGAGTGTGTTACCTTGGGAGGACAATTTGACTAGAGAAGAGCTTCTTGCTATTCGAATTAGGCAGTTAGAGAGAAGACCAGAGGATATCCAAACTGCTTTGGATAGGCTGCGAGAAGCACGGTTGAAGAACAAGGTCAGATTTGATCAGCGACATCGTTTGAGACCTAGGGATATCAAGGAAGGTGATTGGGTGTTAGTCTATGACAACAGTCTAGACAACCAGCATAGTGCACTCCGGAAGTTTTCCAGAAGATGGTTTGGTCCGTATGTGGTGAAGAAGGTTCATGACAACGCAACTTACGCCCTGCAAGAGTTGGATGGAACAAGCTTGAAGGTACCAGTGGCAGGTAAACGCGTCAAGATTTTCAAAAAGAGAGATGAGGAGGTCGATTTAGCAGATATCTTGACGGAGTTTCAGTTTGAGGATGAGGATTATGCAGAAGATCTTGAAGGTGAGGTTGGTTACGATGGGAAGTAGGACGATAAGCCGGTCCACTCCTTGGTTGGTATCTCTGGTGCATACCGGAGGATGCACAGGTTCAGAGGGGGTGGATGTCGTGTCGTGGACCGGCTCCTACTTGAAATTCAAACTTCGATACTTGTTGCTCCAAAGACACTCATGAGAAGACAAGCTAGGCCCCAGCTTACGAGCTTTTGGTGCAACTTCGGATCTTTACTTTTATCGCATAGATGGATAGAGCTCGTTGTCAGCTTTCCATGGGCATCTTGTTTATTTCGTTTGGACATCCAGAGAAGAAGTTATGCGATTCGGAAAAAGATAAAATCAAGCTAGGCCCCTAGTTACTTGCTGACTGGGTATTTAGGGCTTCAGGGGTTATATCAAACACGCAAGGGCCCTGCTTCTTATTATTGAGAGTTGAACTTCGTACGTACAGACTGTTGCAAGGGGGCTGCTTAAGGGGCTTGCTTGTTCCTGCGACCTGTCGGTGGATGTTTTGGAGAATTGGGAAGTCCAATACACGCGCGCAAGGTGTCATCGGGTTCTGATCTGTGCAGGCTACGCACAGGTTAAGACGGTTCTTGAAGAGACGGATCGGGGGTTGTGTTCTGGGAGAAATTGAGACGCAGGGAGCAGAATTGAGGTTTTCAGTTACCTGTGAAGGAGAGTTGGATCGTTCGGGCCGTTCCGGAGTCCAAACTTGCTGTCCTTGGATCCATCGGGATCAGAACAACGAGTTCTTCAGGAAATTGAAGACGATACAAAGTTTTATCGGGCGGTTTGAGAGTTGTGAGAGAAATTGGCTCGCAGGGAAGCGCTTGCGTCAGGTTTTCATCGCCTGCGATCTGAGATTGGATTGTTCTTCGCGATCGGTGAGCCAAGCTCTTCGTTCTTGGTGCCTACGCGATCAGGGAGTCCTCATGTACGCATAGGAGAAGACTGTAAGTGAATTGGATTGTTGGTTTGGGTGTGGTGAGCAAATTTGAGCCGCAGGGAGCCGATTTACGTCAGTTTTTTGTAGCCTGCGACCAAATTTCTCGAGTAGTTTTGCAAGGGGAACTCCAAACGGCTTGTTTGGAGTCTTGTTGGGTTCAGAGTAGCCAGATCTACCTACCAGCGAAGACGGATATCAGTTTAGACGATCCGTTTGTGCGGTGTGAGCGGGTTTAAGCCGCAGGGAGGAGTTTTTGAAGGTTCGGTCACCTGCGACCGAAAATTAGCGATATCTCAACTATCGGGAGCCGGATCTGAAGGTTTCTTGGGCCAACGGAGTCAGGGAAGGAGACCCTATCAACATTTGAAGATCGTTTGGCGAAAAGAGAAAGTTCCCAGATAGGTCTTTTTCGGTTCCTTCGCTACAGGTTTCGTCCTTTTGAGTTCGTTAAGGACTTAGTTGGTTGTGTATAGCTTGTGGTAGCTAGCTTTAGCCAAGAGCTAGTGTGTGGATGTGGTTTGGACTTGGGTTTGGATCGCATGATACTGTTGTGGCTCTGGTTGTTAGCAAAGAGAAGTTCCTCTTGCTTTGAGCTACGTTTTGGCGATTTCAGACTAGGGTTACGTTTCAGGGGTTTGTTTTAGGGCTTCTGAAGTAGGTTACAGACCGCTCTGGTCTTTTCCTCAGTTTTGTGCTGTTTGGAGAAAGAATCGACAGTGTACATACTTTCAGAGTGGTATATATCGCAGCATTTCTTTTTCGTGGTTGTTCTTCTCTGTCTTGTCTCTGTTTGGCACACAGCATCTCCACAGCCAGGAACCTCGCGTTTTCCTGGACATCCTTCACGCACAAAATATCCGACACGATAACGAGACGAAGGAGGAGACCTCGAGGGAAGACGACCAAGCAGCAGCAATGACTCCTCCTCCCACTCTGATGTCGCAGATGAGGCCAGGTACTCATCAGAAGACGCTTCTGGTGAGGGAAGACGACTCCAGTGGGTCAGAAGACGCGACACCACCGAGGAAGATGGGTCCTAGGAGTGTATCTAGGAAGACCATCTCCTTTCCGACCATTCATTCTGGATCAGAGTCTGACTCACAGGAGGAGTCCTTGAGTACCCAAGCTACGCAGAAGACCGCTTCTGCAAACACCAGGGAGTCTTCCAAAGACTCCAGAAGACGAAGGGTGGATGGATACTCCTACTACGATGCGAGGAAGCGCAGTAAAGAGGATCGCTTCTGCCATGGGGAGAGATCTTTCATCTTAGAAGATGAGAGGAGTAGCATCTTCCCGTGCGCAGAAACAGAAGATCATAGTGGTAGAAGAGGCATCCTTGCCTCTGGAAGACAAGGAAGGCATCTCCGATCGAATCGTGGGGATGAGTCTGTCTTCCGCGGGAAGAAGGTTGGAGGAGTTCAGTGCCTTCTTCCACTCAGAGATCCAGCTAGCTATGGAGTTGATGGAGAAGAGAGCGATGGCTCAGGAAAAGCCACTACAGCCTGGATTCGATCTGCGCACCCTGATGCGGCAGGAAGAAGGTCAGATGAAGATAGAAGCGTTGGAAGCCAATCTCCGCACCACGGAGAAGTTCGCAGCGAAGTACAAAGTGGAAGCAGCCGCTTCTGCCAAGGAGTTAGCGCAGCTGAAGAAGAGCAACCAGGAGTTGCAGGTGCGTTTACAGCAGCGTGACCAAGAGGTTCTGCGAGTGCGGGGTAAGATCACCGTCTTTGCAGAGGAGAAGACGACATGGAAAACACTGCGAGAAGCCGTAGAAGCGCAGACTGCAGCCGAAAAGACGCAGCGGGAAGCAGCGAAAGCTCGTGCGCAAGGGATGTTAGCTCAGTCGATGGAAGCGCTTCGGAAGAAGTTAAACTTCACCGCGGATAGGAAGCTTCTTATCTTAGCTAGGGAATGAGACGACGAGTCCAGAGCGATGTTGGTAGAGTGCAAGGAGAGCATGTTCCGGTACTTGGATCGGCAGATAGAGGGAGTGAAGACACGCTATGATCTTCTCTTGATTCTGTCACCCGTAACTGCATCTTCCCAAGCCTCAGCACCATCGACCGGATCAGACTTGGAGAAAGAGGAGTCCGACCTCACTGTCCACTTGGTAGTGACAGCGTTGAAAGTCGAGAAGACCTCGGAAGAAGCCTCGGAAGACCTAGCTTCCCAGAAGACGCTTCCGTCTTCCGAAGCAGAAGCAGTAGAGCCAGCGACGAATGTTGAGGAAGAAGCCACATCAGTGACACCCGAGGTAATTGCAAGGCCTTCCAGCTTATCAGAAGCTGAGTTAGGAGTTCATGTAGGAGCAGATCAAATGGAGATTGCATCCAAGCAATTAGAGTAGACAGCTAAGCGCAGAACACAAGTTGACTTGTCCAAACTTAGTAGGAACCGAACATGTTATCTTAGGAGGTGGCAGTTTTAGTGTAATATTAGATAGGTGACTATGTGGCAGAGTAGGCAGCGCAGGAGTAGTAAGGTCGATGGCTAATTAGGAAGGAGAACCGCTTGCATGTGGGGTGGCAGCCTTCTGACAACGCCCATCTCTCCCTGGTTGTAGTCGAGGATTGGAGAGGATTCCTTTTGCACCTCAAGGCAGATGCATAAGTAGGATCACAGTGCAGATTTCCGCAGACACATATGCGTCACTGTGAGTAGGAGCATTTTATACGCAGCATAGGATGCATTTGTGCACACATTATTGTGCGCACGCACACTACATCCGATGTTAGAGACATACAAATAGATTCGGATTACACCGGAGGGCTCTGCATGCTCGTTGTCAGCAGTGGTTCGAAGATGTAGATGGAGGTAGTGGACAGTTTAAGAGCAGAGAACGGCATCCTCGTGTAATCTTGCTGGCTAGACTGGTGTGTCGAGGAGTAGGAGCAGAAAGTAGAGGGAGTGAGCTTCCCAATACTAATGTGCCTTCTTCTCGGGGAATAGATTGTTGATTTGAGTGCAGAAGCTTTGTATGTGTCTTCTGGGTGGAGGATTTCTTTGAATTCACTCCCGGTTGTGCATGAGAAGCGTTCTTCTTGAGTGACGGTGACTGTCAACAGTTGTGCAGATTCGCAGCTTGGCTCGTTCAGTGGAGCACTTCGGATCCACGTACGGACGGTCTTATGGATAAGGGATCCCAGAAGACAGAGTAGTCGGAGCAGCGAGAGAAGAAGAAAGAAGCCTTCTTCCCACAGCAGAAGACGACATCCTCAAATAGAAGACTGTGTCACTATACGCACATTTGTTGTCTTCCTCCCCAAACTATTACAAGCAGGGATGGCTTGTTAGTCAAGATCCGGACTAGAAGCCTGTCAGAGTCTTAATTTCTTATTCTTATCTTGTCTTTCTCTCGTTTGGATTTTCTCTTCTTCCCCATCTTCTCTCATCTTCCCCATCTTCTTACCTTCTTCTAGTGAGCTTCCGAGACTTCTATTGAGCTTCCGTGAAGGTGAATGTCGTTGTAGTGTTGCAAGAAGACTGTTTCCATAGACAGAAGCCTGGGAAGGCTACAGGGGGCATACACCTTGTGATTAATCTAACCCGTTGGGAATTGGAAGAGCAATGTGCGACAGACGTTGCTAGGCGACTTCTACGAAGCAGGAGCAGTCTTCTGGAGGTGTGAGAAGCCGAGATGAACCCCTAGAAGCCGAGAATTATTTCGGAAAGACGATACTGAGAAGACCGGAAGAAGTGATATGGAAGCAAGAAGTGTCTTCCCGAGCTTCTCTATAGATAGTTGTGTGATATTTTAATTAGTAGTTGTTTGTTAGGTTCAGGGCACCTTTTGAAGGGCCTGGAAGCCGTGTGGTTTTGTGAGAATACGGGATTTCTAGGCAAAACCCGTGTGTTTGTGTGTTTGAATAGATCTTAGAACTTAGAGGAGCGTTACTTGTGCAAATCCTCTGTGGGAACGATATCTTTTATACTAAATGGGCAAAAGGAGTAATCCTGCGACACTACATGTAGTGAGCACCATTTTTTGGCGCCGCTGCCGGAGACTTCATCTTAGTAACTTCTATTCTAAACTTCCTAGATAGGTGTGCCAGTAGTTAGTTTCATTCCGAACTAACTTCGATTGTAGTTGAATGTGTTGTGGGACTCTATCTTGCTAGAAGACAGGAACCGCAACCAGAAGCTGATGACATACATCAGGGAGAACTGGAAGCCGCTTCTCCGCTTCCAAGAACTTCTTGGAAGACTCGATCTTGGAAGACTGCAGTAGTACAACAGGAAGCAGGAGAAGAAGACGTTCCGAATCTGTGACCGGTTGTTCAGACATCCAGTCTACCGGATCTAGTATTAGAAGAAGAGGGACATCTCTTCTCAGCACTCTGGTGGATACCTCCGACCAGAGGAAGAAGCAGAAGACGCACGGATAAAGATCCTGAGTGGGTACATTCACCCCAGCGAACCGCTTCTAGAGAACAGCGGATATCCCTGAAACACCAAAGGAAAGAAGAAGAGCTCAGGAAGATCCGATCAATAGAGTTGGAAGAGCCTTCCATCTCGAGCATAATCTTTGGAGAAGACAGAAGCCAACCGGGTGACCACGTGTATAAAGTAGATTTTGGTACTGGTTACTCGGAAGACGTCTTCCCAAGTGCGGAAGAGGCTTCTCAACGTGAAGAAAGACTAGAGGAGATCGTTCCAGACGTCTCAAAAGGCGACAACGACAGTAGCTCTGAGCTCACCCTTCTGTGTGTGAACTTTGAAGAAGGGATTGGCAGTCATGAGTGGGGATGGGAAAGGTGATGGAGATGGAGCTAGTGGTTCAAGTGGGTTGCCGAAGGTGCAGTTGGATCCAGCGACTGCATCGATGTTCCAAGCTTTCACTATGTTCTTACGGCAGCAACAATCTGATGAGCGGAAGGAAGCTTTGGCAACAAAGGCGCTACAAGCGGTGGTCAGCAGGATTGACCAGTTTGATGGAAGAGATGTCTCAAGGTATCTGAGACATTATGTGAAGGAGATGGAGCTGAACCGGGTCTCAGAAGATGAGATGATTGAGACGTTTGAGTTGGCAGCAGCTCCAGAGATTAGGGATCATGTTAACGAAAAAATGCTAACGAAGCATTTTAACAAGGATTGGGAGACTTTTGCTCGTGCGTTGATGGATGAGTACTTCTTGGAGGACTCTGATCGAGTCACCAAGAAGTCATTCTTGGAGTGGGTTGAGCAACCAAGGAAAGGTTTACAAGCTACTGAGTTGCTCAGAGAGTTTGAGAAGCAGTTTTCACGGCTGACCAGGATGGAGAAGTTGACGTTGCAGTCCAACAAGACAGAGCTATTTCTTCGGGCTGCAGATGAGAAGTTGCAGGAGAAGCTAGAGGTACTTCTGGAAGACCGGGAGGAGGACGATGGATTGACCAGCAGCTGGAAGAAGGTTGAGGAAGCTGTTGGTCTGCTTACCAAGAGGGAGCGGAGACGAGAGAAAGTTCCTGTTAGGAGACTGGCGCCAACACCTACAGCTGTAACACCTGTTCCTGTAGTCCGATCAGTTCCTGTTGCTAGACAAGTAGTACCTGTTGCTCCAGCTGTTCCAGTTGTTCCAGTTGTTCCAGTTGTTCAGGCACCCATGGTATCTCCGAAGAAGGATGACTCAAACCTTGAGGAGATATTACGTGGAATGAGAGATCTGCAAATCAAGCTCACCAGATTGGAAGAGAAGGGATCTACAAGTGGAGTAAGACCGGTTGAGAAGCAAGGCTGGATCCAGCGGTGTATCTAGTGCGATGGTACTGATCATCCGCGCAGAGATTGCAAGGAGTTCACAGATATTCTGCAGCAAGGAGTGATCTTCTGGAAGGATGGGAAGGTAGCGTTGAGGGATACTGATGCACTTCTTCAGACCAACTTTGGTAGGGGAGGGATGAAGAAGTTGGTTGAGGACCACCTATCAGCGCAAGCAGTTGCAATGGTGGAAGCTGGAACTTATGGCACAAGGGTTGAGGATCAGGCTGAGAGGAGTTTCAACAAGCAAGTTGAGCCAAGTGAGTTGTGGTCATCTGCCATCTCCATGAAACAGAAAGGGAAGATGGCACGTGAGACGTTGCAGAGGACAGCTACAACGATCAGAAGGGATACTGGATGGGAGGATCCGATAGAAGCTCTATCGGTGCCTGCGTACATCGCCAAGAACCAACACGAAGCGTTGTTGGAAGAGAAGAGAAGGCGAGATTCAGAGGATTCAGGAGAAGGGACTTCTTCAAAGAGACAGACTCGAGGGGAGAAGGTTCGCCAAGAGCTTCGGGATGCAGGAGCTCAAGACCTACCGATGGACGATGCTCCTTCTCCATCGAAGGAGAAATCTCAGAAGGAGAAGGGTAAGCCGGCTGCGTACAAGCTACAGTCGGATATCGAGGCTTCAACAGACTTGAAGGGAGTCTTGGAAGATCGCATTCTGAATGCGAAGGTGGAGTTTACTTTGAGAGAAGTGTTAGGCATCGCCAAGCGTGAGTTTCATGATGTCATCATCGATGTCATCATCGATGTCATCAAACGGAAACGACAAATTACGGGTGAGACTGGTTTATCACATGCTTTGGATATTAGGATGTCAATGGATGAGGAGAGAGAGCTTGCAAGGTGCAGTGTCTATTCTCCAGAGGAAGAAAGAGATCGAAGGCGCAAGGTGCATTTCGAGGATGAAGAGGAGGATGGGAAGCGGAGCTCAAGTCATTACAGCCATAGTCACTGGGCTCGAGCTACGACGGAGACGTTGGTGAGGATCGAGGACTTGGATGAGCCGGTGGTTGCTCTGATCGATCATGGATCAGAAATCAACATCATGTCGAAGGAGCTGTACAAGAGGAAGAAGTGGCCGATCGACACAAAGCATGGATGGGTCATAAGAGCAGCCAACAACACGAGAGGAGACTTGTATGGAGCTTGTCCAGACATCAGAGTGCGCGTAGGTGATGTTGCTATTGAGCAAAACTTCTTTGTTCAGGAAGCAACATCATACCCACTCATTCTGGGTCAACCTTTCATCATAGCAACCCGGATGGAGACAAAGGTACTGGACGACGGATCTGCGTATGCTAGGATCCGAAGTCAAGATGGGAAGAGAGCGGTACAGTTCCTGACTGTACCGTCCAACCACGAGCGCAACCGAGATCGTTTGAGGGAGAAGCCGCTTCCAAGGGTGAGTGAAGAGTTCAAGGATTTTCGTTGAGTACCACTATAGAGCGGGATTGTGGTGGTGCGCAAGAGAAGGTACTCTCGCTTGATGGAGATAGTGCCTTTTGTACAGGGTTTATTGGATTTTCAGAGTGTGAGATTGCTGTCTACAAGAAGATAGAAGAGCTGAGAAGAAAAGAACAAAAACATTTGCGTGGTGTTGAGTTGATGTTGAAAGAGTTGGGTGAGCTAGAAAGGGATGAATGGATTTCTGGTGTTTATGAAGAGGATGGGTTGGAAGATCCCTTGCGAGAGATCATGTCTATTGGATGGGAGGATATGGATAAGGTCGTGCAGATTCATTCAAGGGAGGTCTATTCGGTGATCGAATCATTCCGTGCGCCGGAGGTTCGAGTTGAGACAAGGTACAAGACAGTGGATAGGAAAGTAAAGCCAATTGCTGGTCCTTTGCCGGAAGACACCAACCAACAGATGGATCGAGCTTCAAAGGAGAAGAGTTTGAGAGATCCTGCAATGATAGGACACAAGTTCACGGAGAAGACCCTTGAAGAGCTGAAGATTGGATCTGATGGGTCTCTTCTACCAGAAGAGAGGATGTGCTTCAAGGAGATGCTTTCAAGACATGGGAAAGCATTTGCTTTTGAGCCACTTGAGATTGGATGTGTAGATCCGTACGTTGTTACCCCGATGGTTATCTTCACGATACCGCATGTGCCATGGAACCTGAGACCAATTCCAGTACCGCGGGCTCACTTGCCCAAACTAGTGGAGTTGCTGAAGGAGAAGATGCGGATGAAGATCTTGGAGCCGTCGTTTGCACCATATTCAAGCAGATGGTTTACAGTACCAAAGAAGAATGGGTCGCTGCGGTTCATCCAAGACATGCAGCCAGTGAACGCAGTAACAATCAGAAATGCTGGGGTGAGACCGATTGTGGATGAGTTTGCAGAAGCGTTTGCAGGAAGAGCGATTTACTCAATGGGAGATCTTTACTCGGGGTATGATCAGTTTCAACTAGCGGAGGAGAGCAGAAGCTTCACGACAATGAGGACACCTTTGGGGTTGGTTAGGATGTGTACCTTACCGCAGGGAGCTACCAACTCGGTAGCACACATGATGAACGGGATGAATCGAGTTCTAAGAGACTTCATCCCCGAAAAGACGATGCCATTCTTGGATGACATCCCCATCAAAGGATGTGTGGAAGATGAGAAGGATGAAGCATTAGATCAGAGGGGGTGTCGGCGATACGTCACTGATCACATCGCAGACTGTGAGAAGATCTTATCTCGACTTGAGGAAGTTCATCTTACGCTGTCAGGTGCGAAGTCTACATTTGGAGTTAGAGAGGTTTTGATCGTTGGTCATTTGTGTGGATCGTTTGGTCGGAAGCCAGATCCGAACAAGGTGGATGCGATTGGAAGGATGAAGGAGGTTTGCAACTCGCTGACAGAAGTAAGAAGATTTTTGGGTGCTTGTGTATTCTACCACATTTGGATTCCTCATTATGCGCATGTGGCGGATCCGTTGTATGGATTGTTGCGTAAGGGTCATAAATTCAGATGGGAGGAAGAGCATACTGATGCGGTAAGGAAGCTGAAGTCTTTACTATCATCTCCTCCAGTTCTGGGAAGGATTGATTACAAGGGTGCTAGGCCGGTGGTTCTTACTGTGGATACAAGTCCAGTTGCAACTGGATGGGCAGTCGGACAGGATGATGAGGATGGAGACAGGTTTGCGGTTAGGTTCGGAGCGAAGGTGTTAAGTGCTCGACAACGTGCTTACCCGCAAGTGAAGAGAGAATTGTGGGGTATTGTTTCAGCTATGAAAATTGAGAAAGAGTATTTGATTGGAGCAGTAGTGGTGGTTGAAACTGATTGCTTGCCGTTGTTAGGGATGATCATGAATTGTTCAACTCCTGATATTGCGATGTTACGATGGATCGCATATATCAAGTCGTTGAACCCGGAGTTTAGACATATCGCAGGGAAGGATAATCTGATGGCGGATATGTTGTCTCGGGCTCGATATGATGAGGAAGATGAGATGGTAGAAGACATTGACGACGTGGGTACAGAGTTCTATTCGATTGCACAAACAGGAAGAGAAGATGAGTTGTTTGTTGAAGGGTTGTATGATGGTGATTTGCTTGATATCGGGAGGTACCTTAGTACGATGGTTAAGCAGGCAGGTTGGACAGATGAGAGGTTTCGGAGAGTTAGAAGGAAGGCCTACAACTTCATGTTGCAGGATGGGTTTCTTTGGAAGCGATCGAAGCAAAAAGGTGGAGTACCGCTACGGGTGATTTGCAACAAGGAAGATCAGCAGAAGTTGCTCAAGGCGTTCCATGAGAGTCTTTGGGCTGGACATCGAGGGATTTGGGCCACTTTTACAAAGATGAAAGAGCGGTATTGGTGGAAAAACATGTACAAGGATGTTGTATCTTTTGTGGAGTCTTGTTTGACATGTCAGATGTATTCGAATATCCGACATCGTGACGGATTACATCCGACTTATCCGTTGGCAATCCACTTCAAGTGGGTGGTAGACTTGGTGATTATGCCGGTTGGATTATGGCAGATGAGATACTTGGTACTTGCTAGAGAGGATCTTTCAAATCAAGTCGAGGGTAGGGCGCTTCGGACGAAGACAACTGAAGGGGTATGTAAATTTCTCTTGGAAGAGGTTGTTTGTCGGTATGGATGTGTGGGGAAGATCACTGCAGATCGGGGAGAGCTAGATGCACATGAGGCTCGTGAATTCTTTGCAAGGTGTGGGGTGAGGTTGTCACTGACAACTGCTTATAACCCCGAAGGGAATGCCAAGAGTGAACGTGGTCATCCACCCATTGTGAAGGCTTTGGTGAAGGCTTGCAACGGAAGGGTGCGCGAGTGGCCTCGACTCTTACCATTTGCGTTATGGGCAGATAGAACGACGCACAGCTCGGTGACAGGTTACATGCCGGTGGAACTCATCACAGGTCAGAAGCCTATCATGCCGATTGAAGAACATGTTCTGACATGGAGTGTGTTACCTTGGGAGGACAATTTGACTAGAGAAGAGCTTCTTGCTATTCGAATTAGGCAGTTAGAGAGAAGACCAGAGGATATCCAAACTGCTTTGGATAGGCTGCGAGAAGCACGGTTGAAGAACAAGGTCAGATTTGATCAGCGACATCGTTTGAGACCTAGGGATATCAAGGAAGGTGATTGGGTGTTAGTCTATGACAACAGTCTAGACAACCAGCATAGTGCACTCCGGAAGTTTTCCAGAAGATGGTTTGGTCCGTATGTGGTGAAGAAGGTTCATGACAACGCAACTTACGCCCTGCAAGAGTTGGAAGGAACAAGCTTGAAGGTACCAGTGGCAGGTAAACGCGTCAAGATTTTCAAAAAGAGAGATGAGGAGGTCGATTTAGCAGATATCTTGACGGAGTTTCAGTTTGAGGATGAGGATTATGCAGAAGATCTTGAAGGTGAGGTTGGTTACGATGGGAAGTAGGACGATAAGCCGGTCCACTCCTTGGTTGGTATCTCTGGTGCATACCGGAGGATGCACAGGTTCAGAGGGGGTGGATGTCGTGTCGTGGACCGGCTCCTACTTGAAATTCAAACTTCGATACTTGTTGCTCCAAAGACACTCATGAGAAGACAAGCTAGGCCCCAGCTTACGAGCTTTTGGCGCAACTTCGGATCTTTACTTTTATCGCATAGATGGATAGAGCTCGTTGTCAGCTTTCCATGGGCATCTTGTTTATTTCGTTTGGACATCCAGAGAAGAAGTTATGCGATTCGGAAAAAGATAAAATCAAGCTAGGCCCCTAGTTACTTGCTGACTGGGTATTTAGGGCTTCAGGGGTTATATCAAACACGCAAGGGCCCTGCTTCTTATTATTGAGAGTTGAACTTCGTACGTACAGACTGTTGCAAGGGGGCTGCTTAAGGGGCTTGCTTGTTCCTGCGACCTGTCGGTGGATGTTTTGGAGAATTGGGAAGTCCAATACACGCGCGCAAGGTGTCATCGGGTTCTGATCTGTGCAGGCTACGCACAGGTTAAGACGGTTCTTGAAGAGACGGATCGGGGGTTGTGTTCTGGGAGAAATTGAGACGCAGGGAGCAGAATTGAGGTTTTCAGTTACCTGTGAAGGAGAGTTGGACCGTTCGGGCCGTTCCGGAGTCCAAACTTGCTGTCCTTGGATCCATCGGGATCAGAACAACGAGTTCTTCAGGAAATTGAAGACGATACAAAGTTTTATCGGGCGGTTTGAGAGTTGTGAGAGAAATTGGCTCGCAGGGAAGCGCTTGCGTCAGGTTTTCATTGCCTGCGATCTGAGATTGGATTGTTCTTCGCGATCGGTGAGCCAAGCTCTTCGTTCTTGGTGCCTACGCGATCAGGGAGTCCTCATGTACGCATAGGAGAAGACTGTAAGTGAATTGGATTGTTGGTTTGGGTGTGGTGAGCAAATTTGAGCCGCAGGGAGCCGATTTACATCAGTTTTTTGTAGCCTACGACCAAATTTCTCGAGTAGTTTTGCAAGGGGAACTCCAAACGGCTTGTTTGGAGTCTTGTTGGGTTCAGAGTAGCCAGATCTACCTACCAGCGAAGACGGATATCAGTTTAGACGATCCGTTTGTGCGGTGTGAGCGGGTTTAAGCCGCAGGGAGGAGTTTTTGAAGGTTCGGTCACCTGCGACCGAAAATTAGCGATATCTCAACTATCGGGAGCCGGATCTGAAGGTTTCTTGGGCCAACGGAGTCAGGGAAGGAGACCCTATCAACATTTGAAGATCGTTTGGCGAAAGGAGAAAGTTCCCAGATAGGTCTTTTTCGGTTCCTTCGCTACAGGTTTCGTCCTTTTGAGTTCGTTAAGGACTTAGTTGGTTGTGTATAGCTTGTGGTAGCTAGCTTTAGCCAAGAGCTAGTGTGTGGATGTGGTTTGGACTTGGGTTTGGATCGCATGATACTGTTGTGGCTCTGGTTGTTAGCAAAGAGAAGTTCCTCTTGCTTTGAGCTACGTTTTGGCGATTTCAGACTAGGGTTACGTTTCAGGGGTTTGTTTTAGGGCTTCTGAAGTAGGTTACAGACCGCTATGGTCTTTTCCTCAGTTTTGTGCTGTTTGGAGAAAGAATCGACAGTGTACATACTTTCAGAGTGGTATATATCGCAGCATTTCTTTTTCGTGGTTGTTCTTCTCTGTCTTGTCTCTGTTTGGCACACAGCATCTCCACAGCCAGGAACCTCGCGTTTTCCTGGACATCCTTCACGCACAAAATATCCGACACGATAACGAGACGAAGGAGGAGACCTCGAGGGAAGACGACCAAGCAGCAGCAATGACTCCTCCTCCCACTCTGATGTCGCAGATGAGGCCAGGTACTCATCAGAAGACGCTTCTGGTGAGGGAAGACGACTCCAGTGGGTCAGAAGACGCGACACCACCGAGGAAGATGGGTCCTAGGAGTGTATCTAGGAAGACCATCTCCTTTCCGACCATTCATTCTGGATCAGAGTCTGACTCACAGGAGGAGTCCTTGAGTACCCAAGCTACGCAGAAGACCGCTTCTGCAAACACCAGGGAGTCTTCCAAAGACTCCAGAAGACGAAGGGTGGATGGATACTCCTACTACGATGCGAGGAAGCGCAGTAAAGAGGATCGCTTCTGCCATGGGGAGAGATCTTTCATCTTAGAAGATGAGAGGAGTAGCATCTTCCCGTGCGCAGAAACAGAAGATCATAGTGGTAGAAGAGGCATCCTTGCCTCTGGAAGACAAGGAAGGCATCTCCGATCGAATCGTGGGGATGAGTCTGTCTTCCGCGGGGGTTGGAGGAGTTCAGTGCCTTCTTCCACTCAGAGATCCAGCTAGCTATGGAGTTGATGGAGAAGAGAGCGATGGCTCAGGAAAAGCCACTACAGCCTGGATTCGATCTGCGCACCCTGATGCGGCAGGAAGAAGGCCAGATGAAGATAGAAGCGTTGGAAGCCAATCTCCGCACCACGGAGAAGTTCGCAGCGAAGTACAAAGTGGAAGCAGCCGCTTCTGCCAAGGAGTTAGCGCAGCTGAAGAAGAGCAACCAGGAGTTGCAGGTGCGTTTACAGCAGCGTGACCAAGAGGTTCTGCGAGTGCGGGGTAAGATCACTGTCTTTGCAGAGGAGAAGACGACATGGAAAACACTGCGAGAAGCCGTAGAAGCGCAGACTGCAGCCGAAAAGACGCAGCGGGAAGCAGCGAAAGCTCGTGCGCAAGGGATGTTAGCTCAGTCGATGGAAGCGCTTCGGAAGAAGTTAAACTTCACCGCGGATAGGAAGCTTCTTATCTTAGCTAGGGAATGAGACGACGAGTCCAGAGCGATGTTGGTAGAGTGCAAGGAGAGCATGTTCCGGTACTTGGATCGGCAGATAGAGGGAGTGAAGACACGCTATGATCTTCTCTTGATTCTGTCACCCGTAACTGCATCTTCCCAAGCCTCAGCACCATCGACCGGATCAGACTTGGAGAAAGAGGAGTCCGACCTCGCTGTCCACTTGGTAGTGACAGCGTTGAAAGTCGAGAAGACCTCGGAAGAAGCCTCGGAAGACCTAGCTTCCCAGAAGACGCTTCCGTCTTCCGAAGCAGAAGCAGTAGAGCCAGCGACGAATATTGAGGAAGAAGCCACATCAGTGACACCCGAGGTAATTGCAAGGCCTTCCAGCTTATCAGAAGCTGAGTTAGGAGTTCATGTAGGAGCAGATCAAATGGAGATTGCATCCAAGCAATTAGAGTAGACAGCTAAGCGCAGAACACAAGTTGACTTGTCCAAACTTAGTAGGAACCGAACATGTTATCTTAGGAGGTGGCAGTTTTAGTGTAATATTAGATAGGTGACTATGTGGCAGAGTAGGCAGCGCAGGAGTAGTAAGGTCGATGGCTAATTAGGAAGGAGAACCGCTTGCATGTGGGGTGGCAGCCTTCTGACAACGCCCATCTCTCCCTGGTTGTAGTCGAGGATTGGAGAGGATTCCTTTTGCACCTCAAGGCAGATGCATAAGTAGGATCACAGTGCAGATTTCCGCAGACACATATGCGTCACTGTGAGTAGGAGCATTTTATACGCAGCATAGGATGCATTTGTGCACACATTATTGTGCGCACGCACACTACATCCGATGTTAGAGACATACAAATAGATTCGGATTACACCGGAGGGCTCTGCATGCTCGTTGTCAGCAGTGGTTCGAAGATGTAGATGGAGGTAGTGGACAGTTTAAGAGCAGAGAACGGCATCCTCGTGTAATCTTGCTGGCTAGACTGGTGTGTCGAGGAGTAGGAGCAGAAAGTAGAGGGAGTGAGCTTCCCAATACTAATGTGCCTTCTTCTCGAGGAATAGATTGTTGATTTGAGTGCAGAAGCTTTGTATGTGTCTTCTGGGTGGAGGATTTCTTTGAATTCACTCCCGGTTGTGCATGAGAAGCGTTCTTCTTGAGTGACGGTGACTGTCAACAGTTGTGCAGATTCGCAGCTTGGCTCGTTCAGTGGAGCACTTCGGATCCACGTACGGACGGTCTTATGGATAAGGGATCCCAGAAGACAGAGTAGTCGGAGCAGCGAGAGAAGAAGAAAGAAGCCTTCTTCCCACAGCAGAAGACGACATCCTCAAATAGAAGACTGTGTCACTATACGCACATTTGTTGTCTTCCTCCCCAAACTATTACAAGCAGGGATGGCTTGTTAGTCAAGATCCGGACTAGAAGCCTGTCGGAGTCTTAATTTCTTATTCTTATCTTGTCTTTCTCTCGTTTGGATTTTCTCTTCTTCCCCATCTTCTCTCATCTTCCCCATCTTCTTACCTTCTTCTAGTGAGCTTCCGAGACTTCTATTGAGCTTCCGTGAAGGTGAATGTCGTTGTAGTGTTGCAAGAAGACTGTTTCCATAGACAGAAGCCTGGGAAGGCTACAGGGGGCATACACCTTGTGATTAATCTAACCCGTTGGGAATTGGAAGAGCAATGTGCGACAGACGTTGCTAGGCGACTTCTACGAAGCAGGAGCAGTCTTCTGGAGGTGTGAGAAGCCGAGATGAACCCCTAGAAGCCGAGAATTATTTCGGAAAGACGATACTGAGAAGACCGGAAGAAGTGATATGGAAGCAAGAAGTGTCTTCCCGAGCTTCTCTATAGATAGTTGTGTGATATTTTAATTAGTAGTTGTTTGTTAGGTTCAGGGCACCTTTTGAAGGGTCTGGAAGCCGTGTGGTTTTGTGAGAATACGGGATTTCTAGGCAAAACCCGTGTGTTTGTGTGTTTGAATAGATCTTAGAACTTAGAGGAGCGTTACTTGTGCAAATCCTCTGTGGGAACGATATCTTTTATACTAAATGGGCAAAAGGAGTAATCCTGCGACACTACATGTAGTGAGCACCATTTTTTGGCGCCGCTGCCGGAGACTTCATCTTAGTAACTTCTATTCTAAACTTCCTAGATAGGTGTGCCAGTAGTTAGTTTCATTCCGAACTAACTTCGATTGTAGTTGAATGTGTTGTGGGACTCTATCTTGCTAGAAGACAGGAACCGCAACCAGAAGCTGATGACATACATCAGGGAGAACTGGAAGCCGCTTCTCCGCTTCCAAGAACTTCTTGGAAGACTCGATCTTGGAAGACTGCAGTAGTACAACAGGAAGCAGGAGAAGAAGACGTTCCGAATCTGTGACCGGTTGTTCAGACATCCAGTCTACCGGATCTAGTATTAGAAGAAGAGGGACATCTCTTCTCAGCACTCTGGTGGATACCTCCGACCAGAGGAAGAAGCAGAAGACGCACGGATAAAGATCCTAAGTGGGTACATTCACCCCAGCGAACCGCTTCTAGAGAACAGCGGATATCCCTGAAACACCAAAGGAAAGAAGAAGAGCTCAGGAAGATCCGATCAATAGAGTTGGAAGAGCCTTCCATCTCGAGCATAATCTTTGGAGAAGACAGAAGCCAACCGGGTGACCACGTGTATAAAGTAGATTTTGGTACTGGTTACTCGGAAGACGTCTTCCCAAGTGCGGAAGAGGCTTCTCAACGTGAAGAAAGACTAGAGGAGATCGTTCCAGACGTCTCAAAAGGCGACAACGACAGTAGCTCTGACTCAGAAGACGACATTCGTGATTCAGACAGACCTGGACCTTCGAGAAGACCATCTCCACCACCTGGACCTGAGGAAGGAAGAAGTTGATAGTCGCATCAACCGGCAGTCGACATGGCTTCCCACACTCGGCAGAAGTACCATCTGTATGACGATGATGCTGACGCGGACGACTTCATCACGATGTTCGAGACCATCTCTCGATCCAACAAGGAAGACTCTGATGTCGACAGACTCCATGTATTTTCTAGTTTGATCGTAGGGAAGGGAAGGAAATGGATGAGTAAAATGTTGGATGATGGGTTAGTAATGGCCGCTTGGGCTACTCTGAAGGCAGCTTTTTTGAAGAGGTTCAGAGGAGTGGGCTATGATCGGATAATCCTCATAGAACTTCAGAGGCTCAAACGGAAGAAGAAAGAGACATTGCGGGATTACACCGAGAGGTTTGAAGACCTCCTGGATCACATCCCTCAGAACCAAGGAAGACTCGGTTATTGTGCCCAGTAAGCCGTGGACTGGTACTTGGGAAGAGGAGGAGGTGATGATTTAGTAGAAGTACAGAAGCATGCTGAGCAGTATGAAACCTCGAGCATCACTCGGAATATGACGAAAGACAGAGAGAAGACCTCGAAGAAGTCCAAGAAGACAAAGAAGTCTTCTAGGAAGTCCAAGAGGAAGTCCAAGTCTACCGAATTGATAATAGTGACTCGGAAGTATGAGTGGAATTAAGTGGAGTGGAATTAAGTGGTGAGGAACTATGAGTGGAATTAAGTTACCACATGGTTTAAGGCACAAAAGGACAACCAAATGGAGCTATGAATTCTCATTGGTCCATTTTTGTCTTTTGTGTAACTCTAAGTTTAGAAACAAAGGTCTAAAGGAGAGTTCGAGCATTTGGTGAGGGGACTTCGAAATCTGAGGACACAAGGAGATAGAGCTCGTCGAGCCAAGCACTGTCAGTGAAATTCTTGATCGATTTGGATCAATTAACAAGGAGTTATGCCCAATTGAAGTTCAGATTGTGCCAAAACTGCGTCACTTTTGTTGATTTTGGGGTTTTCAGTGTCAATTGCAGCAGAATTGAGGAAATTGCTTCAAAACTTCATGGTTGCGTTCACTGTCAGCAGGGCTACGACTGTCAAAAAAAAATTTCGAATCATTTGAATGACTGAGTAATTCAAGGCGACCGCTGAAGCAGAGGGGGTATGAAAAGCTCTCAATCTGGAGCAGCAACTTCAGAGGACGAGATCTGGAGAACCGTGTACAATCAGGAGGTCCAACTTCACAAGGTGTTCAGCATCCTGTAGAATCCAAATCCTGTAAGAATCTTTGGAAGTGATCGAGCCAATTTTCTGTTCTAGGTTGAAATAGCCATCTAGGTACCAGAAATTGCCATAATTGTCTTACTCAGAACTTTTCTGTCAACATCTCGGTGCTAGAATTTGATCTCAGGCTGAAACTTCGTGTGTGTGTCCAGTAGTACCTCATTTACATGTAGGGGAAGTTTAGAAGTCTAAACCTTCATAGTTTTCCTCTACTTGAGTGTCAAAGTTCATCGCCTAAACTTATTACTACTAGCTAGACCTAAATTTTGCTTTTTGAGCATATTAGAGGATTCTACACACCTGTGTGAGAGTTTATAGCCCTTGTTGTGACCTGAAAGCCAACCTCTTGAGTAAACAACCACAACCAGAAGCCCGGCGCTTTCCTAAGTAGACGGATCACACTCTGACAACGGTAGAAGAAGAAGATCTTGGAGATTGCACAGATTGTCTCTATATCGAGGAAGACGAACCAGACCCCGAGAAGCGTGAAGGAAAGGAACCTCAGCTGCAGAAGACGACTGCAGCTCAGAAGACGAAGTCACTTGAGGCAGCTTTCTCTTTCACTTTGGCGGATGGCACTGTTTGGAGCCTTTGCCCGGATTCAGACAATTGGCCTCCAGAAGAAGTCCTGGATGAAGCGGTGTTCAAGGTAAGTACCAGAAGCAAAAAGAAGTCAGAATCCTGTCAGAAGGAGATCAAGAAGAAGAAGCAGCGTAAGGAGAGGTCATCTTCCCCTGAGCGACCTTCTTCTCCTGCTTTCGACTGAGAAGATCCGAAGTACTTTGCTCCTGACATTAGGCAAGAAGTTGAAACGATCATGCAAGAAGAGCTGGAGAAGCGACGGAAGATACTACAGCAGCTTCCTCCACCGACTACGGCAGCCCTTGTCTCAGAGGAATAGCTTCCAATCGAGAGAACACATCATTCTGGTCTTCCATCCAAGGAAACAACTACTACATCTTCTCTATTGGAAACACCAGTCACTCTTCTGAAACGATCCCCTTATGACTTCTTGCGAGACTTGTGGAATCAGAAGGCGGATGTAACCTTCCAACAGCTTTTAGATGACAACGCCTATTACAGGAAGCTGTTATAATATGTCCTTCGAGGATCGAGGAAGAGGAGAACAACTAAACTTCTCCAGAGCACCTCGATCCTAAGAATCGAGCATGAAGACTTTGGATCCCCAAAACTTGATATGGAGATCCATGGATGTCTTCTGAAGAAGGTACTCATTGATTCCGGCTCCGGAGTTAACATCATGACTGAAGAAACTGCGCATGCCCTAGGCTTCACTGAGTTCCAGCCTACTCCGAGAATCCTCAGAATGACGGATCAGACCAGAAGACGACCTTTGGGACAACTGAAAGATGTCTTGACGATAATTGGAGGAGTATCTTTTTACCTCACTTACATCATTTTGCGACCTGTAGCTAAGATTGGATATCAGGTGTTGTAACAACCCAGAGAAACACAAAGTATCGGAAATAGTAAATAAAGGATCGTTCCCACGAAGATACAGTTAACAATTACACAAAACACAGTACTACAACGTCACAATGATAATTCAAATGGTTTTCTGTTATTCTCACGGAATGGAATAATATCCGGATGAGAGTTTAAGTCTGATAAGAAACCAAACCCAAGTACAAACCTGATAAATCGAATACAAACAACAATGAAATAGTTCTTTGATCAGGGACCTTTCCAACAACATATAAAAGATTCAAGAGTAGCTGAATAGGCCCCACAAAGTCGATTCCCCACTTCTCGAATGGTGCAAGGGGTAAGATAGGATGAAGTGGCCATTGAGTAGTTCGAGTAGGCTTACCCACTCTCTGGCAACTGTCACATCGTTTAATGATCCCATGCACATCTTTGTACATGGTGGGCCACCAGTATCCTGCATCCAAGACCTTCTTCACTGTGTTACGAAGAGCATAGTGTCCTCCTGCTGGTTCCGAATGCATGGCATCTACCACTCTCCCTACTTCTTCCTCTTCCAGACATCTTCGGAGTTCATCATCGGCCCCTCTTTTGAACAGAATGCCGCTCTTCAGCTCGTACGGTCCAACCTTGTGTATGAACACCGTACGCTGTTCCACATCCATTCCTTCAGGACATTGCAACGTATACAAATATCTGTATATCTCATGGTACCTACTTGTGGGAGTGACTGTGAGCTGGAAAAGTTCTTCGTCTGGAAAGTCATCTGCTACATTGTCTTGACGCTCTCCCGTCCTCAATCGAGACAAGTAGTCTGCATTCTCGTGATGTTTCCCTACTCGAGTTTGAACTGTGAATTTGAATTCCTGCAATAATAACATCCATCTCGCTATTCTTCCTGATAGATCAGATTTTTGCACCCGATGTTTTAAAGCATAATGATCCACATAGAAAACAAACTCGCATCCCAACAAGTAGTGTCGAAATTTCCTGACAGAATACACCATCCCTAGTGCTTCCCGCTCTGTAGTGGAGTAGTTCTTCTCTGCAGCAGATAACTGTCTACTCGCATAGTAGATCGGATGGTCCCTCCTTTGACTGTCTTTCTGACTCAACACCACTCCAATAGCGAATGCTGAAGTATCCACATATACTTGAAAAGGTAGATTCCAATCTGGTGCCTTCATGACTGGAGCTTCAATCAACTTCGTCTTCAGCGTGTCGAAGGCCTTCTGCCTCCGTTCCTGCCAGATGTACTCAGTGGTCTTCTTCAACAATTCGGTTAGTGGTGCTGCCAAGGTTGCATAGTCTTTGATGAACCTCCGATAGTAACCCACATGTCCTAAAAATCCCCGCAACTCACTAACATTTGAGGGAGGTTCCAAAGCTACTATAACTTGCACTTTGTCTACATCTACTTCAATGCCTCGCTGCGAGACTCTATGTCCTAATAAAAGTCCTTCTGACATGGCGAAGAAACACTTTTCTGGATGCAACGCCAACTGAGCATCTCTACAACGCTGAAAAACTACTGCCAAGGAATTTATGTGTTCTTCCCTTGGACCAAAAACGCAAAAATCATCTATAAAAATTTCTAAGAACTTCCTAAGATACTCCTGAAAAATGTTCGTCATCATTCTTTGGAATGTGGCAGGAGCATTACATAAACCAAAGGGCATCTTATGATAAGCAAAAGTACCCCAATCAGTGGTAAAAGTAGTTTTGTCTTTATTTTCTTCTCTGATGGATACCTGATTGTACCCTGAAAATCCATCGAGAAAACTGTAGCACTCATGACCAGCTACCCTATCCAGAATAGAATCCGTAAAAGGTAAGGGATGGTGGTCCTTCCTAGTTGCTGCATTCAGTTTTCGAAAATCTTGACATACTCTTATTTTACCAGTTTTCTTCTTAGGAACTATCACTATAGGTGATACCCATTCACTGCTAAGGACAGGAAAAATAATGCCAGCACTTAAGTACTTGTCAATTTCGTCCTTGACTAAAAGAGAGTACTTTGGGTTCAGTCTATACTGTCTTTGCCTTACAGGTACAGAGTTTTCCAGTAGATCAATTCGATGTTGACCCCACTTCGCTGGGATACCCTTCATGTCTTCTATCTTCCAGGCGAAGACATCCTGGTAGTAAGTTAACATGTCATGGTACACTTCCAATTCGGGTCCCTGTAACTTCGCTGAGATCTTCAAGATTTTCCCTTCGTCGAGAACCAAGTCCATTGTTGCTGACTTCAGTACCATTCCTTCTGTGTGGCTCACCTCTGAACTTCCTTGTCCCAACTGTGATTGCTATTCTTCCTCATTCTCATCGCATTCTCCTTCATCTTCTATCTCGTAGCATTGCAAGTAATTCACAACTATGTAAGGTCCTGCTTTCTCATTTTCCGAGCTAGTATCCGAAGATGAAGAGCCTTCGTCCGAAGTGTACCCTGAATCTGTTGAAGATGTTTCTCCCTGATGCGACATCTTTTTCCAGGATACAGAGACACTTTTCTCCTTGGGTTTCATCGGATCATTAAAGGACAGCTTCTGTTTATACCAATCAGTAATCACCTTAGCACCATACAGCCAAGGTCGCCCTATGAGCACTCCATAGCCAAACTTTACCAAGGGTCTTAGTACAATATAGGTAAGTTTGAAGATTATCCCTCCAATGGTTGTAGGGATATCTCGCAGTACTCCCAAGGGTCTTCTTCTACTCTGATCCGCCATCCTCAACACTCTCGGTGTTGATTCGAACTTATGGTAACGCAAACCATGCGCCGTCTCTTCTGTAATAATGTTCACACTAGAACCAGAATCTATAGGCACATGTTTTATTAGACATCCATCTATCTCGATGTCTACTTCTGGGGATCCTAAATCCTCCAATCCAACTTGAAATAATGAAGGCAGATTCTTTGACTTAGCCTTCGCGGGTTTTCTCAAGGCTGCCAATAACAGTTTCCTGTACAGTCTATTGTCCTCGACCAACTGCTTAATGGTTATATTGGCTTGTTGGTTCAGCAGGTCTTCTACTACGTTGTAATGAGGGCTCACCACTGGGACAACCCTCTTAGTTTCTTCTGCCGCCACCTTGCGTAGTTCGGATGGTCGTTCGACTTCGGGCGAAGAGACTCGGCCCGCACCTTCCCCAGCCCCTCTTGGCTAGGTTCCACCTCCTTGGCTTGCTTACTCAGTTCCTTACTGAGTAGTACCCTTACTTCTTCGGAGATGTCCGCAGGTAATGTTCCTGGGGTCTTCTTCTTTCTCTGCTCTTCTTGACGATCATCTGTCCGTGCCGATGTCGTCTTTTTCTCTACAACTTCGTGCACTTGTTCCTTCAAAGTTTTGTGCGCTTTCTTCTCTTTCTTCTGTTGCTTCCGCTCAGTCTTTTTAAGGTCCTTCGCCTCTTGAGCTGCAGCTTCTGCTAGAGTCTCCCCCTTTCGAAGTAGTTTCTTCCCACTTCGAGTCTCCACTTTGTTCACCAGCATCTCCTCGTCTTCTGGCCAACCATTTCCATCTTCTTTTGACAGAGTACAAGCTTTCAGATCATCGACCAATTCGATCATGTTTACTCCTGCATCTGATCGTTGTTGGTTGAGTGGCGGTTGAAATCTGACTCCGGTCTTCTGAATTGGTTCATTCGTACAGTCCGAAGCTCCATGACCGGGTTTTCCACACTTCCCACATAATGGCATGTATCCCACTTGTTTCTTTGGGTGAGGACAAGAAGGAGCCCAGTGACCTGTAGCGCCACAATTAAAACATGATGTACCAAGAGACGGTGGTCTTTCTTGGTAACCTGCAGGGGCAAACTTTCGTTGGGTAACGTTAGTTGCCATCTGTCTAGGTACAAAACGTTGAATATGTACCGGGGGAATGGGCGTGAATTGTTGAGGCTGAGTGGGTATCATGGCTCCATCTTGAGCTTGTACTCCATAGACCCCGTCTTCACACTCTACAAAGTAATTGGGTTCATATAATGGCGCCCACTCCACTGCGTGGGTGTTATAGGATGATTTACTGTTGAAACATTCCGTATTGGCATGTCCAGGTTTACCACAGTTAGTACACCACAAATTTGGACGTGAAGTAGTTGGCGATTTTCGCCTCTCGGGCGTTCTGACCAGTTGCACCTTGAGGTCTTCGAACTTCTTAAGAAGATCATCAAGAGCAGTGTCCTTAGATGGCTGTGTCCTCCTCACCATCGGAAGTCTGGACTTCGTCATTCTTTTCCGCTTCTTATGCTTTTCCTCTTCGTCCGAAGATGAGGTATCTTCATCTTCTGATGTTGAGCTTTCGTCTGAAGACTCTTCTGAGGATTCTTCCGAAGATGAGAATTTTCGGTGTTTCCGTTTTGACTTCTTCTTCTTCTTCTTCTCATCCTTTGCACTCTTCTTCGATTTTCTGAAATCCTTCTTCTTTCTCGACTCTGAAGCTTTTTCACGATCTCTGCTGAGGATGTTGGAGGATTCGTAATTCTCAGCAGAATCAATGGCTCGTTCCAATGTTGACGTATCAAACCGTCTTACCCACGTTTGTTGCTTTGAGGGTAACCCCTTCACAAACCATTCTACTGCCTGTGCCGGAGTGTAGGCTGGGTGTGTTCCATTGGCAGGTAATCTATCCAAAATTCCATAGAATCTTTGGACGTAGCTTTTCAAGGACTCTTTCCTCTTACGTTTGACGCTATTTACTTTATGCAATCGAAAATTAAGAAACAAACACTGAAAACATGGAAAAGGTAAAATGACTGAAACTCACATCGCTTATATACTCCTTCGCCCTAAGATGGCGGATCTCATTTCCTACAAAAGATGGTCACATCTAGACCGCTTGATCACGACTCTCCAGTTGGCGGAACCGCAGTATCTACTCTACCTAACTGTAACTTCTGTCCTAAACTGCATAGTGTAAACTTAACTATCTCTCTAAGCTCCTTCAAATCTCTAATGATTCTCTCCGCTAGTCTAACTATTCTGCTCTTCGCCGAAGGATCTGGTGCTATAGTTAACTCTGCCCGAAGCCGCTGGAGAAGCTCCAACTCTGTCCCATCAAGTTCGGTGGCGAAGTAGGTTGTCGTGACCTCATCCACCTTCGTCCGAAGTTCTTCGGCCTTCGCTTCAGCTATCTCCTTCGCTTTCTCTGCCTTCGAAAGCTCCTCATCCTTTGCGACCAACTGCTCATCCTTCGTCGCAAGCTGTTCCAACATGGCATCTCTCTCAGACTTCAGATCGTGAAAGCGTGAAGTCATAAGGTTCAACTTCGTCTCTACCTCTTGAATCTCATCCAAGTATCGCGTCTGTTCGTGTGACTGCTGTATGAGTAACGCCTCCCGTTGTGACATGTACTTCTTGACATCGGCCGAAGTCTCTTCTAACTTCGCCATAAGAGCATCCTTCTCCTTCAACCATACCGCCCGAAGTGCACAGCGTCGAGAAGGTCACTCAATGAAATTGGTTCCTTCGTCTCCTTCTCATAGATATGTCGTTGAAGATCCATCTGTGCAATGAGTGGCAATGTTGTACCACTTAGGAACTCAAGAGTCTGCTCGAACATCTTCAATTCCTTCCCGACATTGGCGTCACTCGGTCCCGCCGAAGTTGTCGCTTCTCCTGGTTTAGGCGAAGTCTGAAGTTCTGGAACTTCCCTCTCTGTTGTCTGCTCCTTCGAGAGTACTCTGCGCACACTTGATTCTGCTTGGTCTCCTCCCGGTCTCACTATTCCCAATATCTCGACTGAAGATGACTTCGCTGGAGATTTAGCGCCATCGACATCTTCGTCCGAAGTCGTTATCGTCGTTCTTCTTGCTTTCTTCTTCTTACTCGAAGTCGCACCCTCTGGTGTAAGTTCGTCGAGCTTTCTCTTCGTCCGAGTACTAGGTCCCGCCGAAGTTGTCACTGGTGTCGTTACTTCTTCTTCTCTCTGGGGAGTAGCTTCCATTACCCGCTCATCTTCCGAGATCGTTCTTCGGTCGAACTTCTCCTCTTCTTCTGGTGATAGCAACTTCATTCCCTTGTAGAAGAATACTGCGAAGGCTGCGAAGTACGTCGACCCGCCTTCGTCGAAAGTGTTGAAGAGCTTCTGTACATGGTCGTGGAAGATCTTCGCCCAATACGCTTTCCTACCCCCGAAGATCTGTTCGATGAAGTTAATCTGCCAATTGGCCAGATAAGAAGTACGTTGCGGTTTGAAGATGGTGTTGAGGGCGATCGCCACATCCCGCTTGAAAGGATCGATGTAAGTGTGTACTTTGAATCCGTTCGATCCCACCGGTGACTTCAAGAAGAGTTCGCCATACTTCGCCACTTCGTCCGAAGTCGGCTTGCAAGTACTGTCATACATTAAGTCACCTGGCACTCCTGCGTCATCGATTCCTAGGGCGAAGTTCCAATGTTTCAGAGTCCAATTATTCGGCCTCGCCCGAAGATCTTCAGAGGAATGTCCTCTGCAAATGAGTATCTCCTGTAACAGATCCGAAGAGATCACACCCCAGTTCTCCAGCAAGAACGCCAACCCCATCTCCTCGAGTCGTTCTCGATACGGACTGAAGTCCGGCCACTTCGTCGCTATAGTCTTCAACTTCGGTCGCTTCGCTGTCTGCATTCCTCGCATCCTCGCTGAAGGTCCGAAGTACCTTCGATCTTCTATGCTTACGACACTTCTTCGTCGAAGTTGATACCTGATCGTGGAAACGTCGACTTCGGAGGTCGCCGTTTTAACCACCACAGCCTGCACCGATAAAACCTAACCCTTCGCCGAAGTTTGTCTTCGTCCTCTTTCTTCCGATTGATGAAAGCGGAGCACTTCAGTAAACCCGCGATTGGAAACAGTAAAGTGAAAATGCTTTTTGATTCTTACTTATAGCTTTTCCTCTTCGTCTCCTCACGTGCGAAGTCTTTCTCGATTCTCGCACGCGAAGTTGCGCCAACTCCTGTCTCATTTTAGTCTTTCTTTCCAAGGCCATAACTTCGTCGTCCGATATTCATTCTTAGCAAATGAGGTATCCCTGGAAAGCTCTTCGTCCGTAGAGTACAACCAAGTTATCTCCTCAATGATATATCTGTCATAGCTTCTGTATTTCTACTCAGCATCATCCTTCGGCATAGAAATCCCATTCTTCACTGAATCTATCTTATCTATCATCTATACTAAACATTCTATTGGTTTACTTATCAAAAATAAAAAAATTCTTAACAAAGTGAAAATCCAAGGCTTCACAGGTGTTGATAGGAAGACCATGGCTGTATGCTGCAAATGTAAATACCGATTGGAGAAGACATCGTTTGAGGTTCTCAATCCTACACCAAAGCCAGATGAGAAGACCAAGGTCTCACTTCCTTGGATCAAGATTGGACACCAAGGTGAAACTCCTTCTACGACAAAGAGGTACACGTCAGAAGACTCAGCTGCGTCTTCTGACATTGATGTACGATACGATGAGTTTGTGGTGAATAACTTGTGTACTACAGAAGTAACAGAGATAGCAGACGAAGTGATCTGTGGATACATTGAGTGCTACGAAATTGCAGAAGAAGAGCTTCCAAAAGACGAAAGTACCGTCTTCCCTTCGGAAGATCTGATAGTTGGTCTTCCAGAAGATGAAAGTACCGTCTTCTCTTCGGAAGATCTGACAATTGGTCTTCCAGAAGACGAATCTGAACTGGAAGAAGCTCTCATACCGGAATACTTTGGTGCCAGTGAGTACAGTCACACCGAAGGAATGATAAATCCTGATGATCTTCAAGAAATGGAGGTTGCTCCTGGAAAGAAGCTGAAGGTTTCCAAGGTGATCGAGGGACAGCAGTTGGAAGACTTTAGAGAACTTTTGACGGAGTTCCATGATGTCTTCCCTTGGACCATAGAAGACATGAAGAGCATACCTCGAGAGTTGGGAGAGCATCGCATTGACTTGCTGGAAGGCGTTGTTCCTGCACGGCATAGACAGTATCGGCTCAACCCCAAGTACTCGCTTCTGGTGAAGGACTAGATCGATCAATACCTGAAGACGGGAGTCATCTTCCCAGTACTTAGTAATGAGTGGGTAGCTCCTATTGTCATCGTGCCAAAGAAGCAGACAGGTAAGATCCGAGTGTGTCATGACTTCTGTGAGTAGGAGCATTTTATACACACAGCACAAGGGCGCATTTGTGCACACACTACTGTGCGCACGCACACTACACTCGATGTTAGAGACATACGAATAGATCGGGATTACACCGGAGGGGTCTGCATGCTCGTTGCCAGCAGTAGTTCGAAGATGTAGATGGAGGTAGTGGACAGTTTAGGAGCAGGGAACGGCATCCTCGTGTAGTCCTGCTGGCTAGACTGGTGTGTCGAGGAGTAGGAGCAGAAAGTAGAGGGAGTGAGCTTCCCAATACCAATGTGCCTTCTTCTCGGGGAATGGATTGCTGATTTGAGTGCAGAAGCTTATCTGTGTCTTCTGGGTGGAGGATTTTCTTGAATTCACTCCCGGTTGTGCATGAGAAGCATTCTTCTTGAGTGGCGGTGACTGTCAGCAGTTGTGCAGATTCGCAGCTTGGCTCGTCCAGTGGAGCACTTCGGATCCACGTACAGACGGTCTTATGGGTAAGGGATCCCTGAAGACAGAGTAGTCGGAGCAACGAGAGAAGAAGAAAGAAGTCTTCTTCCCACAGCAGAAGACGACATCCTCAAGTAGAAGACTGTGTCACTATACGCACGTTTGTTGTCTTCCTCCCCAAACTATTACAAGCAGGGATGGCTTGTTAGTCAAGATTCGGACTAGAAGACTGTCGGAGTCTTAATTTCTTATTCTTATCTTGTCTTTCTCTCGTTTGGATTTTCTCTTCTTCCCCATCTTCTCTCATCTTCCCCATCTTCTTACCTTCTTCTAGTGAGCTTCCGAGACTTCTATTGAGCTTCCGTGAAGGTGAATGTCGTTGTAGTGCTGCAGGAAGACCGTTTTCATAGGTAGAAGCCTAGGAAGGCTACAGGGGGCATACACCTTGTGATTAATCTAACCCGTTGGGAATTGGAAGAGCAATATGCGACAGACGTTGCTAGGCGACTTCTACGAAGCAGGAGCAGTCTTTTGGAGGTGTGAGAAGCCGAGTTGAACCCCTAGAAGTCGAGAATTGTTTCGGGAAGACGGTACTGAGAAGACCGGAAGAAGTGATATGGAAGCAGGGAGTGTCTTCCCGAGCTTCTTTGTAGATAGTTGTGTGATATTTTAGTTAGTAGTTGTTTGTTTAGGTCCAGGGCACCTTTTGAAGGACCAAGAAGCCGTGTGGTTTTGTGAGAAGACGGGATTTCTAGACAAAACCCGTGTGTTTATGTGTTTGAACAGATCTTAGAACTTAGAGCAGCGTTACTTGTGCAAATCCTCTGTGGAAACGATATCTTTTATACTAAATGGACAAAAGGAGTAATCCTGCGACACTACACCGCAAGACCTTGGATCACCTCGATGAAATCTTAGTGTAAGATGGGTCTCTAGAGTGAACTCAAAACTCGAATGCCTGTGAAGGTGCATTCGCGTCCTTTATATAGTGAGAGGAATAGTACATGATAAGCTTCTGGTCAATGCTGGCCTTTCAAAGTGAGTACACAGATCGCCGATGTGGCTTACATGCAGCTTTAGATCCGAAACAACATCTAGAGGGTTCTGAATGAGTCACGTAAGAGCTCGCTGGAAAGTTCTCGAAGCTTCGTTCCAGAAACTTCCTTCTGGAAGTTTCCCGGCGGACTTTTGACGCTCCCGTCTATTGATAGAAGTACTCTTTTGCTGCATGTATTCTCAGACCAACTTAGTCGTAACTAATTCTTATATCAAATACTTCTACCAAACCAATTTCCCCTCTAGTTGATAAGTAGAGTTCTCTTATTACAAACCTCCCTCCTTTTTAAGAAGCAACGTCCTCGTTGCTCAACTGCTATTCGAAAGTTTTCACTATGAGTGGGGCGTGTGCCAGATTGGTTGCAGGTTCCCATGTTGCTTCATGTAATGGATATCATTTCCATTTCACCAAATAATCTATCCGTTGACAACGAGTCTCACGAACACGTTTCTTTAAGATGCGTTCCACTTCAAACTCTTCCTCGCCATCGATAATTCGAGGAAGAGGTCGTGACTCTTGCGAATTGTCAAATTGATGAGGTCGTGATGTATATCGTCATAACAAAGACACATGAAAAATCGGATGAATCTTCATGTGGGATGGAAGTTCGAGTTGATATGTCACTGCTCCAATTCTACGGACAACAAAGAAAGGTCCGATGAAACGAGGGTTGAATTTACTGTTGCCGATCAGAGTAAGGTTGGTTGTGGATAACCAAACTTGATCACCAATCATGAACTCTTCATGTCGACGGTGTCCATCGACATATTGTTTTTGTCCATTTTGAGCAACTTGTAGTTTCAGAATGGACAAAAACAATATGTCCATTCTGAAACTATGGACATATTGTTTTTGTCCATAGTTTCAATATGGACAAAAACATTGAAACTATGGACAATGTTTGATTCATTGACAGCATTCACTTTGGTATTAACTGACGATGATGTATTGAATCGTGTCAAACTTGCTGATGTGAGGATGTTCTCCATACATGAGATAAAAAAACGTTTCGCGGGTAGATGCATTGAGAGAGTTGTTGTAGACAAATTCTATCAAAAGAAGTAAGGTGTCTCACTTCGCTTGCTCCTCCAGAATAAAGACTCATAACATGTCTTCAATTGTGCGATTAGCTCTTTCATTTTGTCCATCAGTTTGTGGGTGATAAGCAGTAGACATGGCAAGTTTGGTTTTGAACCGACCAAATATGGTTCTCCAAAATAGGCTAGTAAACTGAGAACCTCTATCTGTTATAAGCACCCGAGATAGACCGCGCTGAGCAAAAATGATGTTCAAATATAACTGGGCAAGTTGTGGTGCTGAGACGTCTTTCGTGGTTGGTTGAAGGTGGATCATCTTGCTGAGCTTATCGACGAAGATGACTATGGAGTCAAAATCGAAACTGGTCATGGGTAGTTCACACACTAAGTCTATACTAACATGTTCCCAACGTTTGGAAGAGATCGGGAGGGGGTTGAAGAAGATCGACGGGTGCTTGATTTGTAACCTTATTTTGTTGACACATTGCACAACTCCGAGTGTACTACAACATCCTCTGCCATCTTGGGTCAATAGAGCACTCGTTGGACTGCTTCCGGTGTCTTTTCTGCCCCCATGTGTCTACAATGACTGAATCGTGGTGTTCAATTAATATGATGGTACATAGTTCTAGATCTTCTGAGATCCATAACTTCCCTTCATGGAATACCAAACTATGGCTGTAGGTGATGGTTCTTGAAGATTTGACTGCTACAATCTGTGCATCCGATCTTGTGCCCTCGATCAGTTTTATCCAGAAGTCAAAATTCACCTTGACTTCATAGACTATATTATGCACAGTAAGCATACGAGTTAAGGCATCAGCAATTTGTTTCTTGTCTTCAACATACGTGATGGTCATGTTGAATTGCTGTCCCCATTCTGCCTAACGAATTTGTCTCTTTGAGAGATCCTTCTGCATCTTCAAATAGACTAAAGGTTTGTGATTTGTCTCGACCACAAAAGCCTTCTCCTCTAGATAGTGCTTCCAATGCTTCGTAGCGAGGACTATTGTCAATTCTTCTCTTTCAGTGTTGTGGTAGTTTTGTTCTGCTGGTAACAACTTCCGAGAGAAGTATGCAACCATCCTCCCATTCTTGCTGCAACACCGTCTCTACTGTCGTGCATGAAGCATCCGTTGCTAACTTTATAGGTTTCTTCGGGTCGTACCACTTGAGGATCGGAGCATGTACTAGTTTGGTCTTCAGTGCTTGAAAATCTACTTCTTGCGTTGTTTCTCACATCCATTTCTTTCCTTTGCCTAACAGAGCAGTTAGTGGTTGTGCAAGCTTGACAAAATGCTTAACAAATCTACAATAAAATCCTGTCAATCTCAGGAAGCTCTTAAGTTGAATCTGATCTTCTAGAGCCTTCCATTGTTGGATGACAGCTATTTTATCTACCATTACTTGTATACCTTCTGCACTCACTTTGTGTCCTAAGTAATCCACCTCCAACTTGCCAAATTCATATTTTGAAATTTTGACGTACAATTTATTTTGACGGAGTACTTGGAGAACTTCTCCCAAATGGTGCACATGTTCCTTCATAGTTTTGCTATAGACTAGGATTTCGTCAAGAAATACAACGACTAATTTGTCTAAGTAAGAGCAGAATATGTCATTCATCAGACCCATGAAGGTGGCTGGTGCATTTGTGAGACCAAATGGCATCACTAAATATTCGAAGTGATCATACCTTGTTCGAAAGACAGTCCTCTCCACATCTTCATCAGCAATTCAAATATGTTATACCCGCTCCATAATTCTAGCTTCGTGAAGTACTTTGCTCCTTCGAGTTGGTCGAACAAGTCATCCATCCGAGGTAGTGGATACTTATTCTTCATCGTTTGTTGATTGAGTGCTCGAGAATCGATGCAAATCCGTAGGCTGTTATCTTTTTTCTTCACAAAAAAGACTGGAGCTCCATATGATGACACACTGGGCTGGATAAACTCTTTTTGCAACATCTTCTCGATTTGTACCTTGCACTCCTCCAATTCATGTGGTGCTAGTCTGTATGAGGTCTTACAAGGAATGATTTCTGAAATCACCTCGATTTTATGATCAATCTTTCGTTTTGGTGGTAGCCCTGAAGGAAGATCATCAGGAAAGACATCTTCATATTCTACTATCACATCTGTCAAGCTTTCTGGAATCTGTCCGTCGAGCTGTGCACTCGAAGACCTCTCGTATTAAACCCAGAAAACAGACATCGTATTATGTATCACACTCGTACCTACTACATACAAAAGCAAGTTCTGTCTTTGAAATCTCACTCTATCTCCGAAGATTTTCCACTGTTTGGTTTTCACCACTTTTCTTCGCCAATCCACTTCAAGATTATACTGCTCCATCCACGGCATACCCAATATGACATCATAACGTGCTAATTTGATCACTCGTCACTCAATATCTTCACGATATTCTCCTAAAGTAAGTTCTATCTTTCGAGATAGAGATTCAATCTTCTCGATTTGTCCATTGGGTAATTTCACCTCTTCACTCTCATCACTTTCTAACTCCATTGTCAACTTCATAGCAGTTGATCGAGACAAAAAGTTCTCTGTTGCACCAAGATCGATTACTACTCTCACCTGGGTCTCTTCCAAGACTTCATCTGTGAGAATCAACTGCGCATTAATTTTTGTCAATCTCTTTCTCCTTCCCTCTTCTTTCTTCTCCCTCCTTGCACCAATAAGGTTGCGAGGTGTATTTACAGGTGTTCTTCGTTTCCCAGTCTTGCCTCGACTTCTTCATTTCCTTTCGTCTCGTTCAGATGATTCAGAGGTCGACGATATGGAGGTCTTGGATCTCTAGGAACACGATTTCGGCAATTTGCAGCTATGTGACTGAATCGTCCACAGTTGTAACATCGACGTTGCTCGAGTTGAGGTGTAGCATTCCTGACACCTTCTTCTCTAGGAGCTCTTTGACGTCTTTCTTCTGGCCGTCCTCGACGATCTCCACATTGAAACTGTCATGGCTGATAGCGGATGTTGCCTAGCTCCATGGTTGTCTGACCGTTTGCATATTGGATTTCGGGTAGATTCTGGTGATTTGGTGAAATCGTCAAGTCTCCTCCTAATGCTCCAGCAATTCTTTGAGTGCAAGCGATGGCCTCAAAAACCGTGAGTGGATTTTGCACCATTACTTCTTGTCGGATTCTTTCTTTCAACCCCCTCTTGAAATTATCAAGAGCCTCCGCTGGACTCATATAAGTGATTGCAACTTGCAAGTCGAAGAAGGCTTCTACATATTCTTGAAGGCTTCCCTTTTGTTTCAATCCTCACATCCTCGTTCGAGCCATTTGCACATAATCCACAGACTGGAAATTCTTCAACAGACCTTCTTGCATTGCAGTCCATGTTACTGTGCTCTCTTCCGCCAACACCGATCTCTCTCATGCATCATACCACGTGAGAGCTTTATCGTTCAAGTATCCACACGCAAACACTCCCGCTACGTGATCTGTGATTTACGTATTGAAAAGTTGCGAATATCGATTCATCCGAGAATCTCGACTACTCTTATGATTCGTTGATCTTTGTACGGTTCAATGTTACATGTCTTCTTCATCTGTAGTAACAGGGCACCTTCATCATCGACTGGAGTTCTAACGATCTGTGCCACGGGTTCTCTTGGTGCAGCTTGCTCTCCCACCACCGATACTCCTTGAGACGATCCTCTCTTTCCAACGTCTCTTATACTCTGACCCTCGAGGTTCAACATCTTGCTCTGTAGTGCTTCAATCGTCATCTTCATCTCCCAAAATTCATTAAGCATGCCTTGCATCAATTCCTTTGGAGGTTGCGGCTCCATGATCGCGCTCTCTCTCTCTAATAGCACGAAAGTGTCAGATTTTTCCTAGTATAGAGTTATGACAACCACTCGGAAGCATTCATACACTACAAGTACTACAAAAGGGACGAGACAATCGATTATCTCGCGGTAGAAATCCTCACCAGAATTTCTGATCACAAACTCTCTATGTAACGATTTCGGTCTACAGACATAGCGGATCTCCACCCACTTGTTGAAAGAGATAGGAGCAGATAAGTTTAGATCCATGCTCACTAAATCAATATATAGACAGTCAAATCCCAATTGACCGCATATGTCACTACTGGAAGAATCATCGAGACTGACGACTTCATCACTTGACCCATGAAATTCTCACCGAAATGATAGACAAGATACACTCGAAAATGCTCACGACGTAGATACATAAGCTTGATGTGGAAAGGATTCAAGAATGATAATTCTGGAGATTTCTAGCTCCAGAATTATCATTCTTGATATCATCACATAGCTCTCTTGATCCTTTGGACGCACTCAAAGTTTCAATTACCAAATACCTCAATCAAAGGTCCTTCTAGGGGTAATCCGCTCTCTTAGAGTTCCATGCTCTGATACCATTGTAAGATGGGGCTCTAGAGTGAACCCAACTCGAATGCCCGTGGAGGTGCATTCGCATCCTCTATATAGTGAGAGGAATAGTACAAGATAAGCTTCCGGTCAACGCTGACCTCTCAAAGTGAGCACACAGATCGCTGACGTGACTTACATGTAGTCTTAGATCCGAAACAGCATCTAGAGGGTTCAGAAGGAGCCACATAAGAGCCCGCTGGAAAGTTCTCGAAGCTTCCTTCCAAAAACTTCCTTCTGGAAGTATCCTAGCGGACTTTTGGCGCTCTCGCCTATTGATAGAAGTACTCTTTTGCTGCATGTATTCCCAAACCAACTTAGTCATAACTAATTCTTATACCAAAGACTTCTACCAAACCAATTTCTCCTCTAGTTCATATGTAGAGTTCTACTTATTACACTTAGTGCTTTTACTACTCAATCTATCATGCTTTGTCTCAGTTCTACTGACTTGACTTGACCTTAAGTGTAACACACATGCACAACACAACACAACTGGACGTTCAATATATTCTAAGTATAGAAAAGATTCATATATGATAACATATGCTTTACATCACAGAAGCACAATCAAATAATCCCTTAGGTCGGCTTGTGCACTAGCAATATCCTCTTTACTATTTTTCCTCGACAAATTACTTAAAATGCTTTTATTTTCTACGATTTGCTCATATGAGCTCTATTCAAGATGAACCTTACAGCAATGGATAGAAGTTGTATCTCTATCTAATAGCTATTGTAAAAGTTGTATCCCTATCAATTACTGTAAAAGTTGTATCCCGAGCTGATCTTAAACTTCAATGGAGAGTCCGAGTCAATGGAGCGTAGCAGAGCGTCCACATGCGATATGTATTTGGACAGTGCGACGTCGTCTAGAGCTGGCACCTCTGGTTCTAACGGTATTTTTGTTCTGTCTTCTACGTTCTCTTTGTTCTCTTCATGTTGATAATACCTATGCTTAAAGTGGGAGCAGCGGTCACTCTCTCTAAAAAAAATCTCATCAATGTCCTCAGGTCTGATAAGCAAATTCTATAACGCATCCACGCGTCTTTTGTGTATATCGTGCTAGAGAAACCACCTGAGGGAGACAATGTATTTTTCGGACATAAGCATGACGCGCGGATAACACTGAAATGTTGTTGAAAGCGGATGGAAACTTTTATATCTGTTGAATTGAAGCGCTCTTTCAAATTTGTTGAAATAAGTTAACACGATCCGATTCTTCGTGTCGGCGGCTCCAAGTAACATTAACAATTTGTTCTCATCTGCATCATCGAGTCGTTGATGTTTTCCATAGTGGTAATATGATGTTCCTCTTGATCGTCCTTAAGGCAGTATCCGACCATTCTCACAAACGTGTGGAGTCCCTTGTTCGATAGCACCTTCACATAGACTTCACCACGACATGTGGTGAAGTCTGTGTCCTTGTCTCATCCAAGAGCCTGCATAAGACGTTTGTTTATGTGAATAGAAGATTTCACGTAGATGCAAATAATCCTTTGGAAATGTAAGTGGAGCAGACTACCTCCGCGCTGTCGGAGTGTGATCCGTCTACCTAGGAAAGCGCCGGGCTTCTGGCTGTGGTTGTTTACTCAAGAGGTTGGCTTTCAGGTCACAACAGGAGCTATAAACACTCACACAGGAGTGTAGGATCCTCTGATATGCTCAAAAAAACGAAATTTAGGTCTCACTGGTAGTAATAGGCTTAAGCGGTGAACTTTGACACTCAAAGAGAGGAAAACTATGAAGGTTTAGACCTCTAAACTTCCCCTACATGCAAATGAGGTACTACTGAACTCACAGACGAAGTTTCAACCTGAGATCAAATTCTGACACGGAGATATGAACAGAAAAGTTCTGAATAAGAGAATTATGGCAATTTCTGGTACCTAGACAGCTATTCAGACATAGAACAGAGAATTGGCTCGATGAATTTCAAATCTTCTCACAGTATTTGAAGTCTACAGGATGCTGAACATCCCTGTGAAGTTGGGACTCCTGAATGTTTGTAGAACTCCAGATCTCCTTCTCTAAAGTCGCTGCTCTAGATTAAGAGCTTTTCAGACCCCCTCTGCTTCAGCGGCCGCCCTGAATTACTCAATTACTCAAATGATTCAAAACTTTTTGGACAGTCGTAGCCCTCCTGACAGTGAACGCAACCACGAAGTTTTGAAGTGATTTCCTCAATTCTGCTGCAATTGGCACCGAAAACCCCAAAATCAACAAAAGTGACGCAGTTTTGGCACAATCCGAACTTCAATTGGGCATAACTCCTTGTTTATTGATCCAAATCGAGCAAAAATTTCACTGACAGTGCTTGGCACGACGAGCTCTCTCTTCCTGTGCTCTCAGATTTCGAAGATACCTCACCAATTGCTCGAACTCCACTCTAGAGCTCTGTTTCTAAACTTAGAGTTTTACAAAAGACAAAAATGGACCAATGGGAGTTCATAGCTCCACTTGACTGTCCTTTTGTGCCTTAAACTACCTGGTAACTTTTCTACACTCATAAGCTACCACGTCAAGCCCCCTAGAGTGCCAGCGTATAACTTAAACTACCTAAAATGACACATAGCCCTGAAAAATAACTTAAATTAGCTAGAAAGCGTGCATGGGCGACAAGTAAGTACAACCCATGAGCTCAAACCCCTATCAGCATGGAAACCCTAAGTTATGTACACTGAACGTCATAGACAAGTAAGAAGTCACTTGCACAAGCGCACAAATGCTTGAACAAGATAACTAACATACTATCAGCCTACTAGGACTCAAAATAGTATTAACACCGTATGCAAAGGTGTCAAACATATACATAAAGGACTAGAAGTAATATGAGCTAACTTCTAGAACTATCAAACCTAAGCGTCGGAGTAGAAGTCAAGCATGTAGCCGCCAAATGGCGCGACAGCGCTCGACAAAAAATACTCATGACAGACATTGCATATGAAGAAAGTCAGCAAGTAAGGAAAATAAAGATATATCGTGATCAGTCTCGATCCTGCAAACAGACTAGAGTTCTAACGATCTGTGCCACGGGTTCCCTTGGTGCAGCTTGCTCTTCCACCACCGGTACTCTTTGAGACAATCCTCCTCTTCCAACGTTAGTCATACTCTGATCCTCGAGGTTCAACATCTTGCTCTGTAGTGCTTCAACCGTCATCTTCATCTCCCGAAATTTGTTCAGCATGTCCTGCATCAATTTCTTTGGAGGTTGCGGCTCCATGATCGCGCTGTCTCTCTCTAACAGCACGAAAGTGTCAGCTTTTTCCTAGTATAGAGTTATGACAGCCACTCGTAAGCGTTTATACACTACAAGTACTACAAAAAGGACGGAAAAATCGATTATCTCGCGGTAGAAATCCTCACCAGAATTTCTAATCACAAACTTCTATGTAACAATTTCGGTCTACAGACATAGTGGATCTCCACCCACATGTTGAAAGAAACAGGAGCGGGTAGGTTTAGATCCATGCTCACTAATATATTAGACGGTCAAATCCTAACTGGTCACATATGTCACTACTGGAAGAATCACCGAGACTGGCGACTTCATCACTTGACCCATGAAATTCTCACCGAAATGGTAGACAAGATACACTCGAAATCTACCCCCATCCATCACATAGCTCTCTTGATCCTTTGGACGCACTCAAAGTTTCAATTACCAAATACCTCAATCAAAGGTCCTTCTAGGGGTAATCCGCTCTCTTAGAGTTCCATGCTCTGATACCATTGTAAGATGGGGCTCTAGAGTGAACCCAACTCGAATGCCCGTGGAGGTGCATTCGCATCCTCTATATAGTGAGAGGAATAGTACAAGATAAGCTTCCGGTCAACGCTGACCTCTCAAAGTGAGCACACAGATCGCTGACGTGACTTACATGTAGTCTTAGATCCGAAACAGCATCTAGAGGGTTCAGAAGGAGCCACGTAAGAGCCCGCTGGAAAGTTCTCGAAGCTTCCTTCCAAAAACTTCCTTCTGGAAGTATCCTAGCGGACTTTTGGCGCTCTCGCCTATTGATAGAAGTACTCTTTTGCTGCATGTATTCCCAAACCAACTTAGTCATAACTAATTCTTATACCAAAGACTTCTACCAAACCAATTTCTCCTCTAGTTCATATGTAGAGTTCTACTTATTACACTTAGTGCTTTTACTACTCAATCTATCATGCTTTGTCTCAGTTCTACTGACTTGACTTGACCTTAAGTGTAACACACATGCACAACACAACACAACTGGACGTTCAATATATTCTAAGTATAGAAAAGATTCATATATGATAACATATGCTTTACATCACAGAAGCACAATCAAATAATCCCTTAGGTCGGCTTGTGCACTAGCAATATCCTCTTTACTATTTTTCCTCGACAAATTACTTAAAATGCTTTTATTTTCTACGATTTGCTCATATGAGCTCTATTCAAGATGAACCTTACAGCAATGGATAGAAGTTGTATCTCTATCTAATAGCTATTGTAAAAGTTGTATCCCTATCAATTACTGTAAAAGTTGTATCCCGAGCTGATCTTAAACTTCAATGGAGAGTCCGAGTCAATGGAGCGTAGCAGAGCGTCCACATGCGATATGTATTTGGACAGTGCGACGTCGTCTAGAGCTGGCACCTCTGGTTCTAACGGTATTTTTGTTCTGTCTTCTACGTTCTCTTTGTTCTCTTCATGTTGATAATACCTATGCTTAAAGTGGGAGCAGCGGTCACTCTCTCTAAAAAAAATCTCATCAATGTCCTCAGGTCTGATAAGCAAATTCTATAACGCATCCACGCGTCTTTTGTGTATATCGTGCTAGAGAAACCACCTGAGGGAGACAATGTATTTTTCGGACATAAGCATGACGCGCGGATAACACTGAAATGTTGTTGAAAGCGGATGGAAACTTTTATATCTGTTGAATTGAAGCGCTCTTTCAAATTTGTTGAAATAAGTTAACACGATCCGATTCTTCGTGTCGGCGGCTCCAAGTAACATTAACAATTTGTTCTCATCTGCATCATCGAGTCGTTGATGTTTTCCATAGTGGTAATATGATGTTCCTCTTGATCGTCCTTAAGGCAGTATCCGACCATTCTCACAAACGTGTGGAGTCCCTTGTTCGATAGCACCTTCACATAGACTTCACCACGACATGTGGTGAAGTCTGTGTCCTTGTCTCATCCAAGAGCCTGCATAAGACGTTTGTTTATGTGAATAGAAGATTTCACGTAGATGCAAATAATCCTTTGGAAATGTAAGTGGAGCAGACTACCTCCGCGCTCGACAAAAAATACTCATGACAGACATTGCATATGGAGAAAGTCAGCAAGTAAGGAAAATAAAGATATATCGTGATCAGTCTCGATCCTGCAAACAGACTAGAGTTCTAACGATCTGTGCCACGGGTTCCCTTGATGCAGCTTGCTCTTCCACCACCGGTACTCTTTGAGACAATCCTCCTCTTCCAACGTTAGTCATACTCTGATCCTCGAGGTTCAACATCTTGCTCTGTAGTGCTTCAACCGTCATCTTCATCTCTCGAAATTTGTTCAGCATGTCCTGCATCAATTTCTTTGGAGGTTGCGGCTCCATGATCGCGCTGTCTCTCTCTAACAGCACGAAAGTGTCAGCTTTTTCCTAGTATAGAGTTATGACAGCCACTCGTAAGCGTTTATACACTACAAGTACTACAAAAAGGACAGAAAAATCGATTATCTCGCGGTAGAAATCCTCACCAGAATTTCTAATCACAAACTTCTATGTAACAATTTCGGTCTACAGACATAGTGGATCTCCACCCACGTGTTGAAAGAAACAGGAGCGGGTAGGTTTAGATCCATGCTCACTAATATATTAGACGGTCAAATCCTAACTGGTCACATATGTCACTACTGGAAGAATCACCGAGACTGGCGACTTCATCACTTGACCCATGAAATTCTCACCGAAATGGTAGACAAGATACACTCGAAATCTACCCCCATCCATCACATAGCTCTCTTGATCCTTTGGACGCACTCAAAGTTTCAATTACCAAATACCTCAATCAAAGGTCCTTCTAGGGATAATCTGCTCTCTTAGAGTTCCATGCTCTGATACCATTGTAAGATGGGGCTCTAGAGTGAACTCAAAAATTGAATGCCCGTGGAGGTGCATTCGCATCCTCTATATAGTGAGAGGAATAGTACAAGATTAGCTTCCGGTCAATGCTGGTCTTTCAAAAGGAGCACACAGATTGCTGACGTGGCTTACATGCATCCTTAGATCCGGAACAGCATCTAGAGGGTTCAAAATGAGCCACGTAAGAGCTCGCTGGTCTCTTATGCCGTCTCTTTTTATAGATAAAACTTAGACAATTTTTATTTTCATCTTCTCATCTGAATCTTGTATATGGGGAAATGTTGGAATGTTCAGGTGAAAATATTTATTTTAGATATTATAAATATAAAATAATTTTGTCTATATGAAATCCTAGTTTTTATACTAAATATATTACAAAGATATATATTTAAATTACTCAAATTTATAATTAGTTTGAAATTTTAAACTAAATAAGGAGATAAGGAGCAGTTAAGGGATAAACCTTTTACCGTTCATCTCTATAGTGTTTTTAATTTAAAATATTCATTTAAAAACTATTGTATTTTTCTAACTTAAATTTTTCACTAAAAACTCCTCAACACACAATCCAGTCGTTTGAACAAGAGTTGGTAGTACATTGTACAGATTCGAGTTTATGTGTATCTTTTCTGCTTTTAAAAGATCTGTTGAAAGACTGCGTTGAGAAAATCTTATCTTTACAAAACAAAAAGTCCTATTTTAATTCTCCAAAATAAAATAAAAAGGTATTCATCGCTATACAGGTGGAGATGCTCTCAAGACACTCCTATCTCAAGAATTTTCTTTTTAGAGTGCGTGACTTTTACACAAAATTTGAGACCTACACCAGTATTTCTTAATTTGTTGGTTGGCGTATCCTGTTGCTTTAGGGAGTTGAATACAGCTTTGCTGTCCGCGATTCTGTCTGCTATTCCAAAGGATAATTGAGTAAAGTTCCTTCAGATCGGACCCAAAATGTCAACTAAGCATCCTCAGCAGCTCAGCTGAGGAAGCAAATGTATGATAGGGATTCCGTCCCCTTCATTTTCAAAGAAAAGTAAACGTCAGTAGAGGAAACTGTTTATCGAAGTCAAACTGGATTCTGGAGGTAAATCTGGTCGAGTGCGCGCATGTACGCTGGTAAGTTTAGAGCTTACCAGTTCACTGTGGAATTGGTTTGATATCCTTTTCCTATGTTTTTAGCCATGAGACAATTCTCCACTTGCAGTGCTGTTCATGGACTGAAATCCGCTCGACATGAAAGGTTCTCCTTACACTCCCAACCAAGAAAATATTAGAAATCGAACCTCCACTTTAAGAGAAGAAGGTTCTCTCCATAAAGATTCGACACACCTTTTGGGCCCAGGTTCATAAGGAGGTTGGCAGTCTGAATCTGCATCAAAGAGCCAATCATTTATAGATGGGCGTGAAGAAGCATCTACGTGCCTCCTATAAGATCAAACATGAAGGACCCAAGAAAAAAGGAGAGGACGCGTGTTCCAACAGTCTGTTCTTTCAAGGACTAAACTTTGACTTGCGCAAGCCACACGTTGAGAGTTTGCTCCAGTGTGATGCTACGAGCAGAACGGACCACTATGAATGGGCAGGTCTACGGTTTTAGAGACATGCTACAGCTACATCCCTGGTTCTACGGTTCAATAGTTGTCCAAATGTTCGAAGAACTTGAAATGTCGAGGGTACGGCAACACGCGACGCAAAGAATAACCAACGAAAGACCCCATCAAGCCATCCAAGCGAAAGAGGGACCCGAACTACTGAATGTCCTTCCTCCTTTCGTGGAGTCGGTTGCTTGGCCCTTCGGGTCGGGGTATGTACTTTCAAAGATAATCTTCTTTTCTGAGTAATTTATTACCTCTTCATAACGTGCGAGTGAATATGCCCGCCATTACTGTCCAGGAGGTCTTCGCTTTGCCCGACATTACTGTCCAGAATGTCTTCTCTTGGCCATAGAACTAACTCCTAAACCAAGGGGAAAAATGTGTAAACAAAGACCCTAATTCAGCGGCCTGCGGCCACACAGAGCTTTACAAGGATACAAGGATCCTAAGCCTAAGCCGCGTACGCACCAGATGCAAGAATTCAAACTCTAGACCTGTGATTCCTGAACCCAAATTGACATCGCTGCAATAGCCCAGCTCGTTGAAATCACTGCTTCTGTCCTAACCAGTCCTTCTGTCGCACCTAACCTGTCTCTATGGCAGAACCTCTGCTCGGGTTCGCACGTCTGCATCGAGCAATCAATGTTCCAAAGAAGAGGATTATAGGTTAAGGTATGTACTAGCGGGAAGCAGTCGACGAGCGAGTTCTAGGGGTGTTAGGAACAAGTTCATGCAAAGTGCTTAAACCTTGCTGACAGACTGGACGTTTAGAACGAAGATGTCGGATGATCTCTACTTTGCAACTGCCATTTTAGTGATAGGATGGACGATGCTGGTCCTTTCTTCTCCTGGGATACAGTTTAGACTTGATCGGCCCTACGCCATTGTTTCTCCTTATCCAGACGCTTGGTGGTAGCGCTTTCTTGATCCAGCTCTAGACAGGTTGCAACCAGTCACCCGTTTACATGGAGCAAGTAGTGACGCAGTCATGTTCTTTTTTCTTAAAATGAACCTGGTGAGAAGAAAACAAACGCCCGCCGGTGGGGCAAGAAAGTTACGATTCCTGGTTTAGAGAAGAGACCTATTAGGGGTGTGTCAAAGTTAAGAATCTTTTGAAATATTCGAGAGCTGTGGGAGTGAGTTACGGCTTCGTCCAGACTGCTACCGCAGTTTCATGCGGTCACTTCCTGAGATACCCGTAGGAAAACGCCGCGTGCGTTTTTTTAACGACTATTCACTGATTTCATCCGTTTTTCTTTGCAATGAATTCTTTGTTGTTCAGAGTAATTATGTTGAGTGTACAAATGAAAAAATAATCAGTGATAAAATCTTGATGTTCAGTCACAGGCGCGATCCAGAATGAACCGCGGTTATACAGAACCTTACCCGTGAAAATTTTACGTCCAGTCACCTCTTTGCCGTTGAAAAATCTTTCCTCTGAACTTTGACACCCCCAATTGTTGACGTGGTAAACCGTAAGAGACTGATCCAAGAATCGCTATCACGAAGCGTTCTGGGCTCGTTATGAGTAAAGAAAAACAATGCAAGGGACTGATCAAGTCTATACCTGGAATAGAATGGTCACTATTCGTACAGCAGCGTACGTCTGTAATCTCAACCATTTAATTTAGCGGTCCAAGGCCGTTTCTCACCTGTGTTTGTCTCAGTAAACAGAAGAAAAAAGGTAGCGCTATTTACAAAAGGTAAATAAACAGAAGTAAAGTAAACAGAAGAAAAAAGGTAGCGCGCGCGGATTACAATCTCTTTTGTAAAAGAAATTTTTCTTTTAAAAGAAAAATATCTCATGAGTGAGTCTCTCAAGCTAAAATATTCACGCTAAAACATGGACTTTTGGCTAGAAGAAGGATGAGGACAACAGGATTCCCCGTGGTAAAAATTTGGCTTTTGATTCTTTCATCACCTCGTTATGTCATTTACATAGTTCTCTGTACAATATATCATTATTTCTCATGATCAGATTTAGAAGGGTTTTTCTAATATTTAATTGCACTCAAAGATGGTACCTGATTCTTCCTCAACAAAACTATTTCTTCTTCAAAAATAAGTGAACACTTTAATACATGAACAGGACTTAGCTCAGGCTATAAGCTTCTGATGCAATCCTTTTACGAGCATTGGAATTAGTTCATCATAATTTGACTAGTCCATGTCCATGAGACTTTTCTTTCTAAACAAGAAGCATGTTAAACTCCTGCTCTGGTAAAAACCATTAAAACAAGGTAAAATCAAGATATTGAGTTTGCAGTGGAATTGCATAGTTATGGATTCGAGATTATTTCGATCTATACTCTTTCCTCTAACGATCATCTAATAAGAAAAACAAATTAAAAGACAGAAAACTCTCCTTTCTTTCTCAAGATTCCTAATCGATGGTTAGCTATGCATAGTAAACAATATTCCCTTCCTTTCTGATTTTCACAATCGACGTATAGTTGTGCTACCGAATAGCAACAAGTTCCATATATGATAGACTATCATCATCACAAGTTAACCATTTATACAATCTGTATAATTTGCTGACTTGGATTCCTCAGTAAGCTCTGTTGGCAAAATGTTGATATTTGTATTAGATCTTTGATACAACAACCCTGCAAAACCGACTAACAAAAATATTAGGCAAGATATCAAAATCTTAAAAGCAACAAGTCTAAATATATAATTTCTACAAGTGTTCATTTTATATTAAGAGTGAAATTCATGCTGAATGCGTACTGTACTAAGCTTCAGACTTTTATTTAAAAGTTAAACATCCTAAAGTGTTTTGGAACCATGATGGAGACACAACGAAGGTGATATACCATACAATTCGACTCAACATGATAACAATGAGATTGTTTTCTACAGAAAGAACACAGGTTCCTCAAGTCGAGCATTGTAAACCTCACTAAACACGATCTGAAATAGGAGATATACAAGCAGGATGTTACATTTTATACAAAATAATTTTCAAATTATAAATATTACTTTTTCAGCTCAGCTGGAAAAATCAATCCGTCATCATTTTCCGTGCAGGATGTCTTGATAGTTTGTTGCAACATACTGCACTAAGAAAATGGTGAACCTGTATTAGAAGAAGAATATACAAAATGCACACTGATGAAACAGTTTCAGCAAACAACAAAGGTCTTCTTGAAATGATAGGTCTCTTGTTGTGTTTAACGAGCAACTCTTCCAGGTTTAATAATATTTTTATGTTAGTTTTCAAGTTACCATTCCAATAAAATTATTTTTAACTATTATTTGTTGGTTTTACATCCATAAATGTCTCGATCATTTACATTGGAGCACAGACTAAAATTACATTCATAATCTATTTATAGAGAGTTATGTCACTACTTAAGATTATGGATATCGAGACTAACGCACAAACGAATATTCATCCAGGGACACTTTACATGTTACTTGTCTAATGGACAACCCCGTGCTCATATAAAACATCTAGTAACCAAGAGTACTTCATGATGAGTTATGTGAGAATCTACAGTTGCGGATTGTTTAAGCTACGGTTGCGGATTTCTACTAAGAGATTGGAAGAAAATAGGCAAGGGAATGAAATATGTGAATAGTCCTAGCAACGACCGTCTTGGAACTCTCTGTGCAGTACGCACTAGATCTTGCGTCCTCGCTCAGGACGGTTGTAGAATGGACACTCTAATCTATATTCTGAATATCGAGATGATTGTCTGCTACATGGCACGATCAGAGCAGAACCCAGAACGCAGTTCTCTCACTACACCGCATTCACTCCCACGCTGCTTATTCGAATCCAAAGAGAAAAGCGAAAATAGCATCACAAGGCTCATCAGCTAAAACGTACTCACTCCAACTGGATCGTTAGAAATCCGAGCAAGTCACTTTGGAGGTCAGATCAAGTCCATCTCTGGATGTTGCGAGTCAAGATTCAGTATAACTATAACACTGTCACGGCTGAAGAACCATGAAAGATCTTCCCACGTAACTGAACTCCGATTCAGTTATTGTACTTCTTGCACATCCCGGTCCTTTAATTCAGTTCAAGATGCTTAATCCTGAGATGCGGTGGACGGAGGTCAAAGATCCAGAACGAACAAACTTGGATCCAAAACTGATTTACTCCTTAAAGTAGATGGGCAGGCCCTGAGAGAAAACAACTTGCCGGTGTGTTATCGACTGAAAGCTTAAGGGATTTTCAACTTATCGTCCGATAGTCACTGTTGAACGAGTACTAAAGTAATCTCTTTCTGGAACAAGAAAGACGACTGACCGGCGGGTTTTTCAGTAGACGCGTCACAGAAAACTCCAAAACTTTCGGAGAAAAAGTTATGTACCATGGTGCCGAGCATGGAGATACCACGATGGACGAGTGAAGTTTGGGTCCATAGGCCCATGACTCATGTACACTAGAATCCAGATGAGGAGTCGAGGGTTGACATATCTATCGGATTCGAGGCGGCTTGGTCGGTCCGGCACACGAACGTGCGCAGGAGTGTCAAACGGAGTTCGGTACGGTACCGTATGTCCATAGACAAGAGCAGCGCCAGCCTAGAACCGGCATCTCGTGTAATGTGCCCCGGCAACTTTTCTGAAAGTGCAGAGAAGTATGGAATGCGTCGGATAATTTATGTCTCAAAACAACCAGAAAAGTCGAAAATTACTCGAAAATTGCTAAAAATCGCCGTGAATGAACACAGTAGTCCGTCAGTTTTCAGAAGCCGCCGGCAAATTACAGATAAGCAGGAAAGACCTGGGCTGGGCTGGACAAGAGTCGTCTGCTGCTGTGACTGGTGGGGTCTGTCGTCTGCCTTGTGGGCAAGCACAGGCGAAATTCCTCCGTACAATCAGCCTGATCAAACTGGTTACTTTACTTTGAGACGACGTCCACTTGTGATTTAACCGCATCGACAAGTCGGGCGCATGTTACTATAGCTGCATTTGACAAGGCTGCGTTTGTTGTTGCGTTGGTCTTTCCTCGACAGAAACATCACCGCCGTCAGTGGACGGTGGTCACGGCGAAAAGATTCTCGATCTCGTTTTAATCATTTCGTTTTCACTTGCTACCCAAGGTGTCAGGTAAATATAAAATGATGATTCGCACGTAATACGCACTTGGAGGGTAACCGCGAACCCACACAGAGTGTCGAACTCAATGTGCATCCCAAAGGACCTGGACAGAGAAAATTTTACAAGACGACAACCTTCAAGAACGCGAAAAGAATCTGAAAGGATCATTGGGTCATGTAGTAATTGATAGCTTTTATTTTTATATGAAAGTTCTGGAAATAAGTAAACCATACTCTCGCTCATTTATTTTTGCACAATGAGTTGCACTCGATATTTACATAAGTAGATTATGTAAATATCGAGTGAAGCAGAAATAGGTTTCTGTCACTTTCTGAATCTAGAGTGCTAAATTAATATAAGGAAATTTAGTATATTATAAACATATAATATTTTTAGCAGACTATAAATTTATATTGTCTTTGTTGTTGAATTTGTTATACTTGGACATTATACCACAAAGAACTGTAAGTTCTGTTACACGAAACAAACAACATTCTGCTATAAAAAGGTGACCGCGGACGAGTAATATTATTAATTAAACCATAGTTTGAACTTAAATCCAAATCCTTCTAAGAGGAAAAATTTCAAGGTGTTTATACCTGTCCATCTGAAGATGGAGAAGGTGAATATGTACGGGTGCTTCAAAAATGCTATGTCAGAGGGAAGGAAGAAGACAAACATGGAGAGATGAGAAAAATCTAATGGTATAATTAGACTGACAATGTAATGAGATATTATTAATTATGAGCTATATTAATTAATTTTATATTAATATTTGATTATAAATTAATATTTTAATTAATCAAGTATAAATGACACATATAAAATAACCTAGAAATAAAAATATACTTTTATATATTTCATATTTTATATATAACACTATATATATTATATATTATATACAAAGTGCATATCGGAATTGCAAAAGAAAACCTCTAAGCAATGTAAGAGAAAGTTAGCTCCAGGAACTATAAGCCCGGCTTCTTGTCTCGTGAAGAAACAAGTTTAATCAATTAACCCCTTCAATTTATCACCGAACCATTCTCATCGAAAGGATATGACGATAAATTAAACCGCTTTGCGTTAGTCTCCTCTTCCAGATATGGAAATGGTGAATATCCTTGTACATAAGCATACAAGATCAACTTCGTGGAATTTTTGTTCGCCTTGCTGTTACTAAGTGAAAATTCTACACCAAACTTATAAAAAAGTTTCAAATTACTTTAAGTGCGGCAAGTAGATTACGAAAAGAATATTTATAATCAACAGATTACATTATTACCTAATTTTCTTTGATCGGAGGGTTAAATAATAAATTAAAATTTTGTATATTTGCCTCCTCAGAAGATGAAAAAACTGAATATATATATATATATATTAACGGGTGCAACACTTAGAAGTCATATGGATCTCACAGTTTGCGTTTTACTTTTATCTCGCCCTTTCTTTCTCTAACAATTTACCTACCCCTTAATTTTTCTCAAAAGTTTACGAGAAGACCATTCCAGGATAAACCTCTAATTTGTGACAACCATTCCAGGATAAAAATCTAATTTGTGGTAGAAACGTGAACGTAAAGGTGTGTCATGTCATGCTGCATATACTCTCATTTGACTGTAGAAAGGAAAAATATGATATCATCGACAAAGAAAAAACTTTCTAGAATGAATTATAAAAACAAATCACCAAAAATAAATAGAATAGAAAATATAAAAAACACTAGCTATCTCTACCAATCATCACAACCTCATCAAAATATGCATCCAAGATGCATTTTGTGAAGAAAAATGAAAAAAGACAAAAATCAGTGCCGGAGAACGGAAATTCACAAGGCGGATATGAAAATCGGTCCGAATGATCATGGACCGTCATGATCATGCAGGCTTGACTGATATGGCGCCCTGGTCTGGCTCTACCTAGTAGAGTGCTGTTCTAACTATATATACATATCATCTATGTCGGTTCTCTCTAGCTACATTTGTATTTTCTTATACTATTACACATACTAAAGATAACGCACTGATAACGTTTGTCGTGTAACAATCTACCCGTCTCGGGTTCGAGCCGGGGAGAAGGGATCTGAATTTACTGTTTACTGATCTGATCAGATCAAACGTCCCATATCTAAGAGAAAGCAGTCTCATTAATCTACAAAAGTTTAGAGGGATATTGTGAATATTCAATTGTGACTAAATTACCTCAGGACGTCAGCTCATTCCTTCTGAAGCAAAAATAATTCATCTACATAAATAAACAAACTCTAATACAGAAACTGAACTAAGGACAAGTCATAATCATAATACTGAATCAAGTATAGAAACATGAGCCTGACTTACCAATGTACATCTCTCCTCACAAACGAAGAAAAGCCGGCTCAAGTCTATACTATAAAATTGATAGTTTTTACTACATGAGTTTGCAAGCTCAGCTTACCAGCCGGGAAAAGACATCCATTGAGGACATGCATTTACTTTAAGCTGCATTCACATGGCGTATCTCTGCGTTCGCCTTTTCGTGACAAGTCAGGCATTTGTCTTATAATCTTTTCTCGTGATTTTACGAGGAAAAGGGCCGGTAGGAAAATTTCTAGAGCAAACTTGTTAGCAGCCAAAAGGACGAGACAAGCTCAAAAGGCATATTCTCACATCGAAGAAAGAGGTGATGTGCAGGGAAGATAGATGAAATTTTAGATTTCTGCCGTATTTACGTATCACCTCTGGATACTTAAATTTTACAATCATAAGATACAATCTGTAAAATTGATCTCCTGAAAATCATTAAAAAAAGATTAAATCCTATGTCTACTGAATATGTATGCTGGATGAACTTCTGAGAACTTTTGCTCATTTATTATTGTCAAGAAAATAAATATATATTAAAAAAATTTATATCAAGTAAATAAAATAATCAAAATTTTTTGTAAATATTAATTGTTAGTCCATATCTGAAAACACAGAGAGAACAAGAAATAAACCATAAGTCATGAGTCGAGTGCTACGCTTCAGAAGATAGAAATCCTAGAAGTTGTAATTCCCTTCCTGCCAGAAAAGTAGATGTTTATTTGTCTCCCATCAAAAAATGAACGAAATGAATAACCATGTGGTATGAATTCTCATGTCTTGAAATCCCTTACATAGTCTAACATTTCTGACTTTCTTTTTATCATCTCACTCATGTAATTTTCGATACGGAGAGAGGTTAGCCATGTGAGTGAACGTTATATTTCAAAAAAGTCATTATGATAGTTTCTTGATTATTTCTTGATGAGGGTGTAGGAGGATGCATCATAAAACTATAAATCATTTAAGTTAATACTAACGAGACGCTTATGTTTTGTGGATTTATGTATTCTATTATTGCGTGTCAAAGCTAAAATCTTGAAGCACTTTTCTTCTCCAGCGGCAAATGGCACCTTAAGAGACATCCGTAGGAAAATACCGTGGAAGTTTCTTATCGCTTCTTTTTGTAGTTCAACTATAAATTATTTAATTAAAAATATTAGTAATTAAATAATTAATTTTAATTTTCAAATACTTTTTTCTGTCATTTTGAATTATTAGATCAATTCACAGATATAATGCTAAACTATTCACAGCTCTAGATAAAACTTCACTTCAAGAAAATTAAAGAAACTATGGTTGTTTTGCTTCTGGACGTTAGAGAATCTTCTCTTAGCTTTCACACGCACTATTCCCAAAGTCACGCTGGGTGGAACCTACCGCTTTGTACGAACGCCTTACAAAAACATTGTGACTAGAAAGAGAAAAGCTGTATAAAGAAACCTTTTATTCTAAACTTGTAGAAAGGAAAAAAACAAAGCCTACTGGCGACATTAGCAGAACTTGGGATGATTTTAGGTGCCATAAATACACTTTACTGTGCACAAGATTTGTGAAGATAATGCGAGAGATGTTATAATCACCAGCTGTTAAAATATGGAAAGAATTATTAACATGAGTATAAAATGACAATTTCTGATTACCAGGTTCGTCTGCACTCACACCGAGAAGTTCGAACAAGTGTTAAACCTCTGAGTCAGTTAACAGTCATGGAGCCATGATATATCAAAGGTGTGGTATTCTAAATGAAGCAAGCATATTCATTTCTCTATCTGAAGAGACGAATATAGAAAAAGGTTTACTTCTGTCTAAACCTCTCATCGTGGAAAGAATCTGGACATAAAATTAAACTCAGTCTAGATAAATACATTTCATTCGCTATGCAAGCTGTACTTTATATTCCAGTCGAGATGCATATACATATTACTATGTTTATTGTTTTCTTGTGCGTCATGCCTTCAACTTGAAACGAAATGTCACTGATGGGAATCCATGTTCAGTGGCTTTAACCACAAGTAGATAATACATGTTTGGCTGGAATCTATGTTAGCTCCGTTATGTATTTATCTCTTTGATAAATACATTCGCGTAGATGTGGCAAAAAAACCGACATGTATTATTTGACAAGATACAGTGACCTTGAAGATGGTATATGTCGTGCGCATACACATCGCTACACAACATACATCGCTGTGAGAGATACACCACACATACACATAACACATGGACGATGCCATACACATACACAAGTGTACCACAATAATCTGAATAGAGAAATTACCATCTCCAACACCACAACAAGGATTACTCACAAACGGTCAAGCCAAACCCACTCTAAGCACGAAGAGAATCCAGGTTACACTCAACTAGACTATCCACCATAGCCTGGAGCTTGAAGGCTCAACTCAAAGAACTAAGGCCTCCAAGCCCTACCTGCGAAGTTTACCCCTAGTGGGCTCTCTCACCAACTCGCCCTAACGGCACTAACGGTCTTACCGGGATACGCCACTTCGCACTCGGTCAACCTAGCCAAGGTGCCCAAACTGACGTGACAGCTGTCGTGCGCATACACATCGCTACACAACATACATCGCTGTCAGAGATACACCACACATACACATAACACATGGACGATGTCATACACATACACAAGTGTACCACAATCGCCCCCCTAACTGGCGGTTAGGTCCCTCTAACTCCAGATAGCTCCATATCCCAACTACGTGATACACACCTTCATGGGTGCAAGGATCAGGAGGCCGGGTGCTACATCGCCTCATCGTTAGTCGCATGTCTGCAATCCATACCACGCAAAGATCTAATCGACTATCTCCGCTATATACATCAAGGACAAACCCACCGTCCAGTAAGAACTACACTGAGAGGTGGAGTCAAACATGACATGTGTCAACCTCTCGAACAACCATCACACACCAACATACGGGCTGCTCCACCAGCAGACCCACACAACATACACCTCAAGCCCGCACGTACAACTGCTAAGCTTAGGTCAACGGTACTATCAATGTTGGGAAGATGACATGGTGCGCAATTACGCACATGGTCCTTCCAAACAACACCATCACGGCCCTCTAACATGAGTACTCCAGAAGGTAACACCTCACGCACTCGTAAAATAGTGCGCCCTGCGGTCACATCCAACGTCGTCGGTGCAGTCTGCTGTAGATAGATATAATTGCCAGGATGAAACCTGCGAATCGACGGCCGATAACCTCCTCCTCGGATAGTCGCATATCGCAACGTGTCTCTATGCTGAGCAATCGCTAGGTTCTCAAAAGTCATAGGCATAACTCTCCGAAATGTCTCTGCTCGTTGAGAACATGCTCTCAGCCACATATCCGGGTCATCAAGGTTCAGCACCTCAGCAGAATCACGACGAATGGCCGAAGGTAGATCTGGATCTCGGCCATACAATAGAAAATACGGTGAGAAGGAAGCCAAAGACGTTTGTCGGCTGAAACGGTAGCCCATAGCCAACCATGGTAACTGCACATCCCAGTCTCCCAAGTGGCCTTTTTGCAAACCATACTTGCGCAATCCTCTCTTCACCGTTGTCGAGTTGAGAGTTTTCCTGGGAAGGGCGGAACCTTCTGGCTGTGATATGACCTTGAAGGCTATGTTCGGTCTACTTAGGGAAGCGTTGGGCTTCAAGCTGTGGTTGCTTACTATACAGAGGCAGGGTTCAGGTCATAAAGGGCACTATAGACACTCACTCAGGTCGAATTGACCCTCCAGTATGTTCAGGAAGTGAAAATCAGATCAGACTAGCAGTAATAAGGTCAGACAGCGAACTTTAACAGTCCAGAATCAGAAACATACAATGGTTCAGGCTTCAGAACTCCTCATACATGTAAGTGAGGCCCTACTGACCATGCACACGAAGTTTCAGCTTAAGATCAAATCAGAGTGTCGAGATATGGGCAGAAACGTTCTGAGCAGAGAAATTACGCAATTTCTGGTACCCAGACAGCTATTTCGACCTAGAACAGAGAATTGGCTCGATCACTTTCAAAGATTCTTATAGGATTTGCAGTAAATAGCTTGCTGAACACTCCTGTGAAGTTGGGCCTCCTGATTGTACACAGAACTCCAGATCTCGCTCTCTGAAGTTGGTGCTCTAGATTGAGAGCTTTTCGGACCCCCTCTGCTTCAGCGGTCGCCCTGAATTACTCACAATTTCAATTGACATGAAAATTTGGGGACAGTCGTAGCCTTGCTGCCAATGAACGCGACCTCGAAGGTTTGAAGCGATTTTCTCAAATCTACTGCGATTGACACCGAAAACCCCAAAATCAACAGAAGTGCTGCAATTCTGACACAAATCGAACTTCAATCAGCCATAACTCCTTCTTTATTGCTCCAAATCGATCAAAAATTTCGCTGACAGTGCTTGGCACGACGAACCCTATCTCCTTGTGCTCTCAGATTTCGAAGTTCCTTCTCCAAATGCTCGAACTCCTCTTAAGACCCCTACTACTAAGTTTAGCAGTACATAAAGACAAAATTGGACCAATGGGAGTTCATAGCTTCACTCCCCTGTCCTTTTGTGTCCCAAACCACGTGGTGACTTGATTTTGCACATAGGCTACCACGTCAAGCCCCTAAAGTGCCAGCATAGACCTTAAACTACATCCGAAGACATGTAAAACGACACGTAATTCCGAAAGATAACCTAACCTCGCTAGGAAGCATGCATGGACGACATGTAATTACAACCCATGAGCTTAACTCCATCTACATGGTAATCAACCTACTAAGACTCAAAAATATATAACATCCTCCAGTGTCGACTTCTCTGAGGTCCTAATTTCACTCAGAGAGACTAACGCTTGACAGAGAGGTGAATTATTTACAATGTAAAATGATTCACATCACGACACCGTCTGAACTACCCTCTCCGCCAAACCATCCGCCTCAGGATGATCTCGAGATGTAGTCCGATGATCAATCAGCGCCTGATCACACAAGGCCTGAAACTCACCAAGGAACTCTGTACCTTGGTCTGTCAGCACTTCAGCTGGTGCTCCAAAACGACTCAGCACTCGATCTAAGAACGCATACGCTGTCCCTTCACTCGCCTTGTCTGGTAATGCCACCAACTCAATCCACTTGGAGAAGTGCTCCACCATCACCAACACATATCGGTGGTGACGTACGGTCAACGGTAAGGGTCCCGCAAAATCCAAACTCCAACGGTAACCCAACCCCATAATCGGTAAGGGGTGTAACTGTGGAGTAGGAGCATTAAACGATGCTCGTACTCGATCACAAACCACACATCGTGCGACAAACTGTTGCATACGATGTGCATACCACGCCACCAATACTGTCCTTGGAGTAAGCTATGTGTACGCTTCACTCCAAAATGTCCCAACTCCTCATGGGCATGTCGTACTAACTGTGCCCTCTGGGATGGATGTGGCACTATCCGTACCCTCCCATCACCCCACACTCGAAGTACATGTCGTCCTTCTCGTCGAAATCTCTTCGCTCGTTGAAGGACACGATCTCGCTCCTTGGCACTTACTGTGCCTACTACCACACCAGTACGTAGATACTCTATCACGGTCACATCATCATGGATATCTCGCTGGTCTGGAACACCATCTCCATCCTCAGGATCTAGAGACTCATCATCTACTCTCTGACCAGAGAAAGATACGACTTGGCCCTCCATACTAGAGTTCATGGCCAACACAAAGAAAGACATATGCATGCCACCCTGGCACTATCTCCTCATCAACCTCGTCATGCCATCGAGCTCCAGTCTGATCCTGCTGACTCGTGCACGGGTTGCGACTCAACCCATCGGCATCTAGGTTTGCAACTCCAGGTCTATGTACTACCTGGAAGTCATACTCCTGTAAGATCAGAGCCCATCGTGCAAGCTTCCCTGTAAGCTTATCGGACTCCATCAACCACTTGAGCGGCTGGTGATCAGTGATGAGAATAAAGGGGTTCCCAAACAGATAACATCGAAAGTGTGCAACAGCCCACACTGCCGCCAAACACTCTCCCTCATACGAACTATACCTCGCCTCCGCTGAATTGTTGGAGCGATTGGCATACGCCACCACGAACTCCTTTTTCTCATCATCATGCTGAGTCAGCACTGCTCCAAGTCCCAACATACTCCAATCTGTGTGCAGTTGGAAAGGACGTCCTCTAACGGGTCTCCTCAAGATGGGAGCAGATGTCAACCTATCCTTGAGCTCTACAAAAGCTCGCTCCTGCTCATCTCCCCACTGCCACTCCTGGTCCACCTTCATCAGCTTGGTCAACGGCTTCGCAATTGCACTAAATCCCTTCACGTACCGACGATAAAAGTTCGCCAAACCAACAAATGCCCGAACTCGACTCACATCTGTGGGGCGCGGGATACGTGCAATAGTCTCAACCTTCGTCTGTTGAACACCCAATCCACCTGGATAGATGGTGTGGCCCAGATACTCTATCAACTCCTGGAAGAACTTACACTTCCCAGGGTGTAACTTCAACCCATGAGCTCTCAACCGCTCAAACACATCCCCTAAGTGTCTCTCGTGCTCCTCCACTGTAGCACTATAGACTAAAATGTCGTCAATATAACATCTGACAAAATCCAATCCTGCTAGGATTCTGTCCATCACCCTTTAGAACTCAGCAAGGGCGTTCTTCAACCCAAATGGTAAGAACCGCCACTGATACAAACAATCCTTGCCGTGAGAGTCAATTCCCCAGAATGTTGTCTTGGACTTATCTTCTTCTCTCACTGGCAACTGATGATACCCTGCTCGAAGATCCAAAGTACTGAAGACCTTCACATGCCTCACTGCATCAAAGATCTCCTCAGGTGTCGGCATGGCATACTTATCGGACTTCGTCTGCCGATTGATAAGACGATAGTCTCCACACATCCGTCTATCTGTGTAGTTGCCATACATATCCTTCTTGGCTGGCATAACTGTGGCAGATGCATACTCTCCATGCGACATCTCCACCAACCCAGCCTCCAACAAGTCTTGAGTCCTACTCTGGATCAAGGCTCTCTCCATGTCACTGTACATGTAAGGACGTCGAAAGATTGGCGTGTCGTTAGCCAAGTCGATCCGTATACCAGGTCCCTTCAAGGTACCCAAATCCTTCATACTGAAGGTAAAACAATTCCTGTAACTCTTCAGGAATCTTTGGACTCTTCGTCTCTCCTCTCTTATAAGCTTGGGTCCAATCTCCGGCTCCCAAGTATCCTCTGTTACCATGCTAGAGGTAGAAGACGAAGTCGTTGACTGCTATCTTGCAGCCTGTGGAGCAGTTTCCTTCTGCTCACCACCAACAACCTCCACCGCTACTGTGTGTAAAACTTCTGCAGTTCTAGCTGCAAGCTCCACACTCTCTCCTATGACATCCCATGATGTCCAAGGATGACGAACTCCACTTGCCTCGCCCCCAGCCTTTGCCTCCATCGACTCGGTAGGCAAAGAGCTCAAGAGTGCTCGAGCAGTAACACCCGTCGATCGCATCCGACGCTGCTCAGCCAATCCAAGACTAACAATCCATGTCAAGCAATTCAAGTCCATTGCTTGACCCAATACTTGACGACGTGAAGCCTCTGACACCGAAGCTACTGCCGCCGTATCCGTAGCGAAACCCATCGCTCGTTCTCTCTCATCGGCATTGAGCTCCACCAACTGCCGTAATTGAGCATCCCACACAAGTCCAGGTCCTCCATCTCTGTAAGCATGTGACGCTGGAAAGCTTACCAAAGTGGGTAACGCTACCATGGGCCGTCCCACTAGGTTCACCACTGCCATGGGTGACCTATTGACGACTCTCACTACTTGAGATCGTCGTCCTGCATCCAAGATGCTATCAACGGTGAGATGTGCTGGTCGTCTCACTCCATCGTGTGCTCGCTTAAGCACCTCTCTCGGTAACAAGTTCGTCCACCACAACTGTGGACGATGTGCACGAGATCCTACTCTCGCTGCATCCAACAACATTGCTGGTCCAATCCAAGACCGCACTTGGTGCACACTCGCCATCATCTGTGTACGAGCATCATCCAACAAAAGAACGTTCTCCAAGATGTACGCTGGAGAATCCACTTGATGCATCTGGAGATGTCGTAAGATCCGTAACATCTCCCAGAACATCTTAGATCGCGGGTCATGTAAACCCTGACCTCTCCCAGCACGTGTGTGACCTTGGCATGGCCATCCGGCTATCACCAAGTGAATGGTACCCACCAACGTAAGATCCTACGCCCCCAGCAGCGAAATATCTGACGGTAATGCTTGCTGGTATCCTCTAACAGCTGATATGGACAACAACTCAGGATATCTCTGCACCAAACGTGCCACATGTCGCAATGAGATGCGTCTCGCAATCTCATCTCTCTCCACATACAAGTATCGCTGTACTTGTATACCTGCTTGCAATACCACAGCCAAACCTGTGCTGATCCCTCCAAACAGCTCCAGCACACATACACCCTCCTCTGGATACTGCCACACAATGGGAGTCGTATCCAACGGTGATAAGGTCACATGACCAGTAGCAGGAACAACCCTTTGTTCCTCTACTGGTGGTACAAAGGCTTCACTCCAAGCCTGCTGCACCAACTGATCAGCATACTGCTGCAACTCTCCACTCGAACTCCAGAGTGGAACATCCAAGGCAGATGGTACTAACGTAGACATGCTAGGCATGTCCTCCACCTCCTCAAAGACCGGAGTATCCTCCGCATGGGCATTGCCCTCCAACAACTCGCTCGGCCAAGTGATGACCGAACTGAACCCTGCAACGGATGCCATCGTCCCTGGTGTAGGCTCCGTCGTCCCAACTCTAGCACTGAACCGCACTGGTAAGCGGCTCACTCGTCCTTCACCGGCCTGCCAACCTGGTCTGTAAGATGCTGTCTCCGCCCAATAGTCGATCACGAACCCCATAGGGTACAACACAGCACCTCCCACCAATACATCATAAGACTCTACGGCTGTAACTATGGCCTTGGCCCTCACCATAGAGCCATCCATGGGATGATCTGGCCGAACTCTCACCGTCAACATCTCACGTGTCATGTGTAGAGCCGTACCTCCTGATCTCCCTAGAGATGTCTGCAACTGGAATGGACATCTCTCTATCTCGGACTTCTTCAGACCCAAACCAATACACGCCGCCTTTTCCAACATCAACGGTTGGGCTCCAGAGTCTAACAAGACCTTCTGGGATCGAGACACTTTCCCTGAAGGTGCCACCAAACAGAAGATACCACTTCTGTTGTCTAACAACACCACACCTGGTGCCAAACTAGCACGGTCAATCGCCGGCCTAGCTGGTAACTCATCTAACCTAGCAGCCGCCGCTTGCCAAGTACCACTGGTAGCTGTCCTGATCCTCGACTCCATGGACACGTCTACCGCCTCTCGCTGAACTACTTCAGCACTAGAGGTAACTACATCCTCGCTCTCACTGAGCGTGGCCGTCAACTGGAACACTAGAACCACGTTGACTCCCAATGCTCTCATATCCGTGGCTGAGAATAGTGGGGCTCGCAAAACTGCTGTAGCCATCCCCAACATCGGGTTCGACGTCGCATCCTCAGACGTCGAAGGTGGACTCACATCACACCCACTCTTGGATGTTGATGCCTCCAACTCTACTGCACCATCGATAGACCGTTTAGGAACCATAGATGTGATCCTCAACGCCTCCGATAACGTGAACGACTGGGGAAGCCTGGCCTGTCTACCAGCCTCTCCGCGTTGTGGATCCAACTCCACTGACGCACCTCGTGGCTCCGAGGCACGTACTGCACCTCTAGTCACTGCCGCATATGCCTCAATCTGCACCACACCAGCCATGAAGTCGAAGTCACCTCCTTCTCCTCCATAAGACGTGGAAGCCTCTGTTCCACCTGATCTCCGCTGGTCCATAGCCATACTAGCTATCCTCTGCTCCCAACTGCTCAATCCGAGCAGCCATACCTGCTTCTGACGTCGTAGCAGACGGTGGACCGACCGGCCCTCTCCCAGGTGCTGGACCTCTACCTCCAGCTCGACCACCACGGCCTCCCTGAGCTCCTCCGCCGCGTCCACGATCAGTCTTCCCTTGTCACAACTCGGGATGGAGATCAAAACAACGGTCACTACTGTGACCAGGTCGTCCGCAATGCTCACATTGCCTAGGTACTGCTTGAGACGTCCTCGATGTCCCTGATGTCTCGTAACCTCTCCTCTGTGGACAGTCCCTCTGCTGATGAAGACCATCACACGTCCAGCAAGGACCCGCTTGCTGCTGACTAGAGAAGGACGGCATGGGCTTCTGTCCACCAGATCCTCCAACACCTCCCTGAGATCGTGACTGCTCTGCACGATCCTTACCACCACCACCACCACGCTGTTGCGTAGCCTGTGATCCTCGAGAAGAGGTGGTCGCTCCATGTGGTGTCTCCTTGCTGAACCCAGCAACCACCACCCTCTCCTCCACCATGTTGAGCTCAATCCGCTCAGCCAGACTAAAGACAACCGCCAACGTCGGAGCGGTATCTCTAAGGAGAGTAGCATCTCTAACTCTCCTACGCAGCTCCCGGTCTAGTATCCCATACCAGAATTGGACTGCCTGTGCTTCCGTCACCCCTTGGGTAACGCTGATCAACCGCCTCATGCGAGTAAAAGCCTCGCGTAGGCTCTCTCCAGTCTTCCGCTGGAACTCTTGCAGACTCCTCAACTTGTCGGTCCGCACACCCTGATAGTTCTTCCTCAAACATTGGAAGAACTGAACCACAGGGTTAAACCCTGGTGGTATCCCACTCACACTACCACCTGCTCCACTACATGTGGACGCACCGCTGGTAGTAGGTACTCCGCCACTTGCGGCTGTACCACTACTACTGGCACCCGAACTCGCAGGTGCTACGCCTCCCGAAACTGCGCCAGTAGTGATAGAAACGTAGTTGGGAGACCAATGTTGTCTCCACAACTCGATCTCAACACTGTAATCTCGCCTGAACTCATGATAGTCGTCCATCGGCGGTCCCTCCAAGTGCTAGAACAAACCCTTCCACGCCATGAAGGGTGTAAACAGCTGTGGGTTCCGCATCTGCTGCAGATCGCACCAACTGTCAAACTCCTGGATGAAGTCATCCAGCTCAATGGTACCAACTGTACCCGAGTAACGTCGAGGCCCCTTCGTGGCCCCATAGATCTCGTCCATGTCCCACAACAACGGTGTGGTGACACTAGACTCACCACCAGAAAACGCGCTGTCTGCGTCTGACTCGTCCTCTAGAACAACCGATGGCAATGGTGTAAGTAGTCGGTACCTCACCCCACTCCGTGTATACCCACTGTCGGAGAAGTCCTCACCAGAACCTCCCGAGAACTCCGTGATGAGAGAATCCCGCTAACACACTCCCCAACCGGAAGTCGCAATCCCCGTCACCATCGTAACCACCACTTGCCTAACCCCGCTCCTACTGAGCTCACCTATCCCCTACTAGGACGGTCAAGGTAAGGGCAACCTGTACCTGCCATCACCACAGGCAGCCTCTCACGGTCTGTTGGTCATCACTCCAACCGCACCGTGAGAGAGACAAAGGTAGTCTGACTGGTCCGCAACTCCAGCCTCACTACCGACAGCACACTGGAGTGAACTCACCCCGGAAATCAAGCGCCTACACAAGCAAACGCGGCGCACAAACAGGAAGCAGAATATGGAGAGGTTCCAACCACAAGAAGTCCAAACGATAACCCTCCACACTCAAACATTCACATAAAGAGAAACCCAGCCCCACCCGGACTGACGTCTCCTCGTCGGTGACCACATGCACAATATATGGTCACCAACTGTCGTAACTGACACTGGAGATCACTAACTAGATGTCCACACCTCTAGTAGCTCCAAAAATATCCACGTGGTAGCTCTACTAGCTCATCCAAGACAACTGCCTCCATACGCGTCTCTACGGTGTAGGCAAACAGTACCACAACTATAGCTTCCCCCTAATACTGTGGGGTTGCCTTACCACTCCTCTAGGGACGTGCGAGAAGGTCTCCTACTACCTTATACAAGTCCATAAGTACTTGCACGCATCCCTGTAGGACACCAAGAGCTATTGGTCTAGTGGTGAAGCCAAAGCTAAGACTACAGAGTTAGGAGTCCAGGTCCAGAAATAGTGTTGGGATGGGTGACCAGCTGGTTTTACCCTTCCCACACAACTGGAACTTGATACCTCTCTCACGCACGCCAGCAAAGCTGGCTTGCGGCGGGCGCGGGTGCGGGCTCGGGCTCGGGCTCAGGCTCAGACTCAGCTCCGCTCCGCCTCCGCACTCTCGCACTCCGCTCTCACGTCTCCGCACTCACGCACCTCTGCTCCTCGAAGCCTCTAAAGCCACCCTCGAGCCACTCGCGGGTGTCACAGTAGCGAACTTCGACATGCCATAACTTCTTCAATCCTTGGCCAAACTCCACGAAACTTAGTGCACTAGAATCGTCTCTCAAATGCGCTTCCAAAGAGCCCACTCCGGCCCAACATTGCCAAGTACTCCGTCTGCCACGCCCAAACGCGCAATCCGGCTCCAACAACACACTTCAAGAACATTCCGTAAAATTTCTGCAGCGCTTCCGCATGACAGAAATCTCCACTCGACCCCAACAACAGCAATTCGATCTGCGACCAGCAATGTAGCATGCGTCCACACTCCTCGATCACAACTCCAAACGATCAACCACGAACGACAACGCCCGAAGATACCAACGGACGATTTCAGATTTCAGATCAGCGAACTCTTACTGAACTCCGCCTCAACCTGCACTCAGTTCTTTGAGTAATCTGAATAGAGAAATTACCATCTCCAACACCACAACAAGGATTACTCACAAACGGTCAAGCCAAACCCACTCTAAGCACGAAAAGAATCCGGGTTACATTCAACTAGACTATCCACCATAGCCTGGAGCTTGAAGGCTCAACTCAAAGAACTAAGGCCTCCAAGCCCTACCTGCGAAGTTTACCCCTAGTGGGCTCTCTCACCAACTCGCCCTAACGGCACTAACGGCCTAACCGAGATACGCCACTTCGCACTCGGTCAACCTAACCAAGGTGCCCAAACTGACGTGACATATGCTGTCAGTAGTTTATTTCTTTAATCCATGCTGAGGATGGATTAAAGAAATAAACCATAAGAAGGGTGGATAGATTTCATCATTCTTTCTGAGGTTGGTCCATCATTCTTTCTGAGCAAGTAAACCTCGACCTTTCTATTTCTGCATGCGTGGGTGTTTGGTTTTGAAGTCTCGTCCTTGGACTTAACTTGTTCTCATATAGTAAAGATAGGGTGTGTCGTTACTTTTATATAAACCCTCGTTGCGGGGATACGAGCCAGAAAGGAAAATTTCTTTCTCCTTCACCATGTACTTTACGTTATAAAGAAGTTCCTCTCTAGTTCCCAGAAATCCTAAACTTCATGTTTTCACTTCTCAATCACTAATCAGTTTTCTTGAAGGTGAATTACAAAGTGTAAAGCGGAGTGACGATATTTCATTTAAGTCATTACTTCAAACCTTAAATCCTAAAGTCATTACCCTAAACTTTTCATTCTCGTATGAAAGATTCATGATGAAATGCATTTTTGGCTTAACGGTTAAATTTTGATTCTCAGAAATTAAATTCAAGGGATAGGTCCTTATGTTATCAAGAGAGTACTTGTTGGGGCACTGGGGTGAAAAGAAAAACGTAAAAGTAAATAGTTCTTATTTAGTAAGGAGCTATTCTCTAAAACTAGATATGTGCAAGACTTTGTGCAAATTTCATGAGAATCTGAAATTTTATTCTCAAGAGTGTTGTTGCCACTTGTTGGCTCGATCCAAAGAGGATCGAGGTTGGATCCGAGACGCATTCAAGTAAAGAGAAGAGAAAATGATTGACTTTTTGGGTGGCCCGTTATCATTCCAAATTTCTTATTGAACACTTTCTGTAAACTGAAATGCAAAATGAAGTGATTGAAACACGACTCGAGATGTTTAGCATTGATCTCAGTATATAGAGTCTTCTTAACGGCGATTGTAATTGTTTCTAAAAAATACGAATGCACAATAAACGCATCAATAAAAAAGCCTAATGCAGCTTAAACTGAAAAGTATGAAAGAGAATATTCTTTTTTTCTTCACAATGCACCAGAGCTTGAAGAAAAGATTTTCTTTCGCTTTAAGAAACCATGTAAACTTTATCTGAACATTTCTCTATCAGTACTAATTAGTTAGTTAAGCAAGTGAAGAGATTTCGTTTAGTTTCGTACTTTACAGATTCCACGCTGAATGAAGATTTTATCAGCAGAAGCATTTTCTACTTAAAGGTTCTATTTTTTAGTTCTCTGAAAGCAAAAAGAGATACTCGGGGTTACCAGGAATATTTCTACGCATACTGGGGATTAAACCCGACTAAGAGTATAAAAGCATAAAAAAATAAAATTTTTTTCACTTTGGATTTCTCCTTTTGTTCCAAGAAACCTCGATATCTTCATCTTGGTCAATACTCAGTAATTTATTTCAAGATGAATTCTAACTTGTAAAACTGATAAATAGTTTTAAGTTAAATTTTTTATTTCACAGATTTTAAGTTTGAAATGAAAGCATAATCACCAAAAATATTTTCTGCATGAGGGTAAATTTCTCAGTTCTCTGAAGCAAACCCGCAAATAATTTCCTCTGGTCACCCGGAGCACTCGCGTACTCATTCTCGGGCTTTAAGCTCCTTATTTCTCCAACGAAAGCACATGTTGCCATGCAAGCAAAGGTTGGCGACAGCGTCTCCTGATATGAGGTCGTGGAAAGGTTTCCACTGCGCCAGCGCAAATATTTTGGCACCACCTCCAGGTCCGACGGAGACAAGTGGGCTCTGTCAGTATCAGAATTTCCAATCTCAAGAATTTATACTTTGGGGGATCTGGATCTCAACGCATGCTTTGACAATCAGATATTGGGGTTTCTTGAGTGTTGACCAGGTTCACGTGATACAGAGTAGGCATAATATTAGGTTACCAAAAGAAGTAGATGTCCAGGTCAACATTTTATTCTCGTGGGTCTATCCTCGTTGCTTCGTAAAGAATTCCACGTGTCAAGCAGCTGGAAAGAGAGCATTCGGAGATTCAGCTCCTCCCTCCACTAAGGAAAAGGTTCTCCATGCTAGCCTCTCATGCTAGTCTCATGATGCACTCTAGCTTGAGCATGCCTTTAGTAGTGAACTCTCCTAGTCAGCAGTCCTCTCAATCCATTATGCATACCGAGCCACGTCCGCAAGGAGGAAGCAGAAATTGACGAGCGTTAAATTTGGATAAAAGCTATATTTGTATTATGATTGCTGGTCTTGGGGGTTTACTCCGGAAACAATAATTCCTGTACAGCATTTTAGCCCAGAGATTTACTTTACCGTACCTTTAATACGTTTGTTAAATTTGATATCGCTCGTTTTAAATTTATATTATTTAACCACACCTCTGACTGACAACAACAAATTCAGCAGGTTTATTGCTATGTAAAGATATTGTACTAAAATAAATAAGAATAATCTGGGTTGATAATATACCATAGAAGATTTAAACTGATTTTTTTTTTGCAATACATGGTTGATGACTAATATGCACTCTTTGTATTTCTATGATGTGACATTTTGATCTACTGAACCTTTTGTAACCAATCAAAAATATGATCAAGTAACATAAAGTTGAAAAGGATGAAGTCAAGTCCGATAAACGTATTAAAGATGGGTCAAGTAAATTTATGCATTTTTTCCCCGAAAGAAAAACTGGATTATCGGTCTAGGAGAAAAACATGAGAGATTCAATTTTTATTTCTAATAAAGATTCTAACTTTTTATGTCTCAGTTTTCCAGCGCAGAGGCTACACGTGGAGAGAGACATTCAAAAGTCTTAGAGCAATAATAATTTAAAATGCAGTGATAGTAGGGGTCCGAATCCTGCATAAACAACCTCTCCTTCTTCCCAAGAATATTTTCTTTTCGGAATTGTTTTAATTCTTGAGTGTGGTTAAGGAGACAAGAAAAGAAAGATATCTACCGTAGTAACCAAGTCTTTTCTTTCATCCATCTGTTTTACAAATAAAACGTACTAAAAATGAATGTTGAGCTTATATGGATAAGCCTTATCCCTTATTGATAATAATAAGTCGATATCTAATTTCAACATGGTGAATATCCTCCCACGGCCTTGTACCTCGAATCGTTTTCTTTCTTGTCGAGAAATGTAAGCGTTATAAGAAAATGTTATATTAAATGATTATCAAAAATTAAATTTTTCTCTAATTGATATGTGGTAACCTGTCTCGGAGTAGCTAGTGCATTTTGACATAAAACCATAAGTATGGAATGGACGAAGGCTGGGGGTATAAGTCTGGGACCTGTAACTCCAAAAGCGTCATTTCATACTCTACCTTCTCGCATGAAGGGTTAAAGTATAAATTAATTTACTTTTAGAAAGTAATCTTATTTTCTAAGTGTAAATGAGGTGAATATACATCTAAAAAAAGGACAAGAGAAAAAACTGCGTTTCACTTGTTTAGGCGTTTCTCACGAAAAGAGAAAAAACGATGTAAACCCTAAGAAAAAGTATTAGGAAACTTCTTAGGTTCCAAGTATGTTCGTTTTTAAGGTCTATTTAACATCCCCAAGTCTCGAGTTCCAGTCGGGTCATATTGTGCTTCGAAAGAGGTTCCATACTCCAGTATCATTTTCGTTTTCCTTCTATATCACACTAGATTTCAATTGGAGGTCAGAAACAAGGTCTCTTCGAGATGAGTTTTTTCCAAATTGGTAGTTCTAGAAAATGATCCGAATTCTATATCACATAAGCGTCGTCTCGTCACCACGTAAGAATAGTGAATTTTTGCACAAAAATAGTACCTGTGTATGTGTAAAGACAACTGAAACCAAGTTCCATGATTATACGATTCAGATTAAATCCTCTCTACATAGAAAAGGAAACAGGACTGGGGACCTTTTGTGTAAAAGAAGTTTAAGAAGTGAGAACTTTTGGATGGTCAATCGTGAGTACTGACATTACATTGTATTGTTCTGGGTTGTTTCTTCTTTTCATTCTTTCTTTGAAAGTCCATGGGAAAAGGAGAGAAAAATCGTGCTCCACTTATTCAAATGCGAATTTAAAAGGTAAAAAATATAGGGTGGAACAGTACAAGAGCAAGACCTCCATGGAGATTCTACTCGGCCGAGTATACTTATGTTTCCCCATGTTAACCGACTTCTGGCACTCGTGAATTCTAAAGTGAAAATCAAGCAGTAACAATCAATTAATGATCTAAGTGTAAGTAGCCGCCTTCTTCTAAATAAACTGCAGGGTCTCTTCAACAATATCCTTTCTTCTAGACTGGGCTGTGGAGCATCTATATGCATTGCCAAGCTTTTTAGGAAAGATTGGTAGCCTTAAAGCGTTATTATACACGCAAAATCCATAAAACTTCATCCAAAAGGGTAAACAAGAGGATTTAATTCTATCACGAGTTTTATTGTCGGAAAATGGGGGAGTGAACGTTAGACAGTTAGTTGGATGGTAGATTGATTGAATTTGCTTGATCACATCTCTAATACACCTCTTTTAGCGATGTATTTTTTGATCAAACAAATAAAAGAACAAAAAATACACATAAGAGGATACATGCTTGAAAAGCTGATGTCTGCAGTCTGACATGTCTCTAACATGGCAAAATGATTGGTTTTATTGGTGATAGTTAGTGAAGGGTGTGATGCATGTCTCTAACATGGAAAGTGAAGGGTGTGATGCGATAATACACAACAAACCTATTGTGCTGTGATCAAGTAAAATTATGATGGGTTTCACTGGAAGCAAAGAGTTTGGATTAAAACCAGAACACTAGAGGATCGAAGGTTGATTACCCTCTTTCTACATTGGTAAACACGTTGCTTGTTTGGAGTCTTTTAGACTGGAAAGTCTAGGATCCATGGTCGTATATAGAGTTGAGAATCATGCAAGTCCGAAATAAATGTACTGTTTATTGTACATTTAGAATATGTACAGTATCACTAGTACTTTGAACTAGAGAACAAGTCGGAAAATTGAAGACATATTAACATTTTCAACAAAGGTGTGGCTATTTCTATTTTATCACACTTGTCTTGTATTTGATAATGATTGTATTCAAATGGAACTCTTTCTAGAAATTTAGGTACACTACTTTGCCGAGTCAAGCTATCGATCACTCAGTAACACTTTCACATTCGGATATTAATGATATGAGCCTGATGTACACTTCAGTTCTGGCGTCCACAGTCGGAAAAAATATTTCGCTTCTCTTTTTTCTTTAATTTTTACCGCCTTTCAGTTCTAATCGGCCGTCGGTACTTCGAAATAATACTTCGCCTTCTTCTCCCCTTCAATTTTTTTCCGCCTTCCACTTCATTTCTGTCGTCGGTACTTGTAAATAAATAGCTAGTCTTTTTCTTGCAGCGTCCTTTGCATTTTCTGCAGCGACTTACACTTCATTGTTCCGGCCCTTTCAGCCCATAAATTTTATTCAATTTCGTCTTGATACACTTCATTTTCGGTTCTCTTGTTTTCACAAAATTTTGCTGCGATCGCTGAAAACCTTACAACTTGTCGTGTTAAATGGAAAAGGCTTCGGCGAGCCCAAGAGAAGTTTATTGCTTCGCAAAAATTTGCACTTTTCATACGGTTTTGACAGTCCTTATCGAGATAAGACGGTCCCTATTGAGATAACACTGCCTGCGAGAAAACTCTGTACTGCTACTGGTAACCAAAAACTGCTTTTACCAGCTCAGGTATGCGTTCAAACATTTGCTGAACGCATACCTGAGCTTAGCAAAGTATGAAGGAAACTACAGTAGTCCGAAGAAATACTATGAACAATAGTATAGTAGCTATATCGCTGTTCAGACTACCTATATCGCTATATCGCTATATCTCTATATCGGTAGACCGAGTCGCGAACATGTACTCCCGAATCTCGTCCAGTGCCGGTGCAGTCCAGTACCGTGAGCCTGCTTATGAAGTGGGCTGCACTTCAAGAATGGTTGCAGAAGACAGAGTGTCAGTGTACACCTACAGAGTAAACTTAGACAGAAAAGAAAGAGAGAAAAGATAAGGGGAAAAGTAAATGGTTACCTTCATTCAGTCTGCTGCGCTCCAACGCGCTGCAGATTGGCATGTACTCAGGTAGAGCATCAACATCGTGGAAATTGGGGACTGTTCTCGCTCGGGGTGTTGCAGGCGAGGCAGCCAAAATAAACTCTTCCTCATCGAGCAAGTCTGTCTCCGGTTGTTCCACAGTAAAGTAGCGCGCACGTGTTTGCGCAAAGAACACATTATCGATATCTGCAATAGTAACGGTCTCGGGCCGAACGATAGCCTTCCATAAAGAATCACTGCGTGCTTTCTGTATGTCACACGCCATCAGCCAGCGACAGGAGGGGGTGTACTTATCAGACCTGATCATAGACCTCAAGCAGGTCCTCAAAGTAGTACCCAGTGGGTGTCTGCTGCGGAACTTGTTGAACTGCAAGGCCCTTTGAAGGATGTTAGTGTAGTTAAGTTCAACTCTATTTTTCGTATCTGCAGCACCCAAAAGCGAAAAAAGTTCCTCACCGTCTTCCAACATACTGTCACTGATATTCTTCATCCTGCACTGATGATGGGCCTCAGCCTTGTCTTTCATACAGTAGCCGACCATACCCACGAAGGTATGAAGGCCTCTGTTGGTTAGCTGTTTCACACAAACTTCCCCTCCGAGAGGCCTATCGGTACCCTTCCAGCCTAGAACAGTCAGAATACGTTGCTTCACCTGAAGGGGACTAGTAGCCTGAAGTGAAAGGACACCCTGCACATGCAAGTGCAAGAGACTGCCACCTCTTTCAATGGACAAGAGGCAACCGGTACACTCACTGTCAAGGAAACAACACAAAAGAGACCAGCAGCTCTCCATCTCTAGATCGGCACCAGTACAATTGACAGTAAGAGAAACTTCAAGCTGTTTTGGTAGCGGCACCCGACGCGTCTCTGCCGCTAGAGGCGGGACAGGCACGCGCTTGGCCCTCGCTGCCCTTCTCAGTAGCATGCCTCAGAAGCGGATGGTGCTTGCAAGCGAAGTTGAAAATTTCGGGATCTATGTCCTCACATATACAGTTCAAACGGTAGACTGCAGCTACAGTAGGTTTGAGAAGATGCGGATCAACGAACTGAAAGAACTTTGGAAAACTAAAAAATCTCGATCTGCAGTCACGCAGGGTGATCCAAGCTCCCTCAGAGTTAATGTAGTGGAACGGCCCAACGACAGCCTGCAAGCACCTTGCCGGAACGGAAAAGGATTTCGCAAGTAGCACATAGTCTAGGCCATCCAGCAAGAACTCCGGTGGAATACGTTCGAAATCGAAATCTAGATAAAAGTAAGAGCGATTCCTATAAAGCTGCACATCAGAGAAAGAGAGAGATTTAGCAGAATAAAGAGGATAAGGAGAGAGAGTAGCGGACCTTCAAAATCGATCAACACTGCAAGGCGGATCGTGAGAGCAAATTGCCTCGAACGACTGGAAAGACAAATCGACAGAGGTTACGGCCTGAGGGGGCGTAGCGGGATCACAAACCTTCTCTGGAAATCACTCGCAGGCTGGACGAGATCGCTCCACGGCAAACACTGCATGCATGCAGTGTTTGCCGACTTAGTGGAGCGAAGTCCACACAGCAGCTGATCGCGGAATGGTCCCATCGTTTGTCCCATTGCGTGCGTTACGACTTCTCCGAGTGTTGATGTCGTATGAAAAGACAGAAAGAAGCACCGACGAAATCGAAGCAAGAGACGAGAACAGCAGGAGAGCAGCAATTAAGCATGCGCGCAAGCAATCGGTGAATCGATCCAGCGAGCAAAAAAGTAGGCAGCGACGATGAAAGGAGCGGCAACGCTACTTCTGCAGCGATAAACTCGGTAAACAAAGCGGCGAGCAAAAAACTAGGCAGCGACGATGAAACGAGCGGCAACGCTACTTCAGCAGCGATAAACTCGGTAAACAAAGCGCCGAAGCCAAACTGGCAGTCCGAAAACATGAACGTCGCTGCGAAAACGCCGCCAACTACAGCAAGCAATCGGTGAATCCATCCAGCGAGCAAAAAACAAGCCAGCGACGATGAAACGAGCGGCAACACTACTTCTGCAGCGAAAAACTCGATAAACGAAGCGGCGAGCAAAGAACTAGGCAGCGACGATGAAAGGAGCGGCAACGCAACTTCAAAGCGCCGAAGCGAAACTGCCAAAACACCGCCAAGTACAGCAAGCGTGTTAGCCGTAAACGCCCGGTAGCCGTAGCCCGATAGCAACTAGCCGAATTCAAAATCGGCGCGGTTCGTTCGCGTGAGGCGAGAACGGCCCGTATTTCTTCACTCCGACAGTAGACAATTATTCCGAATTATTCTGCGGGATTCCTTGCCGTTAGCCCTAAATGAGCGGTAGCCAGTGGCTGCCGTTTATTTTTTCTCCGGATTCTTGAACGTCAGCTTCGCTGTACAAGGATGTGGGAGAGGATATTCGAGATCCTTTTCCTAGGTTTCTGGGAAACTAAAGAACACTAAAGACCTTTGCGTATTTGATTGTTTGGTCAACTCAGACCTACTGCTGTGTTACTTAAAACCCACGTATTGTTTACAATGCATGCATTTCATGAAACTTATGAAAATAACGTAAAGTCAAAGACCAATAAGAACATGTGACTGTCATCCAAATTGAATGTCGGCGGATACGACGATGAACCCAATAAACCAAAGTTGAATGAAGTTTCTATTATTGCTTTGTTTATCTGTTCATGTTGCGGATAAACCTAACGAACTTTCCTTAGCAAAGCATATTAGACCTTCTGTTTAAGTAGAGACAATAGATTATAAATATCAATATAGATCAAAAGAAAAGAAACTCATATTTTGAGTTCATCTTCGCATTGTTTGCTTTGTACCCGAATATCATCTCCGAGTCTTAACGAAGATACAACAAAACAGTCAGATGTGAAGACTCAAGGTTAAGTTCGGTCCTTGTACTCATGACACTAATCTCTAAAAGTGAGCATCCTTGCATATTATTCACCTCCTTCATTATCTAACCATTCCAGCCAGAAAGGTCATTTAATAAATTAAAGTTAGAATAAATAATTTTAAGTTCTCATATTTGTATCTTTAATATCACGGCTGTGTATTCATCTCTTATGATTTATATCTTGGTTTGTCCGTGTTTCTAAATGTGGACTAACCACTAACATCTATAAAATATTTTTATTATTTTCGTTCACTTGGTATATAAACTTTTTTCACACACTTATATATTTCCCGATAACATGAAAGGAACAAAAGTTCCCCAGAAGTTCATCGGAATGCATATTCAGTTTCCGCTTGCTTCATTTCGGGAGAGTGCTCTCATCATGCTAGTAGTTTAGTATAATTTTAACTTTTTACTAACACAACTCTGAGAAAATGCAGACTTGTATTTTTCTCTTAGTTTTCGTCCATGGTAACCAATATTAAACTCATTTGGAAGATTTTATAGCGCTGAATATTTTCACTTATTACTTAATTACAGATGTATCCAAATCTAAAATTATTATTATTTCCACTCATTTTTATGTTAAAACATCCACTTTTGCTACTTCCCAACGTGGATGTGCAAGCTCGATTCCCACATCACTCTGATCGAAGGATGAGAAAACCCTTGCCGGGAATAGGGTTCAGCTCATGAACAACAAATGGATAATAAATTTTCTCTTTTTTCTGTGTTGATTACCAGTTAGTTCAAGTAAACTCCATAATGAAAAAAGATCAGACTAAAAATAAATCTGACAAAAAACCACTCATTTTCTCTAAAAGATTTTAAAAGAAAAGCTCTTGTTGTAAGTCCTCGATGGTTGGATCTTTCCCATTTGCTACCACAACTGGAGGTTGAACCTCAAGTACTACCAAAACTGATGTGATAGTCACTAGCATCGATGTGGACATCGTAACCTCTTCATTAATACGTTTTTTTTGACAAGAAGCTCAATCGCTTCTTGCACAACCTCCCAGTTTCTTGTCAATCCTTTTTTTTCTCTCCATCATCCAGAAGTAGTTCTAACCGCTCTTGCAATGTTTCATCAATAGCTTGAAGAAACAACTCCGTCTTATACGTCTCCAATGTCAACCTCTTCGTCGAGATAGCTGAGAAAATTATCTCTCAAACACTCTTAACAGCTATGTAGGTTGTAAACCTTTGCTAGGTCGATAAACCCATCCCAAAAATGATCCTTGATTACTCGATCTAATTCGCTATGTCTCTCATATGCTCTCTTATCTCAAGCACCGTAGCGAGTTTGAATGTCCTGATCCTCTCTTTTTATCATCACTGATACTTGATCCAAATCCATCTCTGTCTTGTAACATCTCAAGTACTTTGAGATGTCTCTCTCATCAAATTGATTAATCTTGTCGATCATCTTTCGAAGCGTCTTTATATCCAAAGCTTTTTTTGTTTATTTCTTTGATCTTGTCGCAAAAACAACATGAAGACTTGAAACATTCGTGTAGTTGCTGCATCCAACTGCACCCATGGTATCTCTTCTGAACTGTTCATCTCGTCCATAGTCATAGCTCATCTCTTCTTCCCATGATCTTCTACATATTCATCACCCCAAGTCCGCAACATCCTCACGAACAACCATATCCATCTTCATTCTCGTTCATCGTTGTTGATCTCTTATCCCAAGTTCAGACACACAAGAAATCTCCATCTCGGACCTTCACGTCAAGTTCACCATCGTGTCATATCATATTGTGCGTGAATCTAGGAAAATACAAGATTTAGGACAGTAGAGATATCGTGTGTAGAACAAAGACGAGAGTAAAAAACACCCACGAGAACAAGCTTCACAAGATATACCAACCCTCACTTTATGTTTCTTTGTCTTTATGAAACAAAATTGAGAAATAGACCTGAATGGGTTGTAATATGCAACCAATCTCTTGAAGCAAATCTTTGAATCCAAACCTAGACCTAAACTACCGAAACGTAGCTCAAAGCAAAGAAAACACCTCTTTGCTAACAAAAAGTTTTGCAACAGTATCACCATGATTCAAACCATGATCTAATCAACATCCATGTACAAGCTCTTAGCTAAAACTAGCTACCACAAGCCACACATAACAAACTAGAACTCTAACGAGTTCTAAAAGACGAAAACTGTAACGAATGAACAGAAGAAGACATACATGAGAACTTTCTTCTTCCATCAAACGGTCTTCAGATATCGATAGGGTCATCCTTCTTGACTCCGTTGGCTCCAAAAACTTTTAGATCTAACTCTCCGTAGTCAAGGTATGATCGAACCTCCAAAATCACTTCTCTATGGCTTAAAACCACGTACACTCGTAAAACAGATCGTCTAATCTGAGATCTATCTTCTCTGATAGATATAGATAGCTACCTTGATCTCAATAAGACTCCAAACAAGCAGTTTGGTGTTCTCCTCGTGAAGAACAATGAGAAATTTGGTCGTAAAAAAGTGAAAGTGAAAGTGAAAGTGAAAAATTGATGTAAATCGTTCCTCTGCGGTTCAACTTCACTCATGTCACATCAGTTTAGCACCTCGGTTAGGTTGACCGAGTGCAGAATGACTAGTCTCGGTAGGGCCGTTAGTGTCCTTAGGACAAATTCTTGGGCTAGTCCCACTAAGGGTATACTTTGCAGATAAGGCTTGTAGGCTTCAGTTCTTCGAGTTTAGCCTTCAAGCTCCTAGCTATGGTGGATAGTCTTGGTGACCGCAATCTGGAGATTTTGATGCACAGAGTGGATGTGGCTCAACTTTAGTGTTTGTGTAGTGCCGGTTGGCATGGTGGAATGAATACAGATTTTATTACTCGAAGAGCTCAAGTAGGAGGTTTGATTGAGTGTTCTCAGGTCGTGGATTTCTGCTTGTGGTATCTCTGAAATGTGCAGATCATTGATACCTTTGATTTACGAGTGTGTGCGCGTCTTGAGTGATTTTTTTTTATCATAGGCTTGATTGCTGTTGGTTTAGTAGTGGGTGGACATATTCTTGGTCGGATTTGTGGTTGGGTAGTGCAGAAGCGCTGCTGAAATTTCTTGTGATAAATTTTGGATAAATTTGGAGGTCAGCAGATGCGTGGATGTCGAGTAGACATTGGTCAACAATTTCTGGTGGTGATGAATGTAATAGGTGCACGTTGAGAAGACAATTTCAACGCATAAAAAATCATCCGATTTGGTGAAAGATTGAGTGAGTTACAAAAGAAAGAAGGTCGTGGGTGCTAAAAAAAAAAATCGGACGTAAAACCGCTTGCATATGCACCTTTGGCAGATTTTGATCTTTTGGAGTGATTCAAAGTTGATGTTTGAGGTGTTTCTTGCCGGTGCACGTTTGTTCTCGAGTTGCTACTCTCTCTAAGAGGAGCGGAGAGTGAGCGGGAGTGTTGCGGTGTGGAGCGCGTGTTAGGAGACATTTCGAGACTTCGAGGAGCAAAGGTGCATGAGTGCGGAGACGTGAGAGCGGAGTGCGAGAATGTCGAGACAGACCCAGCAAGCCAGCATGTTAGCGTGCGTAAGCTAAGCCCAATTTCAATGGTGTGAGAGTGAGTAAAATCAGGTCACCCATCCCAACACTATTCTTGAAGAATGTGCTTAACTATTTAGCTCTTAGATTTGGCTTTACCACTAGACTAATAGCTCTTGGTGTCTTCTAGGGATGCATGCAGTATTTATGGACTTGTTTAAGATAGAAGGAGATCTTTTCGCACGTTCCTAGAGTAGCGAGTAGGGCGATTCATAGTACTAGAGGGAAGCTGTCAATGTTGATAGCGTATGTCTATGTCATAGAGACACGCATGGAAGAAGTTGGTGGCAGTTGACTTGAGTGAGCTAGTAGAGCTACCACGTAGAGACTTTTGGAGCTACTAGAGATGTGGACATCTAGTTAATGATCTTAGGTATAATTTATAACCATTGGTGGCCATATATTGTGCATGTGGTCATCAAAGAAGAGGTGTCAATCCGGATGAGGTTGGATTTATCTTTTGTGCAAGTTTGAGTATGGAGGGTTATCATTTTGACTTCTTGTGGTTGGAACCCCTCCATATTTTACTTCTTGTTTGTGTGTCACGTTTACTTGTGTTGGCGCTTGATTTCCGGAGTGAGTTCACTCTAGTGTGTTGTCGATAATGAGATTGGAGTTGCAGACCAGTCAGACTATCTCTGTTTCTCTCACGGTGAGGTTGGACTTGCGGACCAACAGACCGTGAGAGATTATCTCTGGTGATGGCAAGTACATGTTGTCTTTACTTTGACTGTCATAGTAAGAGATAGGTGAGCTTAGCAAGAGCGAGGTTAGGTAGGTAGACGTTACGTGTGGTGATGAGAGTTCGACGCTCTGGTTAGAGAGTTCACACGGAGTGGTGTGAAATATCAACCAGTAGCACCGATCTCATTGACGGAGGATATTGATTCAGACGAGGACGTGATTGGAGATGCTCCAACTGCTCAATCCGAGCAACCATAACCGTATCTGACGTCATAGTGGACGGTAGACCACCTGGTCCTCTCCTAGGTGTTGGACCTCTGTCTCCACCTCGACCACCACGGTCTCCTTGAGCTCCTCCGCCTTGTCCACGATCGATCTTCTCTTGTCGTAGCTCGAGATGGAGATCAAAACAATGGTCACTACTGTGATCTGATCGTCCGCAATGTTCACACTGCTTAGGCGTCACATGAGACGTCTCTGATGTCTCGTAACCACCTCTCTTCTGTGTGCAGTCCTTCTGCTGATGAGGACTATAACACATCCAGCAAAGATCCGCTTGCTGCTGACTAGAGAAAGATGGCATGTACTTTTGTCCACTAGGTCCTCCAACATCTCTTTGGGATCGTGATTGTCAGCACGATCTCTACCACCACTACCACCACCACGCTATTGCGTAACCTGTGATCCTCGAGAAGAGGTGGTCATCTCATGTGACGCTTCTCTGCTGAACCCAACAGTCACCACCATCTCCTCCATCACGTTGAGCTCAATTTGCTCAGCCAAACCAAAGACAACCGCCAACGTCGGAGTGATGTCTCTAAGGAGAGTCGCATCTCTAACTCTCCTACGTAACTCTCGATCCACTATCTCATACCTGAACTGGATTGCTTGTGTCTTCGTCACCTTTGAGTAATGCTGATCAACTACCTCATACGAGTATACGCCTTGCGTAAGGTCTCTCTAGTCCTCCGCTGGAACTGCCGTAGACTCCTCAACTTGGCGGTCTGTACACCTTGATAGTTCTTCCTCAAACGCTAGAAGAATTGAACCACAGGGTTAAACCCTAGTGGTATCCTGCTCATACTATCCCCTGTTCCACTATTAGTGGACAAACCGCTGATAGTAGATACTCCGCCACTTGTGGATGTACTACTGCTACTAGCACCCGAACTCACAAGTGTTACGCATATCGAAACTGTGCCAATAGTGATAGAAATAAGAGACCAACGTTGTCTCCACAACTCAATCTCCATGCTGTAGTCTCTCCTGAACTCATGATAATCGTCCATAGACGGTCCCTCCAAGTGTTGGAACAAATCCTTCCACGCCATGAATGGTGTGAATGGTTGTGGGTTCCGTATCTGCTGTCAGATGAAGTCATCCAGCTCAATGGTACCCACCGTACTTGAGTATGATTGAGGTCCCTTCGTGATCTTATAGATCTCGTCCATGTCCCACAACAACGATGTGACGACGTTTGTGTAAATGATAGCTAGTATGGCTATGGCTCAACGGAGATTTGGTTCAGGAACAGAGACTTCCACGTCTTATGGAAGAGAAGGAGTTGACTTCGACTTCATGACTGGTGTGGTATATGCGATAGTGACTCGAGATGCAGTACGTGACTTTGAGCCACGAGGTGCATCAATGGAGTTGGATCCACAACAAAGAGAGGCTGCTAGGCAAGCCAAGCTTCCTTAGTCATTCACGTTATCAGAGCGTTGAAGATCACGTCTATGATCTCTAAACGATCTACCGATGATGTAGTTGAGTTGGATGCATCAACATCTAGGAGTGGGGGTGATGTGACATCAAACTCGATGTAGAGGCGGCTACAGCAGTTTGCGAGTCTCACTATTTCAACCACGGATATGAAGATATTGAGAGTAAGGTTGGTTTTATTGTTCGAGTTGGCGGTCACGCTCAGTGACGATGAGGATGTAGTTACCTCTAGTGCTGAGGTGGTTCAGCGAGAGATGATAAATGTGTAAATGAAGTTGAAGATCAAGACGGCTACCAGTGGTACTTGACAAACAACGGCTTCCATGTTAGATGAGTTATCAACTAGGGTGGCAATTGACCGTGCTGGTTTGGCACCAAGTGTGGTGTTGTTGGACAACATAAGTGGTATCTTTTGTTTGGTGGCTGTGGCACGTTGAAGGAAGGTTTAACGATCGTGGAAAGTCTTGTTAGACTTTGGAGCCCAGCCGTTGATGTTGAGGAAGACGGCGTGCATTGGTTTGGGTATGAGGAAGTCTAAGGTGGAGAGATGTCCATTCCAGCTGCAGACATCTCTAGGGGGATCAGGAGGTACAACTCTACACATGACAGGAGAGATGTTGACAATGAGAGTTCAACCAGATCATCCATAAATGACTCTATGATGAAGACCAAGGCCATTGTTACAACCGCAGAGTCTTATGACGTGTTGGTTGGAGATGCTGTGTTATATCCTATGAGATTCGTGATCGACTATTGGACAGAGATAGCATCTTATAGACCAGATTCGTAGTCTGGTGAGGGACAAGTGAGCCGTTTACTAGTGAAGTTCGTGCTAGAGTTGGGAAAATGGAGTCTACACCAAGGACGATGGTATCCACTGTAGAGTTAAATTCGGTCATCACTTGGCCGGACGAGTTGTTAGAAGACAATGCCCATGCGAAGAATATTCTGTTCTTTGAGGAGATGAGGGACATGTCTAACATGACTACGGTAGTACCATCTGTCTTGGATGTTCCACTTTGGAGTTCGAATAGATAGTTGCAGTAGTATGCTGATCGGTTGGTACAACATGCTTGGAGTGAAGCCTTTGTACCGCTAGCAGAGGAATAGAGAGTTGTTCTTGCTATTGATCATATTACTTTATCACCGTTGGATATGACTCTCATTGTATGTCAATATCTAAGGAAGGGTGTGTGTGTGTGCTAGAGCTGTTTGGAGAGATCAACACAAGTTTGTCTGTGATATTACAAGCAGACATACGAGTACAGCGATACTTGTATGTGGAGAGAGATGAGATTCTGAGATGCATCTCATTGCGTCATGTGGCACGCTTGGTGCAGAGATATATTGAGTTGTCCATATCAGCCGTCAGAGAGTATCAACAAGTATTATCGTCGAATATTTTGCTGTTGGGGACGCAAGATCTCACGTTTGTTGACATCATTCACTTGGTGATAGCCGGGTGGCCATGTCAAGGTCACACACGTGCTGGAAGAGATCAGGGTTTATATGACCCGTGATCTAGTATGTTTTGAGATATGTTTACGGATCTTATGGTGTCTCCAGATGCATCAGATGGATTCTTCAACGTACATCTTGGAGAACGTTCTTTGGTTTGGTGATGTTCGTGCACAGATGATGACGAGTGTGCACCAAGTGCAGTTTTGGGTTGGACCAGCAGTGCTGTTAGATGTAGCGAGAGTGAGATCTCATGCACATTGTCCACGGTTGTGGTGGATGAACTTGTTATCGAGGGAGGTGCTCAAGCACGCACACGATGCGGTGAGACGATCAGCGCACCTCACGATTGATGACATCTTGGATGTAAGACGACGGTCTCAACTAGTGAGAGTCGTCGATAGGTCACCCATGGTAGTGGTGAACCTACTAGGACGACCTAAGGCAACGTTGCTCACTTTGGTGAGCTTTCCAACATCATATACTTACAGAGATGGAGGACTTGGGCTTGTGTGGGATGCTCATCGTGCACATTGTCCACGGTTGTGATGGACGAACTTGTTACTGAAGGAGGTGCTCAAGCACACACACGATGCAGTGAGACAATCATCACATTTCACGATTGATGACAACTTGGATGCAAGACGACGATCTCAACTAGTGAGAGTCATCGATAGGTCACCCATGGTAGTGATGAACCTACTAGGACGACCTAGGACAACGTTGCTCACTTTGGTGAGCTTTTCAACGTCACATGCTTACAAGATGGAGGACTTGGGCTTGTGTGGGATGCTCAGTTACATTGGTGGAACCTAATGCCAATTAGAGAGAGCGAGCAATGGGTTTCTCTACGCGTACGACGGTAGTAGCTTCGATGTCAGAGACTTGATGTCATCAAATATTGAGTCAAGCAATGGACTTGAACTGCTTGACGTGGATTGCTAGCCTTGGATTGATTGAGCAGCATCGGATGGGATCGACGAGTGTTATTACTCTGACATTTTTGAACTTTTTGCCTACCGGATCGGTGGAGATAAAGACTAGAGACGAGATGTAGAGAGTTTGTCATCCTTGGACATCATGAGATGTAGCTAGGACTGTAGGAGTTTTTTGCATAGTGGGGGTGGAGGTTGTTGGTGATGAGCAAAAGGAAACTGCTCCAAAGGCTATAAGATAACAGTCAATGACTTCATCTTCTACCTCTAGCGTGGTAACAGAGGATACTTGGGAGCCAGAGATTGGACCAAAGCTTATAAGAGAAGAGAGACAAAAAATTCAAAGATTCTTGAAGAACTACATGAATTGTTTTACCTCCAGTATAAAGGATTTGGGTACCTTCAAAGGACCAGGTATACGGATCAGCTTGGCTAGTGACACGCCAATCTTGCGACGTCCCTACAGATACATTGACATGAAAAGAATCTTGATCCAAAGTAGAACTCAAGACTTGTTGGAGGTTGGGTTGGTAGAGATGTCGCATGAAGAGTACGCATCTGTCACAATTATGCGACAAAGAAAGATATGTATGACAACTACACGGATAGACGGATGTGTGGAGACTACCGTCCTATCAATCGGCAGACGAAGTCCTATAAGTATGCCATGCTGACACATGAGGAGATCTTTGATATAGTGAGACATGTGAAGGTCTTCAACACTTTCGACCTTCGAGTAGAGTACCATCAGTTGCCGGTGAGAGAAGAAGATAAGTCCAAGACATCATTCTGGAGAATTGACTCTCACGTCAAAGATTGTTTGTATCAGTGACGATTCTTATCATTTGGGTTGAAGAACGCCCCTGCTGAGTTCTAAAGGGTGATAGACAAGATCCTAGCAGGATTGGATTTTGTTAAATGTTATATTGATGACATCTTAGTCTATAGTGCTACAATGGAAGAGCACGAGAGATACTTACGAGATGTGTTCGAGCGGTTGAGAGCTCATGGGTTGAAGTTACACCTTGGAAAGTGTCAGTTCTTCCATGAGTTGGTAGAGTATATGGATCACATCATCTAACCTAGGTGGGTTGAGTGTTCAACAGATGAAGGTTGACGCTATTGCACGTTGTCGAGGTGAGAGTTTCTTGAAAAGGGCGGAACTTTCTGACTGTGATACGTTCGTGAAGACTGTGATACGTCTACTTAGGAAGGCGTTGGGCTTCTAGCTGTGGCTGTTAACACAAGAGATAGGCTTTAGATTGTAACATGGTACTATAAACACTCACACAGGTCTGTTGGGTCCTCTTATATCTTCAGAAAGCGAAAATCAAGACTAACTAGTAGTAATAAGATCAGACGGTGAACTTTACCACTCAAGAATAAGAAACATATGATGGCTTAGACTTCAAAACCTCTCCAACATGTAAATGATTCCCTACTGAACACACATACGAACGTTCAGCTTGAGATCAAATCTGAGTACTGAGATATGAGCAAAAACATTCTGAGTAAGAAAATTATGACAATTTTTGATACCCAGATAACTACTTTGGCCTAGAACAGAGAATTGGTTTAATAACTTTCGATGATCCTTACAGGATTTGGAGTCTACAGCACGATGAAAATCCCAATGAAATTTGCCCGGCTGGTTGTACACAGTTCTCCAGATCTCGAGCTCTGAAGTTGTTGCTCTAGATTGAGAGCTTTTCAGACCCCCTGCACTTCAGCGGTCGCCCTAGATTACTCATTCACTCAAATGACATGGAACTTTCCGGACAATCGTAACCCTGCTGACAGTGAACGCAACCACGAAGGTTTGAAGCGATTATCTCAATTCTGCTGCAATTGACACCAAAAACTCCAAAATCACTAGTTGTGATGCAATTTTGTCTCAATCCGAACTTCAAATTGGCATAACTTTTTCTTTATTGCTTCAAATCGATCGAAACTTTCACTGACAGTGACTGACCCGACGAGCTCTATCTTCCTGTGTTTTCATATTTTCTAATTTCTCTCCCAAAAGCTCGAACTCCTCTTAAGACCCCTGCTTCCAAGTTTAGAGTTTCACAAAAGACAAAAATGGACCAATGGGAGTTCATAGCTTCATTCCCATGTTCTTTTGTGCCCCAATCCACGTGGTAACTTAATTTCACACATAAGTTACCACATCAAGCCTCTAAAGTGCCAACGTAAAACTTAAACTACCTACGAAGACATGTAAAATGACACATAACCTTGAAAGATAACTTCAACCAGCTAGAAAGCATGCATGGGCGACATGTAAGTACAACTCATGAGCTTAAACTCTATCAACATAGTAAACCTAAGTTATGTACTTTGAACAACATAGATAAGAATAAAATCGCTTGCACAAGCGTATCAAGGTCTTCGAGCTGATTCTGTTGACCATGGTTCTCTGCACGTCTTTGAACAGGTGCTGGAACTGGAACCGGGACAACAGGTCCAAGAGAAGAGCAGCGTGAGGTTGAGGAGCCACTTTTGCAAGCGAGCGTCTCCTTACAGCCACTCTTCCTCGTCTCTATCTCGTTAGTACGGCCACAACATCCTCGACTCTTCCCAGTCAGTGATAACATCTCTTCAGTCGATCGATCAGTCAACATAAAACATAACCGATCTGCCGTAGCATCATCGATAACTTGTAGAAAAAGCTCTATTCTTCTAGCATCTAAGGTTATTCGCTTAAGAGTTGAAAGTTGTCGGTATCTCCGATCAAACTCTCTCAACAATTCATTCAAGTTCATCATACGACCAGGTTGTTGCTCAACCCAGTCTAGAAACGTTCTCATAGTAAAACTCTCAAAATCCTCTTCAAGAAACTCTTCTCGAAAAGATCGCTCAAAACTCATCCTGGTATCAATATTTCTTCTCTGCACATCCCTTACTTGATCTTGCAATTCATGAATCACAACTATCTCGAAACTAGCTATCATCTCAGCATCAATAACTCTAACCAGTTCCGTCTCTCCTCTATACTCACGTAGATATCTAGAAATATCTCTATCTTCAAACTTTTCACACCTATTCACAATCGCTTATAAAGCCTTGGTGGGTTTTAACTCACCCCCTCCAACGATCGGATGCTGTTGGACTAGGGCCGCAAGCATCTTCAATATCCAGCTGTATCCAGACCAGATGCAGATGTCGCTGTAGAAGATGTAGGTGCAGCTGAAGGTGCAACAATAGATGTTGATTCTCCAGCTATAGAGGTAGTAGCAGCACTTTCAGTCTTGTGATCCATCTCTTTTTTGTATAAGAATCTCAACCTCCGTGATCAATCACCCCAAGAGCTCTCAGTGGAAGCACCAAATGTCGAGGTGAGAGTTTCTTGGAAAAGGCGGAACCTTCTAACTGTGATACATCACATAGGAAGGCGCTGGGCTACTAGCTGTGGTTGTTTACTCAAGAGATAGGCTTCAGGTTGTAATGCGGCACTATAAACACTCACACAGGTCTATTGGATCCTCTTATATCTTCAGAAAGCGAAAATCAGGACTAACTAGTAGTAATAAGGTCAGACGGTGAACTTTACCACTCAAGAATAAGAAACATATGATGGCTTAGACTTCAAAACTTCTCCTACATGTAAATGAGGCCCTACTGAACACACATACGAACTTTCAGCTAGAGATCAAATATGAGCACTGAGATGTGAGCAAAACCGTTCTCAGTAAGAAAATTATGACAATTTTGGTACCAGATAGCTACTTTGGCCTAGAATAGAGAATTGGTTTAATAACTTTCGATGATCCTTACAGGATTTGGAGTCTACATCATGCTGAAAACCTTGTGAAATTTGCCCCGTTGGTTGTACACAGTTCTCCAGATCTCGAGCTCTGAAGTTGTTGCTCTAGATTGAGAGCTTTTCAGCTTCAGCGGTAGTCTTCAATTACTCATTCACTCAAATGACATGAAACTTTTTGGACAGCTGTAGCCCTGCTGACAGTGAATGCAACCACGAAGGTTTGAAGCGATTATCTCAATTCTGCTGCAATCGACACCAAAAACTTCAAGATCATCAATTGTGATGCAATTTGTCTCAATCCGAACTTCAAATTGGCATAACTCCTTCTTTATTGCTCTAAATCGATCGAAACGTTCACTGACAATGATTGGCACGACGAGCTCTATCTTCCTATCTTCTCATATTTTCGAATGTCCCTACCAAAATCTCAAACTCCCCTTAAGACCCCTGCTTTCAAGTTTAGAGTTTCACAAAGAACAAAAATAGACCAATGAAAATTCATAGCTTCATTCCCATGTCCGTTTGTGCCCCAATCCATGTGGTAACTTAATTCCACACATAAGTTATCACATCAAGCCTCTAAAGTGCCAGCGTAAACTTTAAACTACATACGAAGACATGTAAAATGACATGTAACATTGAAAAATAACTTCAACCAGCTAGAAAGCATGCATGGGCGACATGTAAGTACAACCGTGAGCTTAAACTCTATCAACATGGTAAACCTAAATTATGTACTTTTGAACAACATAAATAAGAATAGACTCGTTTGCACAAGCGTACGAATGCTTGAACAAGATAAATAACATACTATCAACCTACCAAGACTCAAAATATATAACATAACAGTGTTAACACCATATGAAAAGATGTCAAACAAATGCATTGACAACTAGAAGTAATATTGAGCTAACTTGTAGGACTACTAAACTCAAGTGTCGAAGTAGAAATATAACATGTAACCGCCAAGTAACGCCACAACAATGATCAACACGATGAGACTAACTCCTGGCAGAGAAGTGAATTATTTACTATGTGAAACGATTCACATCATGACAACGTATCTCACGTCTCACAGATGTGAGTCAAGTTCAGACCTTTGTTGATTTGGTGAACTTCTGTCGTCGATATCTGAAGGAGTTTAGTGCAATTGTGAAACCATTGACCAAGCTGATGGAGATGGACCAAGAGTGGTAGTGGAGAGATGAGCAGGAGCGAGCTTTTTTAGAGCTCAAGGATACGTTGACATATGCTTTCATCTTGAGGAGATCCGTTAGGGGGCGTCCTTTCCAACTACACATTGATTGGAGTATGTTGAGATTTGGAGCAGTGTTGACTCAACATGATGATGAGGAAAAGAACTTCATGGTGACGTATGTCAGTCGCTCCAACAATTCGGTGGAAGCGAGGTTCAATTTGTAAGAGGGGGAGTGTTTGGCAATGTGAGCTGTTGCACACTTCTGATGTTATTTGTTTGAGAATCCTTTTATTCTAATCACTGATCACCAGCCACTCAAGTGGTTGATGAAGTCGTTTATAGAGAAGCTTGCACGATGGACTTTGATCTTATAGGAGTATGACTTCCAAGTAGTGCATAGACTTGGAGTTGCAAACTTAGATGGTGATGGACTGTGTTACAACTCATGCACGAGTCAGCAAGATCATATTGGAGCTCGATGACATGACGAGGTTGATGAGGAGATGGTGCCAAGGTGGCATGCATCTTCCTTTCTTTGTTTGTTGGTCATGAACTCTAGTATGGAGAGCCATGTCGTATCTTTCTCAGGGCAGAGAGTATATAGTGAGTCTCCAGATCTTGAATGTGAAGATGGTGTTCTAGACCAGCAAAATATACATGACGATGTGATAGTAATGGAGTATCTACGTACTGACGTGGTGTAAGCATAGTAAGTACCAACGAGCGAAATCACGTCCTCCAACGATGTCGAGGCGAGAGTTTCCTGGGAAGGGCGAACCTTCTAGCTGTGATACGATCGTGAAGAGGAGGACGAAAAACCACACACGGAATACGGATCGCAAGAAACCACACCACCACGTTCTCGATCTGACCAAGACAAAACACACGGCGTGCAAGTAGATCTTCAACTCCAGATCATGCAGATTGCAAAGCTCACGCTCAGTAACTCAGAATATCAGAAAACTGCTCCTGTGAAGCACCAGCGCGTTCACCTAGAAGCTTCCCGTTTTCTCTTCAGAAAAGTATGCGCGTACAAGTTGTAGGTCTCCTATCTACTCAATTCTGCTCTCTACTCTCAATCCTTCGATATCAAAACTCTTATCAGACAGAAAATCTCCTCCTAGCTCTTCGATTCACTCTACTCGATAGCTCCCGTACGGTAAACTCTACACTGCTCGATGATCGGCAAACTCTGCGATAATTTTCGACAATGGCCTCAGAATTCTCTCTCTCCGGAGTACACCCCTCTGGGTTTTCCTCCATCCTAGGCATCCTTCACTGTCACCTGACAGAGGTAAAAGATACCCTAAACAGATGGCAGCAGAAAATTAAATCACTGATAATATATCTACACGTAAGAAGACTATTTCACTAAGCTTCGCAGATTCATCTGTACGGACGGTCGCCGACTTGGATGTACAGTCAGCATCTGACACCTCCACTCGAAGTAACTCCGCCACGGCTACCTCTGGCCACCAAAATCACCTCGTTCTGACACGTGGAGCCCGAGTTATCATCATTGTCGTTTCCCGGCCCCCTTAAACTTCAAAGTGTCGTAAGTATTGCCTCAGGTATCAGTTTCACTTGATTTTTCGACCCAAGTGAATAATATTTCGAACTCTACATTTTTCTACAAAAGAATTGGTACCGACTTGGAGTATCTTTGATGCCATCTCGCTACCCCAGGACTTAGAGGGCCGCAACCGAATTCGTACTAATTACCCCGCCAACCCGAAGGTGGGAGGTCCATTTCGAAACCCGGTGGTAATCTCCCTCTAGCATCCACACTAGGTGACTGCACTAGTGCAGGGGTAGACGGAGGCGTCCCGCATTCACGGTACGTTTAAGGGACATCTAGTGTCCCGCCCCTAGGCAACTTGGTGCCCCTCATATTCCCCCGAAGGGGCCAGCCTACTCCAAGCCGGTTGTGAGTCTGAAGGGATTTGATCCGGAGACCTCCTCCCTACAAGTTTCTCAGCTACACCACGGAAGCTGATCTCACAACTGGTTTTGAAGGCCAGTTTCTAAGCTAATATGCTAGAAAGCTGCGGTATTTCGTCTTTCCTTTCCTAACACGAAGTGCCATAACTTTGTCTAGACATGCTCTTTTTGTACTTTTCGAATTTTAAACAAATACTACATACTATAATCTACATGAGAAAAATCTAAAAAGTATTTTTCGAACTCACTCTGATTTATGGTAAATTTCCCGGTATCAGAAATCTTGTAGAAGAACTCCAAGTAACTTTTCGCCTGCTACTCCGTTTGCAACTTTTGAACATACCACGGTGATCAGCGCGACGAGACCTACGCCGTGGTGTTTTCAGATTTTCGAATGCTCACTTCCTCCAGAATCGACTTCTCTGAGGTTTTAACTTCGCTCAGAGAGACTAACTTCTAACTAAGAGGTGAATTATTCACTATGTGGAATAATTCACATCACGACATCCACCCCCTCCAAACATGCACATCCTCCGGCATGTGCCAACCTCTTCAGTCTTCTGTCGTTTCATCATCATCATCATCACTCTGCTCCGCCTCAGCCTCCTCAATAGCCGAGACGTCTTCATCTCTTGTCATCCTCCGCTTTAGTAACTCAATAACCATCGGTAGCAAGGCACGAGGGACTGGAATCGGCTTCAAGTCCCAAGGTACGTGAGGAACAGTGAAGATAACCATCGGAGCTATCACACTAGGATCCACACAACCAATCTCTCCAGCTGAGAAAGAAAATGCCTTACCATGGCTAACTATCATCTGCTCAAAAGCTCGTTTCTCCACTTCGGTCAAGAAGCCACCCCCTCCTATCTGGAGCTGCTCGAGTGTCTCTTGAGTAAACTCGTGTCCTATCTGTTTAGGATCTCTCAGTACAGGCTCAGTGGCCGCTAACTCCATCTGCTGCTGTGAATCAACAGGTAACTGGGTCGCCACTGGTTTCACCTTCTTTGCTACAGTTTTGTATTTGGTGTGAACCTCCGCTTCTTCACGAGAGCCACACCAGCAGATTGCATCCTTCCATCCACTCTCCAGTCTCGGATGAGGACGAGATTGCAAGCACGAGGCAATCTCCTCATAGACCTTACGAGAGTGGATGGGGATCACCACCCTTCCTCCCATCTGCTCCATCACCCTATCTACATCATACAGCCAACGAACAAAAGACTGTACACCTACAAACTCCTCGTAAACACCAGAAATCATCTCACCTTCGTTCAGAACTCTTGTACAGCGCAGATTTTCTGCATACTTCTCTATCTGCCTTCTACTCTTCTCAGTCAGATCATCTACTCGCGTGAACTTACTCCAATCATCAGAACTGAAAGTCATCAAACCAGATTTCCAACTATGTACAGTGTAGCAGTTTTCAGAATCTTGAGCAACCTCTTCGTCAGCCTGCTGTGATCCCACAGGCTGCTCAAGCGAGATCATAGTAGTAGCAGATCTATCACTCTTGGTATCCCGACCTACAAGAGTGGTTTCAGAAAACCCTTACTCCTACAGATAGGAGAATCTCTCAAAGTCTGTCTGTTTCGTTCGTGGTTCGTACGAACGGTCAGAAACTGCACAGAACGTCTATCATCTGGACTACGGATCCTAGCATAGTGAGATCCATCATCCATCACCTTCGTCTCCATTCTAACTGCGGTGATATAAGGTTGACCAAGAATCACAGGATAAGAAGCAGAAGACTGCACGAAGAAGTGCTGATCTACCTCCACATCACCTAGCTTCACCCTCACGTTGGGACAAGCGCCGTATAACTCACCCTTCTGGTTGTTTACCGCTCGTAGCACCCAACCATGGTTCAGTTCGATAGGCCACTGACCTCTCTCGTACACCTCCCGTGACATGATGTTGATCTCAGAACCGTGATCAACTAATGCAGCAACAGGTTCAAGACTTCCGAGACGAACTCGTGTAGCCGTCGTAGCACGAGCCCAGTGTCTCTTCCTGAAGTCACTATCAGCAGCTGGACTCTCATCGCCAGCTTCATCATCATCGAATTCAGCAGTATTGGTACCAGCAACCAACGCTTCTTGCTGGTACTCTGTATCATCAGCCTCCTGAAAATACACCTTGCCGAATTCTGCATCATTAACAGAAGCTCCTACCATCTCTATCATCTGGCTTTCTACTTGCTCGGACATCACCTGTCTCTTCCGCTTGATGATGTCGATGATCAGCTCGTGAAACTCTCTCTTCGCAATACCAAGAACTTCTCGAAGAGAAAACTCGATTCGCGCGTCAAGTATTCTCTGCTCCAAGATGCTCTTGAGATCAGTTGAAGTCTCTATATCTGCTGCCAACTTGTAAGCCGGTCCCTTACCCTTCTCTTGGGCAGTAAACCGTCTACCAGCAGTCGTTGGCTCCTGCTGGGATCTCTGCATGTCCTCCATCGGACCTGGTGCAGGTGGAGGAGCTGCAGAAGTAGATGGGACATCTTCTGGAGGGGCTGCTCGCCTCCTTGTGACTCTCCGTCTATCTCCAGTCTCCTCTGGAACTCCAGTATCAAGTTCAGAGGCTTCTCGCCGCCTCTTCTCCTCCACAGAAGCATCCTGCCAGTGAACGTGTCTATCCACGTCCAGGAATGCTTTGATAGACGCAACGTCAACAGGATCACCCCACCTTGTGACTCTACGGATAGTCTCAGCTCCTCTCTTCAGTACTTCAGAAGGAACTTGAACATGTTTCTTCTCAGTAGTCCTATCTAGCAACGTAGGACTAGAAGAAACTTCAATGTGACGGGCATATACATCAGGATTTACCGGTGGTGCCATCAATGCATGTACAGTTGCAGCAGCTGTAATCTGAGGTAGACTCCTCATGCCTCCTCGTCCAAACTGCGTGCTTAGCGGCTCTCCAGTAGAAGAAAGATGCAGCCTACCGTTCTGGTAGCGAACCACACCATCTCGCAGAGCAGTCGTGAGCTCTTGACAGTCCCCTCGGAAATGATCTTGACTGTCACACCAGATACATCTACGAACAGGAGCACCTCCTGGACGTGCAGCAGCAGGCGTCGGTGGCTGCTCTCTCTGCAGGCCAGCTAACTCCACCTTCAGTTCTCTCATCTGCCTAATCAGATCTTCGATCTGGTTTTGCTGTCCATGGTTCTCTGCAGGTCTCTCAATCGGTGCCCTTTGTGCAGGAACTGGCACAACTGGCATCAAAGGTACTGCAGCCGGGACAGCAGGTCTGGGAGCAGGAGCCGGAGGTTGCTGTACTGGAGGAGCAGTGCGAGGTTGAGCGGTAACTTCTGCAAGCGGACGTCCTCCCACAGCCACTCTTCCCCTCCTCTGCCTCGTTAGTACAGCAACAGCATCCTCGACTCTTCCCCAATCAGTAGTAACTCCTCCTTCAGCAGATCGATCGGGCAACATAAAGCATAACCGATCTGCCGTAGCATCATCGGTAGCTTGCAGAAAAAGTTCAGTTCTCCTAGCATCTAGAGTTATGCGCTCTAGAGTTGAGAGTTGTCGGTATCTCCGATCAAACTCTCTCAACATCTCGTTCAGAGCCATCATACGACCAGGTTGCTGCTCAACCCAGTCCAGAAATGTTCTCCTAGTAACTCTCTCTGAATCTTCTTCAAGAAACTCCTCTCGAAGAGATCGTTCAAAACTCATCCACACGCCTAGATTTCTTCTCTGTACATCCCTAACTTGGTCCCGCAACTCAGGGATTACAGCTAACTCGAAACTCCCTATCATCTCATCATCAGTAACTCTAACTAGTTCCATTTCTCCTCTGTATTCACGCAGATATCTAGAAATATCTCTACCTTCAAATCTATCGCATCTATTAACTATTGCTTGCAAAGCTTTGGTAGATCTCAACTCACCCCCTCCAACGATCGGATGTTGTTGGACCAGGGCCGCAAGCGTCTTCAGGATCTCAGCTGTATCAAGACCAGATGCAGATGTCGCAGCAGTCGCAGGTGCAACAGCAGGTGCTGCAGCAAATGCAGATGCAGCAGCCGTAGAGGTAGCACCAGCAGCGCTTCCGCTCTTCCGATCCATCTTCTTCTTCGTCTTAGAACTCAACTCCACGGTCAATCACCCCTAGAAACCTCTCAGTGGAAGCACCAGATTGTATGTCGAGGCGAGAGTTTCCTGGGAAGGGCGAACCTTCTAGCTGTGATACGATCGTGAAGAGGAGGACGAAAAACCACACACGGAATACGGATCGCAAGAAACCACACCACCACGTTCTCGATCTGACCAAGACAAAACACACGGCGTGCAAGTAGATCTTCAACTCCAGATCATGCAGATTGCAAAGCTCACGCTCAGTAACTCAGAATATCAGAAAACTGCTCCTGTGAAGCACCAGCGCGTTCACCTAGAAGCTTCCCGTTTTCTCTTCAGAAAAGTATGCGCGTACAAGTTGTAGGTCTCCTATCTACTCAATTCTGCTCTCTACTCTCAATCCTTCGATATCAAAACTCTTATCAGACAGAAAATCTCCTCCTAGCTCTTCGATTCACTCTACTCGATAGCTCCCGTACGGTAAACTCTACACTGCTCGATGATCGGCAAACTCTGCGATAATGCGATAATTTTCGACAATGGCCTCAGAATTCTCTCTCTCCGGAGTACACCCCTCTGGGTTTTCCTCCATCCTAGGCATCCTTCACTGTCACCTGACAGAGGTAAAAGATACCCTAAACAGATGGCAGCAGAAAATTAAATCACTGATAATATATCTACACGTAAGAAGACTATTTCACTAAGCTTCGCAGATTCATCTGTACGGACGGTCGCCGACTTGGATGTACAGTCAGCATCTGACACCTCCACTCGAAGTAACTCCGCCACGGCTACCTCTGGCCACCAAAATCACCTCGTTCTGACACGTGGAGCCCGAGTTATCATCATTGTCGTTTCCCGGCCCCCTTAAACTTCAAAGTGTCGTAAGTATTGCCTCAGGTATCAGTTTCACTTGATTTTTCGACCCAAGTGAATAATATTTCGAACTCTACATTTTTCTACAAAAGAATTGGTACCGACTTGGAGTATCTTTGATGCCATCTCGCTACCCCAGGACTTAGAGGGCCGCAACCGAATTCGTACTAATTACCCCGCCAACCCGAAGGTGGGAGGTCCATTTCGAAACCCGGTGGTAATCTCCCTCTAGCATCCACACTAGGTGACTGCACTAGTGCAGGGGTAGACGGAGGCGTCCCGCATTCACGGTACGTTTAAGGGACATCTAGTGTCCCGCCCCTAGGCAACTTGGTGCCCCTCATATTCCCCCGAAGGGGCCAGCCTACTCCAAGCCGGTTGTGAGTCTGAAGGGATTTGATCCGGAGACCTCCTCCCTACAAGTTTCTCAGCTACACCACGGAAGCTGATCTCACAACTGGTTTTGAAAGCCAGTTTCTAAGCTAATATGCTAGAAAGCTGCGGTATTTCGTCTTTCCTTTCCTAACACGAAGTGCCATAACTTTGTCTAGACATGCTCTTTTTGTACTTTTCGAATTTTAAACAAATACTACATACTATAATCTACATGAGAAAAATCTAAAAAGTATTTTTCGAACTCACTCTGATTTATGGTAAATTTCCCGGTATCAGAAATCTTGTAGAAGAACTCCAAGTAACTTTTCGCCTGCTACTCCGTTTGCAACTTTTGAACATACCACGGTGATCAGCGCGACGAGACCTACGCCGTGGTGTTTTCAGATTTTCGAATGCTCACTTCCTCCAGAATCGACTTCTCTGAGGTTTTAACTTCGCTCAGAGAGACTAACTTCTAACTAAGAGGTGAATTATTCACTATGTGGAATAATTCACATCACGACAACGAGCGAAGAGATTTCAACAAGGAGGACGACATGTACTTCGAGTGTGAGACGATGTGATAGTACGACATGCCACATTCATCACAGAGGGCACAATTAGTACGACATGCTCAGGAGGAGTTGAGACATTTTGGAGTGAAACGTACACATAGCTTACTCCAAGGATAGTATTGATGGCGTGATATGCACATCGATATGCAGCAGTTTATCGCATGATGTGTGGTTTGTGATCGAGTACGAGCATCATTTAATGCTCATACTCCATAATTACACCCCTTACCGATATTATAGAGTTGGATTATCGTTGGAACTTGGATTTTGTGGGACTCTTATCATTGACCGTACGTCACCACCGATATGGGTTGGTGATGATGGAGCATTTCTCCAAGTGGATTGAGTTGGTGGCATTATCGGACAAGACGAGTGAGAGGACAACGTATGTGTTCTTAGATGAGTGATGAGTCGTTTTGGAGCACCAGCTAAAGTGCTGACGGACCAAGGTATAAAGTTTCTTGGTGAGTTTCAGATCGTGTGTTCAAGCGCTGATTGATCAACGGACTACATCTCGAGATCATCTTGAGACGGATGGTTTGGCAGAGAGAGTTGTTCAGACAGTGAAGAGAAGATTGCACAAATATGGCTTGTAGAAGGACCACTTGGGAGATTAGGATTTGCAGTTACCATAGATTATCAGTTTAATCGGCAAGCGTCTTTGGCTTCCTTCTCACCGTATTTTTTATTATATGTGAGTGAGAGCATGTTCTCAATGAGATCCAGATCTACCTTCGATCATTTGTCGCGATTCTGCTGAGGTATTGAACCTTGATGATCCGGAAATGTGAGTGAGAGCATGTTCTCAACGAGTTGAGACATTTCAGAGAGTCATGTCTATGACTTTTGAGAACCTAGAGATTGCTCAACATAGAGACATGTTGCGATATGTGACTATTCGAGGAGGAGGTTATCGATTGTCGATTCACAAGTTTCATCCTAGCGATTATATCTATATGCAGCAGATTACACCGATGACCTTAGATGTGATCGCAAGACGCACTATTTTACGAATGCATGACGTGTTATCTTCTGGAGTACTCATGTTAGTGATGGTGTTGGTTGGAAGGACCATGTGCGTATCCATGAACCATCATCTTCCAAACATCGATGGTACAGTTGACCCAAGCTTAGCGGTTGTAAGTGCGGGCTTGAGATGTATGTTGTGTGGGTCTGTAGATGGAACAATCCTTATGTTGGTGTGTGATGGTTGTTCGAGAGGTTGGCACATGTTGTGTTTGACTCCATCTCTCAGTGTCGTTCGTATTGGATGACGGGTTTGTCCTCGTCGTATATAGCAAGAATAGCTGATTAGCTCTTTGTGTGGTATGGATTGCAGACATGCGACTTACGATGAGATGTTGTGGCACCCGACCTCCTGATCCTTGCACTCATGAAGGTGTATATCACGTAGTTGGGATATGGGACTATTTGTAGTTAGAGGAACCTAATCGCCAATTAGGGGATGATTGTGATACACTGTGTATGTGTATGACATTGTCCATGTGTTATGTGTATGTGTGGTGTATCTCTGACAACGTTGTATGTTGTGTATTGATGTGTATGTGTACGACAATTGTCACGTCAGTTTAGCACCTCGGCTAGGTTGACTGAGTGCGGAGTGGTTAGTCTCGATAGAGCCGTTAGTGTCATTAGGACGGGTTCTTGGGCTAGCCTCACTAAGGGTATACTTCGCAAGTAAGGCATGTAGACTCCAGTTCTTCGAGTTGAATCTTCAAGCTCATGGCTGTGGTGGATAGTCTTGGCTAGCGCAATCTGGATTCTTTGATGCATAAAGTGGATGTGACTCAACTTTAGTGTTTGCGTAGTGCTGGTTGGCATGATGGAGTGAGTACAGATCGTTATTATTGTGTTACACTTGTGTATGTGTATGACATAGTCCATATGTTATATGTATGTGTGGTGTATCTCTGACAGCGATGTATGTTGTGTAACGATGTGTACGTGCACAACATTCATCATGCACAACACACCAATTTGATCTATATACGGTCTTCTCTTATGCGTACACAAGGACTCCTTGATAGCATAAGCACTTAGAACTTAGAGCTTGGTCCACTGATCGTGAGGAACAATCTCTCAAGTTGAAAGTGAACAAGAATTTGACGTAAACGTCTCGTTGCGACTCACAACTCCCGAACCACCTGATGAAACTTCAAACCGTCTTCAATTTTCTATAGAACTCTATGTTCTGATCGGATAGATCCAAGGACAGCAAGTTTGGACTCCGGAACGGCCTAAACGGTCCAACTCTCCTTCGCACTCCATTGAAGCACTCTTTCCTACAACTCAATTTCGTCCAAACACACAACATGATCTATCTCTTCCCAAACCAACTTAACCAATACGTAGGCTGCACAGATCTGAACCCAATGACACGTTGTGCGCATACATTGGACCTCTCAATCTCCCAAACCATCCACAGATAGGTCGTAAAATCAGCTAATCGCTTAAGCTACTCCCTTAAGTCAGTTCACAATACGTGAGTTTTGCACAGATAATGACCAAGTAGCCCTCTTGCGTCTTTAGTATAGCGCCAAGACCCATAAATATCCAGTCAGCATCGACAAGCTAAGGAGTAAATGAAATAGCTATGGAAAGCTTACAACTAGCTCTACCACTTGGTGCTTTGAGAATATAATTCTGAAAGTAGATCAAAAGTCACTATTTCTCTTTATGAGTGTTTGTGAAACACAAATATAAAACTTCGAATTTTGACTTTCAAATGAATGCCGGTCCAAGACAACAGAGGATGATCTCTATGTCGTTCTCTTTAGCTGTTATGTTGATTGAGAATATATGTACAGTCTTGTGATAGATTAATTTGTGAATTTTAATTTTACTCTTAGTCATATATATGGATCATATTTGCACTAACCATTTTTGAAGCTAATTATTAGTCATTTCTCCATGATAATTTTATAACATGTTTAAACGTTTATTTTTTTCCTCAACTCGGCTAGAAATGCACTTTGGATGCATTTTACTCTTTTTATAAATTATGATTCATTTCCAAACAAAGTATTGAATACTGAAAGTGAAATATTAAGATGAAGAATTTCAGGTTTATTGGTGCAAAAGGGAACTTTTTCTTCATACTCAAAATGCAGAACGAGATTTACTGGAATAGAAGCAAGTGTTGACAATGACAAGCTTAATTTATACAGGCTATGTATAGTTACTTTCCCGGGAGTCTTCTCTGCTCAGCGTCACACCTAGATGCAGAATGAGACAAATTATAGCTAGAAACTTACGTTTGGAACCGCGTTGACCTTGGTATAATCTACGATTATGATCAATACTTTTGGGTTAGAATCATTTAGTTTATAATTTAATCTTTCCATGATGATAAATTAAATAATAAATTCGACTTATTCTATCGTCTTTCACTGCATTGTCGTCTTTTCCATTATCTCGTTAAAGTTTCCGCTTATTACGTTCAATTTCTTTGTTAATTTCTCTTTTGTCTTTGTTTCTGTCAGCATCCCAGAAACCGGTCTACCTCTCTAAGTTGGGGACCATACAAGATGACCTTCGACGAACAAGAGTCCCAGTGAAGACCTCCTTGAAGTCTGGCGAGAATACTTGGCCCTCTCTATTCGGCTCGGCCAAGTTGACTCCTTAACACAGCAAGAGGTAAAGGTTTCGCTGGTAATTTTGATAGTCACCCTCTTCCGAGTTCGGAAGAGGGGAAATGCATGTTAGTTTAACTTAATATCTAACCTTTTCGGGAGGAAAAGTTAGGTATTAAATTAAACGTCTGAATAAAATTATGTATTGAAGAGTACAGCTTTTCGCATTTTTACCTTTTGAAGCGTAATAGTCAACTCAACACATATGAATTTTCTTTGCAAGTTTCCAGACATAAATTAATAAATAATATTTAGAAAATATTTTAATTATTTATATTTACTTAATATATATTTTATTTAACATTTATATAATTTTTTGATAACAAAAGCGAACAAAAGTTCCCATAAGTTAATGCAGCATGTATATTTTACTAAGATGTTTTAACCGCGAAGGATATCTTCTGGTCAGACGCATGTAACAATAGGATCACTCCGTATGTGCAAATTGCACAGGAATGAGTCTGCAAGCGAAAGCAACTACATGCCACAGGGAAAAGGTCATAGCTTGTAAGTACCTCATAGGAATGACAAAGTATCACGTCGACCTCATATCCGGTGTCTGTGGCTCGACGACTGGTGTTACTGAAGTAGTCAACGCCTTGCGGCAGTGGATCGATCTGCACAAACACATCCGGTTGGTTTCTGCTGGAGCTGTTTCGGAAAGCCGCGTTCTGTCTGTCCGATCACACGCGACACGATCGGAAATTGTACTATAAGCGAAGGGGGCTACTAGTGAACATATATATTTGCTGTTGGCCGATCGAATGACATGGTCTCCGTAACCAGTACTATAGGTATTATTTATTCACTTTATACAGTACCGGCGCATATAGTTCTACCTCCTATTCTGATGGAGGAGGCAATTATGCCGTGGATTGTTATTAACTCTTTTGTTAAGAAAAGTTAGATAATAAATTAATATTTAGATATAATTAACTAATATTTATTAGTACTTTTTCCTATTTTTTATGGATTGTGTTTGGTGTTTTTTATAACTCAAGATTATTATTCTTATTAATGTTTACAGAAAATTATTTTTATAATCAAAGAATTTCTATATAATGTTTATAATTTCTTCAAAAGAAAAAAACACCTAAAGTTCTCTGAAGTTTATTTAGCATGCATATTCACTTGAAACATGAATATTATTCATTTCTTCCATCTTTAGACGGAGGAGGTAAATATACTAATTTATCACCTAAAAGATTAATGAATGTGTATGCTTTGGCACCCTTGTAACTTATACTCTTGGAAGGATATCTTTTCTCTCTAGGTTTATGGGTTAAGATCTTGTTGTATCATAAGATGCAAAAAGTATATCTAGGAATACGTAAGACATCTAGCTGTGGAAAGTGAATAAGACCGAGAAACACTAATAGCAATGTAAGAGTGCAATCTTCTAATCTAAAATTTTATTCTTTACTACTGTTAATTATTAACAGAGCTTACAAATAGATCCAATAGACTATGGTTTTTACACAAGTTCCTAAAGCTATAAACCTAACGCTATCACTACGTAGCCTCTAAAAAAATTAAATCCAACAATACCCAATATTTCTCCAACATACTCATGTGGAAGAAGTTATTTCACTTCTAAGTTGACAATCTTCAATCTCTAAACTTCCCGAATTTTTTTATCAAAATCCAAAACTAAGAAGCCACATACACGGCTCGTGAAAACCGATTCCAATGATACTCTTTGTGTCCCAAACAGACACTCAAGTAAAACATTATAATGTTTTAAACTTTTCGGGTCTAAAATCTTTCCTCCGCTCGGAATTCCACGAGCTCTTGCAAAGATTTGGTGACTCGACCCTGAGACTCCTTAATAACTTAAACGTTAGTAGTTTATGTTTTTAGAAGCTAGAAACAACGAAACAATAGTTTCGGAATCAACAGACCTCAAGGGAATCATATATGAGCTCACCATAGATAGATCATCGACTGCATCCCAAGGAGAAGGAACGAAAAAAGTACACAATAAGGATCAAGCAGTACGCTGTTGTTCCAACTTGACAAGTCTTTATTATCATTAACGTGCTCCAAGTTTCAACGTTCTTTCAAAGTCGATGAGGCAGACAACACTTTCCTTGTGAGAGGTATTTACATTTCCACTCAGTAACAATACTAACAACCCTAGTAACAATATTGTTCTCAACTGCACTCGGAGTTTGACTCAAGATGTGTACGACTAGTCTACAATCAAGTTAAAGTAATTTAAAAGTGTAAATTCCTAGCAGTGATGACAAAGTTGAGATAGTAGAAGACAGTGATAAATGAAAACATCTTGGAGTGAACTTCGTACACGAAAATCATAAGACATTCGGTGAATTAAAGTATATGCTCTTAACTTTCACAAAGAATATACTTTTATTATTACTGTAATATTTCTTACTCCACACTCGTCTATAGTGTGCAATAAGAAAAATCTTGTATCCCCATAGTGAATGGGACTCACATAGATTGGACAAGCTGAATTGTTGACTTTGTCCTCAGAAGAATGTACTGAGTGAACAACCTTTTGATGTGGTAGATCTTCGTGGTTGACGAGATTTCACAAGGGAAAAAGAAAATAATATAATACACAAGTGAGCAAAACCTCCCCATGGAATATTGATACAAGGCTTGACACAAAACCATAGAAACACTAATTATGTTTAATTATGTTTAACAAGTTGCTCCAACTTTTCAAGTAGGGAGGTCTGACTCTTCATCGGTCGAGTTAAAGATATACCATCTGTCTAATATATGAAGGAAAGTACCTCACTCTCTTTTGTAAAATTTATCTACAACATAATGTTGATCCTGCATTGCACATAAATGATGTCTATCCTAACGGTGAAGTAGGCTATTATAATTCTCCAATGAGTTTCCATCACATTCTGCTACAAACTCAATAGGTAAACTTCGGATCAGATGAAGACATCTGATGTTCTCAATTGCGAGAAAAAAGAATATAAAAAAAATCTATATCTGAGATCAGAGAGCTATATGTTTCAAGAGAAATGTTACATTACTAATATAAGAATCAGTCATCAGATCTACAATAACTACGTTCAATATGACAATAACAAATATGTAATCTCTCATAGTTGAAATATAAATCTATTCATCATCGAGAGGAATGTAATCTCCTTTTCCACATAAAGATTCGTCTTTCTCATGAAGAAAAGTATAGCGTCTCATACATGGTGTCATGCTTTACAATGATCTCTCGTTCATGTGTACATCAAAAAGTATTTCCTTTGATAAAGATAGCATAACCATAGTTACAATTCGAGATAACTACAGTCAAAGACTATGAGAGACATAATAAAAAGAAGATCACTATAATGTAAGATGCTGGTGCGATTAACAGTCAAGTCGAAAAAATCTTAGCACTAAGTCAAGCATCCACATCCTTGCAAGGACAAAGATCAGATATAATTATTCTATTATTGTATGATATGAAAGTCTTTCTGACTGGAGACGAGTGAGCACAATAAGTGATTCAAAATAATGGCTAAAATTCATTTAGAGTGAAATATCTCACCTAACAAGGACTTAAAAATTAAAAGAAATAGTCTTCAAAGATGAAGTTGGAATAAATAATAATCTCTACATTGACTTTACATGTAGAGCAAAGAGCCAAGGACCTATCCCCTGTATGCACCACAAAATTTTGCAATAGTGAAGCATGAGTTATCGTTAAAGATTGGTCAAGTAAGGCCCATCTACCAAAAAAGCCAACAGGGCAAAAACAGTAGAGACTAGAAGACCTAACTCCACCATACATATGATCCCTGAACTCAAGCAAGAGTCATCAATTCTCCAAAACCTTTTCCAAATCCAATATCTCCACGTTCAGAATCAGAGCTCAGTCTGTTAGATACATTGATATATATTATCCACGTACAACTTACAGATATCTGATTCTACTCTTATCAATTTCCGTGCGTTACATGACAATGCGTTACAACTGCAGTTCAACTGGACAATCTAGATTCATGCACACTCGCACGACATCAATTAACAAGAGTAAAGTTAACTCAAAGTGTGTGCAGGATGAACAGTCGAGAAACATATCACCTACAACAGCAGGAATAAACTCCCATACTAGTAGAAGAACTGGAACTGTCTGCTCACTCAGTTCTTGACACGAGTCGTCGGGCATAAGTAACAAGTACTAAGAAAAACATCCAATACAAGAAGGAGGGATAGTGACTGTAGGTCAGTGCACACTGCACATGCTACCGAGTCAGCTGTGCTTGTCCACCGACGATGCGTTGACCTGTAGGCATCCTATCGGCCGGAGGTTTCTCCCGTGGTCCTCTCCGGTGGAATCAAATGACCTTTGACCTCCATACGTGTGTGGAGGGAGAAGAGGAAAGGAAGACGTAGATCGGCGGTAACACCGATAACAGTAATTACAGTACGTAATCAAAACACCAGTGATAGATTATGTTCCAAGTTAAAACTGAAAGAAGTCACCGCCACCAAAGCAGCTTAAGACCTGCACTGGTTGGAACGTGATCCAAGTGACTGGGCACGCGTACAACTTTGACTGTGAAGTAGTTTCCTCTGTCGTCCCCGGCCAGTTTTTGCGCAGGTTTAGATGGAAGTTTCTCTTGCAGCTCTGACACGTTGTGGACCGTAGCACGAGTTATAAGCTCTGTGGTCCTCCGTTTCTCTCTGGACATCTCCTCCATAACGTGCTTACGCCTCGCCATTCCCGTCTAGCTCATCTAGTCGCATATTAGCTTATCGGTAAAACCCGCGCTGAGTTGATACGAGTTGCTCCCGTGACTATCACACGAGCAGGAATCATCGTAACGGATTTCTGGCATTCATTCTATGTGGATACTAATCTAGCGTCGATTCGACTCCACATAACGAGCGTATCAAATTCTTCAGTGGCTCACCTGCACGAGAAATAATCTGGCCACTTTCAGGAGCGCTCAACTTCATGCTTTAGCTGTCAGAGTTCCAAGTTATATGCATGAGGACCGACAGCGGAAAACCACCAGCGATGACAAGCTCAAGCTCCAGCGGGCGCATGGATCGGGTACAAGAAATTGATCTGTCGGTCGCTTTGTGCGATGACGCGAATGAGGATGTTCAAGACATGGCTGCCTCGGATCAGCGGCCTTCCAGTCCAATTACGACGCAGTACTTGCAGTTGTCTTCGGATAGTGCTTCCAAGCAGCGGTTCTCGGAATCGGCACCATTGGCATCACGTTTTAGAGAGGACGAAGCGGTAAGACTTGCCAATATGAAAATCAGACCTATTGAATATCTAGACAACGAGCTGGCCATGGTGCCACATACATGGAGTTTGCACGGATGCATGAGTACTTCTTGTAACTGGCCGGGAATAGCAAGATTTGTTTTTCTCCTCCCTTGACTGCCTACGGATGGAAAGAAACTTCTACTCGGGCCATCATAGACTGTAACATAATTGTTCACTCTATGCTCGTCGATAGGCAAAAAAGATTAGTACTGTCTATCCAAGTTCGATGATCACCGATCAAGGCTTCTGCAAGGGAGAAGCGTTAGGCGGCGACATTGGATTAATGAAACCGTGCACCTGTAGAGCGGAAAGGTTGGGAAATCAGTTCCTGTCGGGTACAAGCTTAAGGTGGAGAGATTAACGTACTAGAGAGCAGTAAGAGTGAGGAATACTTTCGCGCGTATACGGCCGGTTAATTCCTATCTGACTTCTCGTTGCAATGCATTTATCTCAGAATGGTCTTCGTCTTCGCACTAAAAACTGCAATGACCGTTCATCTGTCGAGGATGGCTCTCCACCTCCCTCTGCCAAGAGATCTGCTACCCCTGATGAACCGGAGATTCGCGACCAGGTACACGAAGTTTGTTCGCCCCTGGTTTACATGTGTTTCCAGTGAGGAGCCGAGCAAAATATGTCTGAGTTGTGAAAAGAGATGTGGAACCTTATCGAATTAGTCCCTCTGCGCTTCTGGCTCTTTTCTGATATGTGGTTTCGAAATCCGGATGGTTCGAGCAGTTAAGACTGGCGCAAATGGAGGTAGCTCGAATGGGGGAGGAGAACGAACAGATGAAGCGAATGATCAAAGCTTTGACAGTGGAGTATCAAACGCTTCAAGTGCACATGCTCTCGCTTATGAAGCGGCACGAGTTGAGTCTGCAGTCGGGTCCTGCAGTAACTCAGGTACCGTTCCGCTGCTGTTTTTAACATCACCGTGCTTGCTGAGATTTGATGTATGTCTTCTAACTTAGGCAACGGCTTGTTCAAAGCACGCCATAAATCTAGAGTTGCGTTACTTACGGGCGTCATCGTGATCGTCTCAGGCAGTTGCACTCCCGAGGGAGAATGAGGGTGATTTTAGACCACGACAGTTGGAGCCCGAGTCCAGAACAGCTGCAGACTTCTTCCCGGTAACATCGTCTCAGTCTCAAGGGGTGTCGTCCCGTAACACGATATCGATATCCTCGTTCGGTGACGGCCATGGTTCAGATGAGAGAGAAGATTCTCGCGAGACAGGAACGGAGAAAGTTTTCCCGAGGGTGGTTGGTCCAAGGGGTAGGGAATCTCCTGAGACCCAGACCCCTGATAGATCTGAGAACAGTCGTCATCGAGACGGACTGATTCCGCGTGCTTCTTCTCCGAGGGATGTGGAGGAAGTTGGAGGGTCTGAACATACCGCAGAAGAATCACCTCGTCGAGAGAGGGACGAGAGCAGTTCCGTACCTACGGCCGGCTGGGCCCAAAACAAGCGTATGAAAACTGGGCCAACGATGCATGATCCTTCAGGACGAAACGCCAGGGTTTCAGTCCGAGCTCGATCAGACGCTACCACTGTAGGTGTTACTTTTCTCACCTTATCATCCTGCAGGATGCTTATTTGCATATATTTAACATGGATCCGATGTAGCTTTTCCTCGTAGGAGAAACTGCAGCTTCATAAGTAGCTAGAAGTGTCGAGCTCCTTACGGACGGTTTTTAACATCTATTTCCGATTTGAACGTTTCAGCTCAACGACGGGTGTCAGTGGAGAAAGTACGGGCAAAAGATGGCCAAGGGCAACCCGTGCCCTCGTGCCTACTACCGATGCACAGTTGCTCCAGGTTGCCCAGTACGCAAGCAGGTGTGTACTCCCGGACGAGCAGTTTTTATAATTAGCTAGGATCATCTCGTAGAATCGCTGATACTTCGGTATGTTACTTTCTCCATGGCTAGGCTCGGATCCGGCTATTTAATTTATCAAGCTTAGCATGTAACACGATTTGCTTGAAAGCATACTGATACAAATTTTGTTCAATCTGTAGGTGCAACGATGCGCCGATGATAGATCGATTCTCATAACAACGTATGAGGGTACGCATAATCACCCACTGCCGCCAGCGGCATCCGCCATGGCTTCCACGACATCTGCGGCCGCCAACATGCTTCTGTCAGGATCTACATCCAGCAACGAGATGGCCGAGGCGAACGCAACTGCGTACAGTCTAGCTTCTCGCACAGCACCCATTATATCCGCGTCGACTCCGTTCCCAACGATCACTCTAGACTTGACGCATAATACAGCTTCTGCTCAACAAATGCGCATGGCTGGGGGTAACGCGTTTCAAGTACCTTACTCATTTACCTCATCGTCGCCTGGATTGCAAATGCACAGCCCTACCATGTTAACTGCTGTCCAGTCAGGAGGCTACTACTCACAACCGGTGGCTGAACAATCTTCCGGAGCGTTTCAAGTCTACTCCAATCCAGCTGCTATGCTCCAGCAACAGCAACAGAGCTGCCAGACGAGCGGGCCGCAGTTTCTTGCCGAGACTGTTAGTGCAGCTACCGCAGCAATCACATCAGATCCGAACTTCACCGCAGCTTTGGCGGCTGCGATCACTTCCATCATTAGCTCTCAAGCAAATCCGGTAATGGGAGCAAGCAACTCTAACATCACTGAAGCGCTCCGAGGAATTGGTTTGCCAATCTCTGCTGCGAGGAAGGATTGAAGTAGGAAAGAGTTGTAAATTACTAACGACATAAGTTTCATGAGTTCCTCCCAGTACGAGCCATCCTCTTGCATGGAAAGTTGCTGTCAATGTCGAGATGTTAACTTGCACAATTCGTGGTAGTTTCTAATCATGGGATGGAACGTGATGGAAGAGGGGCAGGTTAATAGTATATACAGGAATTCGTTAACTTCGATGTCCATAGATTTTGACACCCCTTGAAAAGGCTAAACCGGAGCATTCTTTTGGACTTTCAGAGCACAGACCGTTTTCATTTACGGTCTATTTGTACATTAGTTGTAAATCAGGTCCGAATCCAAACATTGTTGAGACAAAGCCAAGCGACAGATTGCTGGGCACCTGCAACGTTTACTAAAAGGTAGCGCGGATCCATTATCCTTTCTGTGGAAGCTTGTAATTTTAGTTTCAGTAAGGAGGGTTCCACGATCACTGATCCAGTAGAGACAGCATTGGGCAATGATCATTGTTTTGATAAGAGGCAAGTAGCCTACCGAGTACGAATAAAGAGAACATAAATGCCAAATGTTGGAACTTGAACTCTATACGTGACCCGAGCTGAAAATCGACTCTAGTACTCCCAAGAGGTTTTCCACTCTTGTGCGGTATGAATTATACTGCTGGGGTACATGTAATCCACAGAAGTTTCCGAATGTAAATAGTTCATGTGTTGACATTCTGATTGATATAGATGATACTTATGTAATAATTATAAGGTGATACTATCATCGTATCGGAATTTCTCCTCAGCATTTGAATTAAGTGTCGAATGTAAACTGCTTGTCTGTTTAGCATGCCGCAGATTGCAAGTGAATTGGTTGGTATGTATTGCTCGTTAAATCGTATCATACACTGGTAATCAAGCTCGAGTAAACTAAGAAGCTTTTCTGTAAAGTAGCGTGCACAGAGTACTTGACGTCACATGGGCAGTAGTTCGCTTGCTGACAGGCTGATCGATGGAACTCCTGTATGTGTATAAAGATATATTTATAGCTAGATGAGTTTTCTGCATCATCTCATCCGGATTGCTTATCGGCTTCAAGAAGTTTGTCGATAAGCAGCTCGCCTGTTTGACATGTCGATCATGATTGCTGTAGTTTGAGCGTTTCCTGTACCATCCCAGAGATTCCTCATCAGCTTCAAGTTTAGTTCGTAATGGGTACCTTGCTAACCCGTACCACACGTCGGTAATCATGCTGCAGTGAAGAGACATTCCTGTGAAATAGAGTGCACAGACTACTTGACGTGCATGAGAGTGAAACTAGCTATTAATTCTGTATCACACGGTGGCTGACATGTATATGCATGATGAGGAACATCTTACCGAATTGTGTAGCTAGGAAGGTGGGTACCGGAGCCTTCTTACCGAATTGTGTAGAAAGGTGGGTACCAGACTCTTAAAGGGAGGTTGAACTGTTTCTTGTACACCACGTGCACGTATCTGCTCGCTAAACTAAGAAGGCGTTCACCGTTATGCCTTCGTGCTCATGTATTTTCCATACTTTTAATTTATCTTAAATAGACTGTTCATAACAGTGGTCTTACGAAGTTGACCATGTAATGAGACCAGGTGGACCCTCCTGAAGACCAGAAATTGGTCGTCTCCTCACTGTTCTAGATCGACAAGGAGGAAAGTAAGAGTCGTGAAAGATGATACGAAAGGCAATGAATTTTCGATGTTCGCTAGAAAGTTTGTACTATATATCCCTTGCCAGCCTCATTCGAGAGAGGCCACGCAGCTGAATCTAGACAATACTGATCTGGAGGCTCGAGCTATGACTGATCATGTGTCCCTCTCTTTACGAAATAAGTCAAAAGGTGTTGTGTCCTTATACGTCGTCTTTCTTGGCACTACTTGTATTTAGACTCATATCATGTTTAAAGAGATGACATTTGCTCTGTCTGTATGATTGCATACGACATCCTTTAATAGCTTCTACGCAGAGCAGGTCAAAGGTTACCGTACAATAATGAGAACCAAAGCTTCGGTCGGTGAACACACGACGGACGCTTTTGACTATGTCACTGAACGCTTATGGTTTGAGCTTCAAATGTGAACTGGTGTACACCAGAAAAACTTCCGCTATCGTATGAGTGTTAAACTGCAGAAATCGTCTTTGGCAGAACATTTTTGGAGTTCACCGTACAGACCTGATAGATATCCTTGTGCTTGGGTTGATATCCTTGTACAACCACATTGAATCTGCAGCGTTTGGTAATTCAAAGTCAACGTCAAGCATGCACACAGTGGAAGAGTACCTAGCTGCTGTACATGTCTTCCCTTCAAATGTGCAGTAGCGATCGAAGCGGGAAGACTGACTATATCACGTGCTAAGTCAAAGGTAGTAGAAAATTCTTCTCCTCTTTGATCACGTGTATCAACCTTACTGTAAACTTGCCCGATTAAAATAGAAGTGAACATCCAGTTTAATGAAGTCCAACATGTTGACGACGCCAAGCCACTGACAACAATATGGCTAGCTAACTTATACTTCTGTTCGTGTAAGTCTTCCCATCTTGACTGGGGCGCTACCGCATGTCGATCACTTGCACCAATATAACAAAAGTTGCGACGATCGTCTTTTAGTCCTAGCTACAGTCGACAAGACACCGAGGAGACATTGCATAATATAGGTTTGCTAATTTATTCATACTGCAGCATCAAGACTGAGCCGTGTTCAGGTTGTGGAACAGGTAGCGGCGCACGCTTTCCCTCGATGAAGTTATAATTAGGGTTTGGCTAGCAGAAGAAAGGTCTTATGATTAGCTGCGTACGCATATATACCACTCTGTTTGATTCAGACTCACACGGCGTCGAGTTACTTGTCAGAGTAAGCCACAGTTGCAGTGGTAATTCAAGATGGAGGCAGCTCACATGGAAGCCGAATCAGACTACCACTGCACGTAGATTCCTTGCCAGATTTAGAAAAAGGGCTCGTCAGCTCTCTGGATACGACATGTGAATCACTCCTGCACCCGGCAGACTGGGCAGTACATAAACATAGTACCGAAAGTTCATTGTCTTCAAAGTTGACACTAGGAGGAAAGGATTTGACAACAAGCCACATAATTTGCGGTGAGGTTTGTGGACACGTACTAATCTTGAGGTCCTGCCTACCGGCAATCAAGGGAAGTCTTTTGTGCTCGTTTGTCAGTCGCGCCGCAAAGTTGACCACGCCGAGAAAGTTAGACCTGTTACGGGACCAGTCCAGACTCCAAAACTCTGATAAGAATGGGATCGTCGTCTCCCCCAGCTCTTATTCCCCCCAGCCTAAGACAAATGGACTTTCGTCAGAGAAAAGCACCGCCTTCTTAGGTCACAGGAGTCTTCTTAACCACTTCTTACGGGGAAGTGTAGGGGCACTTTCTCTTAATTTATATTTAGCGGCCCTTCTCGTTTTTACGGAGCAGTTGGGTAAAACAACCAAACAGAGTCACGTTTTTGGTAGTTCGCAGAAAATATTTGCACTTTGTTACCTTTTCACTCCGGGCAAGGGCAACATCGTCCGGCTGCAGAAAGCCCCACGGCGAGAAGAGGACTAACCAATGGCGTCGCGGGTCTAACCCGCTTCTTACTAGTACTTGACAAAAAGAAGAAAAGAGACCTTTTCCTTAGTAGTTATGAGTGCTTTCACTAAGGCTATTCCTGTCTCACATAAGACAGGAATAATGTCTCCATCCGTTGGCTATCCATTGCGTCGCGTGTTTTCCTCACATAAGAGATTCTGGGTTCTCCTGATGCAGATGACCAGTTTTGAGTATCGGGACCGGCCCCAGTGGTCGCGGAGAAATTTTGGACTTATCGGAAAATATCGGAAGTAATCATCGGTACCGGTTTTTCATCACAGTTATTTTGTCGTTATATGTTAATTTCCCCGGTTGATCAGGATGCCAACACGACTTTTCGTATTTTAGCCGGTTGAGAATGCAAAGAACTCTGGTTAGCCCCAAGCAACCATTAGCGTTTAGGCAACCCAACCATTAGCGTGTCTCATGTTCACTACAATGCTTCCATATTTTATAGTGTCAATGACACTAATTCGGCAATTTGGAAGGTATTTTGAGATACATGCAGTTTTTACGCCATATATAAAAATTATAAATATATAAATATATTAGTTATGGATATGCTATTGATATCTAGATTTAAATACTAGGGGTAGAAGTTTTCAAATCTTATTAGTTTGTAGTCGAGAACTCTTTAAGAAAAATGTGGGTGGTTAAGAAGTAATTCATTTTTTATTTTAGACAATTTTTTTATCCTCTTTGTTCAGCTGGGAAAGTTAATTCGGATGAATTCAAAAAGTAAAATTTTGAAGAGCGAAGATGAGTACGTGAGAAAAGTTTCTCCTGTCTGAGAGTTCATGATCGGACTTGACCAAGAAAGAGAAAGGAACAAAAAGAACGAGAGAAAAGAATAAAAGAGTGGAAAGGAAAAGAGGAAAGAGCGAAAGGAAATTTGAAGGAGAAAGGAAGTAGAGAAGCAGCTTTGGGGGAGTGGTTACTCTTTCTACCTTTCATTACTTTTTCTTTATTTATAGAACATCAAGATGATATGATATTTTATGTACAACATGTGGGTTCAAGTCGTGTTAATTATTCTTTATTCTGTAATTAAAATCTTAAATAAATAAATAAATTGATTAAATCAATCATGTTAATCTGACAAAATTTCATATTACATCTAGATTCTAAATAATGTCACTCTTATTAATTTGCATTTACACTATTTAGATATACACACTAAATACGGAAGACAGTAAAAGTACGAGGTAGGCACATGAAGGTGGAAAGGGACTCATCCTCTCTTACGAAAAGGCAAGTCTAAGTAGATATAGGGCTTGATTATGAAATCCAGTGTTCGGACCTAATGCATGGTTTTACATAGTATTAAAAGAACTACGGAGTCGGAGAAAGAACACCCCAAGAAACTTTTACAGACGAGAAAATAAATACACATGTGTGATAGATGGTACTCAGACTATTCTGAAAGGGTTGCTCATATATTTCTATCGTTTTAATTTTTGATTCAGAGACGTAATCTGAAGGAGTATTCAAGTGTAAATAGTCTTACAAAGAACACTCGCAATTAGAAGAATAATTAATTAATTAAGAATGCAATTTCACGAAGACGAATTCAATTTATGACTGTACATACTTGGTTTAACTGGGTAATCATCAACAGTTAGACCTTTAGTGTTTTCTAACCACTAAGTGAAGAACAGGAGAGTCTAGAATGAAACCATACAAAAAGTGACCAAGTACAGGATTACATACAATTTGGAACTTGTATTATAGACAATATAAACGCATAAAAATGTATGCCAATGTAATACGTTAATTTATGGCAAAAACAGGTCTCTTGCAATTAAGTTAAATAACTTCACTCATTATGGACTCAGGAGCTGTTTTCATAATCTTAATTACTGTCAATTTATCTCATTCACATTGTGCAGACAAAGCGGCCGCTAAAGTCTATATCTTAATTTGCGATAACTGGCTTGAGAAGATTTTTGTTGTCTTATATTATTACATAAAGAGAATCCATAGATTTTGCTTGATCGGACCTCACACTTGAGGCTTCTACAGTTAACAGAGTTGACCTGGAGATTGCCATCTCATGCCATAAAATGCCATCTCATCCGTTAAGGTTAATTCATCCTAGTTAATTTATTGAGAATTGAGAATAGGTTTATGACACATGACTAAGTGTTTATGTGTAAATAAATTCTATTCTCTAATACCAACCTCCCACGCAACAATCCTACTGGCGTGGCTGTCAGTTCAAGCTTAAGCAAATTTCTGGTTACTTTGTACATGTGACAATTAGAAGGGGAGATAACTGCAGTGAATGAGTCTTCAGCATGTACCTGTGATTCGACATGTACAGCACGCAAATGTTGCAACCTGAATTCGAGGATGCTCGTCGCCCAGAAGCTCGAGGCTTGCAACAAGGCTTCATGCATCGTCACACTGCAACTGATCATGAACCTCTTGAGCTGCAATGCCGATGTTCCGAGTTCAGGTTAACGTTCAAGTACTCTTGGCCTGATTCTGTAACTAGTCCAAGTGCTTATTGTGACGCACATCGGCATCCTGCATTGCGCATGCGCATAGACATCCTCATAATATTATGCTTCACTTCCGTGAGACGTGCAGCCATATATATCCAGGCTGGTACCTGACCTATAATGTGGGCTCCAAGTATATATCGGAGAGAATTGACAAAAGCTCTGCTGGGAACTTTTCATTTGAAAAGAATTCAGATTGCATTTCAGATCATGGATTGAATCAGGAAGTGATTGCTCGTGACGACCAGCAAAACTTGTACATGTGCATCTTTCTAGATCTGTGTTTCTCTGTACGTAGACTAAATACAAAGATATAGATTCATACACAATATTTTAACTAGTAGTCGACAATAGGTATGTAACTTCTCATTATCATCTTGTCAAGAATCTTTAGATCACATCCTTTGCAGTAACTTGGCATGTTCTCATGCGCTGACTTCAGATAGACCCACGTTGGTGATTACGTGATAAGGTGTAAGTTTAGTATAGACTTGATCTGTGCTTGGCACGGCGCTTAGTGCATATTAATATAGTATACGGCGTCGGTGTTTAGACCTTATCTGATATTGAGACAAAGATGTATAAAGCTGAACACTGTCGTGTGTTTCAGTAACTGTTCAATATACACTAGAGTGTGTTGTCCCTCCTGAAACGATTATTCCCAAGTTGGTATCAGAGCGTGGTTACTTCAGGAGGAACTTGATCAGTTCATTCGACTGCAGAAGATGTCTTCTGACAATCAACCTTTAGTAGATTCTGTCACCACCTCTGGCATTGATAAACTGGATGGTAGTAATTATCATTCATGGAAGTTTGAAATGCGCATGTTACTCTTACAACGTGGCTTGTGAGGATATGTTACTGGTGATGAGAAGAAGTCTACTGCACAAAGGGATGCTGCGACGTGGATTAAAAGAGATGGTAGTGCTCTCGGGACGATAGCATGGTGTGTGAAGAAGACTCTTCATAGCCATCTCGAACACGTCAAGACTTCTGGAGAAGCTTGGGAAGTTCTCAAACAAGCTTTTGAGTCTTCTGATGCAGTCAACAAAATGTTCCTCCGGAAGAAATTCTGAGATTTATCTATGAGTGAAGACCAAGACATAATGTCTCATTTACGTGACTTCAGGTCTTTAGTTACTCAACTAAAGGCCATTGGAGAAACTTTTAGTGAAGAGGATAACGTCTTACAGTTGCTGATGAGTCTTCCATCTTCCTGGGAGATGTTCATAATCTCCATCAGGCAACAACAGCGGACGTTAGATAAACTGTCAGGCACTTTGATGCTTGAAGAGTTGAGAAGGAGGCAACGGCCTGACTCGCACACTAGCTCGTCGAATTCTTCTGCATTTGTAGCCACAAAGGGAAAATTCAAAGCTGAAAAGAAGTCAAAAGCACCTGGTACATCTTCTTCACATTCGGATGAGAAGAAGAATTCAAGGTTTAAGAATGATAGAAGACCGAAGCCACGGACGACATGTCACATATGCAAAGATCCTAGTCACTGGGCAGACACTTGTCCACAAAGATCAGCAAGGAAAGCAGGAAGGGCTGCTGAACAAGGGGAGGACCAGATCAAGAATCCAAGTGCTGCATTCGTCTTGGCATTATCAGCATCAGCTGAAGATTCTTCCCTTCATGATCAGTGTTGGTACCTGGATAGTGGTGCTACAGAAACAATGACGGGAGATAGAGAATCATTCTGCACCTATAAGATAATTTCTGGAGATCGGCGAGTGTCGTATGGCAACGACAGCTTTGGAAAGGTCTTTGGTGTCGGTGATGTTAAATTACAACTGCTGGGAGGAGGTACGTACTTGCTTAGGCAAGTACAACATGTCTCTAACCTATGCAGAAATCTAATATCTGTTGGTGCTATCTTTGACGTGGGAGATAAGATTGAGTTCACTCAATCTTTCTGTAGTTTGAAGAGCAGTGCAGGTGAACTGATCTGTAAAGGAAGTAGAAGTTCTACATCCTTAGGTTACGATCGGCTTTGGAAGCTGGAAGTCAAAACATGCAAGATGAACATGCATGTTCATGCTACTTCTACTGTAGAAAGCGTTGATACTTGGCATAGACGGTTAGGGCATCTTGGCAAGCAGAATTTGTTGCAGTTACTCAAGGGTAACCTTGTGTCTGGTGTGACGTGTGATCTTAAGAGAGATCTGATGTTCTGTGCGGATTGTGCATACGGTAAGCAGCATCGTATGCCTTTTCCAAAAGATGGAGGTACTCGAGCTAAAGAATTGCTGGGGCTAATCCACACTGATGTTTGCGGTCCAATGCAAACATCATCCATTGGAGGTGCCAAATATTTTGTCACATTCATAGATGATTTTTCCCGTTACGTGGTCGTTCATTTCATAAAGCACAAAAGTGAAGTATTCTCTAAGTTCATGCAGTTTAAGGCTTGGGTTGAACTGCAGACAGGCAAGAGAATCAAGCAGTTGCAGAGCTACAACCGAGGGGAGTATACATCACGACAATTTGAGGAGTTCTGCCTTGCAAATGGTATTGCCCGGCAATACACTATTCCTTATACGTCCCAACAGAACCCGGTGGCTGAAAGGAAGAATCGTACATTGGTGGAGACTGCACGTTGTTTGCTGAAAATGAGTTCGTTGTCAGACTCATTTTGGGGAGAAGCAGTTAATACGGCCACACACATTTCTAACAGAGTTTCAACCAAAGCCCTGGTTGGAGTGACTCCGTTGGAATGTTAGTCAGGGGTCAAGCCCTCGATTCAACATTTACGTGTATTTGGATGTCCAGCATACGTCCATGTACCAGGAGAGCTCCGTACCAAATGGGATTCTAAAAGCCAAAAGTGTGTGTTCGTGGGATACTGCGAGGAGTCAAAAGATTTTTGGTTATTCAACCAACAAACCAGAAAGATTGTACGTAGCAGGGACGTGCTATTCCATGAAGACTGGCTGAACGAGAAACCAGTAGGTCATGGGGCTTCAACTTCGAGTATTCAAGAAATGGCTCTCGTTCCTAATGATCCATTTTCAGAAGAGGATCTGATTGCTGAAGAAAATAATGGTGCATCAATCTCTGAACAGATTATATCTTCATCTGAATCATTCGGAGATCTGATGGACCATGATGAAGTCTGTGTAGTTGAAGAAGGAGTGATAGATTCCTCTTCAACGTCAAGAACTGATGAGAATCAGGGTGGACTTCAAAGAAGATACAACACTCGTAGTTGGAAACCTACGGAGAAGTATCTTTCTTACCTCCAATCAAGGAGACACACCACTTCAGACACAGCAAATACTGCCATTACTGTAGCCATGGTAATTGGGGACGCTGATGATCCATTATCAGTTCAGGAGGCAATGGAGTCAACTGAGAGCTGTAAGTGAGAAATGGCAATGAAGAGTGAATATAATTCACTTCTAGAGAATGAGACGTGGAGTCTAGCTGCACTACCTCCGGGACGTCATGCCATTGGGTCCAAGTGGGTGTTCAAGAAAAAATTCAATGCTGATGGAACGATTAGTCGTTATAGGGCTACACTCAGCGCTACGGGATCGATTATCATGAGACATTTTCTCCGGTAGTGAAACTCACCACCATACGTACTATGTTGACAATCGCTGCAGTGCTAGACTTGGAGGTTCACCAGTTAGACGTTGTGACAGCATTTTTAAATGGAGATCTGTCAGAAGATATCTTCATGGAGCAGCCCGAGCATTTTCATGTGAAAGGGAAGGAGCATCTGGTGTGTAAACTTCATAAAACCATATACGGATTGAAGCAATCTTCACGGATCTGGTATATGAAGTTTCATGCATTCCTGATTTCAAAGGGTTTTAAAAGAGGTTTAGCCGACACTAACCTCTACGTCAAGTATGTAGATCGTGATTGTGTTTACTTAACACTTTACGTCGATGATCTCATAATTGCATGCAGTAGTATAGATCTACTGAAAACTGTCAAGTGGGAGCTTTGTACTGCTTATAAGATGACAGATAATGGTGACATCCATTACATACTCAATATCCAAGTAAGTAGAGATCGTAGGTTACGACAGATTTGTCTAAGTCAAGCCAAGTACATTCACGATCTCCTACTTAGATTTGAAATGGATAACTGCAAACCAGTGTCCACTCCCATGGATACTGGATCAAAGCTTTCAGTTGAAATGAGTCCTACTTCAACTGAAGAAGAATCTGTCATGTCCTCAGTACCATACTGCAGCGCAGTTGGAAGTCTGATGTGGACTATGGTGACCACCAGATCAGATATTGGCTTTGCAGTGGGAGCTGTTGCTAAGTTCATGAGCAATCCAGGTCAAGGACATTGGAAAGCGGTAAAGAGGATCATTCTGTATTTGGCAGATACAGCAGACTTCCAATTGGTCTATTCAGATCCTGAAAACAGTAGGAAGGAGAAAGGCATTCCATATTATCCTGAGGTGATGAGATACTGTGACTCAGATTGGGGTGGAGATGTGGATTCAAGACGTTCTACGTCCGGATTTGTGTTCAAACTATCTGCAGGTACAGTGTCTTGGAGTTCAAAAAGACAAGTAGCAGCGGCGCTTTCATCAGCAGAAGCTGAGTACTACGCAGCAACACACTCAGCCAAGGAAGCCATATGGCTCAGAACTCTCTTGACTGATTTTGGATTTGGACCACAATCAGGTACTCTCATTTACACAGATAGTGAGAGTTGTATTGCAATGGCTAAAAATCCTAAATTTAATGCAAGATCAAAACATATAGCTATCCAGTATCACTTTATTAGGGATAAAGTTGAAGAAAAAGTTGTAAGTCTTTATCAGCTAGAAATATAGCTGATCTATTGACGAAAGCTTTACCTCGGGACAGTCATCATTCTCATGTAGATAATCTACGTTTACGCAAGACTGTTCATTAACTGGGAGTGTCAAGAATCTTTAGATCGCAGCCTTTGCAGTAACTTGGCATGTTCTCATGCGCTCACTCCAGATAGACCCACGTTGGTGATTACGTGATAAGGTGTAAGTTTAGTATAGACTTGATCTGTGCTTGGCACGGCGCTTAGTGCATATTAATATAGTATACGGCGTCGGTGTTTAGACCTTATCTGATATTGAGACGAAGATGTATAAAGCTGAACACTGTCGTGTGTTTCAGTAACTGTTCAATATACACTAGAGTGTGTTGTCCCTCCTGAAACGATTATTTCCAAGTTCATCTGTGACGCGTAAATTGATCACGAAGTGGTCTTTTAATCTCTTTCAGTCAAGTACGTATAGAATTTCGTAAGCGCAAGTGTTGTCTGTCCGTCGTACGTCGACGACTTATTCCCTGAAGCTGATTGATCGAAGGCCGCATGACAGGTCTAGGTGGAACAGCTTCCTTAAGCTACAAAAAAGTAAGCGACTTGAATATTATAATTACAGGTGCCCGAAAATCAGCGTTAGGAATCCAGCTCCAAATGTTTCCACTAGGAGCTTTGAGTCAGGACTGCAGTGGCGATACGGGTAAACAGTGCTAATCAAATTCACTATAGCCTCTGCCAGTGACCAGTCAATGAAGCTAAGCTGAAATGTATTGCTGATTGGAAGTTCGAGACGTCGAACCGATCGAAGCTTAACTGAGAATATTAATCTCTGAGAGAGATGCAATTGCAATATATGGGAGGAGGCCCAGCTCAGTCCGTGACCTTACGAATACTTCCATACAACTTTATAGGTCATGAATTAAGTTGTATAAACTTTGTGACGACCACACGCACTAGTACTCAGTCTGAAGTGAAGATCACAAGAAGAAAAACGAAGCCTCAGGTAGCTTGGTAGCTACTGTCGGTTTGAAGTTGTCTAGGCTCTGATCTAGACCTACACGTCGTCGGCGTCTCAAACAAGGATCCACAACGACTTTTTACTACTCCGAGGAGGTAGCGCGAAGCAACTGCAAGCAAGCCCGCTTGACTGTGTCATGCTGCCACATATATAGAACAAGATCGATCGAGTACTAGTCTACGTACTGTGGAGTCCATATTCTATAATACGCATGCTTACCGTCAGCGTCAGCGGGAAATGCTAGCGCACCCACTTACTCACTGAGACAACTGTCAATGAGACTCCCCAAGTCCTGACCAACGTCAGTTTCGGTCTATTCAGGAATCAGGACCCTTGACGCCCATTCAACTGTTCATGCGATTTCCTGTGCAAAGTCAACGACTATGAGATCATTTGTTGGCTCATGTGGGTTGAATGACAATCATGGTGCAGTTGACAAGTCCATGCAGATACGAAAGTCAACGGATCTCCTGATCATGATGCCCCACTACTACTGGTGACCATGACGAGAACGCTAAGCTGTAGCTTGGACTGCAAGTAGCTAGAGGGGTGGGCAATATATCTCTCCGAACAAGCTGATCATCATATGAGAATCTAAGCGGAGACCTGTATCTACAGCTGCAGCAGGATTGCGCATCTTGTCTCCACTGTAAGTTCTGCGATCCGTGATGTATGCCGAGGAACCAAGTGGACAGGAGACCTTTCTGGTTTACTGCGCAAGCATAAATTCAGTAGGTCGGTTGCATTGGGAGAGAATATTAGTTAATGGAATAGAATGTGTGAAACGACTCTTTATCATGCGTACGCTGCAGTTGCAGTCTTGATCCTCGGATTCCATGGTTTGCACGTTCGACACAACGCAAGACTTAGTGTGCTCTTGACACTGTAATGGAAAAGCGGTATATTCTTTCGATTCGCACTGCTCTCAAGTTTGTTCTAGATACGAGCATACTTCTGAAACAGATTATAAGGCTTCGTAGCATTTCGAAGAATACCAACAATTGAGTGTACATGTACACTATGCTACTGCGAATCGTAACTATAAAACTACATAAAGTACTAGCTAGATCTAAATGTACATGTCAGAAAAGAATATTACTTAGAACGAATGTACATGTGTTAAACGAGTCCTTATGATCATGCTTGCGGTGCAGGCAGTTTTGATTCGGGGTTTCAGTCTATTGCACGTTCCACTACTGAAGATTTATATATTATTGTGGAGCAACTGTATATTCTTCATGCTGCTCTCCAGTTTGTTCTACGAGCTCCAGCATACTTCCAGCTTATGTACTAAAAGCTTCGTACGCGAAACGTTGCAAACAATACCGACAACTGAACGTAAGTACTCTAAAGTACTTTCCAGTTGACAATGTTGCAATTGTGTATGACCCCGCAATAGCACACTAGATCTATGCTATTCAACTAGTACGTACTACGTCGACATGGAGCTACACACCCTATAGCTACCAGTACGCAGCCTGTGTAGTGAGTTCCAGCTTAACCTGCTTACTTCAGTACGGTCCTCTAAATACATGCGAAACGTATAGTAACAGCAATCATGTGTCTATATAAACTGCTGATATATATTCAATTTGGCTAGTAGTACCAGCTAGAAAGCGAAGAGTCCCGTGCCCGCAACATGCTGGTTCAGATTCTCAGAATGAGTGCAGATCGAGGGAGAGGGAATCATTCCCTCTTCTCTCTTATACTCAGGGCACCGTTCACCTGTACATATCAAGTAAAGGTGAAAAGAGAAGGATCTAGAACAGTTCTGGATCTTCGGAATCGGGTTCTAATATACTATGAAACCTGGCGGTATACGTAGCTTAGGTTACTGGAACTCGAAGAGTTTTTGGCACAGTAGTACGTAGTACCTCTTTAATTTAGTATCATCAGTTGCCTCAAAAAACAGTTATTAAACCACTATCAAAGTAAAGAGTTATTAAATCATTATCAAGGATATATACGTACTTAGTTCAAGTTAGTTGTACCTTCAGGTTGACCTCGCGTTCTGTCTTGTTCATATTGCTTGTTACAGTAACTTATGAACATTTCCCACTTGAGTGCAACAAGCAGCTATCTGGCACGTGCACAAACAGTTCAGCGTCTTGTAAATATATACATACTGTAATCGAACTTAGAGTAATAGTATTCGGAGTTTAAAACATAGATTATGTCAACCAACCAAATTAATGTTTTTATTCTTTTTATGATGTTCTGGACAGCCGTAAGTACTAAGATCTATAAAATTTTGGACGCTCAAAAGTAGAAATTGAAGATCTAGACAATCTGATGATCTCAAATTGCCGATACAAACGAGACAATACATAACCCAAGTGGGAGTATGAAAGAGGGTATTATATTAAAAAACTAATGTCGTTTTACTTTTCAAATTGACCCTAAAGAATAAATAATTCGTTGAATCATATTTTTAATTTAGTTTATTTTATATAACTTTTAAATTTCATGTAGTGCATATTTTGAGAAAATATAAAACTGACAATCAATTATAATTAGACATCATGTACTAGAATTCAACCAAAATTTTACCTCGTTTCCTTGGGAAAACCTTAATTTCTCATAAATTGTCATCAAACAATATATATTAGATAAAATCTCTTCATATTTCAATCTCATGCACTTTATTAGATTTTTAATGTTACAAGTTTCTAATTAAAAACTAAAATTATCAGTTAGATAAGTTTCATTGTCCATTAACTTTCACTTCTTATGAATTCATCCCTAGTACAGCGATATTCTATATAGTTATTTAGAATAAGATTATTTGCATCAACCACTATTAATTAGCCTGAGGAAATACGAGTGTATTTTCCTTCCGGCGGATGCATGGCTACAGGTTCTTGGGATTGTTTGTTATCAAACACAAACTATGGAGCTTAGCTAAGTTATGAAATCACACCGTCCATACAATTGAAACCTGCATGTAACTTTGCAGTTGGGTGGAAGGAAGTAACTGAGAGTTGCAATGCCATGCTCAGCTGAGGCAGCTGATCATTTGGATCGGGAACAGGTTCATCAGTATGCACCTCTTAGACAACTCGAAACTTTAAGCTTGATCTTCGAAATTCATGCCAAAATCTGGTTATAAAACGAGCACAGGGGCATCGATCATTGATCAGCAATGGAATCCTGATGTGATTGGGATCGGAGGACACTTGTCAGTGGGGTTTTAACCCCTACAAATAACGAGAATGCTCTCGTCAGTACGTATTATGTACAATGATGTAACCTTTCTAATCTTATCTAAACCTGACAAACCGACGGAGCTATGGACTCAATTTCGGAAATATGTGTTGCGTACTGCTCCCCTAGCTAGCGGTAGAATCTTGAATGTTTGTATCTGATCTACTTCTCGAAATAAGGTTCTAAATTCTAGATGAAGTAATGTGAGCCGGCGAGAAAAGTTGATCTCTGAGCTCTCGCTAAAAGTAACCTGCACGCAATCTGATGATCCAAAACTGAGACTGAGAAAATCGGTATCAGTACTGTTACAGTAGAGGACATACGTGTGGATCATAATTGCGTTTGATTAACTGATTGAGAGGGTTTTCTGCCTTGGGAATTTGGCTGAGAAGGTTGTTGTTCAGATGCTTGATCATCATCACCACCTGAGATTGACATGACTGAACGGTTGAGGAAATTAGCGAGGGTTGTGCTGTGAGGATTCGGTTGACCCCTCAGAAGCATATCAGATGAAGAGGATCCTTGAATCTGCGGAGAGGCTGCGGTTCTTCTTTCTCCGGTCGGAAATTGAACGTTCACATTCTGAGGATTAGCCTGGGCACTGATCATGGATGTGATCGCAGCAGCCAAGGCAGCTGTGAAGTTGGGATCAGCAGTTATAGCAGCTGTGGCAGCACTTACGGTGTCGGCGAGAAGTTGAGGTCCACCGTTCGAATTCGCAGCCGCCTGCGTCTGGTACGCTGGTTGATTCGAGTAAGCTTGCATGACTCTTGCGTGATCTGCAGATAAGTACTGGGTCGACTGGAGTGGAGCCAACACGGTGGGGTTTCGCAGAGCCCAAGGACGAGCCCGTGGATTAGGTCCTGCGAAGGGGAAAGGTACTGGTATGGCACTGGCTCCACCTAAAGACAGCTGCGTCGACGTAGGATTCCTCGTCAAATCCAACGTAATGGTGGCAAACGGAGTCGAGCTTGACATCATGGCCGCGGAAGACGATGCCACACAGCTAGGGCCGATCGTCGATGGGTTGGAGTTGCTCACACGCACATCTTCTTCTGATGTGGAATTCGAACCGGAGAGAAGCATACAGGCAGCAGCGGAGGTGGTCGAGGCCATTGCGGTTGCAGCTGGTGGGAGGGCATGGTTGTGGGTGCCTTCGTATGTCGTGATCAGAATCGATCTATCATCAGCGCACCTTTGCACCTGCACGACCAATCAGAAGCGACTTCCTACTTCAGACGTTGCTGTTAGCCTGCCCTCGCAAGCGTTGACCGACCATGGTGTACTCTTTCGTCACACATTGCATGCAACATTAGTTGTCTTCACCTGCTTGGCTTTCCAAACATCTGAAACACGACCAGGTCTCGTTTCAACCTAGTATACTCTACGTCATATGGGCAAGGCCAAGTTGAAAGATTGGCCATAGATTCATGATCATATCTAGCATGGTACCAACGTACGTACTAACCTGCTTACGGACAGGGCAGCCCGGGGCGACAGTACAGCGGTAATAAGCTCGAGGACAAGGATTGCCCTTAGCCATTTTCTGTCCATACTTTCGCCATTGACATCCGTCGTTCATCTGCAGCGCCAGGCGGGAGAAAACGTTAAAATCCAATCAATCGATTAATTGGTAGGGTCAAATCGGGTAAAGCTGGCCAACTAAGGTAGACTCGTTGAATAATAAACAGCCAACAGTTTTGAACGAGCCACTTTCAGATGAGCAAGCAGAAGCAAGTTATCGCGATCGCCCTCTAACGACAATTCTGATCATCTGCTGGGGCCCATCATGAACATGAGTACTCCCATGCTTCACTTTCGGCTTTGGCGCGGTCTTCTCCCCTAAGCGAGGGACTGCCATTGCTTCTTCCCCCCCACAGCTTAGAGCCGCACAGTGAAATGGGACCGCCTCCGCCAAGGCATGTACTCTTTGAGCACAAGTTTACGTATATATATATATACATTGACTCTCTCAAAGCAGAAAGGCCCTGGTCGTACTCCAAGCTTTCCTCTGAAATTCCTGTTCTGCAAATAGTCTTCTGCTTACAGAACCTGTCCAGTGCTGGATTCCGAGAAGTCTTTCGATGAAATTATAACAGTTTCTGTAATATATATAATGCCCTCAGGTCCCAGCAGGCTGACAATATTTGGCTAGGGCTAGAACATCAGCGGGCTTCTCTGCTTAAGATCGTGCCAACCACATCCGGACTCAGTCTGTCGAAACTAGTGTTAAATTAGTTAAGCCGTGGCAGCATATGCATCCTGAGGTTTGATTCACACGAGAAGTAGGAGGCCGTGGTGGAGTCAGACACGATGATGTTCGGATTTCTGTTCACACCGTACCCTTCAAACTATTGACTTTCCTCCCACACTAATTGTATGCTTGCAAGTTACAGATGATCTCACCTTCAGGACTCACTTCCAAGATAATAAGCACCACCTGTTTCTAAGTATCCGATTTCTGGACAAAACGTCAGAAAAGAAGAGGAAGAGATAAAGTAGAAATCATTCACAACTGATCGAGGGACTTACAGTCGGGGCGTCAGATCTGGCCCGCACAGAAACACGGGCATGGCGGACCGTGGGATCGTGCATGGCGCCAGTCTTGAGGCGCTTATTAGGTGGCCATCCACCTGGTGGCGCGGAGCTGCTCTCCTCGCGTTCCCTCTCCTTGGTCTCGAGCTCTCGGGGAGGAGAGCCTTCCATCGCTGGTTCCGAACCCCCAGACTCATCCATGTCCCCTCCTAGTAGGCCTCCACCCCCTTCCAGATTGCGCATGATCGAACCTTCAGGTGTAATCGTGTTGGTAGATCGGTCCGGTGTGCTCCTCGCCATCGGATTGTCCGCGGGTGATCTTAGGTTAGCCCGAGAAATAGGAAAAGCTTGCTCCTCCGCCTGTGTTTCCATATCACGACCTTGATACTGAGATTCGTTGCAGTGGCCAGATCCAGCTACCGCATTTTTTAAGCTTGGCCTCATAGACTGTTGCGTCGATGCTGCAGAAATGTTACTTCCAGACGCTGCAGATGACCCATAATTGGTATTTTGAATCAGTGGACGACTTTGAGTTACTGCAGTCACATCATCTTCATTTTGGGCCATGACTGGAATCTACCATGCAAAAACAACATTATCAATGTTACCACCGTCACAAATGCGTAGGATGTGCACAGCTCTAATCCTCAGATTGAACTGTAGTTACAAGAATGTCAGTACTTCAGGATCCGAATATATCAGTTGCAACTTTAGAGGAGAATGTTCAACGCCACTGCCATACTTGTTCGCTGTGGATTCAGCACTCTAATACAATGCCGTACTTAACCGTTACACAGATATTTCAACCTTCCAATTTGATGACCTCTAGGTAATTAGTTGACAGTTACTTGCTTACGAACTGACCTTTACAAAAACTCCTTAGAATCTCCTTGCTGAGATACCGTGCTTTCTACGCACCGTTCAACTCACGAGTAGAACTTGGCACGTGGAATATTGCGCAACTCTGCTTTTGCTTGCAACTGGCATAGGAGTATATGTATGCCAGTAGAAACATGAAATCTATATGCTGGCATTCTGATGCTTACCCGAGGCATTGTGGCGGCTGGTCCAGGAACTGACTGAGAATTCAATTCTTGTTGCTGCATAAGTGATACCACGTGCACTTGCAGTGTTTGGTATTCACTGGACAGAGCGGCCAACATTCTTCTCATGCGCTCTTTCTCCTCTCCCATTCGAGCCATCTCCAAACGTGCCAGTCTAAGCTGCAAAAAGCAAAAGGAAGTATCTGCTGTTTAATCCGGTATCAAGTTTTGTTAGCTGGAAGAATATAGAGTTGGATGGTGAATCCCCATGACTTTAGAACGCAGATTAGTCACGTCCGCCTGTAGTGGGCTTTGCATACGTTTTCCTATCAATTACTGTAAATCTGCGTCACTATTCTCCTTCAGATAGCTAAGATCACCACAAAAATGTGAGTGATGAAGTTTAAGGTTATCCTCAAGGCTTTTGATTATCCATGTATGAATTCACGCCTTGCTCGAGAGGCGGCTGAGAAAGTGTCATGGTTAGACATTTGATTTCAGTCCTGCTACGAGAGCTCGAGGTTCACGTTGAAGCGTACGTAGTAAGAACTTCCAACAAGACGTCAGTATTTTCAGTGTCCATCCTCACGGTTTAAGTGAGCATGGTATATAAGAAGGGACATTATGGTAGCTTATATCTGATATCTGATCTAGCCATGGTCAATATCAGGAACTTGATGAGCAATCGATTCCGAAGATTCGTAACAACAGTGAATCTAAAGTTCTATTCTCCACAAAGTGTCCAGATGAGCATTCCCGCTGACGATGTGGAAGTGCTCATTTAGCTCGAGCTGATAGCCACGCTATCATCATGGCCATTGATGGACATTCTGTCTATTAGCACGTCGCCTTAAACCGGAACTATACCAGAACTAAGTGAACTGAGCCTTTGAATATGTTGTCAGTGTATGAACGCTAGCTGCAGCCATGCTATCGGTAGGTATTATCAGTTGTTGCCAGTGATCAGATCGAAGTCTTGAAACGAGTCTCTCGCTCAGCCTACTAGTTCTGTTATCTGATCGTGAACAAGAACACATAGTTAACGTTGTCGCTGACTAGACGGTGTGAAATGGAAATCCACTGAACCAGTCCAGGCACTAAAAGTTCTGTTTTTATGCCTCGAACTTATCCAGCTCAATTCGGAGTGTCGGGAGCCCGTAAAGATCATGATCAGCACATTTGAAAGGAAGTCGATCGCGAGGAACAGTTACTATGGAGTAGTGATTACCTGACGACGGAATTCCGACTCCACGATAGTATTCATCTGCTCGCGACTAGGTGAACTTGGCGGGGACCCGTCCTCCACAGTTGATCGCTCGTTGCATCCGTTCGTCGCCAGCCGAAGCCGATTCTGCGGAAGAGAATATATATCATTAAAATCCAGCTTGTCCAGCTTCATTCCCAGTTATACTGGTGTTCAAAACCTCATGATCGATCAAGAACGCGTCGCAGGGTCACCTTGGTAAGGTAAGTTCAACAAATGCGAAAAGCTACGCAATCAGGATCACTAGCTCGCTGGAATTATATAAGTTCTGATTCGCATCCGCGCGCGAATTCGACCCCTACGTGATCATGAGGGCCAGTACTCAGTTTTCAGGAACTATTTTCCTCTTAGCTGATCCATGACCAGTTGGTTTTTGAGAAGTTAATTACAGCTATAAGTTCAATTTGAGGACGACGTTGACTAATGTTTACTAGTATTGCACCCGTTCCGAACCGTGAGGAGTCCTCACTCCTGGCTCGAGCTCTAGAACTAGAAAGCAAGTTGCGCAGGCTGAGCGTATCTGTTAATCCTCTTTGTCTCTTCATTTCCGGAATAGTTTCGTCTTCTTCATGAGGACAGCTCGAGTAACAACGGCCTCCTAAAGCGCCAGCTGCATGTCGACTATCTACATCCGCGCCAATCCACTATAGTAGATTGGCGCTAGAGTGAAGCTAAAGAAGCTAGCTAGTACAAGAGTTAAGGATATCCATTAATCTTGATTGTTGAAGCTAACCGTTTTCGCCCTGAGGATCTTGACGGTAAACGGTTTGATCGATAGAAGCAACTTACAGAATCGCCTTCTCTATCGCGCCTGAAACGTGAAGCCAGGGGCTCCACCGGACTATAAGGCCTGTGACTGAAACCAGAGTTGGGTCCTAACTGCAGAAAGGTCTGTGCAGGTGATAGGGTCGAAGTCGAAGCTAGCTCCTGGTCCTCGCGGTTCGCCATCTCCTGCGTATTCTGGTCTGCATACGACGTCGACTCGTCTGTTGGTGCAAGTGAAAGATCTATCTGCTGCACTCGATCCATACGCCCACTAGAGCTAGCTGTAACAGGAGGATCCCCACTGCTAGTTCCCATGGGAAATAACTTCAATCGGACGATATCCTGATTCAAGAGCTCGTAACGTGATTCTGATAGCGGATAAGAATTCGAACAAGCTTTTCGGTATTAGCTTGTAACCGAAACAGAAACTGACGAATCCGATTTGATCGACTGGAAGAATCTGATTAAACGGAGTCGTTGATCAGTTGCCACCAACATTCTGCCACTCCGGCAAAGTAGGACGACAGCGACCGTGGAGAAACTGGAACAGCGATTACCATCACCGACACGCACAGGAAGTCCATAAGCTTGCAAGTGATCGATGTGAAGATGGAATTAGTCGCCTGCCCACACATTCTTCGTTTCGCCAGAAAAATCCTGTGGTTTTCAACCATGATAGAGAAGTCGCGATCGGGGGAGGAGTTACGTTTTGGTCGGTAGAGAATTACAGATGATGCATACTATGGCTAGGATGTCTTGTCTTTCTCAACATCATCATCAAGTAACACCTTTCGCGCCCTGCGCATGCCCGACAATTAGAGAGACACAGAGAGATAGAGACGTGGTCGGTAAGTGTGGGCGATAGTCTCCGTGAAAGGAAGAAACAACGAAAGGTCCCGGTTGCTTGCGGCATCCAAGAAAGCTATCCAGGCACGATAGGCTACTTGGAAGTCCAAATGAGCAGTAACGGTGATCGAACCAAAGAAAATCCTATTATTAAGCATATTAAGCAAGAATCCGCGATTGTCAAGTGACGGAGGTATTTGACTTTGAAGTTTGAACTAGTGTAGAAGCCTTTCCTACAGGCTTCTACAGGCTTTGCTACGGCTGCGAGCGATTTCAGCTACCGAGCAGTGGAACTTAGCAGGTCCACCCTCAAGCTTCAGTTAGTAGTCAACCCACAGGACGCGTGGGGACTGAGTCGTGACTACAGCGTTACAGTTTTCCTTGCTGGCTTACCATTCGTCCAACCAACCGTCTCACTTTCTAGTCCTTCAGCAGGTTGATACACACGTTTCGCAAGATCTTTCAGTATTTCCCAGCGGAACTCTTACATCATACTCTAATATTTATTCTTATTAATCTTTACTTGTATCTACTGTAGAGTATTTGTTGTGTGGATTGTATATTAAATCTTATTTAATTTCAAAAGGTTAGGTATATTTACTCAAAGTTCCTCCCCTTAACTCTTATACTAGCTGTACTAAATCTACTAAAATTGTTATATATAATTGTTATAATATATATTTATACTGTACTAAAGATATAAAAATATCGTTTATATCGCACATGAAGACATATGTAATCTCCATGTAGTGACTCCTCGGGATGAAAACCATATACTGAATGAGACATAACATATATAGGATATACTATATATTATGTACGTCGCTAGAAATGCGCTTACTATGTATGATGATTAAAAGGAATTTGATGGAACTGAATTAAGCACATGTTTTGCAGCTAAAAAATGTGAACTAAGAATATCTCCACCACACCTCTTTAAACAACTCCCCTAACCAGTTAGGGAGCTTAGCCTAGTTAAAGAAAATCCTGGGAAATTTCAGAAACATCTTCTATATTCCTATTCATTCAATTCCTCCAGAATTTCAAAGTACTCCAAAATATTTGAAAGACATCTCTTGGCGACCCCATGCTAACTGGTGGCTTGACCAGCAGTTTCCTGTTTGTTGGTGTTCCTTCCGCTGATGAAGATAAATAACAACTGGCTGTTATTTATTATGTTCATGAGGAATCCTCCATATATAACAACTTATTATTATTATTCATAGTTCTTCTAGCGATTTGTTGTTTCCTCATCTGCGTACTTTGTTTGCTTATCTACCGGTGATCTTTCTTAAATACAACTTTTGTCTTTTGTCATAGGTTCGTCGGCGTTCGATAAATAACATCTTGTTGCTATTTGTCATCTGTAGTCTGCAGTCTACTGGATTGTCGCGCTCACCGATGGTCCTTCATAAATAATTACTTGTTGCTGTTTGTCACGTTCACCGATGGTGTTGTGTAAATAACAACTACTCCACCAGGGTCCGCTGATCGTCATCAACCCAAAAACTCGTAAATGTAAAATCGCCGTAACTTCTCGTCTTCATTCAGTTTTTGACGATTTAAATATCGATTTTGATCCAATGAGATTTATCCAATGCTGTTGTCAGAACTGTGTCAGCAGCAAGTTTAGGAAAATATTTTTTGAGGATCTTTGTTTCATTCCATAGTGGTATACGATGCAAATAATGAAGTATAGAAATAAATCTCGCATCCAACCTAACACTATACATGTCACTGCAGCAACACTAAGCCACTATATTAGAGAGAGGGCTCTATGTTAAAATACGGGAATAGAGTTTGCCTGCACTTCCAGGCTTCTAATTATAAAAAGAATAATAAAATATAGTTTACACATATTCCAGTACAATGAAATCTTGTTATAACCACAAGTGCATTATAGTCATTAATCTCACAGGGATGGATTTTTCTAACGTAAACTCGACATTTATAAATATATGTAAATAGGTAAGTGTTTTCAATAATTTCTGAAAGGATGTGATTATGGACAATATTAGTACTATGTTACAAATAGCATGTAGGGATATATAGCTGAACTTTTTTTATATAGTGATGGTAACCGACAATTTTGCAAAAATGTGCGTCGTATTCTCAATGATTGAGAATTGTTCTCTTAGATTTCTCATCAGAACTTCACCCCGGGAATAGGCACATCATGTCCCATACTTGAGTTGCAAGCTTATCGCAATTGATAAGATAATAAATTTCAAAATCCACTTTACATCCAGTAAATCGACTTACAAAACCTATGGATTTGTTTTCTAATCATAAGTGCGAGAGGTAAGCTTATACAAAAGTGTCAACTTTTTCTATCCAAAATAAAATAGTTGGATCATGAATGTATTTGACGACTGGTCACTAAAGATCATTATGACTGGTCACTATGGCCATAAGTTCTATGTTTAGTTCAACATCCCACTTTGAACAAAGAAGAAATGATTTATGTCTTCTTCAGTTCGGAGTATTAGAGTGAAGAGATTTAAGCAGGACATTGATGGACCCATCATCAATTTTAGTCATGAAATTCTAATCTGGACTCTGTCTGATCAAAATTACCACTATTATATGACAACAATTATGGTTTTTTGCGAGTTATCATGATCACTTTTATTTGCAATGTAAACAATTACAAAGATTACCGCACGTTTAGCGATAGACACTAGATATGAGCGAGGACATCCACTGATATGATAGATTCTTGTGGACTAGAAATCTACATGGAATGTCTTTATCAGTCTATATATGTATATCTAAAATTCATATTAGTTCGATCTCAAATGATCCAACTAGTACCTTTTGGTGAAACTAATTTACATTTTGGTCTCAAAGTAATTCTCCAATCTACTGTGAGAGATTCTTGTATACCAACGTATACGTTGTACTCTTTGTAAGAACTACGTATATGTTGACCGTAGAGACAAAATCTCAAGAAGTGCAGATAGAAGTAGACAGAGAACGGCATCCTCGTGTAGTCTTGTTTAGTCTGGTGTGTCGAGAAGTAGAGTTATGAAGCTGAAGGAGTAGCTATCGAAAGCCGATGTAACTTATTTCCTTCTCATAGATTTGATTGATTACTTGTTTACAGAAGCTTTGTCTATGTCTTCTGAGGATTGGATTTCATCGAATTCATACCCAATTGTGCATGGGAAGTCTTCTTGTTGAGTGGCGATGCTTGTAAGAAGCGTGTAGTATCAAGGTTCGTCTCATCCAATGGAGCACTTGGGATCCACATGCGGACTATCTATGAGATATAGATTCCTTGAGGCAGAGTAGTTGAAGGTGAGGACAGAAGAAGCCAGAAGCTATATCTGTAGTACTTTGACTGAGTAACAAGTAGGAAGTCGAGGAGTTAGACGATGAGAGTGTCAGCACAAGCTCGGGATAGTGAGTGGTAGTTAACTCCAGGTTGCCTCGAGAGGAAAACCTAAGGTACACAGAAGCTGACGGATCGCTTCTTGTCAAATAGGAAGACATCATCCTCAACAAGAAGCGGTGAGATTGTAAGTATGTGATTAGTCTTCTCTCTCATATTGCTTAAAGTATGGATGATTTGTTAGTCAGGATCTGGACTAGAAGCTTATCGGAAGCTTTATTTCTCATCTTCTCTCTCATTTTCTTATTCTTTTCTATTCTTTCTTTCTCTTCTGTTATCTTCCCATCTTCATTCTATCTTCTACTCAGCTACAGAAGCCTTGTGTGAGCATCATTGGATGTAAGTGTCATTGTAGTGCTGCTAGAAGACTATTTCAGTAGGCAGAAGCTTGGAAGGTTACAGGAGACAAACACCATGTGATTCATCTAATCAGCTGAGCATCCGCAGAGGAGGATTGACATTGTGTGGTATTGTGAGTTCTGAGTTTGTAACAGAGACTTAGGGACTATCAGTCTAGAAGAAACCATTCTAAAGGGTGTGAGCCTCCGAAAGCCTCAGTTGGACACGAGAAGCGCAACATCCTCTCTGCAGGAGTTTGCTGTGTGGAGTAGTAATTGACATCTACCTAGCAGTGGCAGTGTTCTAAGGGTGTCAAAAGCCGATTGAACCACCAGAAGACGAGATCTACTTATGGAAGTCGACTCGAGAAGACTCGAATCATACAAGTGGTCAATAATCGTCTTCCTTGTCTTCTCAATATACATTGGTGTTATATTTGAAGTAGTAGTTGTGTGTTACGTTCCAAAGCATCTTTTAGATTGTTTGGAAGCTGCATGGTTGCGTGGATTAGGAAGAACTTTTGGACAAAACCACTGTGTTTGTGGTTTTGTCCAAAAGAACTTAGAACAGTGTAAGTAGTGTAAATCTTTTTGAGGAACAAAATATTTTATACTACAATGGTCTAAAAGAGAAATCCTAAGACATTACATGATATAAACACCGTTGCTCCTGAATCCATGCTTCGGTTCTTCGATGTGCTTCTTGAGCACCCTTAACCTCCTTGTGATCTTTCCACATAGATGTGACATCTTCATCCACTTTGGAGAGATTAAGAAGTTTAATTTCTCAAGGTTCATAACTCCATTCATTCCCATCTGGTGAGCATTCACACGTTGGATCATCTCGCTGGTTCGCTACTTCGATGCTTTTGGTTTTTTTTTTACTTAGTCACTGGTGGTTTATGTAGCTATGGAGCTTGACATTTATTCTGTTGATGACGGTGTAGGTGGCTTGGTAGTTTGACATTCTATCGCTGGCGATGTAGAAGGTTTGGTAGCTTTATATTTGGTCCTATTCTTTGCAACATTTGGACTTGGCTTTGCTAGCCATTGTTTTAATAAATCAAATGATTTATTGAAACAACGGTGAGGGATGTTGTCACACAACTCTTTCTAAAGATCACATACTTTTTCTGGATCACATCATTTTACTAAAGAGTCATCATCAAGAGCGCCATCTAGTTCATCTCTTCATTCAATGAATCGTCCCATCATGAGCATGACATGAACTCCGTAGTCGATAGAGTTGTTTTGGTGCTCAAACCTACATCATACCATCATAATATTGTTGCAATGATCATATAAGAATTTAGAAATCCAATTTGAACTTTAATAATACTGAATCACATTTGACTTCAAAAGAAAAATATATCAAAGATTTAGAAATGGAGATGTTTTACCTTCCTCTATAAGAATTCAATAGAATATTCTTTGATCATTTTGAAAGACATCAATGTTCGAAGCCACTTGTCAAGTGTTTGTGTATCCTTTGCCACGAATGAAAGTCTTTTGCACTATCCATGTCATAGATGTAAATTTTCATCTTTGCTTCCATCACTCTCACAAAGACTAAACTCCAGTGTAGCTCATTCGCACCAGATGGATTGGAACAAATAAATATTTGACATGGTCCATCCTTTTAACATAAGGGTTATTCCATTATGTAGAAGCATGTTTTTGGACTCCAACGATGGATTGTTCTTTTGGTCCTCAATGTTCAAAAGTTGATCGAGTTCTCATAGTTTTCATATCAGAACATATTGCAGAAAACCATCCATCCATTCCGTCATCCTCGTAGTGTGTGGTAAAAATCTTGGTGATAAACATGTTGAGGATGTCGTTCATCACATGTTTCCGGACTGTATCGATTGAATGGTCTGATTCGACAAATCATTCGGATATACGCATTGAAGATTTCTTTCCATTTTGTTTCTGAAGGTCAATGTACTCGATGCAACAATCTTGAGTATATTACTTTGTGAGTGATTATTCGTCTCAATTCAGTCAATAGAGATGAAGAGACTAACAACAGATTTAAATACTCTTAAACAACAGTAGATTGTAGTGCCGCAGTACTAACTTGTAGAAAATCTTGCTTCATCTTTCAAAATGTCCATATTTATCTCTAGAGTGACGTCTATCTTGAAAACTCGCACTCTTGTAGAACGAGAACTAACCCCACATTTAGACAATGGTTCAGAAAGTGCTCGTTGTAGTGCTCTTCTCTCATGCGCTAAAAGATCGTCTTCCTAGTTTGAGCATTGCGTTGGATCTTTGCACCCGATGTTAGGATAAGTGGTTTCCAAGACCGTTTGATCTAGTCCATCAATAAGTGATCGAATGTTTGGATCATCATTTGCATTGACATAAGAGTCAAACACCTCAACCATCCTTATCATCTCTAACTCATCGAAATCATACCCTTCTCCAATTGCACAAAGTCTGTCACAAATCTCTTTGTGCTTTTTTTCACAAGCTACTCTTTCCACCAACATGAAAGACTTCATATCTCTCTTCGTCAGCTCTTGACCGTCAAAAGCAAGTTGTCATATACGTAGCTGAGAGTGCACTTCTTGTCTCAAACTCTTATTGAAGCAAGATTTGTACATTACCTCCATCTCATTTTGACGTCTATCATCTTCGGAGTCATCTTCTATCACTGTGGGTTAAACGTCTCAATCCGCTGTCGTGATGTGAATCATTTTACATTGTAAATAATTCACCTCTCTGTCAAGCGTTAGTCTCTCTGAGTGAAATTAGGACCTCAGAGAAGTCGACACTGGAAGATGTTATATATTTTTGAGTCTTAGTAGGTTGATTACCATGTAGATGGAGTTAAGGTCATGGGTTGTAATTACATGTCGCCCATGCATGCTTCTTAGCGAGGTTAGGTTATCTTTCGGGATTACGTGTCGTTTTGCATGTCTTCGCATGTAGTTTAGGGTCTATGCTGGCACTTTAGGGGCTTGACGTGGTAGCCTATGTGCAAAATCAAGTCACCACGTGGTTTGGGACACAAAAGGACAGGGGAGTGGAGCTATGAACTCCCATTGGTCCAATTTTGTCTTTATGTACTGCTAAACTTAGTAGTAGGGGTCTTAAGAGGAGTTCGAGCATTTGGTGAGAGATCTTCGAAATCTGAGAGCACAGGGAGATAGGGTTCGTCGTGCCAATCACTGTCAGCAAAATTTTTGATCGATTTGGAGCAATAAAGAAGGAGTTATGGCTGATTGAAGTTCGATTTGTGCCAGAATTGCAGCACTTTTGTTGATTTTGGGGTTTTCGGTGTCAATCGCAGTAGATTTGAGAAAATCGCTTCAAACCTTCGAGGTCGCGTTCACTGTCAGCAGGGCTACGACTGTCCCCAAATTTTCATGTCAATTGAAATTGTGAGTAATTCAGGGCGACCGCTGAAGCAGAGGGGGTCCGAAAAGCTCTCAATCTAGAGCATCAACTTCAGAGAGCGAGATCTGGAGTTCTGTGTACAATCAGGAGGCCCAACTTCACAGGAGTGTTCAGCAAGCTGTGTACTGCAAATCCTGTAAGAATCTTTGAAAGTGATCGAGCCAATTCTCTGTTCTAGGTCGAAATAGCTGTCTGGGTACCAGAAATTGCCGTAATGTCTCTGCTGAGAACGTTTCTGCCCATATCTCGACACTCTGATTTGATCTCAAGCTGAAACTTCGTGTGTATGATCAGTAGGGCCTCACTTACATGTAGGAGGAGTTCTGAAGTCTGAATCATCGTATGTTTCTGATTCTGGACCGTTAAAGTTCGCTGTCTGACCTTATTACTGCTAGTCTGATCTGATCTTCGCTTCCTGAACATACTGGAGGGTCCATTCGACCTGAGTGAGTATCTATAGTGCCCTTTATGACCTGAACCCTACCTCTGTAGTAAGCAACCATAGCCTGAGGTCCAACGCTTCCCTAAGTAGACTAAACACAACTTTCAAGATCTACCACAGCCAGAAGGTTCCGCCCTTCCCAAGAAAACTCTCAACTCGACATCTGGTGCTTCCACTGAGATCTCTTGGGGTGATTGACTGAGAAGGTTGAGTTCACTACAAGGAGAAGAGATGGATCGCAAGAGTGCTGCTGTTGCTACTTCTACGCCTGCTGCATCTACGTCTACTGCAGCTCCTTCTGTAGCACCAGCGGCTACAGCGACGTCTGCACCTGGTCTGGATACGGCTGAGATTCTGAAGACACTTGCGGCCATGGTCCAACAACATCCGATCATTGGAGGGGGTGAGTTGAAGTCTACCAAGGCTTTGCAAGCAATTGTGAATAGATGCGGTAGATTTGAAGGTAGAGATATTTCTAGATATCTGCGTGAATACAGAGGAGAGATGGAACTAGTTAGAGTTACTGATGCTGAGATGATAGGGAGTTTTGAGTTAGCTGTAATCCCTGAGTTGCGGGACCAGGTTAGGGATGTACAAAGAAGAAATCTAGGTGTCTGGATGAGTTTCTAACGATCTCTTCGAGAGGAGTTTCTCGAAGAAGATTCAGAGAGAGTCACTAGAAGAACGTTTCTGGACTGGGTTGAGCAGCAACCTGGTCGTATGATGAACCTGAATGAGATGCTGAGAGAGTTTGATCGGAGGTACCGACAACTCTCAACTCTTGAGAGGATAACCTTAGATGCTAGGAAAACCGAGCTTTTCCTGCAAGCTACCGATGATGCTACGGCAGATCGGTTATGCTTTATGTTGGCTGACCGATCGGCTGAAGGAGGAGTTACTACTGATTGGGGGAGAGTTGAGGATGCTGTTGCTGTATTGACAAAGGCGTGGAAGAGTGGTTGTGGGAGGACATCCGCTTGCAGAAGTGACCGCTCAACCTCGCACTGCTCCTCAAGTACAACAACCTCCGGCTCCTGCTCCCAGACCTGTTGTACCGACTGCAGTACCTTTGATACCAGTGGTGCCAGTTCCTGCACAAAGGGCACCGGTTCAGAGACCTGCAGAGAACCATGGACAGCAGAACCAGATCGAAGATTTGATTCGACAGATGAGAGAACTGAAGGTGGAGCTAGCTGGATTGCAGAGAGAGCAGCCGCTGGCGCCTGCTGCTGCACGTCCAGGAGGTGCTCCTGTTCGTAGATGTATCTGGTGTGACAGTCAAGATCATTTCCGAGGGGACTGTCAAGAGCTCACGGCTGCTCTGCGAGATGGTGTGATTCGCTACCAGAACGGTAGGCTGCACCTTTCTTCTACTGGAGAGCCGCTAAGCACGCGTTTGGACGAGGAGGCATGAGGAGTCTACCTCAGATTACAGCTGCTGCAACTGTATATGCATTGATGGCACCACCGGTAAATCCTGATGTATATGCCGGTCACATTGAAGTTTCTTCTAGTCCTACGTTGCTAGATAGGACTACTGAGAAGAAACCTGTTCAAGTTCCTTCAGAAGTACTGAAGAGAGGAGCAGAAACTATACGTAGGGTCATAGGGTGGAGAGATCCTGTTGATGCTGCGTCTATCAAAGCATTCTTGGACGTGGATAGACACGTTCACTGGCAGGATGCTTCTGTGGAGGAGAAGAGGCGGCGAGAAGCCTCTGAACTTGATACTGGAGTTCCAGAGGAGACTGGGGACAGGCGGAGAGTCACAAGGAGACGAGCAGCTCCTCCCGAAGATACCCCTTCTACTTCTGCAGCTCCTCCACCTGCACCAGGTCCGATGGAGGACGTGCAGAGATCCCAGCAGGAGCCAACGACTGCTGGTAGACGGTTTACTGCCCAAGAGAAGGGGAAGGGACCGGCTTACAAGTTGGCAGCTGATATAGAGACTTCAACTGATCTCAAGAGCATCTTGGAGCAGAGAATACTTGACGCGCGAATCGAGTTTTCTCTTCGAGAAGTTCTTGGTATTGCGAAGAGGGAGTTTCACGAGCTGATCATCGACATCATCAAGCGGAAGAGACAGGTGATGTCTGAACAAGTAGAAAGCCAGATGATAGAGATGGTAGGAGCTTCTGTTAATGATGCAGAATTCGGGAAGGTGCACTTTCAGGAGGCTGATGATACAGAGTACCAGCAAGAAGCGTTGGTTGCTGGTACCAATACTGCTGAATTCGATGATGATGAAGCTGGCGACGAGAGTCCAGCTACTGATAGTGACTTCAGAAAGAGACACTGGGCTCGTGTTACGACTGCTACACGAGTTCGCCTTGGGAGTTGGAACCTGTTGCGGCTTTGGTTGATCACGGCTCAGAGATCAACATCATGTCACGAGAGATGTACGAAAGAGGTCAGTGGCCTATCGAACTGAACCATGGTTGGGTGCTACGAGCAGCAAACAACCAGAAGGGAGAGTTATACGGCGCTTGTCCTAACGTGAGAGTGAAGCTGGGTGATGTGGAGGTAGATCAACACTTCTTCGTGCAGTCTTCTGCTTCTTATCCTGTAATTCTTGGTCAGCCTTATATCACCGCAGTTAGAATGGAGATGAAGGTGATGGATGACGGATCTCACTATGCTAGGATCCGTAGTCCAGATGACAGACGTTCTGTGCAGTTTTTGACCGTTCGTTCGAACCACGAACGAAACAGACAAACCTTGAGAGATTCTCCTATCTGTAGGAGTAAGGGTTTTCTGAAACCACTCTTGTAGGTCGGGATACCAAGAGTGATGGATCTGCTGTTACTATGATCTCGCTTGAGCAGCCTGTGGGATCACAACAAGCTGATGAAGAGGCTGCTCAAGATTCAGAGTGTGACTACACTGTACATAGTTGGAAATCTGGTCTGATAACTATCAGTTCTGATGATTGGAGTGAGTTCACGCGAGTAGAGGATTTGACTGAGAAGAGTAGGAGGCAGATGGAGAAGTATGTAGAAAATCTGCACTGTACAGGAGTTCTGAACGAAGGTGAGATGATTTCTGATGTTTACGAGGAGTTTGTAGGTGTACAGTCTTTTGTTCGTTGGCTGGATGATGTAGATAGGTTGATGGAGCAGATGGGAGGAAGGGTGGTGATCCCTATCCACTCTCGTAAAGTCTATGAGGAGGTTGTCTCGTGCTTGCAATCTCGTCCTCATCCGAGACTGGAGAGTGGGTGGAAGGATGCAATCTGCTGGTGTGGCTCTCGTGAAGAAGCAGAGGTTCACACCAAATACAAAACTGTAGCGAAGAAGGTGAAACCAGTGGCGACCCAGCTACCTGTTGATTCACAGCAGCAGATGGATTTAGCGGCCACTGAGCCTGTACCGAGAGATCCTAAACAGATAGGACACGAGTTTACTCAAGAGACACTCGAGCAGCTCCAGATAGGAGGGGGTGGCTTCTTGACTGAAGTGGAGAAACTAGCTTTTGAGCAGATGATAGTTAGCCATGGTAAGGCATTTTCTTTCTCAGCTGGAGAGATTGGTTGTGTGGATCCTAGTGTGATAGCCCCGATGGTTATCTTCACTGTTCCTCACGTACCTTGGGACTTGAAGTCGATTCCAGTCCCTCATGCCTTGCTACCGAAGGTCATTGAGTTACTGAAAGAGAGGATGCGGATGGGTATTCTTGAACCATCTATGGCTCCGTACTCTAGCCGATGGTTCACAGTACCTAAGAAGACAGGAGCTTTACGCTTCATCCAAGACTTGCAGCCTGCCAACAACATCACGATACGAAATGTTGGAACAGGACCTGTGGTTGATGAAGTAGCCGAGGCATTTGCTGGAAGATCTATCTATTCTATTGGAGATCTGTTTTCAGGTTACGATCAGTTTCAGCTTGCTTTAGAAAGTAGAGACTTGACTACCATGCGTACACCTTTGGGGTTGATGCGGATGTGTACTCTTCCTCAGGGTGCGACAAACTCAGTAGCTCATATGCAAAACGCGATGCATAAGGTGTTACGAGAGTTTGTACCTGAGGTTACTATCCCATTTCTGGATGATATACCCATGAAAGGCTGTCCGGTGGAAGACAAGGACGAAACTATGACTGCTGATGGTTGCAGAAAGTTCGTTGCAGACCACATCCGAGATGTGGAGAAGATTCTGATGCGCTTGGAAGAGGTACACCTCACTCTGTCAGGTACCAAATCTCGTTTTGGAATGTCAGAGATTGTGGTGGTTGGTCACTTATGCGGCACTTTTGGAAGACGGCCGAACCCAGAGAAGGTAGATGCTATAGCAATGATAGCAGACTGTACCAACATCACTGAGGTTCGACGATTCTTAGGAGCTTGTGTGTTCTTTCGCATGAGTATTCCTCATTATGCACACATTGCCGAGCCTTTGTATGCACTTCTGAGAAAGGGGAAGAGGTTTACTTGACGGCGAGAACATCACGAGACGATGGAGCAGCTGAAGGAGATTCTGAAGTCTCCACCTATACTAAGGAGGCTTAGCTACGAGAGCGGAAGACCTATCATACTGACTGTTGACACGAGTCCAAAGGCGATTGGATGGGCAGTCGGTCAAGAAGATGTAGAAGGCGTGCGGTTTGTTTCAAGGTTTGGAGCTCGGATCTTAACAGATAGACAGCGTAACTATCCTCAAGTGAAGCGTGAATTGTGGGGAGCTATTACTGCTATGAAGGTAGATCGAGAGTTCTTGATAGGTGCCCGTGTGATACTAGAAACAGACTGTTTGCCTTTGCTACGTATGATAGCAAACTGTAATACTCCAGACATAGCAATGCTACGATGGATTGCTTATATTCGGAGTATGAACCCTGAGCTGAAGCATATAGCAGGAAAGGATAATCCTGTTGCAGACATGTTATCTATGGCTCGTTATACAGATGAAGAAGAGATGTTTGCAGAAGTTGAAGATGAAGAGAAGAGAGACGTTTGGTGCCAAGTTGGTCAGCAGACTTCAGACTTGGAACCACTGCCGTTCTACGAGGAGTTCTACACGGAAAAGTTCTGCGATATCGGATACTATCTGAGTTTATTATGCAGAAGAGAAGGATGGAGTGATGTAGAGTTTAAGGAGATCAGACGAAAGGCGTACGGTTATCTTTTACGTGAAGGTTATTTGTGGAAACGTCCGAAGAGAAGAGATGGAATGCTGACTAGAGTGGTGGATGATCAACCAACGAAGCTGAATCTGCTTAAGGAGTTTCATGACACCTTGTGGGCTGGACACCGTGGAGTTTGAGCTACGTATACGAAGATGAAGGAGCGATACTGGTGGAAGGGTTTGTATCAAGACGTAGTGGATTTTGTTGGGTCATGTCTGCACTGCCAGTTCTACTCTAAAGTCCGTTACAGAGATGGACTTGTACCTACCTACCCACCTAGTATTCATTTTTCGTGGGTCCTTGATCTTGTGATGATGCCGCCGGGACTATGGGGGATGCGTTACTTGGTGTTGGCTCGAGAAGATCTCTCCAACTACGTGGAGGGACGAGCACTGCGCACGAAGACTACAGAGAACATATGTAGATTCGTACTTGAAGATATAATCTGTCGTTATGGATCTGTTGGAAGACTACGAGCAGATAGGGGCGAGTTGAGAGGTGCAGAAGCGAAGGAGTTCTTTGCTCGTTATGGAGTAAAGCTTCGACTTACTACTGCCATGAATCCAGAAGGGATTGGTAAGAGTGAACGAGGACACCCTTCCATCGTTCACGCTTTAGTGAAAGCATGTGATGGTAGGCCTAGAGAGTGGCCGAGATTGCTTCCATTTTCTTTATGGGCTGATAGAACCACACACTGTACCACGACTGGCTATATGCCAGTTGAGCTTATGTTGGGACAGAAGCCGATCATGCCTGCTGAGGAAGACTTTCCTACGTGGGCTACGCTACCGTGGGAAGATGGTATAGATCATACTTCACTCCTTGCTTTACGAACTAGGCAGTTGGAGCGAAGGGAGGAGGATCTTGTTGAGGCGCAAGAGAAGCTGAAGGTGGCTCGAGTTAGAAACAAAGAGCGTTTCGACAAGACTCACCGACTACGACCAAAGCCGATACGTGTTGGTGATTGGGTTCTGGTGTATGATAGCATGTTGGAGAACCAGCATTCTACACTTCGTAAGTTCTCGCGAAGATGGTTCGGGCCTTATGTTGTGCTAGATGTTTATGAGAATGCCACTTATAATTTACGTGAGCTGGATGGTACTCCTTTGAAACTATCTGTGGCTGGCAAACGCGTGAAGTTGTTCAAACAACGTGGAGGGTCAGTAGATTTGTTCAACTTTCTGGAGTCTGAGCAGAGGATGCCAAGGGACGAAGACAACTCGGCTACTGAAGAGGCTGAGGCGGACGAGAGCGATGATGATGAAGAGCAGACTGAAGACTGAAGAGGTTGGCACATGCCGAAGGATGTGCAGGTTTGGAGGGGGTGGATGTCGTGATGTGAATCATTTTACATTGTAAATAATTCACCTCTCTGTCAAGCGTTAGTCTCTCTGAGTGAAATTAGGACCTCAGAGAAGTCGACACTGGAAGATGTTATATATTTTTGAGTCTTAGTAGGTTGATTACCATGTAGATGGAGTTAAGGTCATGGGTTGTAATTACATGTCGCCCATGCATGCTTCCTAGCGAGGTTAGGTTATCTTTCGGGATTACGTGTCATTTTGCATGTCTTCGCATGTAGTTTAGGGTCTATGCTGGCACTTTAGGGGCTTGACGTGGTAGCCTATGTGCAAAATCAAGTCACCACGTGGTTTGGGACACAAAAGGACAGGGGAGTGGAGCTATGAACTCCCATTGGTCCAATTTTGTCTTTATGTACTGCTAAACTTAGTAGTAGGGGTCTTAAGAGGAGTTCGAGCATTTGGTGAGAGATCTTCGAAATCTGAGAGCACAGGGAGATAGGGTTCGTCGTGCCAAGCACTGTCAGCGAAATTTTTGATCGATTTGGAGCAATAAAGAAGGAGTTATGGCTGATTGAAGTTCAATTTGTGCCAGAATTGCAGCACTTCTGTTGATTTTGGGGTTTTCGGTGTCAATCGCAGTAGATTTGAGAAAATCGCTTCAAACCTTCGAGGTCGCGTTCACTGTCAGCAGGGCTACGACTGTCCCCAAATTTTCATGTCAATTGAAATTGTGAGTAATTCAGGGCGACCGCTGAAACAGAGGGGGTCCGAAAAGCTCTCAATCTAGAGCATCAACTTCAGAGAGCGAGATCTGGAGTTCTGTGTACAATCAGGAGGCCCAACTTCACAAGAGTGTTCAGCAAGCTGTGTACTGCAAATCCTGTAAGAATCTTTGAAAGTGATCAAGCCAATTCTTTGTTCTAGGTCGAAATAGCTGTCTGGGTACCAGAAATTGCCGTAATGTCTCTGCTGAGAACGTTTCTGCCCATATCTCGACACTCTGATTTGATCTCAAGCTGAAACTTCGTGTGTATGGTCAGTAGGGCCTCACTTACATGTAGGAGGAGTTCTGAAGTCTGAATCATCGTATGTTTCTGATTCTGGACCGTTAAAGTTCGCTGTCTGACCTTATTACTGCTAGTCTGATCTGATCTTCGCTTCCTGAACATACTGGAGGGTCCATTCGACCTGAGTGAGTATCTATAGTGCCCTTTATGACCTGAACCCTACCTCTGTAGTAAGCAACCATAGCCTGAGGTCCAACGCTTCCCTAAGTAGACTAAACACAACTTTCAAGATCTATCACAGCCAGAAGGTTCCGCCCTTCCCAAGAAAACTCTCAACTCGACACCGCTCTCCAGTGTTAAGATCGATCATGGTTTCTCCCTCCGGTTGAAATTTGGTACAAAAGAGTTTGTACATAGAATCGATAAAAAGGTATTTGCAACACACATCTTTTCCTTCTAGATGCATGTGCTCATAAACAATTGTAGTGATATGCACAGTTGCATATTCCAGGTGTCACTCTCGAAAGGATGCCAATATGACTTTGAAAAATTAGACAACATCTCTTCCAATCTTGTTATCTTTTGCTGCTCTCTAGTATGTCTTCAAATTTGCTAAGAATTTTTTCAAACTTGTCTATCTCAAGAGGGTACGAATCGATATGACAGTCTGTGACAATCACGTTCATGTCGTTGAACTTTGCAAGGAGATGAGGATGACCGTTGAGTTGAATACTCCTCGTTGAGAACTAAGCACTGAAAATCTATTCAAAAGATTCTTTGTTTGCAGCCATAGTAGCAACTTTCAACTCCAACTGCCTCTTCTCGTTTCCTAGACACTAAAGTGCAACTTTGTAATGATGAGCTCTACTAGGAAGAACATCGGTGACCTTTCGTGCTAATTTCTGATTCTCTTCTAGACATACAACCTTTGCTTGCAATGTCTCTAGCACCTTAGTAAGAGTCTCATCAGGTGTGATAGAAGCATTAGCTATGTTATCCGTTGTGGCATCACTGAGGATCTTAAGAATAACGTTCTCTAAGATCACCTACTAACTTGAGGTTAAACTTCAAGTTTGAGGTCTTCAACTCCGAATGCATCACTTTAGAAGCACCAATAGTATCACCCACTTCAACCTCTCTACCCTGGTTGTTAATGGGTGTTTCACCTCTAGTCCCAGTCATCTCTCTCTTTCCGGCTGCTATCTCCTCCGATGAGCACTTGATTCTTTCTTCCTTCTTACTTCGTATCATTGGATCCAGTTGCAAGTCCTTCAGTTTGGCTCGTCATGTTGGGAGAAATCAAACACATGCATTAAACACTCGTCACATTCGGAGTTCTAACCAATGCAATAGCTTCGAGTGGAATGGAAGTATCGGGAGGATGAGATATCACCGCAACTGTAGATAGACTATTGAGGAAATGCTATCACTGTTTGGGAAGATTGAGTTGGCATCCAATTGACATCAGTTAAAATTTTTTTATTCCATATCTAAACCTCCCCGCGCTCGTCTTTTTATTTTGGATTTGTTGATTTTAAGTATCAAGAAAAGATCAAACTGGACGAGATGCTAAATAATTTTAAGATAAACTTAACCTCTACAAGATACAAGTCTGAGTGGTCCATGAACTCAACATGACCTATGTCTCAACACAACTTATAGTCCACACATTTTATAAATTAAGAATATTTTTTCTGCGTTGTCTTTCTCTCGTCTTTAGTAAAATATATGGTAGGTCTTGTTATTAGTATCTTATTAGCTTTAATCATCTTATTTATGTAGAAATTTAAGTTCTCTCAAAGCTTATATGTTACATATTATCAGATTTTTACAATCAATCTAAAATCAATTTATAGTTTACTTAAAAAAATCATCTAGTTGTTCAAATATTTTTAATAATATTTCAAATAAATTTGAATTTTGATGAATCTCGTGAAACTAACATCAATCTAAATGTATGATATTATATTTCGACAAGTTTTTCTACTAGGTAGGTTTTTGAAATTCAAAAATTACCCTAGAGTTCTTGTTTTGATTAACCATTACATGGTGGTTGTTGTTAGGGGCTGTTCACAACTGAAGGGCAGCTTCCTTGATGAGGAGTGCCTCCTATCGCAACCAAGTGGAGGTGGCTTTCCAACACCTCCATGTAAGTGATTTCGGACCTGGTGTGTTGACAACATGCCGTTAGCCATTCTCTCGCCGGAACTTGAGTGAGTTTATCTTGGAAGCTGAGGATCAGTCAGCAGGCGAATGTATCTCTGAGGACTTGCTTTCTAATTTCTTCGGGGAGTTGCACGTGATGGGTTCTCTTATGATTGTAACTCCGTGCCAGTTGTGCGTGACGTCTGAGGAAGCTCGTGCTGTTTGTGAATGTAGTAGAATGGCTTAGGGGGATAACCGCATACACATTTTCGCGTCTACATTTTTGGTTTCCGAAGCTAGGCTTTAGGGTTGGACTGAAGCATTTATCTCGCACTGTCTCTCAGTTTCAGTTTCGTCAGGTCAAAACAGTCTGCCGTACATAATCTGCTGTTTAACGAGACGAGTTCTAAACGAGCATGATTTCACTAAATGGTCTGCATTTCCGGATAGACACGTGTGTGTAGCCTGTCCACGTTGGCAGATTGATCGATGATGAGTCCACGGTATAGCCCAAGTTGATTGTGCGATATTCTGCTCGAATGCAAGAACAGCGAGCATAGAGCGTATGTCGATTGTCTGGAGTAACAATCGACATACGCTCTATGCTCGCTGTTCTTGCATTCGAGCACAAAAAGTAGCGAAATTGCAAGCAACGAGATTTCTTGATCCAGCCGCCTTCTGAAGAAGACCAAAAGACGAGAAGGGCAAAGCGAGCGCTGAAACGAAGATTTATCCGTGAATATCTGTTGGAAGAAGTTCAACGCCAAAAAGAAGCTAAGAAAGAGTGAAGGTGTCAAGCAGCTCAGAAATGGCAAGAGATGAAAATTTTATCTAACGGAACTTCATCTTCACTCGGAAGAAGTTCAATATCTATTTCACCGCGAGCTCCCTACGAAAAAGACAAGCAGAAATATTGGAAGAAGAAGAGTGATATTGGATCTCCAAGCTCGAGTGGAAGAAGTGAAGAGAATTCGCCCAAAGACATTTCGTGGCTACCATTCCCTTCAAGAACCACGAGTTTACATGAATCTCTGTTTTGATCAACGCAGAAGGACAAGGGTACTCAAGCCGAAGATGAAGAGACAGATATAAAAGAGACTCCTTCTCCCAGAAGAGTAGAGCTATTCCAATCTTCATCTTCATCATCAAGCTCTAGAAATCAGAACCCAACATTTTGACTACTCTTGTGGAAGACCCAAATTCGAGAAGGGAAGCAGCCTTGGAATTGATCGTTAAACATGGACCAGAGATTACAAGCTTTGTAGAACTCCTGAAGAAGCAAAGGGGATAAGAATTGATTCGAGAATTGTTGTCATTAGGATCACTTGCCTTACAACCCTCGAATTTTTGACCTCAAAGGATTCCAGGAGTATCGCTTTTTAAGATAAGAAGTCGAGAGGCATCCACTTCATCTTCGCCGAAGAAGGAGGGACGAAGAGACGATATACAGTTAACTGAAGACCATTCGGTCGAAGTCCATTCTTCCGAAGCGAATCTTCACGATATACGAGCAAGTAGTGTTGTTGTAAGCACCCTTGCTAATTTGACTCTTCGATCATCAGGAAGAAGTGCAGTTAGAAGAGTTTAGAGCACAGTTAGGCTTAGGATTGTAGATTTGATGAAGATGAAGATAGATCGTAGGGTAGTGCAGGTCTTCTGCCTTCTTAGGAAGAAAAAGGAGTTAGGTTAGCAAGATGAGTATATAAGCTACCCGACCTTTTGAAGAGGGACCTTTTTCCATGTTTTCAGTCTTTATTAATTGATTTACGTTTCTCGAGATTGCGGAACAAATGTTGTGAATGTTTTGGACGAAGACGATTTCCGTCGAATATTCCGAGTTTGTTGTCGCAAAAGTAAATCTGAGTGACAAAGATCTTCGTAGTTAGACTTTGGCGAATGCTATTCGATGAAGAGAGAATTCTTAGTACGTGAATGAAGAAAATGGGGAAGATATGAGAACAAATCAGTTACTGTGAAGTTGATGAGATAAGTTAAATTGTAAGAAGAGTTTGGAAGATGGTTGCTTCTTCTTGAAGACGGCTTCTTCAAATAAGAGTGGGTCTTTAAGACTTGAGGATTTAGTTGGAAAAACACTTCTTAGGAAGAGTAGGGGCTTATTCTTGAAGCCTTAATGTGAAGTCTGTGTTCTTCTGTTTTTACAGAAGAAGATTAGTAACGTTTCAGCAGTATTCTGCATTCTTCATTCATTCATACATTTGTCTTCTCGAACTTTTATCTGTGTGTTGGAAGGGTCCCTGATCAAGAACTATTTCGTTGTTGTTTATATTCGATTCATCAAGTTGTGCTTGGGTTTGGTTCTTTATCAGACTAAAGACTCTCATCAGGACATTATTCTATTCCGTGAGAATAACAGAAAGCTTCTAGAATTATCATTGTGATGTTGTATTGTAATTTGTGTAATTGTTAACTGTATCTTCGTGGGAACAATCCTTAATTTACTATTTCCGATACATTCTGGTTTCTTTGGGTTGTTACATGCCTAGCAAATATTATCTGGGCGTCCATTCTCATTGACGAGACCTTGGATCTTGCCTGAAACTCCTTGAGACGATGTTAACAATAGAGGTATAGTTGTTCGAATGTAATGATAATTTAGGAGCACTTGGATCTTTAACTTTAGAGACAATACAATATTTTAGAAGGAAGATAAAAAGATATAGAGTTGTGTTTGTGGATGAAAGCATTTACAGAATTAAAGATCACGTGCTCGTAAGACAAGATGCATTCAGTGTTTCAGGTAAGTATACGTTTTGAGTTTCAGTTTTAAGTTCTTTCTAGTTATTTGTGGTGTTTGATCATACTTTTAAGTTCTTTTTCATTTTTTTAGTATGTCTAACAGATTATATGTTAGATTATATGTTGATTTATGTTTGCACAGCCTTCTATAGTCCTCACTTGGAAATCTCAGATAAACTAGTTCTTTTCTCACGAATTTTGTGGTGCTTTTCAACTCTATTCTAAAGCATATTAGTACGCATAAGAGTTTGTGCGTGAAGTCTCTACTGTTGATACATTGAGTAGTTATATTATCATAAAAAGACCACTGCGACCATAAAGAGGGATGGCTGTAGACCTGTCTATCAGATTGTAAGGAAGTTTATGTTCCAATCTCTTCCTCCTCACAATCAGTTTAGGTTTGTCAGTTATGAACTCCAAGAGGTGAGACTTATGTGTGAATTCGTTATCCCAGGTAGAATAGGTTGTTGTCCCTCTTGGTCAGAGGTGAATGATGTTATGATCTGCAAGATAGTTCACACGAACCTAAGTATAAATATTTTGTCTCTTGCGGTGATTAAAAATGTAGAGCATCTTGATCATTTTGATCATTCGATCATAGAAAGGAAGATACATCTCAGTTGGAAATGATTACATACTAAATGTAATGCCAGTATCACTTTTTTTCCAACTACAACAGAAATATGCTCTTGGGATATTCTGATAAAAAATATGAGTAATGCATTTCGTATATCCAAACTCGAACGTTACCAAGGTCAATATGTTCCCCAAGAATAAAAAACGATTATCGAGTGATACACTTGATATGGGTTGCATACTCAAGACTTCATCTATCTCACAAATAAAGGGTGATTACCAAGAAGGAGATAAGATATTCTTTTCATGTGTTGTACGAGATTATCAAGTAATTTTTGTCAGCTTTGGTCAACGGTGCTGCTGTTGTTTAGGTAAGTTATTCATCTTGTAAATTTACGGAACTCTACGAAGTGTTAAGAGTTGTCTTTGCATAGTTCAGATGATGCATAATAAAGCTCGAGCGAGTAGGTAACTCCATGTTTCTTTTGAAATAAGACGAGTACGAAGAAGGAAATTGGCTGTGAAAATCCTTTGGACTTGGTGAAGGTTATTAAAATGAGATGAATCATGATCGGAGACTGAGAACAAGTAGGATTCCAGATACTTGTAAGTATGAAAATCATACAATCATCAGTGTCATCTTGTATAGTCATTTTTCAAGTAACAGAGTACTAGTTAAGTTTTCTGTTATTCATATACTTTGTTTCATAACACGCTATTCTCAGAGTTGGCTTCACCAGAGCTTAGATTTTACGAGATCCTTATCGTTGACTGTATATCACCACCGGTATGTGTTGATGATGATGAACACTTCTCCAAGTGGATTGAGTTAGCGGCATTACCGGACAAGACGAGTGAAAGGATAACGTATGCGTTCTTAGATCTAGTGCTCATTTTGGAGCACCAGCTGAAGTGCTGACGGAGCAAGGTACAGAGTTTCTTGGTGACTTTCAAGCCTTGTGTGATCAAGCGCTGATTGATCATTGGACTACATCTCGAGATCATCTTGAAAGAAGACCATTGTATGCAAGAACACGACAAGCAAGACCAAGAAGCATTACATACGACCATCTACCCAAGATTTGTGATGTTAAAGATTTAGGAGAGAATCAGCTACTTGATGTCCTTGCAGAGGACGACAAGTCCTTTTGGACCTTAAAGTGTTACGAATTTTGACTCATGGTGAGAATGAAGAGCCTTGCAAGATAGAGATCTAGTGGTATGCAATCGAGTCGATTGATCTTTACATCAGAAAATACTATCCAGAGAGACGTAAGGTTTCAGGTGGTAGAGGAAGACCTCCACTCTACAAACAAGAGTTAGATATTTCAGAAGTACTGATTTTAGCTTCTGATTCCATTCTCATCACGAGTAATCGATTGCATAAGACAACTGTGGTCTAAATAAAGAATCAGTTGTTTCGACTAGAGCACGAGATAGCAGTTGAAGCAAGTAGTTGACCTACATATGATAATGATGAAGAAGAAGTCGAGGAAGAAGATCAAGATGGATCTGAGATAGCTAGTTGTGAAGCATCGGAGAGTACTGAAGGCGTAGATATTGACTCTTCGGAGTCTTAGTTTCACTTTATTTATGTGAATCATGAGAAGAATATAACATACTTTTTATGTTTTTTGTCTTGTTATTTTATGAAACTTCATGGTCTTCCTTTGTAGTTGAACTTCCTCAAAAAGTCTTGAATAAATTTCTCCTTCAGTTCTGTTAATGTAGAGCACTTCGTGTCTATGATGACATTGTGTTTAATGTAATCTAACTTATAAAATACTTGAAGTTGTAAGTTTCTTTGAGAAGAGTAACATGAGGTCGCAGAGTGTATGCTTGTTTGATGTTGTCACTGAGTTGTGGCAAGGTAAAAGCGTTCTTTGACTAGAGAGCTGTGAAAAATCTACTAAACATTTGATCAACATGATCATGAGTATGTCCTACCATGAGAAAATCTACTTTTATTTTATTGAAAATCTATCTATCTACTAACATAGCAAGATAAGCAAAAATAATATAATTTTTATTTCTCTTATTGTGCTATCCAATTGCAAATATAAAACTGATGGGAAAGGACCTTCCCATCAGATATTATACGGTGCAGAATAGAGATAGTCAAATTAGAATCAGACTTAATATTGTTTAAGATAAAGAAGACTCTGGCTTGAAATGTCTCATTAAAGTAATGCACCTACAAGATGAACTCCTACCATAGAAGAACTGTCAACAACTTCAGAACTTTAGAGAAATACGCCATGCATGACTTCGCCTGATGCACATAGTCTTTGAATGAAGATAGAGCTCTCTTTTTTCTTCTTGCACTAGTACCACGTTCGTCAGCTTGTTGACGACCATGAGTCTTTTAACCAATTATGAAAAAATCTGTAAAACATTTAGTTTGAATAAGTCAAACAACATCTCGACATGATGTTCACCCATGGACTTCATGGAGTGCTGTTGTAAAAATATATTATTGAGAGCTACGTTATCCAAACAGCATGATACAAAATCAGAAAAAAGTGAAAAATCATTACTTTCTTTGGTCTTGCATGTGATCGGTCTCATTGATTCTTCATTTGCTCAAAGAAATCGCACCTTGAAAATCTATTGTGTGGTGGAATTCTCACCCAAGGAATTCTCACTGACGTCAATATCATGTTAACAAAGAAAAACACAAAAGCTTCATTCTGTCCTCGTCATAGGAGAAGACATGTCTGTCTTGTAGTAATCGTACACCTCACTTATTCACAGATTGTTGAAAAGATGATAACTGGTTACGTTGGATTGTCTCTCTCAGTGCGATAAGAGAAATAAGTCCAACCATTCTTGTATCAAAAATCCTCAACACTCTTCTGTGGTAAGTAAATGTGTCTGGAGGCTGGATGACAATCGGTATCACTTTGGATTCTATGTTATCGTGTTGCATGATAGTCTGTACAATGAAAGATGATAACAAAAGGATTTTTCTTCCATTGTGTACGTAGTTGTAAAGGAAGCTGTCCTGGAGCTTGTTAAGCTTGGCAAGTGCTAAGCTAGGGCTAAGCTAGACAAGCTGTCCTCTAGCTTATATTCCAAAGAACTACTAAGAAGTCATGCAAGTACTAGGTGAAAGCTCTTCTTGATTAAATTAGGCACGTGTTTTCATTTATGCAGAACAAGATTACACATAGATGTTTGCATCATTTTTAGTTTAAGAAAGTGATAAACGAGGAAACTCTGTCATTTTCTGTTGGTGACTCTGATTCATTATCTGATGACACGATCGTGTAGATGTTCTTGAGTAGTATAGTTTTGGTTCTTTCGTTACTAGAAACAAAGATGTACAATGAAAGTAACACCCGAAAAGCTAACAAAAGAAATAAAAATGAGTTTTGTAGACGTATGTACAAGTTTATTTACTTTATTAAACGGAAGCATGAGACACCTTAGTGGAAGGGGCTTCCACCTAGGAAGAAGAGGTCTTTGGATCAAATCCTCCTGGCTCCTGGTTCTTATCTCAGCATGTTGACCTCTTTAGGAGGTCAACATGCTGAGAGTCTTGGATGGGAGTCTATGTTGAGTGTGTGGTTACATCTTGCACATCTAAGAGCGAGAGATTGGTATCCTCTTTAAATCCAGGAGTCTATGTTGGGTGTGTGACTACATCTTGTACATCTAAGAGCGAGGGACTGGTATCCTCTTTAAACATGGACTTCATGGCCTAAGCCTCCGCATGCAACCGAGAGTCACTATATTAGAAAGAGGGCTCTATGTTAGAATACGAGAATAGAGTTTTCCTGCACTGTCATGCTTCTAACTATAATAATAATAATAAAATATAGTTTACACATATTCCAGTACAATGAAATCTCGTTATAACCACAAGTGCATTGTAGTCATTAATCTCACAGGGATGGATTTTTCTAACATAAACTCGACATTTATAATCATTATCACGCTGTAGATAAGTGTTTTCAATAATTTCTGAAAGGATGTGGTTATGACAATATTAATACTATGTTGCAGATATCATGTAGGATATAAAGCATAACAATTTTATATTGGGACGGTAACCGACAGTTTTGCAAAAATGTGCTTTGTATTCCCAATGATTGAGAATTGTTCTCTTAGATTTCTCATCATAACTTCACCCCGGGAATAGACACATCATGTCCCATACTTGAGTTGCAAGCTAATCGCAATTGATAAGATAATAAATTTCAAATCCACTTTACATCATACACAGTAAATTGACTTACAAAACCTATGGATTTGTTTTCTAATCATAAGTGCGAGAGGTAAGCCTATACAAGTGTCAACTTTTTCTATCCAAAATAAAATAGGATCATGAATGTATTTGACGACTGATCACTAAAGGTCATGATGACTGATCACTATGGCCATAAGTTCGATGCTTAGTTCAACATCCCACTTTGAACAGAAAAGAAGAAATGATTTATCGTCTTCTTCAGTTCAGAGTATTAGAATGAAGAGATTTAAGCAGGACATTGATGGACCCATCATCAAATTTTAGTCGTGAAATGTCTAATCTGGACTCTGTCTGGTCAAAATTGCCACTATTATATGACAACCATTATGGTCTTTTGCGAGTTATCATGATCACTTTTATTTGCAAGGTAAACAGTTACAAAGATTACCGCACGTTTAGTGACATCACTAGATATGGATACGCGAGGGCGTCCACTGATATGATAGATTCTTGTAAAAGGTCTTCATGGACTAGAAATCTACGTGGAATGTTTTTATCAGTCTATATATGTATATTCAAAATTCATATTAGTTCGATCTCAAATGATCCAACTAGTACCTTTTGGTGAAATTAATTTACATTTTGGTCTCAAAGTAATTCTCCAATCTATTGTGAGAGATTCTTGTATACCAATGTATACGTAGTACTCTTTGTAAGAACTACGTATACGTTAACCGTAGACACAAAATCTCAAAATGTAAATGCAGCTTAAGGCAACACACCACTGGAGACGATTTGAGTTAAGGAAGATGGTGGGTTAAGTTATTTTCGCAGTTGTGAATAACATAAAACTGAATTTACTGTGTCTGAAACAGCTAAAGTCGTTGTATAGTGTAAGTATTAACCTATACTTTGTAAGATTCTTAAACGCGGACAATGGTTGATATAGAGTTTCATGAAACCTATACCTTCATGTAATGCTGACTAATTAAAATACCGTAATGCTGAATCTATAATATTCCGCAGAAATTTTGTCACGTAATTTGTACAATAAAACTTTCTGTTGCATCAACTAGATAGAACAGAAACTTTTGTGGTGTCTTGGCAGTTATCGTATTTATTGTAACAGATCAAACTTCGGACAGTAAATCGCACTACGCTTTCTTAACCTCAGTAGAGCGTATGGGTAAGAAGCATGCAGTCAAGAAAATATAACTTAATTCTCCTTACAAGAAATTGCGTGACGATAATTTTGGTATAATTTTAATACAAATTATTGCGACTGATGGTAGTAAAAGTAAAAGTTGTTCACTTGTCCACTTTTATCCCTTCAAAGGGCATCGGACTGTCCTTTGTGAGTAACCACAGCGTACCCGGACCAGATTGCACATATAGCGCATACAACGACTTCTTGCACCTCCAACCGAGAGCAGGCGGGTTTGAACTCCAGACCTTTCACTTAGAGGTCTGAGACCCAACCAACTCAGCTACCGATCTTCGGTAATCTTCAGTAGTAGATCGTAGTAACATGAAGAGATTTACTTGACCGCATCCTACGTTTGTCCAACTTGATCCTATTCTTCTTACTTTTCTGTTACTCGACCACACCCTTCAAGCGTGTAGATACATGACTAAAGAGAACATGCACTTTAAAGTTCTGATGATGTGACATTTTGACATACTAATCTTGCTATAGCCTGTCAAGGTATAGTCTAAGTAATGCAAAGTTAATAAGGGTGGAGTCAAGTCTGATAAAAGTATTAGGGTACAGTCGAGTAAATTTCTACAGTGGCATGTTTTATCCGCTACTGCGATGTGATAGGGGTGTCAAATTTCAAAACAAGAAGCTACGAGCGATAACTGTTTCATGAAACTTGAATTTCAGGGTTCACTCGTCAAACTTCACGGGGTATTTCTTTAGGTACCTCGTGATGATGTGACAGATTTTCAGCTAAACCTGTCATTCTCCTGTCCGGTATGCGTGTGTTACGTTCAGAATTTTAAAAAACTTAAATCGATTATACTGCTGCATTTCTTTACTCCCGTAATGTTTCCATAACTAGAGTTATGGGTTCTGTTCATATCAAGTATAGATAGAATTTAAGACCTCTCGGAGTAATACCGTACACGAGAATCGAACAGATGGATGAGAGAACCAAGCAGGAGATGTTGAGATGGAAGACAATGTATTAGTGTACACGAACATTAGTTTACATCCAAGCACCTTAAGCTTAAACACAGGTGCTTGGAACCCAACCATGCGGCTGCCGGCTTAGGGTCTTTGGTGCCCTAAAGTATTAGGAATAAAAAAAACCCTTTGATTTAAGAAATAGTGAGCAGCTCGTACGGATAGCTTTTTCACACCTCTTAATTAAAATTTTGGAAGACAATTAGACCTGAGTTCTATTCAAACTTAAAGTCGATATTCCTTAGATCAATCCACAACTCTGTCATAAAAAATATACTTATCCTACAGAAAATTATTCTATTTGAGGTTTTACATCCCCTAGAAGTAACCGTTCAAACTTCAAATCGGGGGTTTGGGTATTTCAGGAGCAACCGACTCGACCAGAAGTCATTATGGGAAACCCTCACTTGACGTCCCGTACCTTCTCAAGCAAAGGTCCAGTAAGGTCGCAACACGTTCATTCTACTCATATTATTACCTTGTCGTGCATGGAAATAAAAACATATCGTTATTTTTAAGATCATCGGACGATCATGATTCATGCAGACATTCATGTAACTTCCAGCTAAGATGGGGCTAAGACGGCGCCCGCAGTCTATTCAAACGTACAACGCACAATGACAAGCAGATCATGAGTCATGACCCATGAACTTTGTCTGTCTCTGTGCTTCTGCTGGGTGCTGGTTCCTAGTCCGGTTCTCCTCTTCCGGAAGCAGGGTATGCTTTTTCGGGATGGATGTGAATGCTACACAAGCAGTGCCTGGCAGTCTTCTTGTCTATTACATAGTACTGCCAGAAGCCGGAACTTCGAAAAAACTCGGTTTAGAACATCACCGTACAGTTTCGTCTGTTGTTCGTTGGGTCTGTAGAAAATGCAGGCGGATACAGTAAGCAGGAGGGAAGAAGGGCAGAGTTTGTCACTCTTGTGGCAGGCTTTTCCTTGCATCCTCCCATTATTTGCTTGCCTGCGTGCGCCTAGCAACTTCCTCAACTAGCGTGAGAAGCTTGTCACAATCCGTGAACAGTCATGAAGTGTTTAGCATTTTCAGCGAAAAGAGGCCAAAAAACAAATCCAAACAAAAAAAAAGCATTTTCTTGACGCCTTCTGTCACGACGACAGCCCTTCGGAAATCAAGAGGACTTGTGGACTTCAACTAGTCAAAGAGGAAACAACGGTCTGTCCGGCCAATCGAAGGATGGAAACCAGTTCTGTAGAGGCATGCGCACTACTCTAAAACCCCATTTTACTCAACGTTTGCGCTTGCATATTCAAACGACAATGATGGTAGCCGTTACTGCACCGTACTGGAAACTATATAGTACTTTTGTTTACCGACTGAAACGTTAAATTAAGCGTGCTGCACTCTTCAGTCAAATGGAAGAGGTTAATAAACTTAATCCAAGACTTTATGCGTAGCTATCTAACTTCTTTGCATCTTCAGGAATGGTTAGATAATAAATTAAACCTTGGAGATGTGTCGCGAGTGATGATCAGCAGCCCGCATGTGTACTTTGGAGAGTAAGTTTGTCAGCCCTCCTCTTATAGTTTATGTTTCGGTCTTCTTTCATTTCCAGGTTTGGCTAGTAGTTAATATTTGTAAGAGATTTTGATTTTTTTATCAACTTTGCATAGGATTTCTCTTTAAGATTTATATATTTTCTCGATAATAGCAAGTGAACAAAAGTTATAAGAACTCGATCTTGCGTGTATATTATTTAGTGCTTTGAGGGTATTTCTGCTTTTTTATTACGGTTGGATGTCTATTTCGGTGTTCGAGATGATTCTCGCTATATCGTTAGCTACGTGGGTTGTGTTCTCGAGCTTCATTTGGGTTAGAGCGATCTGCCCAGTCCTCTCAACTCAAATTTGTAGTACACAGCGAAGATGTATATAAAGTGAACTTTAGATATCATTCTCGTGATTGTGTATGTGTGTCTCTCTCTCGTCATTGTTTCAAACACACACAATATCTTTACAGTCATATATCTCTCATATTCTTAGATAATTTTCATATACAAAAATCGTTATGATATGATATCATGTCGGACATTGGTTGTTTGAAAGTACTACCGTTATTATCATCTAAGTGGTTCACAATACGTTCATGTTTGTTACTTCAGTGCGTGCTATGCACACGCACGCATAGTTGTTATCACTTGCTGATCGTAAGCTTGTTGTCTATCCGAGTGGTGAGCTTTTTAAGTCTCCAAACCTTGGAATTGATAAAGACGCTTTGATGTCTAGACTCCATCTTTGGCCGTGCTTCTATCTGCCCCTTCTTTCTCGTGCTTGTAGGTGCTGATAGTGGTACATGCCATGTATGTCTTTAGTCTTCTCAAATTTGCGAGAGCACGATGTCGTATTGTGACACGGCTCACATGTGAATTTTGCATAGAACTTGTATTATGTTGTTTTTTGTGTTTCAAGGTAAGTCGCTTGACAACGTATTAGGTGCCACGTCCATGATTATCTGAGATGTTAGATCGCACGATAATGAGACATGTCAGCTCAGTGATCCATGGATATTCGTGTGAGTGACTCTTGTTGTCAATTTGGGTATAAGATAGAGGGTAGAGGGTTTGTGGGGCATTCTTCCTTACGTGGTGTTTCATGAGTGTTTCTTAGTGTCTTACATGAAAGGTGATACTACATCCATCGCGATCACTTTTGACATTCGTTCGTTGTCTACTTTGGTGAAGAGTTCATGGGGAGAGTGATGGACTTGTCCACTCTAGTGATCTTACCAATTGTCCATACGGAGAGAACTGAGATTTGATTATGTACATATTACTTTGACAGGTGAATGGACCTGAACTTTCTAGCCAACTTCTCTTTCAACGTCTAGGTTGATATCCGATGTCACAGATGGAAGATCAACCATCGTGCGTGGATCGTGAGGAACTTTGATGAGGAGGACTGTAATCAAGTGATGACTTCCTCATTCTCTTTTATCGTATCTTTCATCGTAAATCGATCCAAAGTCATCATCTTGACTTTGTATTGAACCTTGAGTATTCTCGTGGCATCGTTATCTCGAGGATGATTATCCTATGTTAAGGTTGGAGCTCGAAGTATTTTGGTTCAAGCTTTGAAGGGTGAGAGTGTTTTAGAGTTACAACTCGTTCTATGGTGCCAAGTAGGAGATAAAGCGATCTTCAATCTTCTTTCTCACTGGTTCATTTCGATCAATCAAATTCATCCAAGTTTCAAAGACGGTTTTGGAGATTTGGAGGTCTTTCCGAAGGTCATTCGTGGAGTGTGAGGTCTCGTTGGAAAGCTCTTGAGCTGAGCTACAATCTGGAGGGGAATATTTGGAGCTCTGAATGGGATGTTATAAACGTTCAAAGTCAAGGGGTAATATAAACCCCAAGTCACGTTTCAGAGTATCTCGAGAGTTTCAGAGAGTATCTTTCAATACTGTCTAGGGGATTGAATAGTTGATGCCGTGCTAGTTGCACTAATGTAAAATTAGTCCTACGTTTGGATTGGATTTGACCTCGAAATGGTCGATTGAAGTTGGCTGTGACAGTTGAGAGATAGAAATAAAACCATTTTGCTTGGATTCAAGGATTGAGTTGTTCTATGAGCTTGGGATCGAATCTCTAAGTGAAAATTTTCAGGATTGGAGTGTGTCCTATCAGCTTACTACATGTGAAATCTCAACTCATTTGGTTAAGAGAAGGTGTTGGGGTCATGGATTTTAGCCACCGGGGTCTGTAAAGCTCATAAGTTAACACAGACGAAAGCCTTGGTCCATTTCGAGCAATTGGTTTGAGGTCTGAAGTTGAAATTTCAGAGAGGAGTAGTGAGAGGTCAGAGAGAATTAGTTTGAGCCCAGTTGGGAGCAAGAGGTTGCCGAAGTTCAGATTACAACATGGTGGGTTTTGAAAGAGAAGAGTGATTTCTCCTACTTGGTTGGCTTTGAACAAACGACTTGGGGTTTGGAGGTGGAGCTTCTTGGAGGTGCTGCAAGTGAGATGAAGGAGCTATGTTGTGGATTTGGCAGAAAATCATACTCAGATAAGACATCATACTATGTCTAGATTGCTAATTAGAAATCTCTAATAGCAAGATATCGTTATCTTCGGTACCATACGTTGAGCTCATTGGTTGCTTACTGCGCGCATGTCTTATTTTGTTGGAAAAGCTTGTACAATATGCTATCCGTTGTTGTAGGGCTCATCCTCATATCATCAAATCGTAGGAAGTCAAAAGTTGAGTGTTTAGGCAATTATCATAGAGAAACCGTGAAAAGTATATTGCTAGTGCACATTTGAAGGTGCTTCTATGATCTAAGCATATGTTTATCATGTATGAACCCTTCTTGTACTTAGAATAAGATTGAACGTCAATTGTGTGGTGCACGTGGTTTACACTTCATGTCAAGTTAGGTTAGTAGAAACCAAGACAAAGCCTGATAGATTGGATATTGAGAGCATAAGTATTTCATCAAGTAGGTCTTAGGTCTTGCTGTATCTCTCTACAGTTAGATACACCGTGTACTCCCAAACCAAACTTCACGCTCTACGGCAACAAGATCAATTCAAATTTGTTCTACACATCATCTATGTAAATGTGATGTGCATGTGCTTGTAGATATTAACTTTGTTCCTCTGGATCATTTGCTCTAGAAGTTTTGTCATTTGCTGGAGTTTCTTACGCATAATGGAATCCTCCATAGTAGTATGAGTGATGGTTTCATATGTCTTCTTGGCAGTCTTCAAGACGACCCGCACATTAATCTCTTTTTCCTTATCTTCGAAGTTGCAGTGCTTGATCCCTTTCCAAATATTATTAACTACTTCCAATGCTATGAATTGATTAACAAGAGCAATTTTTCGCGGATATCTTCTATCAATTCTATTACTCTTTCAGTTTACACACTAGCATAAGATATTCCGCTTGCAAATCTATTCCATTCTCTCCATCTTCTAGCGTAGAGTTTGCATTCCAAGAAGAGATGAGAGACTGACTCTTTCATCTCTCCGTATCGTTTGCATGTGTCTTCGTATTTGTCAACTCTGGCTAGACATTCTTGCTTAAGAAATCTTGTGTGTAGTAGTTTTCATACGAAAACTTTATTCCTTAAATTTGTGGACTCTTCTAGATGTTTTTCCATCGCTTCTTCCATCTGTTGTAGCTATCCTCCTTGCTCCATTTCTGTTGAGTTCACAGAAATTGCGTTGGCAAGAATTTGTTTCCATTGTCAATTGTGTAGATTCCAACCTTCATGAAGTTTTGAATCTACTCTCTACATCCATCCCTCAAGTTTACTGATGTTCGATTTCCTTCTTTCATCTATAGTGTCATAACCCATTCTCTGACGCCTCTCCTTGCCATGTTGTTTTCTTCACATCCTTGTCCTCTTCATTCACCCATCCTTCGAGTTATCGTAGGCTTCTGATCTCACTCTTGTGTGCATGCTTCCCAGTAAACTGATATCATTTTGGCATATCCACCCTTCCACAACTGCAAGTGCTATCATCTTCTCCGTAGGGTATCCCTTCTTATGCTAATCTTTTTTGTGTCCTGGTAGAGCTCTCTTCTAACCCTCTTCCATTCTAGCAGGATGGCATTGTAGGTTGTACTTGTACCCTTGATACCTTCCTTGCCATATTTGTGAGAAGTATCTCATATAGCTTTCAATCTGCCATACTACATCCTTTTCGTTTGTTGACCACCGAGTTAACAAGTAATTCTCTCATGATCTTGAGCCAATCTTCCTCTTTAGCTTTTGTAATCTGTGCACAGTGCTTGAGGGCTTGTACTCGACTTTGTTCTTTGATCGCAGGTATGTTAAAATCCTATCGGTCTTTTGCTGGATGGAAGTCTGTCCAAGCTATTAGTGAAATCTTTTGTTGCCGTTCTCTGTTTACACCTTAGAGAAAATCTATGCATCCACCTTCTATGCTATATAGTATCGAGCTATATGTGACTATGTCTGATAGAACATGTATTGACAAGCTCGCTAATATGTGTCTTACAACTACAATTAGACTTTTAAACGATAGGCATCTGTAAGCTCAATGTCTAAGCATTTTCTTGATCTTTCCAAGTATAAATTCTTGGATTTGACTAAGTCCTAATCTTCTACCAATTGGATAACCTAGGTATTTTATTGTAACTCCTTTTGCAGTTATTGGGCAGCTTGAATATTCCATCCAATCAGGAATGCTATCCATTCTGATTGGAAGGATAAGCGATTTGGTTATGTTAAGTTTCACACTTGATATTTTCTCAAAAAACACCACTGTCACTTGAACTTTGTGAAAATTTTCTTCGCTCGCATTCAGTTGAAGCCCTATATTGTCAGAGAAGTATCAACTTTCCATCTGATAGCTTGAACCCTTCAATGATCTTCTCCTCTTCTTGTCTATCTAGTATTGCCATAAGCGTTGCAGTTACGATGACGAAGAGGAAGGGTGCTAGTGGGCATCCATGGCGGATCTCTCTCTCTCTCTCTCTTTATCATTTCAGTGTACTACATATTTATGTCTATCTTCGATTCTACGTCTTCCACCAATCCTTTCATTAGTGAAATAGCTTCCTCCTCTACTTGTATATGTCTGAGTGTATCACATAGAAAAGTATGGTTAACACGGTCATATGCCTTCTCAAAATCCAACTTCAAGAACATCGTAGGTTTCCTCTTTGACTCTTCCCACTCCAGTCTTAGCTTGAACCTCAAGATATTGTCAGTAACCTTTCTCCTTGCTGTGAATCTCTTTTGTTTTTTGTCATCAACAATGGGCAAAAATCTTTAGCATGTTCAATAGTATTTAGACAATCACTTTATACATTGTGTTAAGCATTGACAGCAATCTCCGGTTCTTGAGGTTGTGTAGCCCATCTCCTTTGGTATCAACTTATCACTCCTTATGTCATCTTCCATGTAAGTTTCTTCTCTCTCTAGTAGATCTCCATCAGTTTGCCTAGCTCTTGCTCCATGTCTACTCTCATCACCCACATAGCTCCGGAAGTCATCTTGTCCAACCCATGTGATTTTTCTTTCTTGAGCTCCTTAATCACTTGGCTTATCTCCACTAAGGTAGGTCGTTTTCTCAGAATCATGTTATGGTCTGTGGTGACTCTTCTGTCCAGTATGGTCAACATTTGGCTTCGAAGCCTTCCCTCTCCTTCCATTACTTCATCCTTTGCATACAGTGTATTGTAGCGCTTGTGGATTTGAGACATAGTTTCATAAGACTCTCCCAATGAGCTTCATCCTCCGTCTCCAAGCCTGCTATACTTCTCAAATTTTTTTAGTCTTAAGTATAGAGGAAAAGAATATGGATGGTGCATCACCCTCCTTAATCCACTTGTGCTTGCTCCAACTTCCTCAAGAGGATAGTTTGTTTGTCAAGTGCCTCGCTTCCTTCTGCTGTTTGCTCGAGTCTATTTATTGTCGGTGACGTATCTTCCTCCATCCTTGTTTCATGACCGTCTAGAGTGCTAGCTAACACAACAGCCTCCTTGTTGTTATCTTGATTCTCTTTCTTTTCCTCTTGCTCTCTTTTTGTACTAACCAAGGCTTCAAAGCTATTCTTTGACTCCTTGGCAGTTTGGTGTTGCTGAAGAGCTTTCATTTGTGTCTCTCTGCTGTGCTTCCTATCACTCTTCTCTACTTGCTGGTATCCGTCTTCATCTTGAATGATCTCCTAGGCCTTCTACTTCAGATTTTTGTCCTTTCTTGATACTTTGGTGTTATCTATTATAGTAGGTTTGCTTGCACCTTCGCCTTCTTCTGGCTTATCTTATCTCCTTGCTGTAAACCTTGCGAGCTTTTCTGGACAGTTTCTGACAATGTGTCTCTCTCGCGATATTCAAAACAAGCATCAAGTACGTGCATATACACTTTCTTTTGGTGATAGACCCCTACGTCTTTAGGTCCCACCATCTCTATATATTCAAGCATGTTGTCTTTCAAGTCCATAAGCACGCATCCTCTCATCCCTAGGAATTTGCATTCACATGTGTCACATGAGGTGTATAGGACATCTCCTAGAGGTGCTAGCAGTTATTTTCTGTAGAATTCTACTCCTGAGTATACATTGTGCAATCCGATCCAAAACGACGTCGTCTTAGTGTCCACTATGTGTAGTTGAAGTTGGAGTCCCAAGGGAAAGCAAACACCATATTTTTATCCATAAACATGAGAGTCGTCGCTAAAATCTCATCTCTCTCATGTCTAGATTCTACAATGATAAGAAAGCATGGCCTACTTAACATTCTGATCATGTTTACTGTGATTCTCTTTTGATGCGTGAGTGAGAATTCAGCCCACTCCTTCGTCTGGTCTCTGGTTGGGGTGAGATCGACCGTGCAGAAGATGAAGATATGATCTTTCAGCATTTGCATTCGGTTCATCACTATTTGACTGTCGATCAAAAACTACACTGATTTTGCTCCTTCTATCAGCTTGTACTCTTCTCTTAGTCGTGCAAATGTTTCTCTCAGCTCTTGGATGACTTCTTCATCGTGCTCTACGTCTTCAAAGATCTCCAGATATAGGTTCTACACTTCTGTTTTTGTCCAAAACACAAGTTGTTTCCTCATATGCTCTCTAGAGAGCTAGTCTCATATGACCATGTCTTTGCAATTCTCTTCTTTCTTTTCTTTCGCTTCTCTAACTGTCATTCTCTGCTTGGAGTTTCCTTTGTAGTTTTTAAGGTTTCTTCTCTCTGTTTCTCTCATTTGACCTTTTCTTCTTGTCATCGTCAAACCCTCTCCCCATCCCTTCTCCCTCCTCTCTTGGTGGCATCTGGATCGTCAACCAGTTAGCGAGTCGTCAACTATTCAGCGGATCACATGGAGGCAGACTCGAGTAAGGCGATATCCTAACTACCGGCTCTCTATATAATGGTGACCCGCCACTCTCTCTCAATCCTTTCTCCCTCTCCTCTTGGTGCCATTTGGAGTACCGGCTACTCGGCAAGTCACCGACACCGAGTTGACGATCCAAATCGAGTGAATTGGACCATCAGGAGGGGGGATCGACTGAGACGATGTCTTAGCCACCGACCCTGCACAATGACCATCTGTCATCCTCCCCACATCCTTTCTCCCTCCGTCCTTGGTGACATGTAGACGGTAAGCTTGGGGGACCCTAGTAAGACAATACCCTAGCTAGGTGACGACTCGTCACCCTCCCTCCCTTCTCCCTCTCTCCTCCCTCCTCTTCTCTCCTCCCCTCCTACTTATTATCTCCCTCCTTCCTCCTTTTTCCATTGTCTTCTTACTCCTTTGGAGTTTTGGACTCTTCTTTCTCTTCCTTCCCCTCTTTTAGTATATACTCTTTTATCCTGTTCTCTTTTTATCTTTTCAACTATTCCTGATGGTTATATGTTTTGGCTTCAGTAGCGACAACAGTTTATGATGTTAGTTATGTGGGCTACACTCACGATCTTCATTTGGATTAGGGTGATCTGATCATCTGGATCAGTGTTATAAATCATATATTGTGATTTTGGCAGCGATACTTATTCACATCGATAAATATATATGAGCTAGTTATGTGATCTTCAACTTTGATCCTCATTTAGATTTGGATAAGACCATATGGTGCATATATATTGTTCGAGTGATACACAATACATTAGTGTGACGATCCTCATAATTCGTTTGAGCAGCTGCGTATGGAATGGTATCCATCTGAGTTTATCACTGGATTCATAGATGGAAGGATATCCAGACGATCTCCCTGAAGACGATCAACACTAGACGAGCATTGCAGTACAAGCCATTGGTAAGTTGGGAGTGGACATTCATAATCCATCTTTTTCCATGAGATTGGAGCAAGATATGTCTAGGTCTGCAAGGGATGTTGTGGAGATTGGTGGAGGAAATAACATAGCATTAGCAACAAACTCTACAGGAGTGGAGGTAACAGACAACGGCTTACTCCCGACATGGATCATTACGGCTATAGACTTCGACACAAGTGAGTTGTGGCATTTATTTCTAGATTATGATGATAAACAATGGATAGCAGGGAAATAAACATCAAGACCAAGTGTACGAACCATTTTCTAAAGACAAATTGAGAGCTTGGACAAGTCTAGCATAAAAAGCGCAGCTTCCTACGAGAGTAAAAGTTCGTCAGAACTTTCTTTTCTATGCTGGATTGGAACAAGAAGGACTTCATATTAACTGGAAAACTGTTGATTTGAGGAAGACGATGAAAGATGTTACGTCTGAAGAGAAGTACAAAGCAAGGTGTGAACTTTATTCTCAAAAGATCATGTTTCGAGAAAAGTTATATGACGCAATCCTTCTAGAACAACCAACATCGTCATTCCACAAATTAAGTCCAGCCAAGAGGAAAGTCAAGAAAAACGTTCATAATCGAAGAAAGTAGAAGATCAAGTACCTCCAATAGTGAGTATGTCGACTCCAAGTTCAAGTACGAATCCAAAGGGCATCACAACTCGAGAAGCAGTACCTACTCTAGAAGGAGTTCGTCAATTAGAATTCTTTCCAACCAGACGAGAAATGCATGCATCGGACATGCTACCGTTGAAGTCTTACTCGAAAGCAAAACGTGTTAAAACTACACCAGCAAGGTCAATAAAAGGAGAAGAAAGTAGACTTAACGCATTACGGAGTGTCCTTACCATCAAAAGAGATATTCAAAATACGTGTTACATATATTTGGATTAAGAAAACATGATGGAATTATTGGTTCTACAAGCAATAACAAGTTGCCTTGTAGAGCTCACTTTTTCAATTTTTTATAAAATATGCTTGAAAGGTAGAAGTTCGTAGAAGAAACAATGAAGTTAGAAGAACAATAGTTTAGTTTTAGTGAAGAAGATCAATTGTGAAGAGAAGAGTCTTAGGAAGAAGAGAATTCTCAAGAAGAGGAAGTCTTCGGAAGAAGACCTTCGCAAGAATGTCTCTGTAGATTGAAGATGAAGAGAAGAAAGACTTCGAGTCTCTTCACGAGCAGTTAGTAGAATAGTAGAGGAGTACTACGAAGTGAGAGTAGGTTAGGACAGACTACATTACCGAAGAGTGTCAGGAACCGCTAGAGGCGAAGGCGAAGACGACCTGCGCATTCCCTTGTCAGATTTGTGACGATGAATGAGAAGCGGCTTCGGCACATGTGTGGCGTTTGAACCAAATATATACTCAGAAAATCAGCTCATTATCCAAATCTGTTTTAACGTGCAATGATCTTTTGTTCTCGGAGAGAGTGTTCAGAAGAAGAGAGATAGTTAAGACGAAGACTATCGCATTCAAGCAAAGTCAATTTCAGACGAAGTCTATCCCGTTAGAGCGAATTCAACTATCTTCGTAGACCACGATGTCGATAACGTCAAAGTTATCGAAGATCAGAGCCTTTGAGTTGGACCAAGATGTACTTCGACATCTTCAGCCGAAGTAGAGAGAGTTAGGGTTAACCTGTAGTTTAACATCGATTAATAGTGTGTCTGGCAAGTTTATCAGTCAGATCAAGATGTGCGAAGACCATGCGGCTGAAAATGGATATGGGAGGCCGAGGAACTAGACATTGGAGAACTGGATGAAGGTCTGCCGGACGAAGCTGACGAGAAGGGAGATATGCTCTTCGACCATTTGTCGATGAAGGCGCACGTAATTGAAGGATAAGACTATGAGGAACTCTTCACCGACCAGATTCACTTGATGAATGGCTACAAGTTGACCGATTACAAGGACCCGGTGAAGAGAGAGATTGACGAAGCTGTGATGTTGATTCTGAGTCCGAGGAGAACGACATAATTGTCGATGTGGAAGGTTTGTTTCTTCGAGAACCTATTCGTAGGGAAGAGAGCGTATTGGGCAAAGATTTTCCATGACGAAGTGCAGAGGTACAAGACCAAGCAGGATTATGTTTACTTGGGCGGTTTTGTCTCAGTATTCTACTTCGGAATGGGATGGCTTTCGAAGAATGAGCAGAAGCAGTTGGGATTCAGACCAAACGAAGACGGAGACGTTGAAGACAAAGACCGTTCGACCGTTCGATTGGAGGAGGAGAAGACACCGAACGAAGGTGCATAGCAAGTGGAGTCTTCGCCAAAGCCTCCAGCAGCAGAAGAAGTTACACAGGAGGGAACTGTAAACCCTCCACGATCCCATCGATCAACTATCCCTCGATCTCTCAACCTTCACGATCGTCATCGATGAATCTGTAAAATGTCGGACCTGTCTCTCACTCAGGGGTCACCTCTGATGGCTTTGATGGAAGCACACCATGAACTTGAAGATAAAAATGCTAAGTTCACTCATTCATACACCCACAAATTCATCAACTAAAAATTCTCCATAAACTCATCAACTAAATTCTTTCATTCTAACGACGTCTCTCAAGTTCTCACATGTTAAAAATATCCCACACTCTCTATATTACTCAAGTTGTCATTACGACGATGTGAAAACAAGGATGAGGAGCTCTTCTCTACTCCTCTATTGATACATTCTAGATTTTTATTTTGGTACCCTCCGATAACTCAACCGTAACTATTTTTATCGGGTTTTACTAAGATATTACTTAAGGTAAAAGTATTAATCACATGGGCTTCTTACTTTTTCACATGGGCTTATTTCTTCAAAGTCAACAACTTCTAGAAGGATTCTGGAATATTTTCAAAGAATCTCAAATTTCCACCTTCCTCTACACTAGGATCCACTAAAAAGGAGACATGTGGAATCTCTTCTTGTTTTTAATGCCCATAAAGTCCACAACTTTAATCCAACCACTAATATCAAGTCAAAAAGGAGATAAAGGATATTTTCCACCTCCTTTCTACCTTTTAGGCAAGATGACAAGATAGTAGTGCTCACTCTTTAGCAAATATCTGATTTCTGCTCAAAAGTACAACTAAGTTTAATCATAACTAATGTTAGCTAGTCATGACTAACTTGATATCTCCTTAAAGTACTTGGGCAGCAAATAAACATTCTCCACACTTAATTATAACTAAACACTTTATTAATAAATAAAAATTATTATTTTATCTATTAGTAAAATAGACAAAATTTTACTATTAGATAAAATTTAGTAAATTTTTTTACCAAATTATTACTAGTAAAAATTTAGTAAAATTTTTTGCTCCGTCCTCGGAGTGAAGAGAGCACTTTCGTCGATGAAACAACTTCAACTTGTCATGATTTATCCGATCGAATCTCCTTTCTCCTAGCTCTTGAAGGTCATATGTGAAGTTGCTCCACACCTTATCTACAACAAAAGGACCAAAATATCTCAGAAGAAATTTCTTCCTAGCCCTCTTGAATCTGATCGCATTATATAACATTACCCAATCTCTGACTTGAAAAGGTTTTACCTCCCTCTTGCCCAATCGTTTGTCGTAACTCTTCTTTTGATACGCCTGAGCTCGTTCATTACGAAAGTTGAAGAGGTCAAGGGGAGAAGACGTGTTCGCCCACGTCTTCTCCCCTTGACCTCTTCAACTTTCGTTGAATAGTTTGAAAAGTATCCAATTCGAATTGGATCGGCAACTTGGACTCCACTCCATAAACCAATCAAAATGAGGAGTACCTAGTAGAAGTCTGTGTTGTCGTTAGATACTCTCATAAGATGACATGCAGTCTCTTATCCCAAGTATGTTTCGTTGTCTCAACACAAGCATCTTTGACGAGCATCATACAAAGTGTAAGATTGGTCTTCTTCGCAAGACCATTAGCATTTAGTTTGTATGACGTCGTTACTCGTGGTTTGATAGAAAAGTGTTGTAGCATAGCAGTAGTCATGCTCCTTACAAACTCTCCTCCTCTATCTGAGATCAACTCTAATGGACATCCAAATCTTGTGATGAACCTCTCTCATAAGAATCTACCCACTTCCGTTTCATTAGTCTCTCTCAAAAGTCTAGCCTCTACCCACTTGGTACAATAGTCAGTGACGACTATAATGTATCTATTGCCTCGAGGTGTCTTATTAAGAAGACCTACAAAGTCAATACCCCACTTCTCAAACGGCCCTAATATTGGAATCGATCTTAATGGAGGTGTTCTAGTAGACTTCAGAGCAAATGCTTGACATACGTCGCAAGTTTTGTAATAGTCTAAACACTCCTTTAAAATCCCTCTCCAGTGATAACCCACATCCAAAATCTTGAAGGTTGTTATCTTACCGACAAAGTGAACTCCACAAACAGTTCCGTCGTGAAACTCTTGCATTAGCTTGAACGCCTCCTTCTGACCAGCTGCTCTCCTTAGTAACCCATCTGCTCCTTGATGAAACAGAATTCTTCCACCATGGTGTAAGGTTTGCATCTTTTGATCAACGCGTTACGTTCTCAAGTATGCATGCCTTCTGAAAAAGAGCCATCTGCAAGGAAACTCCAGATTTTCTTGTACTCGTCCGGTATCTCCTCAATGCTTGTGATGGTCATCAGATGCTCGTCTGGAAATGAATCATCAAATGGTTCTTCTCCCTCATCATCATAAGCCCTCAACAAAAGATCAACATTCGCATGCTTTTTCCCTGGTCTATCTTTGATCATGGAATCGTATTCTGTTAGAAGGATCTTCTAACGAGCAATACGACCTTCGGCATTAGGCTTATTAAAGATATACTTTAAAGCCTTGTGAGCTGTGACTATGAAAAATTTCCCTCTTAGCAAGTAGTGTCGGAATTTCTTTGATCCAAAGATAACCGCTAATCCTTCTCGTTCAGTCACGGAGTAATTCTTCTCTGTTGGAACCATCTGCCTACTAGCATAAGCTATAGGATGATCATACCCATCTCCATCTAATTGACTTAATGTACATCCGAGTGCTACGTTGGAGGTATCCGTATACAGAATAAATGTTTTACTCCACTCAAGTTTAGCAAGTATAGGAGCTGTCACCAATGTCTTTTTCAGTTCCTCAAATGCTTCCTTTGCCTTCTGATCATGCACTATCAAGTCAAAATCAACTCCCTTCTTCATTTACATAGTCAAAGCTATTGCTTTGTTTGAGAAGGAAAAGACAAACCTACGATAATATCCAACCATGCTAAGAAACTGCCTCAACTTTGTCAAGTTGATCGAAAATGAAAGATCCACAATCTTCTTCATCTTCTCATGATCTACCGCAATCCCATGATGATGAATGATGTGCCCTAACAGCAAACCTTCTTCACAGCCAAAGATGCACTTCTCTGGATTTAGAGAAGCGTTGGCTTGTTCCAACCGCTGCAAAACTTTGATCACATGATCAAAGTGGTACTCCTTTCTTCGTACACATAGAAATCGTCAATGAAATCACGAACAAACTTCTCTATGAATGGTTCAAACATCTTGTTCATGAACCTCTGAAACGTGACCGGAGCATTACACAGTCCGAATGACATCACTCGAAATGCAAATGTTCTCCAAGGAGTAGTGAAAGTAGTCAACTGCTGGTACTCATGTGCTATCTTGATCTGGTTATACCCACTATAACCATCACCAAAGTTGTACCACTCATGACCAATAACTTCCTCCAAAATCTCATCTATAAATGGTAGAGGATAATACTCCTTCTTGGTAACAGCATTCAGCTTCTTATAGTCTATGCACACTCGCAGCTTACCATTCTTCTTCTTGACATTCACAATGGGTGAAATCCATTTTGAGTTCTCCACCTCGTAGATGAAACTTGCCTCCTTCAACTTGTCTATCTCCTCCTTGATCATCATTGCCATTGTAGGATTGACTCTTTTCTGCTTCTGTCGAACTGGTCTTGCGTTCTCCTCCAATTCGATTCGATGAGTCTCTATAGTTACCTCCTTCAAATCCTTGTAGCTGAAAGCAAACACATGGATATATTTTCGAAATATATCTAAGAATCTACTTTTCTCCTCTTGAGTGACATTGATATCAAACTTCAGGATAGACAGTCTTCTCACAATCTCTGCCGCACTCAACTCTTCTTTGTCAGGATCTTTCTCCACTACTGGTCGAGACAACAAGTCAATAGCACTAAGCTGATGTAATGATTCATCTCGACCAAATCCTTCGTCATCAGACGAGGATTCTTGATCATAAGAATCTCTCGTATCTACTTCTGAGACATTCTGATCATCCTCCGTATCAGATTCTTAGTAGTCACTAGTGGGTCTATCAGAGTCAGAAGTCACAATTCCAACATCCGAGAGAGGTACTATCACTTTATGATCTCTAGGTCCAATCCGTAAATATCCTTTGTGCCACCTATCTGTGGTGCGCATAGCTCTCAACCAAGGCCTATCTAGGAGCAAATCATAACTAGAGTCCTTTAACACTTGAAAGGACATCAACGTTTGAACTCTCATCACAGACACAACCACCTTCTCTAACACACCAAGAGGTCTTACCCGTTGCTTGTTAGCCATTCCCACGACAATGCTAGTCGGGCGAGTTAGTTCTATCCTCAACTTCTTCATCAACCTCTCTGATATGGCATTTACAACCGACCCTCCATCCACCAATACGTCAGAGACGTAGTGACCATTCAATCGGACTTCAATCTTTGAAGCCTTAGTGCATACCTCTGAAGCATGCACATCCACCACACCAACTCCCACAGATTTTGATGTCTTACTCTTGGGTTTCTTCTTCTTGCTTTTCTTAGAACTCAGTCCTCTTTTGAGTTCCTTTTGTAAACTAGGGTTGAGTGCAATCAGTTGCCCAACCGTGATGTTGGCTTTCTGAGCACCCACATCTTCAACCACATCATATCTCGCTTGAGAAGATGAAATGGTGAAATCCGTCATCCCCAACTTCCTTCTTGGCTCCCTTAGTGCACTCGAAACAGTACTCGAGCGAGTACTTCTACTTGGTGACTCTTCCATGAAAACTGGTTCATCAGAAAATCGAGTTCGTTTTCTTTCTTGAGCTAAAAGCTCCACAGGTGCATGAGATGAGTTCGAGCTCTCTCCCTTCTCATAGATGGAATCTCGCACTACATCGATAGTAGCCACTCCCTTGTCTTGTGCTTGTGATGGATTTCTTCCACCAACATTCCTTCTAACAGCTTTAGCACCCCTTGCTCCGTTGTTAGGCAATTTCGTTGGAAATGAGAACCTCCACAAGTCCAACATGTGATTCTTCCAAAGTTACCTTGGTTGCCTCTAGAGTTATCTTGATTTCCTCGGTTGGGATTGTTGTCGTAACCTCTTTGACCTCCTCTTCCACCTTTGTTCCTCCACCCTCGTAACTGCACCACGTTTATCTTGAGATCCGTAAGAGTATCGGTGATGCTCTTCAACTCAGCATGGAAATCAAAGGTGATAGTAGACATCGCTGTAGGGACAAATAATCTTAACACCATCGTTGGAGTAGGAGCTGACGTTGAAGCGATCACCAATTGTGATGGTGCAGATGTTATCGTTGTGGTTAAACCAAGAGTCGGAGTCGACATCAGAGCGACATGATGAGGTTGGATGATATCCCCTTCATCCAAACTCTCTTCCATATTTGTCGCGATCTTGATGACCTCCGCTTTGGTTGCTGGCTTCTCGTACCTCACTTGGATTTGAATTGAAGGTCTCAATCCTCCCACCAAGTTCTTGGTCAGCACTGCTCCAATCCCCGTTATCGTTAGCTCCACGTTGTCTCCACTCTTTCATAGAACCGTCCGAAACTGTTGCTCCAACTTATCCACCTTTTCGACATACTGCCGAACTTTCTTGTCGTCTCATTGCTTCAAATGAGTAAGCTCCACCATGAGCTTCTCATAACTCTCTTCTGGAAGAAACTTTTTGATGAGTGCGTTACTCAACGTCTCTCATGTGTCCTCAACTGCACCAGATGTCTTGTTCTTCACTCGGTCTTCATACCACGTAAGAGCAAAATCTTCTAAAAACTCTGGCAGTAATAACACCAATTCTTCCTTCCTTCTCACGTTGTTTCCAACGCAACCTCTTTTGAAGTCTCGAATAAACGGTTCTACATCTTCATTGTCCTTCCCATGAAACACTGGTAGCTTTCTCATCTTGTAACTAATCTTTCTACTCTTCTAATCGTCGTGCAATAACTACTCGCTAAAAGAGCACGAACATCATCAATTCCATTCGTGAATAATCTACCATAGGTAAAATAAAAAGAAATGGTTGTAACAACACCTCTTGTGCCATCTCTTCTCCCAAGGTAATCATGAGCTTGAGTCGCATCATCGTCTTCTCCACCATCCGAATGACGATTTCCGTCACAAATCAGCCGAGTCCTCTTTTGAAGTCGACAACTTCTCCGTCTCAGCTCCTTGAGTCTCGTCCAACTTCTCGACTATTGACGTAAGTAGGGCGGCCACATCGACGCACTTGTGTCCTCTTAATCGATCACCCAGTCCACAACTTGGACAAGGATCTTCTCCTAGAAGATGAATCGGCGGTGGTGACGATGGATCCACCCGAAGACTGAAATCAGTAAACTCATGCTTCCCTTTAGCTCTCTCGGTTCTGATTCTAGTTGGATAATTCATTACTTTATATCCCAACCCTCTACAGAAATAACACCACAAGTCGGTTTCTACTCTTCTCCTCGGAGATTCTACTTGAGATTTTGTACTAGTGTTCTCAAACTCAACGATAATCTCTTTCGAGCTCTCTCTGACATTTACTATGACATCTAAACCTTGATGAAGGTTTCTAAGTCTAACTTTCCAATCTTTTGAACTTCCACTCATGTTGCGCCTTCTCAACCATTAAGTTGACAAATATCTTTGAGGAAAATAGTTCTACATCATTTTCTTATTCTTTCGAGCTTTATACTAAAAATCGTGTATTATACATGCTATACACAAAATAAAATCCAATTTAAGAGTCTAAGATAATATCATCATGACCATCGACTATACTAATCCTAGCAGACATCTTAAAGTCACTCTTGTAAGGATCACACTCTACTTCGCCAGGAGCATTCGTGACCTCCACAGTGAATGATGCTTTCCACTCAATCTTCTTCATATCTGCGCCAATGCTCGCAGAAGCTTCTTGATATAGAGCAAAAAGGACACCCCAACAGCAATAGATGCGTGTTCGTAACTCCTCTATACTTAACTTTGGCTTCTTCGTCTCCGTTCGAACTCCCAAACGTCTCTTCTTCAACCTCGGCACTCGAATTGGATTCCTCATGAAGTATCTTTAAGACCTCCTTGTATGCCGAAATATACATCTCTTAGTCGATAAGAGATCTCTCCAAGATTTTTGTGGTCTCCAGCAGCTCAACCTCCAAGCTACTAACTCATAAAGTTTCAACGAAATTTCTCTAATCAGAAGAGATGGTGCTGACTGTATAAATTTTCAAAGAACTGAAATTTGTATATTTTCACTTCTCTCATGGTTGTCAACCCCCTCCACTTTGAAAAATTCTATCTCCCTCTCCACACATCATCTTCTCATGATTTTTATTTCCTCTAATAGCTTATCAGCCCAGAAATATTAGAAGTTTTCACAGGAGAATAAAATTCACAGAAAAACTGACAATGACTGTAAAACTTTCCAGAAAACAGAATTCCTCAACTCCCGTGAATAAACCCCCTCAACTTTAAAAATTCATAGCTCCCTCTCTAGACCGCCTTTTTCCATGATTTTTTTTGTCGTAGATAGATTATCAGCCAATCTAGAATACTGAAAAGTATCAAAAGAAAATAAAAACACAGAAAATCTGACAGCGACTATACAAATTTTCCAGAGAGCTGAATTCTTAAACTCTGAAATTTTTCTCCTCTAATAACTTCTCTCTCCTCCTTTCTCTACAACTCTTGTTTCATTCCCTTTCAACTCTCCTCAAACACTTTCTAAGTGAACAAGATGTAAAGAATGACCTCGAACGCGTCATAGATCACTACGGGATACACGAAAGATTCTAGCGTTGTTAACATCGCGTTAGCTCTCTCTCCTCCCAACGTTCTCTCCATGTGCTCTCTCATGATCTCTTTTTGTCGAATATAGAATTGAACTCCAAACATCTTTCAACGATCCTTCAAGTGAGGTCCCGACAACAGAACCAAAAATGTAAATCCTTCAGGATCCCATCGATCAACTACCCCCCGATCTCTCAACCTCCGAACCTATCAATTTCCCCTGGGATTAGGACCAAACGAAGACGGAGACGTTGAAGACGAAGACCGTTCCACCGTTCGATTAGAGAAGGAGAAGACACCGAGCGAAGGTGCATAGCAAGTGGAGTCTTTGCCGAAGCCTTCAGCAGCAGAATAAGTTACACAGGAGGGGACTGTAAACCCTCCATGATCCCATCGATCAACTACCTCCCCGATCTCTCAACCTCCAAGATCATCATCGATGAATCTATAAAATGTCGAATCTAGCTCTCACTCAAGGGTCACCTCTGATGGCTTTGATGGAAGCACACCATGAATTTGAAGAGAAAAATGCTAAGTTCACTCATTCATACACCCACAAATTCATCAACGAAAATTCTCCATAAACTCATCAACTGAAATCCTTCATTCTAACGACGTCTCTCAAGTTCTCACATGCTAAAAATATCCCACACTTTCTATATTACTCAAGTTGTCATTACGACGATGTGAAAATAAGGATGAGGAGCTCTTCTCTACTCCTCTATTTATACATTTTAGGTTTTTATTTTGGTACTCTCGGGTAACTCAGTCGTAACTATTTTTACCGGGTTTTACTAAGATATTACTTAAGATAAAAGCATTAATCACATGGGCTTCTTACTTTTTCACATGGGCTTATTCCTTCAAAGTCAACAACTTCTAAAAAGATTCTAGAATATTTTCAAGAAATCTCGAATTTCCACCCTCTCTACACTAGGACCCACTAAAAAAGAGACATGTGGAATCTCTTCTTGTTTTTTAAGTCCACAAAGTCCACAACTTTAATCCAACCACTAATATCAAGTCAAAAAAGAGATAAAGGATATTTTCCACCTCCTTTCTATCTTTTAGAAAAGATGACAGAATAGTAGTACTCACTCTTTAGCAAATATCTGATTTCTACTCAAAAGTATAGCTAAGTTTAACCATAACTAATGTTAGCTAGTCATGACTAACTTGATATCTCCTTAAAGTACTTGGGCAGCAAATAAACATTCTCCACACTTTACTATAACTAAACACTTTACTAATAGATAAACTTCCTAGGTGTAACATAAGTCGTTACAGGACGCAACCAGTTGGTGACATACCGTATTCAGACGAAGACCAGGAGAAGCACAGGAGCAAGAGGAAGAGGAGTATTCCAACCACGCCCCAAGAGAAGCTGAAGGTCAAGAAGAAGATCAAATCAACAAAGAGAGAGACAGTCGACCTAAGCAGTTCAGAGGTAAAAATGGAAGATGCTGCCATCTTCGGCAAAGGGACTTCGGAGGCACCCGCACTTAGTGACATCGACATGTTTCAGAAAGTGATGCTCTTCAGCGCAGAGATAGTTGTGCCGGTGCTAAGACCTCTGGAGGATCACCGGGCTGAGTATGAAGAGGAGGTATGAAAGAGATGTCCTTGGCCGAGTTGATTTCCTTCGTGCACTTCAGCAAGGAGAACTGGCAGGAAGAGAAGAACAATCTTCGTCAGGAGGGATGCTTGTGATACTGGTGGACCAGCACTTAAGTGCAGAGATTATGTTTACTTGGGCGGTTTTGTCTCAGTATTCTACATCGGAATGGGATGGCTTTCAGAGAGTGAGCAGGATCAGCTGGGATTCAGACCAGACGAAGACAAAGACAAAGACGTTGAAGGCGAAGACCGTTCGCCCGTTCGCTTGGAGGAGTAGAAGGCACCGAGCGAAGATGCACAGCAAGTGGAGTCTTCGCAGAAGCCTCTAGTAGCAGAAGAAGTTACACATGAGAGGACGCAACCAGTTGATGACGTACCGCATTCAACGAAGACCAGGAGAAGCGCAGGAGCAAGAGGAAGAGGAGTCTTCCAACCACGCCTCAAGAGAAGCTGAAGGTAAGGAAGAAGATCAAATCAACGAATAGGGAGACAATCGACATGAGCAGTTCGGAGGTGAAAATGGAAGGTGATGTGATCTTCGGCAAAAGGACTTCGGAGGCACCCGCACTTAGTGACATCGACATGTTTCGGAAGGTGATGCTCTTCGGCAAAGAGGTAGTTGTGCCGGTGCTAAGACTTCTGAAGGATCACCGGGCTGAGTATGAAGAAGAGGTAAGAAAGAAGATGTCTTTGGCCGAGTTGATTTCAATGTAGTGTACAACTTCTGAACATGCTCATGGAAGAACTTCGCCCAATACGTCTTCTTGTCTTCGAAGATCTATTCAATGAAATGTATCTGCCAATTGGCCAGATACGAAGTCTGATGCGGCTTGAAGATAGTGTTTAGTGCAATCGCGACATCTCTCTTGAATGGATCGATGTAACTATGTACCTTGAATCCATTCGATCTCACCAGTATCGTCGAGAACAACACACTGTACTTCGCCACTTCTTTCGAAGACGGCTTGCAGGTGCTATCGTACATAAGGTCACCTGGTCTTCCGGCTGGTGGAAGAAAATCATAGCATCTAATATCATGACGTTGAGACGAACCGTTACTGAGGTTTTTGCTGCAGCGGAAGTTGAAGCTATCAAAGATGATGTCTTCGGATCTCCACATGAACCTCGTGTCAGCTTGATAATCAGCGAATATCATTTCAGCACATTCTTTTTAGTGGTCAGCACGCTGATGGTGGAAGAGTGTATGTTGTTTCGTCGAATTTAGAAGAAATTATTGAGTCATTGTTGATGCTCAATCATTCGAAGAAGAAGCAGCTCCACAACCTGAACCGTCGAGGCCGATTGCAACTGCTGGTATTTCCGCATCTCTTGTGTTCAATGGCAGTGTTGATGTTGAATCGAGATCCACTTCATTTGTACCAAGTAACATTCAGTCGAATAAACGATTCAGTCGAATAAACGATTCAGTTGGCAAGATTGGCAGATTGTGATTTTGATATAGATCAAGAGAGCAGAGGTAGAGGAAGTAGGTGCTAGTTCTGGTAGGGAGTTAATGGGATCAGCATACGTGAAGCTTCGAAGAATTCAGGCATACTTGAAGACAAAATGTGTTGTGAAGCTTTGGATTTCCAGTTTGTTAGAAATTTTTTGTTTTTGTTAGATAAAACAGTGATTAGTTAGTATAGACGATAGATAGAATAAGTTTAGTTGTAGTATAGAGATTCTTAGCCGAAGAATGATGCTGAGCAAGAATACAGAACTTGTGAAGTGTATATCTTTGGAATAATAACCTAGCTGCATTCTTCAGACGAAGAGCTTTCCAGGGATACCTCATTTGCTGAGAACGGATGTCGGACGACGAAGTTAGGACCTTGGGAAGGAGGACCAAAATAGCACAGGAGTTCACGCAACCTTGCGGTCGAGGAACAAGAGGATCTTCACGAGTGAGGAAGCGAGACGAAAAATCTATAAGAAGAGTCAAAAGCAATTCACTTTTACTATTTCCACTTGCGAGTTTACTGTAGCGCTCTGGAACTATCGGTGCGAGAGAAAAGTATCTTCGGTGAAGAGAGCCTTCCTAGAGTTTAGTGCGATAGAGAGACGAAGACGGACTTCATACACAGAGAGGCGAAGGACTTTGATCTTCAACTGCGAACAGAATGAGGGGAATGCAGACGTCACGGAAGCCGAAGCTGAAGACTATTACAACGAAATGGCCGGACTTCAGTCAATATCGAGAACGCTTGGAGACGATGGGGATGGCGTTCTTAATGGAGAACTAGAGGGTGATCTCTTCGGAGCTGTTGCATGAGATTCTCATCTGCAATGGACATCCTTCCGACGATCTTCGGGCAAGACCAGCCAACTGGACACTGTCACATTGGAGCTTCATCTTGGGAATCGATGATGGGATGGTGGGTCGACATACTTCGTGACTTTCGCAGTGGTCTTCTACCGGAGCATGAAGTTGTTAACCCGGAAGAAGAGGAGAAGATGAACTTTTGATGGAGCTGACTCCTCGGGACTCCAGTGACTTCGGCGGGGCCTAGCACCCGAGCGAAGAGAAAGATGACAGAAGCGGGAACCTCGGGTGGTGCGACTTCGAGGCAGAAGAAGAAAGCGAAGAGGACAACCACGACTTCGGACGAAAGGGCCGAAGATATTCAGACTGCTGCAAGATCTTCTTCAGTGGAGATCGTTGGAGAAACAGGTCCAGGAGAGAGTCAGACGATCAAGGACCAAGAAGTATTTGTGATAAGAAGAGTACCTACGAGGGGCTATACTTTGGGAACTTCCTCAAGAAGCACTTCGGACTTCGCCCCGATCCGATGAAGCCACGACTTCGGCACAGCAAGATCCGAGTATAAGGAAAGAGTAAAGCATGTTTGAGAAGACCTTGGAGTTTCTCAGTAGTACCACGTTACCCATTCTAGCACAATTAGACATGCAACGACATGTGTATGAGAATGAGACGAAGGTGCCTTTGTCGTAAACTGATCTTCTAAGCACAGTGCACTTCGGACGACAAGGATGGCTCGCAGAGAAAGACATTTTGATGAAGAAGTTAGAGGTCTCTTCGAACGAAGTGAAGAAGTTGACAACGGAGCGCGATACTTTGGTAGTCGTAAGGTCTGAAGATCAGGTGAAGGCTTCTAAGGAGATACAAGATTGGCAGGCGAAGTTCAATCTCATGACTTCGCGTTTTCATGATATGAGGTCGGAGAAGGATGCTTTGCTGGAACAATTGGCCACAAAGGATGAGGAGCTAGCGAAAGCTCAGAAGGTAAAGGAGATTGCATATACGAAGGTCGAAGAGCTTCGAGCGAAGGTGGAAGAGGTTACGACTACCTACTTCGCCACCGAACTCGACACGACGAAAAAGGAGATTCTTCAGCGACTTCGGGCAGAGTTGACGATTGCGTCAGATCCTTCGACGAAGAGCCGAGAGAATTATAAGAGATTTGAAGGAGCTTAGAGAGACAATTAAATAGGACAGACTTTACAGTTAGGTAGAGTAGAAACTTTGGTTCCGCCAAGTGAGGAGTCGTGATTCAACGTTCTAGATGTAATCTTTTCTTTGTAGGAAATGAGATCCGTCATCTTCGGACGAAAGACTATATATGTGATGCGATTCTCAGTCATTTTTACCTTTTTCATGTTTTCAATCTTTGTTAAGTTAATTTTTGATTACGCAAGATTGCAGAGTGAGAGTGTGAATGTTTGTGGGCGAAGGCAATTATCTACGAAGGACGTAGTTTGCTATCGCAGGTGTAAATCTGATTGATTCAGACCTCCGAAGCTGACCTTCGGCGAAGAGAGTCTTCGGACTATTTTAGTGAAGGACATTTTGAGAATCTGAGAACATATTAGTTACTGTTAAGTGGAGGAGCATAAGTTAAATTGTAAGAAGAGTTTGGAACATGGTGGTTTCGTCGTAAGTTTGCCTTTTTCAAATAAGTGGGATTCTTAAGAGTGAGGATTTAGTTGGAAGAACACTTCTTTGGAAGAGTAGGGGCTTATTCTTTGAGCATTGGTGTGAAGTCTGTATTCTTCTGTCTTTTCAGAAGAAGACTAGTAACATTTTAGCAGTATTTGCTATCTTCATTTGTTCATACGTCTTTCTTCTCAAATCTTTTATATGTATTGTTGGAAGGGTCCCTGATCAAGAACTATTTCATTGCTATTTGTATTCGATTTATCAGGTTATGCTTGGGTTTGGTTTCTTATCATTTCTTAAACTCTCATCCGGATATTATTCCATTTCGTGAGAATAACAAAAAACTATCAGAATTATCATTGTGAAGTTGTAGTACTGTGTTTTGTGTAATTGTTAACTGTATCTTCGTGAGAACGATACTTAATTTACTATTTCTGATACATTGTGTTTCTCTAGGTCGTTACAGGTGTTCACGTGGATGTGACTCAAATTAAGAACAAGTGAGAGAACCTTATTAGTTCTTTTCGAAAAGTTAGAGATCACAACAACACCTCTAGAAATGCTCCATATTCAATGCTGGACAAGAATGCAAGGAAGGCCAAAAAACATCCATAAATATGCATGTTGAGTTCAACATGCATATGTATGGATTGATAGAGTGCTGGTTTGGAAAATGACCTTCAATCACTCCGCCTTGCATGGCAGAGTCATTGGCACCCAGCAATGGTCCCGCATCTGTCCTTGAAGTAGCCATACCTGATTCAGAGATTTGAAATTTGAACTCTCCAGAGGCTGAGACCTCAAGCTGTCACAATTCAAGAAAAAGGAAACGAGACATGAGCAAGTTTGCGTCTGCTCTAAATAGTACATTGTCAACTTTCTCAAACTCGATTGAAGAGGTAGAGGAGAAGAAGCTTCAGGCCTACAGAGAACTTGGAAACCAAAAGCTAGCACTTGAAACTCATAAAGCCGAGAGTGCACACATCCACGAAGAACAGTTAGTTACTGTTCTAGACAAGGTTGCAGGAGCATTGGTTCACATCGGCTCTGCTCTCCATAGACATTAAGTAGGTCAATGCACTGTCATTTCAGAACTTGATGCACTGTTTAGATTTTGAGGATATGCTTTCCATCTTGCGCTTAGTAATGACATGTTTGTGTTACCATTATTTAATGTCAAATCACTCTGCCTTCGAGTCTTCTATGAGCAGGTTGATGCATGCAATAGGGTGAAGTTTGTGATATTTCAAGTGGCCGTATCTATATTTCAATGATTGCTGATCCATGAAACTATTTCAGACCCTGTAAGCATGTAATGTAATGTATGTTTGGGCGAAGCTAGTTTTGGTTCGGAAGTATGAATATTCCGAGTTTTTCTCTATATTATTTCGAGTTATTATTCTCTATATGACTTCTGGATGCTTGCAGACCTACAGACTGGACCCAAAGAATTTAAAACAGGCGTGGCTAGAGAGTTGAGCATAGTAGTGACTGCCGTCATGCTCACTGTTGACATAGTTGTTGAGTTTGACAGTTTGATGGAGGTGGAGGATGAAGGCACTGACAGCGAGATCATATCACAGTAGGTGCATGACTTATTAGCATGGGTAGTGTTGACTGCTCATCAAGCGGTCATTGTTCATATCTTGGAGACGGAACCATTTGCATGGTGTGTTAAGCCTAGATCTCTGATCTGGTTTGATTATTATTTGTGGTCTAGTTATGATGAAGACCGTTGGTTACGAACATTACGGATGTCCAAACACTTGTTCTTAGAGATCGTGCATATGTTATCTCCACACCTAGTCAAACAGAAATACATCGTTTAGAAAAGCGGTGCCCATTGAAGTGAGAGTAGGTACAACTATTCTGAGACTGTCGACCTACATGATCCATTTCCATGTTGGTGAGAGGTTTGGCATAAGTGAGACGACCTCTCAAGAGTGTTTTGAGGATGTGGTGCGTGATATAAACTTATCCATGTGTCCAATATTTGTTAAGTGGTCAGTGGGAGTTGAGATGGAACGACTCAGCCGTGGTTTTTTTCAGAAAGCCGGCCTTCCTAACTGTCAAGACGCCATTGATGGTTCTCACATTCCAATTAAAGCTCCTCCAAGTGAGTTGTGGCCAGCGGAGTATTACAATCGTAAGCACTTTCATTCTCTAGTTCTGCAAGCTGTTTGCGATATGGAAGGAAGTTTCCTAGATATTAGTTGTGAGAGGGTCGGAAGCAATCACGATGTTAGGATTTAGGGTTTAGGGTTTAGGTTTTAGGGTTAAGAACTCTGCTTGATGGACTCATATAGGATGGTAGGGTGCTTGCTATGGTGCCCACAACTTGCAAGATTGGAGATTTTTTCAAAAATTTTAATTTAATTACGTGTCTATATAACTGAAGTAACCTTATTACTTAAGATTACACCCTGCTTAGGGGGAATATGATCTTAAGGTGAATTCGTCAGAAGATGTCTTCTGGGAGACGGAAGACGGAGTATGCTTTGAGGAAGACGGTGACTACAACCACGGGAAGTACCAACCGCGCATCGACTAGGTAAGGATAGGTATACCTAACATACAATCACCATCACAGTAGGTAAGGCTAGGGTAGATCAAACCATTATCTAATCACGAAGGAGAAGACAGAGAAGTCAGAGACGCATCAGCACCATAGCTCTCTTTTCTGCTTCTCTACTCGATTTGGGAATTGAGGAGAACATTGGAAGCGAGTAGAAGCAAATTGTAGTGAACAAGTGAGACATGACATCTTCCAGCAAGAAGCGCACTTGAGGTAGAAGGATTGGAAATCCCCACGAGAATAAAAGATTAGAAATTGAGAGTCGAAGGAGGAAATCGAGAGTGGAAGCTTCAGATCGCAGCAGCTCGAATTCGATTGCGGAAGTAGAGTCGCAGCAGCTCGAGGTTGGAGGCAGAAGCAGGATCAATGCAGGACGAAGATATTGAAGACAGAATCGAAGCATTGAGGAGCGCAGAAGACTGAAGAAGCAAGTAGAAGCGTAGCGCAGTACAGTACTGATGTTCTTTTCACTTCTTCTCCTTTCTCCACCCTTCCATCTTCTGTTCCTATGCTTTTCACGCTTCCTCGATCGTTTGCAAAAAGTCTATGGATCCCTCCTCTTCCCTGAAATTTCTCTGAGAAGATTGGACGCGGAAGCGCTGTGCAATTTTTGACAGTCATCTTCCTCAATCTCTTCCTGAATCAAAATTGAGCTTCTCCTTCTTCCTATTCCAAAATTCGTTGGTCGTTATATCAATTTTCCTACCCTACTACGCTTTTGTCTTAGGATCCGTGAACAGAAGACTTGTTTGAAATATCTAGACATTTCTAGAAGCCGAATGTTTGCAATTCACATCAAGTAGTTGGATTGGATTGGAATTTGAGTTGTGAGAAGCTTGATGTGAATCCAGAGTGAAATTGAGAGTTGATTGTTGTTTCGAGAAGCAGGAACTAGGAATCAGGTCAGTGCCTCTCAAGCTTCCTTGCTTCTCAAATCCACATCTTCCTAGAGAGCTAGAAGATTAGAAAGGCTGGAAGAATGCACGAGAAGACGTGAGGATCCTCCATGAGTCTCCTCTCTTTGGTCCATAGCAGCATGTTCCTTCTTCTTCCTGAACTTTAGAGGAGAATTGTGAGAAGCCTTGCTGGCAGAATCTGGAGGGAAATGTCAAGGGTCATGTCAACCGTTACGCAGCAAGCTTCTTCTGAGAGTCTATGCGAGGTGAGGAGTCGAAAGACAGAATGCGAATGTTCCGTGTCTATTGAGAGGTTAGATTGCATGTAGAAAGTCAAAGATATGTAAGACCAGTGATGAGAAGCCTGGTTGCGAGAAGTCTTCTGAAGACGTCAGTTAATCAAAGACTGTCCCTTCTTCTGATTCATTTGCAGACTTCACTTCTCACATATCTTGTCATCTTCTGTTACGAAGTAGGAAGAATTGCAAGGTGGATTGTCTTCTTAGGAATCCATACAATGCCTTGCTTAGTTAGGATTGCGTAGATATAGATCGGAAGACGTGATGTACTTAAGAAGCACTATTAGAATTCTGGAAGACTATAATAGTTGTCTTTTGGAAGACTAAATTCGTCTTCTGAGAGTGAAAGCTGGACTGTGAGGGCCTGGTAAGGACTGAGCTTTAGGCTCACAGTACATATGTGTGGTATAGTGTAATAGAAGCTCAAAATGTTGATACATCCTCGAGGGTTGGTGTTACCACAAGTAGAGTTGATCGGGTCAAATCTTTCATCAAGGAGTTGGACCTCGACTTCTTCACATGGGACTCGAATCTTGCGGCCCAAGGTCTTCTGGAAGAAGTCTGGGCAGCTTTACCGCCATGAAACCATGTACATACCTGTCAATGCAGATGTCGCTCAAGGAAGACCATCCTAGTGGACGGTGGAATGATGACATAGAGCTTTCCATCGATCTGAATCTGAGAACCACGGATATGAGCTTGAGAAGAGGAAGATTCTTATGATTATCTCAGAGAAATGGCATGTGCTTGAGAGTACTACATGTCTCTTCCTAGAAGACCGACATAGGAGGAACAGATGGAAGGTGGAAGCCTACCAAGAGCTGAAGAAGTGTCTCAGAAGGTTAGATACCTCGGAGACCAAGATGTGGAGTTCTTGGAAGCTGTTTGGGCAGGAGAGGTTGTCAACTGGGACGCCTTCTTCCACACCTACGTCCACGTCGAGTTAGTTTACTTGGGCATCCCAGCATGATGGCATCTCATCCCCTTCTTTTGCTATCTGTATGTGTCAGAGGGGACTTGAGGGAGAACCAATTGGTCAAGTATGGACCAGCGGGACAGCAAGAGGTGAAGGAAGGGACCTCGGAGGAAGAAGATTCGGCAGCTATCATGTCTTCCCTCCCATTCTAGTGTCTCAAGAAGGAATGGGCACGCATCAGAGGACGATTACTGTTTGAGAAGATGACTCCAACGACACGGAAGACGTGTCGTCTTCAAGGAGGATGGGATCTAACAGCATTCCTAGGAAGAGCACATCTTTTCCTACCATTCACTCCGAATCCGAGTCAGATTCGCAAGAAGACACCTCCAGTACCAAGATCCCCAGGAAGACATCTTCTGTGACCACATGGAGTTTTCTGAAGACTCCAGAAGCCAAGACTTGGGTCGACGTTCCAATTGCAACAGGAGGATGCGCAGAGAAGAGGACTACTTTTGCAGTGAGAAGAGATCTTTTACCCCGGAAGATATTGAGAGTAATGTCTTTCCAAGCGCCAAAGGAGACGACCATTACGATGGAAGAGATAAAGATGTCTCTGAAAGACAGAGAAGCCGTCACGGATCAATTTGTGGACATGAACCTGTCTTCTGCAAGAAGACGACTGGAGGAGTTCAGCGCCTTCTTCAGCTATGAGATCCAGTCAGCGATGGAGTTGGTGGGAGGCGAGCGATGACTCAAGAGAAGCCGCTGCAGTCTGGATTTGATCTTCAGACCTTGATTCAGCAGGAGGAAGCCTAGAAGCAGAAGCTAGAAGCCTTTGGAAGCCAACCTCCACACCACAGAGAAGATTGCCACGAAGTACAATGCAGAAGCTTCTGCTTTTGTCAAGGATTTGGCCCAGCTGCGGAAGATCAACCAAGAGTTACAGATGTGACTTTAGCAGCAAGAGCAGGAAGTTCTGCGGATCAGGTAACTGATCTGACAGAAGAGAAGACGACTTGGAGTGCACAGCGGGAAGCCATGGAAGCCAAGGCTGCAGAAGAGAAGAAGCAGCGGGTGGAATCAGAAGTCCGAGGTCAAGAGATTATGGCGTAGATGGGAGAAGCGCTTCGGAAGAAGTTTAACTTCACTGCGGGAAGGAAGCTTCTGACCCTAGCTCACAAATGGGATGACACTTCCAGGGAGATATTGGTGGACTGCAAGGAGAGCATGTTCCGCTACTTGGATCGGCAGGTCGAGGATCTGAAGACTCTCTATGGCCTTCTCTCGATTCTTCATTCTGCAGCTATGTCTTCTGATGCACCAGGACCAGCCATTGTAGAAGACCTCGACAAGGAAGAGTTCGACCTCGTTGTCCACTTGGTGATGACAATGCTAGAAGCCGAGAAGACGAGCGAGGAAGCTCTAGAAGACAAGACGCCTTCTGGAAAACATGTAGAAGAGATGGCTTCTCAGGTGTTCAGAGTGGAAGAGATGACTATCTCTAACCCTTGTGAGATCGTCCCAGCTCCCAGAGTCGAGTAGGTTGCGTAGAAGAGTCAAGAAGCGTAGGAGGATTTGGCTTCCAAGGACATCTTCTGACTTCCGAAGCCATGCCAAAAGCACACATGACTAGCACTGAGACGGATGCCACCTCAACTATGCTAGAGGTACCAGCAGAGCCACCCACGAGTCCGAAGTCAAATTAGAGAGTCAGGCAGGTGAGGATCTCATGAAGATCACACCTGGTGATCAGAAATAGGTAGTAGAGGTAATTAGCTGTTATTACCTTGGCTATTTTGTAGGAATCGGAGTCTGCTATTTGAAGATGGACAACTCTCTTTTATTTTTAGATGACTATTCATGTGGTAGGATAAGCTACAATAAGAATACGATTACTTTCTAAAACTCAAGAGAACCAAAGCCTGGGAGGTGGTGGTCTTCTGACAGTGCCCCATTTTACCTTTGGACTGTGGTTGCGATTGGAGAGGATCTCACTCTTACGACTCAAGGTACTTGTATAAGATCGATGCCAATGTAGAAACTGATAACACATATACACATACACTACACGCGCAGAGTTTGGTTATACATAGAGTAGGTCTGCACCTCCGCTTCCAGCAGAGGATCGAAGGGATGTAGACCGGAGTAGACAGCATAAACAGGGAATGGCATCATCGTATAGTCCTGATTCTAAGTTGGTGTGTCGAGAGATAGTGACAAAAAGTGAATGGAGTAAGCTTGTAGAAGCCAATGTAACTTCTTCTCGAGGATCGGATTTCAGATTTTGGTTGCAGAAGCTTTGTCTATGTCTACTGAGGAGTAGGTTTCATCGAGTGGTTGTCACGGATCTAACACGAGACTCAGTGACGGCACAAGTGATCACCCATCCCTCAGGATGGGCTACAGGCGTGGCGACAGCAGCGAAGGTGACCAAGTATAAGAGTATGCAGGTGAGACATCGCTTCATCCCTTTAGCTTTAGAGATATACAGATCGACAGGCTTGGAGTTCGACGTCTTTCTGCGAGATTGTGCTAGAGCCTACCATGAGTGGCGCGAGGGATATCACTTTCTCTTTCTTTATGCACCATGTTTTTTAGGCAGCGAGTTTCCATTGCTCTACATAGAGCTTTAGCAGGCGCCATTCACAGGAGGGCAATCGCAGTAGGTGATGCTTCTTCAAGTGCATCAGTTGTACATAGAGATACTGACTTTCTAGTTTCCGACATTATAGGTGCGACAAGCGATTTTAGAGCTACTGATAGCGGGGCTTAGCTCCGGTGTCCTTCCCTTCGGGGTGGTAGTTGCTTGGGTTCTTCTTTTGCTTGTAAGGCTTGATGAGATCTTCCCATCCGTTTGCTATTCATTGGATCGCGTTCTCTCATGTCTAACCATATACGTGAAATGCACTAAAGTGCACTCATGGAGTGCACTTTAGTCAGAAATCCTCAAAATATTTCATAAGACAGATGCTGAATTTTAAGGCTTTACGGTTTAGAGCACCTTCACCCATATAGCGATAAATACCTCGTTATCTCTATTTTATCTCTATTATCTCTATCTTTACAGATTAAAAGTGAAAGAATATTTATCTTTAAAAGAGAAAACCAGAGACCTGATCCTCCCTCATCATGTACAGGTCAGCTCTCACTAATCCTCTTGTCTGAAGGGCATACCAACGCTCTCTCCACGTCATGTGATCGCTCTCCCGTGCTAAAGTAAACACGACGCCTCTGATGACATCGTGGGTAGCTATCCGCTCTCCACCATGAGGACATCGAGCAAGGTGGCGACCCGAGGTGTCGAGCAAGGTGACGACTCGAGGTGTCGAGCGAGACACCGCAGTCGCAGATGGATAGTGCCAAAGCAGCAGGTTGGACCAAGCCTAGGCGAAACCTCATCGCTGTAGAGAAGATAGTCGCCGCGAGTCAGAACGCTCTAATGCAAGGTCGAGCTATGAACCAAGAGCTTGCGCCCTTGCCCGAACAAGAGCGGACTCAAGCTCTAGTATCTTGTGAGAAGGAAGGATCCACTAAGAGCGCATAGAGAACCTGCTGGAAGTGGTGTCTCGTCAGAGAAGACTGTAGTCCGCGAGATCCATCGGTAGCTAAAGTATCGAATCGAGGGTGTGCCTCACGTGCCTCAAGAGTCAAACTATCTTTTGTCTCATGGAGACACATCTGTAGTGGATAAGAACCATCCTCCATCTCTGTCACATAGCTCTCCAGAGTAGGTCTCTCGCACGAAAAAATGACAACAGAGCAAAGGTGTTGAGAGAGCCCAACTACCCAAAAAGACTATTGGAGCAGTCTCCTCTATGGATAATAAGCCCACCCCGCCACACGTTGACAAAGATGTATGTCTACGTGCGAGAGGTCTTGCCACACAGTCAAAGGTCCCCGGTCCTATGATGTCGCCAAACACCCCCATGATCTTCTTATCAAACTCTCTAAGGCGCGAGATGAAGATAGGAGATGGAGGTACTGTGCGGAGTAAGTAACTAGGACGTCGTGTAATGGAAGAGGAAAGAATACCAAAGACAACCTGTGGATCCTCCAACATAGAGAGATCCTCGATATGCAAAACGTCCTCCACAAGAACAACATCTAAGAATCGAGAGACAAAGTCCTCTGTACCCACATGTACTCCGAGGATGCGTAAACCATCTATAGGGGTAACAAATCTCTCCGGGAGCTGTAGGTCCGACGGTATACCTATGGAAGACCAAGTCTTGCACTTTGACACCTTCACCCTCAACCCTACCAAGGTCAATTGAGAGACAAGGTGGTCAAAGACAACACCGACTTGGTCCGTCGGATCTACGATGTGCATATCAATTGACTAGAGATGGAAAAACACAACCTGGAGCAGCCAAGGCGGTGGCCAAGAGAGCTCTATAGTGAGCTAAGGCAAAGAGGGGTCCACCCAAAGGATCTCCCTGACGAGTACCTACAGCGGAGCTGATGACTGTAACCCTCTCTATCGTAGGACCGTGTTGGTAGTAAAGAGAAGAGGAAGAACCATAGAACGATCGCACGAAGGGAACGAGACTCGCCAGAGGTCCTCCGCCATCCATGAGCTCCCTAAAGATGGAAGCGCGAAAAACACTATTAAAAGTACTTTCCACGTCCACTTGTAGGACAACCCAATCGGGATGGATGTCCAAGAGAGTCCTAATGCCGAAAGACACAGACTCACAACCTCCCGGTGTCGCAACTCCAAACTGATGTGGACAAAGGTGGTCCTGGAAAGTATCTCGAAGCTGAAGGACAATGGTACGACTGATAAGTCGTAAGAGGATCTCGCCGATGACTATCGGTCGAATCCTTCCACCATCCTTCGTCATGGCCAAAAGTCCAGCTGTCCCTAGTACCTGAGCTATAGACTGAGAAATATGTCTCTGAGCTACTGCTGCCGCTACCTGAAAAAGCTCCATGAAACCACTAGAGAGGTCGTCTATCTGAAAATAATCCCGTAGGTGCTCGTAGATCATCTTAGACAGACCTCTAGAAGATAGACGTGGAGTTGTACACAAGGCTTGGGCAAACAAGGATGTATCGAGACATACTAGCTCCTCAAGCTGATAGTCCTGAACCTCAAGTGGTGAGGGGTCAACCGGTGAGGAGTGAAGAAAACGTAACGTGCGATCGTCTTCTCAGTAAGACATGCCAATGACAAAAGATGCAGTGCTCTAGCAGCTCTACTATACTTTCCAACCTGACCTAACATCCTACAACGTCATATGCGGGCGGAAGATGAGACATCACGTGTAGAGGCAGACTCACTCCTATCTCGTACCGCACGGACGGATTCCTCTTGTAAGACCGCTGTAACACTATAGAAACTCTAATCGCGATCCTCCAGAACACTCATGAATAGACGGAAGAACTCTCAACTCAACTCAAGGTGGAATGTCCTTCAAGGACCATTCTCCTTCTTTATATAGTTAGAGAAGTGCACACCCCAATCCATACTAACCACTCATCAATCCTCACACGGATTGATGACATGGCTTCCATGCAACCCACACAATCAACTACCAATCAAATATCAACACCACCACATTCTTATCCGATCCCACATACCATGGTCCCACTATAGTCAACTCTACACATATCTTATCCGGTCCCACATACCATGGTCCCGCTATAGTCAACTCTACACATAGTTCTAACTATGAGTATAGTTAACTATGTATGGTTACAAACCTCCCTCCATTTAAGTTGCAACGTCCTCGTTGACGATGGAATGCTCATAAGCTCGAACTAACAAGTCGGCATTAGTCAAATTTCCTAGTGGTTCCCAAGTAGCCTCATATAATGGATATCCTTTTCATTTTATCAAGTATTCTATTTTGGGATATCGAGTACCACGAAGACGTTTGTTCAGTATGCTTTCTACCTCGTATTCCTCATGATCATCCACTATTTCTGGCAATGGTGGTGCTATGTGAGGATTGGTGAAACGAGGAGAACGTGGAACATATTTCCTCAATAAAGAAACATGAAACACCGGATGCATGCGCATATGAACCGGATTAAGAGGAGTTCCAACTCGTCGTAAGATGTTGAATGGACCGATGTATCTAGGGTTAAATTTGCGAACACCTACTAACGACAAGTTAGTGGTAGATAACCACACTTTTTTCCCAATGTCAAACTCCACATGACGACGATGAGCATCTGCATATTGCTTCTGACGATTTTGAGCAGTTTGAATCTTCTCCTTGGCTTGGTGAACACCTGCATGGATCTTCTGCACAAATTCGTTGACAGCAGCAACTTTGGTTGTTGACTCTTGTCCTGCTCCAAATCTAGTAAAACTAGAAGGAGTGAGCGGATGTGCACCGTACATCAAGTAGAACGGTGTAGCTTTTGTCGATGTGTTCACAGAGTTATTGTAGGAGAACTCTACTAAAGGTAGGAGTTCATCCCACCTTGCTTGCTCTTCAATCGTAAAAGCTCGTAACATATCTTCTATCGTCCGATTAGCCCGTTCTGTTTGTCCATCACTCTGAGGATGGTAAGCTGTGGACATAGCAAGCTTAGTTTTGAATAACCCAAACAAGGTTTTCCAAAACATGCTTGTAAAATGTGATCCTCTATCAGTAATTAAGACTCTAGAAAGACCATGTTGAGCAAAAACAGCGTCTAAGTAGATTTGAGCTAGCTCTGGTGCAGTAACAGTCTTCTTGGTTGGACGAATATGAATCATTTTGCTCAACTTATCAACAAAAACTACAATAGAGTCAAATCCCATACTAGTTGGAGGTAGTTCACACACTAAATCCATACTTACATGTTCCCATCGGTTAGTAGGAATAGGTAATGGTTGGAGTAAGCCTGCCGGTGTTTGATTGGTTGCCTTGTTCTGTTGACAAGCAAGACAACTTTTGATGTATCTCATCACATCATCGTGCATTTTTGACAAATAATAAATGCGCTGCACCGCCTCCAAAGTCTTCTCTATTCCGACATGACCGGCAATCGCTGAATCATGACATTCTGTCAAGATAGTCGTACGAAGCTCTGGATTGTTGGGAATCCAAACTTTGCCGTCCTTGAATGCTAACCCATGCATCTTGGTAAGCTTGGTGTGCTTAGTTGCTGCCACGATCTCCTCATCCGTTCTGGTAGCTTCCATCAATTGTTGCCACCAATCGGAATGGATCTTCACTTCTGTCGACATGTGATTAACTTGAGGCATTCGAGTTAACGCATCAGCAAGCTTCTTTTTCCCTTCCACGTATAGAATCTGCATGTTGAAGCGTTGTCGCCATTCCGCCCATCGAATTTGACGTTTGGAGAGGTCCTTCTGCGTCTGCAAGTAAACCAATGGTTTGTGGTCTGTTTCTACCACAAACTCCTTATCTCCCAAGTAGTGCTTCCAATGCTTGGTAGCCAACACAATAGCTAACTCCTCTCTTTCTGTGGTATGATAGTTGCGTTCTGCAGGAAGCAACTTACGGGAAAAAAAAGCTACACGATGCCAGCCATCTGCCCATGCTTGTTGTAACACTGCTCCTATTGCTGTACCTGATGCATCTGTGACCAACTTAATGGGTTTTGTAGGATCATACCACTTAAGGATTGGTGCTTGTAACAGCGCGTCCTTCAAGGCTTGGAAGGCAAGCTCATGCGATGTACCCCATCTCCATTTTTGTCCTTGACCTAATAGGTTTGTCAAGTCCTGTGCAACTTGTGCAAAGTTTTTGACAAATCTACGATAGAACCTCGTAAGTCCTAGAAAACTCTTTAACTGGGTTTGATCTTCTGGAGCACTCCACTTTTGGATTGCCTCAATCTTATCGCTCATGACTTGGATTCCTGCTCCACTCACACGATGTCTTAGGTAATCTACATCACTCTTGCCAAACTCACATTTAGAGATCTTGGCATATAGCTGGTTTTGTCTAAGTACTTGTAAAATCTCCTGTAAGTGCATCTTATGCTCTTGCAACATCTTACTATAGACAAGAATATCATCTAGGAATACAATGACAGATCTATCCAAGTATGGTCGAAAGATGCCATTCATTAGACCCATAAATGTAGCGGGTGCATTAGTGAGACCAAAAGGCATCACTAAGTACTCAAAGTGACCATACCTTGTACGAAAAGCAGTCTTTTGTACATCTGGCTTAGCAATGCGGATCTGATTATAACCGCTTCGTAAATCCAATTTGGTGAAGTACTTTGCTCCTCGTAGTTGATCAAACAAGTCATCCATTCGAGGTAATGGATACTTATTCTTCACAGTCTGAAGATTAAGAGCTCGATAGTCTATGCACATACGCATACTCCCGTCCTTCTTCTTCACGAACAAGACCGGAGCTCCATAAGGAGATACACTAGGTTGGATGAATCCTTTGTGTAACAGTTCCTCCACTTGAGCTTTGCACTCCTCCAACTCGTGCGGTGCTAATCGATATGGTGCTTTACAAGGAGGTGCACTACCTGGAAGTACCTCAATCTTGTGATCCACTCGCCTTCTTGGTGGTAATCCGGAAGGTAAATCATTTGGGAAAACATATTTGAATTCTTCTACAATCATTTTGAAACTATCCGGAATATCGTCACCATAGTTAGAACTATAAGCTTCTCTTATTAACCCCAAGAAACATACATCACCAATATGAATAGCGGTCTGTTCTATCACATACAGATGTATGTTTCTAGATCGAGATCTTACTCTGTCTCCAAAAACTATCCACCCCTTACTCTTCACAATCTTCTTTCTCCAATCCACCTCCGGATTGTATTGCTCCATCCAAGGCATACCCAAAATGATATCATAACGAGCTAATCGAATAACTCGCCATTCAATCTTTTCTGAATATTGTCCTATAGTGAGCGCTACACTCCGTGGGAGAGACTCAATCATCTCAGTGTGCCCGTTTGGTAGCTCTACTTCTTCCTTGTCATCCTTTTCCAAAGCCAAATCCAATCTCATAGCAACTGAACGCGACAGAAAGTTCTCAGTTGCACCAGGATCAATCAACACTCTCACCTTAATGCCTTCTAACACTCCATCAGTAACGATCAGTTGCGTAATCCTTCGTGTCAATCCATTTAACTCCTTCTTTTGTCCTCCATTCTCGCCTTTTCTTCTCTTTGTTGAACCAATACGACGACGAGGTAAATCTACTGGTGCTCTTCATTTTCCAAAACTGGATTGTTGTACTGCATCTCTCCTTCCTCTCCACCTTCCTCTGCTCTATCATTCAGATGATTCAGAGGTCTTCGATAAGTAGCTCTATTTCCTCGAGGGAATCGGGTGCGACAATGAGCAGCTATGTGCCCAATTCTCCCACAGTTATAACAACGCCGTGTCTCTCCTTGAAGCTCTTGATTTCGAATGCCTTCACCAATATCACCATCCCTCGGAAGTCCTCGAGGTACATAGTTACGAACTCCACCTCCGACATCGCCACCTCGTGGTATCACTTCTCGTCTTGGTTGCTCTCTAGCACGATCTCTCCGATCCTCTCCATAGAATTGTCGTGCATAACCGTACCGTTGCCGAAGATTACCCAATTCCATGGGCATTGGACCTCCATATTGAACTCACGGTACGATTGGTGGTTCCTCCCCTCTAGCGATACCTAATGCACCAGCAATTCTTTGAGCATAACCGATTGCTTCGAACACGGTACGTGGATTATTCACCATGACTTCTTGGCGAATTCTCTCCTTCAATCCGCGTTTGAACACGTCTAAAGCTTCTGCCTGGCTCATATCAGAGATAGCTACTTGTAGATCTTGAAATTCCTCTACGTATTCTTGGAGACTTCCTCGTTGCTTGGGTCCCAGAGCTTCATTCGAGCCATCTGCACTGAATCCATCGATTGGAAATTCTGCAACAAACCTTCTTGCATATTGCTCCATGTTACTTGACTTCCTCCAGCAATCATCGAACGCTCCCATGTATCGTACCATGTAAGCGCTTTATCCATCAAGTAACCACTTGCAAATACTCCCGCAGAGTAATCCTTGACTTGTGCTTGAAAAAGTCTCATGTAGCGATTCATACGAGAAATCCAATTCTCTAGAATACCCATTGCTCGATTACCTCGATAAGGTTCCACGTTACACGTCTTCTTCATGCGAAGCAATAGAGCATCTTCCCCCTCCACTGCCCTTTGGACCCCTAAAACAACCTCTTCTCTATGTACTGTCTCCGCTGCTTGTGTTGGAACTTGATGGACCACCCATCTCCATTGCTCTCACATTCTCTCCCTCTAGAGTTGCTATCTTGCTCTCTAGTGTCCTCACCACTGTCGTCATCTCTCGAAACTCATTGAGCATGTTCTGCATGATCTCACGCATCTCCGTGCCTTGTTGCTCCATGTTATTTCCACTCATTCTAACGTCTCTCAACACTCTCAGTCCTTACACCACTCTTTCTACTACTTTCAATACAATGTCAGTATCACTACACGAAAACGCCTCACGAACAAAGGTATCACAAAAGGTTGAGGCGACGAGATAACTTCTTGATAGAATGTCTCTCTAAATTCTCTCACTATTTCCTCACGGTATGTCATCTTGGGACGACATGTATAATGAACTGCGCACCAAGTGTTGAAGGTGGTTGGTGGTCGATTCAGATCCATATCCTCCTAAAGCAAGATATAGAGCGTGAGGTCCCACGTAGCAGCATACGTTACGATCGGAAGAATCACAGGGACAGGTGAGTTCATCACTTGCGTCATGAAAGCATCTCCGAAGTGCGCCACCAAATAAATCTGAAAATGATGACGTGCAATGTAGAGGAGTTTGATATGGAAAGGATTCAAAAACGGAAAATCTAGAACTCTATGAATCCTTCCTTCCATTTGTACCAAATTTTGCAATTTTGGCAGTTTGACCCCCTATCTTCCGAAGACCATAACTCTAGTTTCTTTGGGTCAAATCTCGCATTTGTTGAACCCTTGGATAGCTTATCTTGCCAATTCGAAATTTGCAAAGATTCTACTTGAGATTTGACAACCTCAAAACATGGCAGTGACTGTAAACTCCTTCCCGAGAGCGAAATGTGAAAAAACTGAAAAAATTTGAAAAAACCCCCTCACATTTCGAATGTCATATCTTTCAAACTATAAGTGATCTCCATGAGATTTCAAGTGTCATAGGTAGCTTAGTCCTCCCTCTATAACATACTAAAAGTTGAAATGATTTCAACTTTCTCTCGAAGTTTCACAAGGACTGTAAGCAGCTCGAGTTTTCACTATTTCTATCACTTTCTCTCACTACTATTGAAAATTCGAAATTTCTCTCCACTCATGTGCATCTAATCACAAGGTTTCTTTGTAATTCTTTCTCCTAAGAGGGGTAATCCACTCTCTCAGAAGAAGAGCCTTGCTCTGATACCATTGTAACACTATAGAAACTCTAATCGCGATCCTCCAGAACACTCATGAATAGACGAAAGAACTCTCAACTCAACTCAAGGTGGAATGTCCTTCAAGGACCATTCTCCTTCTTTATATAGTTAGAGAAGTGCACACCCCAATCCATACTAACCACTCATCAATCCTCACACGGATTGATGACATGGCTTCCATGCAACCCACACAATCAACTACCAATCAAATATCAACACCACCACATTCTTATACGATCCCACATACCATGGTCCCACTATAGTCAACTCTACACATATCTTATCCGGTCCCACATACCATGGTCCCGCTATAGTCAACTCTACACATAGTTCTAACTATGAGTATAGTTAACTATGTATGGTTACAACCGCTCAATCACCTGCACAGAATCTCTGAAGACGGGCCGCCACCTCTCGATGTCCTCCTCTACCACCTCGAGTATAACGGAGACATCAACGAGGAAGTAAGAAGAACAGTAACCACGCCGCCTTGTCCTTGGTGTTTCCATGCCAACATATCGAGAGATAGACGGAATGTCTATCTCACCTCATCATGAAGAGCACGAGGTAACTGATGGAACAAACGCGGAGAAGGGAAACTCATCTCGAACAAACTCAGAATAGTGCTAGAGGGACTCTCAACCACTCTCACGACTCTAGAGGAACTCCAGGAAGAAGGGCTAACGGTGCCATAATGATTGCACGTGTAGACCTTCGATCTCGACTAACCTGAACATCCCATGTGATCGTATCATAAGTCTTGTGCATATTTCTCACATGAGATTTTACCCTTTGCGAGATAAATAACTGATTGTTCACCAGACATGATGTGCCTTGAATCAGTCTCGATCTCATGAGAGAGAGTACTCATAGCTAAAAAAGAGAAGATATCCGGTCAAACTGGTAAATAAATAAATAAATAAACTTGATATGTAGAGATAAAAAAAATGAATACACTAAATGTGACAAGAAATGTCTCAAAAGTCTCTCAAAAAATCTTAGAAAAAACACTCTCTAACTCTAAATTCTCAAAAATTCCAAAACTATTTAATACTCACTCATCTCTCCATAGAATGTGTTAATTTTAAAATAAAAAAATAAAAAAAAATATGAAAAAAATATATAACAAATACTCTGCAGTATCACATTCTAAAACCCTCCCCCTCTCACAATACACTATGTGCACTCCCACTCCCACCTTCCCCCTCCGCTACCTTTCCGCGCTCTGCGTCCGCTCTCACAGATCGTGGCTACATATCAAGGAATTCGGATTCCTGATAGAACGCTATCTCTATCGCTCCACCTGGAGTCCACCATCCTGGCGTGGACTCCACGATGGTGGACTCCAGGTGGAGCTATTGAGATAGCGCAACTTGTGTAGCTCGGGAGTTTGGATACTGTCCGCTGCTAGTGATCATATCCGGACCTGCTTCGTAATCCTCATCTCGATATCCAACGATGTTAAAATCCTTCCACGTGACTCGTGGCTCGTGAGATGACTCTTATCACAGACGACTTTACAACGCAACACTGTAGACTTATTTATACGTTGACCCAAGAAAAAGCGGAAATCTCGTAAAGCATCGGATCATTACGGTAACTGCATTGTGATCTAGGACAAAGTCAGCTCAACCTCATCGAAAAATCCTATCCTCGGACACTGTCCTGCTTCCCGGAACGACGAAATGAACGGTTGGCAGTGGAGGATTTCACAGTCTTGGATCTGATCTGGATCCAAATTGGAACCGGTATTCACTCAATCTAAGAGCATCTCTACCCGTGTAGATTACGCGACATGGAACTCAAAAGGACTTGGTTTCTGAATTGTCTTGATTGAAATCCATATTTATGTCACGTATGCTCGACTCGAACCTTTGGGTAAACAAACAACGAAAGTGGTTACGGTAATAGAGAATTGAAACCTCCACCGGAGCACAATATGGTCAGGATGGAACTCGAGACCTCTTATAGAAAGTGAGCCTGAGTTAACATCAACCACTGTTTACAGGGGAACTTTACACCGAATCTACACTATTGAACTTGAAAGCGAAGATCATACTGAAATAATATTCCAGATTTCTGTTTGGAACAGCTTGCTGTCAACTAGCTAGTGTTCATAGCGGGCTGGAGTCAATTTTGATTCTTCTGGGATCCTGTGGAACCCAGCAAACGTTAAACGGTTAGTGTGGAAGTTTATAATATATACTCGTACAGTCGGAGACTCGGAGGCGTACTGTGGTCCAGAAGTACTTCAACTTGTCACCGTGACGGTTCTTATTCACTGAGTCATCGACCGCAGAACCAGCATGAGACCAAGATAGGAATTAAGCCCGTCTCTAGAGAAGTTAACGAACTAGTTATGTAATTAAGGTTCGACGAGCGCGAGTTTCATGGCCAGCCTGAGATACCTGGCTAGTCTGAAGCTTGTAAATTAACTGGTGACTGTGACAGTTCTCATTACGAGGATCAATTCGGACCCCGAAGATAATCGATCCTCAAGTTTATCCGCGCTGTATACTGCAACCAAAATATTCCCAACTATTGTTGAGATCAATGCCAAATCTGATATTATACTTCTGGTTAAGATTTGAAGACTACTTTGATAGACTCTGACTAATTAATGCCATAACTCGCCTGAATCAAGCCTTAGACTTTCAACAGTGTTCGTTTGTTACAGAAATACACCATTACGGTTACGGTATTCTTTCTAGAGTTGAAGTGCTTGGATGAATTTCCCGACAGATCTTGGGTAAGAAAACATACGATCCCCAACTAATTCCCCAATCCCGTGCTCTCCTCTAGTCATGTTACAAGCTTTTATACAAGGAAAGCAAGCATCCTGCCGAGATCGTCAATCTAAGAATAATCTGCGTTGACTGATTTGGACTATGAATGCAGAGGAAGAATTTGTCCAGCACATCACAGTTGGATACGAAGACCGCATGATTGTGATCGCAGCCATCGCACATGATAAAAGACGAGTTCGTAAGTCAGTCGTGATGACCGGCAACAGCGCCAGTGAATGAGGTCAAGCATATATATATATATACACATCGGAGACCGTCCCGGTATGCATATGCGATCATGTCAACTTGCAAGAACCTCCTAGTGCCGTTTAGTCCAGACTCCACAGAAGAATAATAGAACTGTCAAACTTAACGCACGTGACAGAAACCTCACGCGAGTTGCAGTTTCTGGAGACAGGGTGTGCCTGCTGTTAACTCTGGAGTAAACCTCGGACTGATATCGTCCCATACTGGAGTTCCGTGATGTGACGCTCCGTAGATTGCGGAGAGGAGAGGATAGCTAGTGGGTAACCCTAATTTTCGAATAAGCGGGAACTGGCTCGTACAACTTGGGTATCATTCGAACTGCACGTTTATCGATCAAAAACGCATTCCTACGTCTCGAATGTTGCTTTTTCTACCCTGTCACCAAAGTGCACTCAGCTTTCTCCATACACACACGCAGCACTAGAGAACCACAAGCTCTGAATATTCGAATACCGTTACCAAAAGAGGAATCGAACCCCTTTCTTGCCATCCAGGCCTGATACGCTACATACGCGACTTTCAGCATTGTCTAAGAGCACACAAGGAAAGCAGCGAATAACAACGGTACACTGAAGCAGATGTCGAGCTAGCTAGCAATGTAGGATGGTTTTCTGGAAAGAAAACGATCCTATTAAGAGCGTTACCATACCTCCGGTTTCAGTTTCGAGTGTTGGAAATTATTCCAGATTATTAGTTCGAGATTGTGAAACTGCTATCATTTTCGCTGCTTTAAAGAGATGCAGCGAAAGAGAACTGCACATACAAGCCTGCAGTTTCAAGTACGTGCGAACATCGAAATCCATCATTCCTGTTGCATGTTTATAAACTTCACGGACTGCCATGTACTCACACACAGAAGCTATCGTCGGTGGAGAATCACTAGAACCTGCCAACCTGGACAGCCATGTCACATTAACTTCGGTCGATTCACAAGGTAGGTGTCCGAGATCAGAATTGAGTAGATGAGAAAACAGTGTACCGTGAAGAAAAGACACTTCATCATAGGCATTCGACAACGATAGAAACTTTCGGTACATTCTTCTTGGCAATCGATTTCTGAAACAGTGCAGACGCGATGGAAGCTTGAAACGATGGATCTGACCCAAGTGAGACGAGAGTGTCCGAAAGGAGTTGATGAGAGTGATCGAAAGTGGAGAGAGAGTAGCGACTGATTTCTGAAACAGTGCAGACGCGATGGAAGCTTGAAACGATGGATCAGACCGAAGGAAGACGAGAGTTCCGAAAGGAGTTGATGAGAGTGATCGAACGTGGAAAGAGAATAGCGTGCTAAACGACGGTCTAACTCTTCCGGCCTCTGATGGGGAGAAAAACCATCGGATTATGATGAAGAGACCGGGAGGATGGAGACTGTGCAAGTATCAGCAGAAGGATCGACCGAGTCGACTATGCTCAATTATCGATTGTAGAATAGGACCCTATCTGTTAGCACGTGGTAAACTTAATGCAAGAAAAGCTTGTGACCAACGATCAAACAAGTGTACATAGACTTACATGGCAGGAGCGGAGATAATTCGAAATTTGTAGGAGCGGAGATCATCTGAAAACTGAAATTAGCGGGTTAGTAGATGACCATTGAAATTATAGTGGTTGAACTGATTTGGGAAACAGCTCCCACCAATATAAAGTACTTATAGCCCAATTTGTCAACATTTTATGTAGTTAGTAGATGCGAACTTCAAAGACTATTAGCAAGTTAGTAGATGATAATTGAACTAAAAGTATAGTAGTTGAATATGCTAGTAAACTGCCACGCCAATGATAGGTATTTACAGTAGAGGCTTACAACTCTTCACTATAATGTACAAGTAAAGTGTATTCGGAAGGTACTCCTGTAGGGAAGTCTCAAGTGATTATACTTACAAGCTTGCGTACAAAACAGCAAAGTGTCAAAGCTGAACCATCGACGCAAAGTATGGTTACAACTGTAATGAACTACGAGACAAGAAACTGAATTATACGGACCTGGTGTTGTAGGCCTTTTAACTTAAAGTAAAAAATGCCGTGATTGCTTCTCGGACCTCGTTTTTTACTTCTAGAGGTCACAGGTATCCAACACCGGAGTGTCACTGAAGCTACTAGTCTCTGTGACTGTCCTATCATGGATCACTCTATTTCAAACCAAAAAGTTATATAGTGTGCAGCATGCTTTCACAATTTCAGCAGCCCATAAAACACTACTCGTTATATCCACGTTAAGGATGTTGAATCGTCCTTTCAATACACCAAACGTCTTCTCGATGCATATACATCTTCTTATCTATCTCTCGGTGAAAAGTCTTTGACCAGCAGTTGAGTTCGGTCCCAAGTGATAAGGAGTCAACATCCATCGCTCTAGAGTATATCCAGAGTCTCAGATAAGGACGAAGCTGGAATCCACTAGGCAGTTTCAAGATTGGACCAGCAAGTGTAGTGTCCTAGGATTTCTCCTTTAGCCCATTGTAGCATAAAAGATTTTGTTCCCTAAAAGTATTTACACTAGTTACGTTGCTCTAAGTTCTAAGATCTATCCAAACTCACAAACGCTCGGATTTTGTTCAAAAATCCTTTCTTCTCACAAAACCACACAGCTTCCAGATCTTTTAGAAGGTGCTCTGGACCTTAACATACCATTACTACTTAAAATATCACACAATTACCTACTGAGAAGTTCATAAGATGATTATTACTTCCAGGTCACGGCTTCCAATCTCTCTCGTCGGCTTTCAGAAGCAATTCTCGGCTTTTGGAGGTTCAACTCGGCTTTCAACACCTCCAGAAGATTGACTCGGCTCCCTAGATGTCGATTCCTACTACTGATCATCAATTGCTCTTACAATTTCCAACGAGTTAGATTAATCACAAGGTGTTTGTCTCATGTAGTCTTCCTAGGCTTCTGCTTTCTAAAACAGTCTTCTGGCAGCACTACAACGACATTCACATTCACTGCTACTCAAACTAAGCTTCGGAAATTAAATAGAAGAAGAGAGAAAGATGAGAAGATGAAGAAAGAGAGAGAAAAAGAGAAAATCCAAACAAGAGGAAACAAAAGAAAAGAAAAGAATTAAGATTCCGATACGCTTCTAGTCCGGATCTTTATTAACAAGCCATCCCTGCTTGTAGTAAATTGGGGAAGAAGACAAAAGATCTGCTTACAGTTACACTGTCTTCTGATCGAGGATGACGTCTTCTGCTGTGGAAAAAATACTTCCGGCTTCTTCTGTCTTTGCTCCACTACTCTGACTCAGGGGACCAATCTCCCATGGACAGTCCGTATGTGGATCCAAAGTGCTCCACTGAGTACTTAAATGACTCTCTAAAGAGTATCAGAAACTCAAATCTGTTCAAAGGCATCCGAATAATATGCATACATATAGGATCAGTTTCCAGAAAATTTTTTCTTCTTTTTGTTATTAAAAAATGTTAGTTTCTCATAGAAATTTTATACTAAAGTGTTAAGAGAAAAAAACTTTATCTGTTAGTGTGAAATGATAACCGACTTGGAGTTACTGGAAGATCCAGACATGACTCCTAAAGTGAGCATTAACATACGCGCTTCCAAAACTTACTAACAAATACACATTAAATCAATCTAAGCATTAATTTATTACTTAACCATTTTTAACAAAAGAGTAAGGTAATAAATTTTCATATTTCTCTCCTGGTCAGAAGATAGACGAGGTGACTATGCACGCCTACTTACTAGTTATAGAACTGTTCCACAACCGTGTGATTAGGGTTAAGGAGTCTTTACATTAGAGAAGAGTGAACTCTTTTAAAGAATTCTGTAAATTAAAGACTTAATCGAGTATAAAGATAACAGGCGGGAAGCTTTTCCCTTAACTGGCCCCTAACTGGTTAGAAGAGCCTTTAAAGTTTAAAGACTGCGGCGGACATGCTCTTAGGGTCTATCCCTAAAACATAATTTAAGATGCCATCTTTCTGTTTGAACTATGATCTCAAGAATCCAAAGTCCGGCATGCACTTCAAAGCAGATAATTTTTAGCTCTCGTTTGCTCTCCTTCGAATTCCTAAAGTTTTGCAGTGGGCCTATGACCCGCAATTATCACTTATTGCGAAAATTTATCAAAAATCTTATTTCATCTCATGCTGATCATTTCCTCATGATCAAGGTTATGCAGAGGCTGTTGTGCCTAGCCTTGTAATGCAAAAGGTCTCTTTAGAAGTGGTACCAGAGCAGTTCATGCCCTTGACTGGTGCATTGACATCTTCTGTATCATAGGTTTTATACCCTCGAGCTGAAGCACGTCTAAAGGCCGAATCGTACCTGCTGAAACTTTCATCGTGCCTGCTGTTTTGCATCACCCCACCAGACTTCCTTGCATATTATTCACCAGACTCTACTTCGTTCGTTGTATTAGACTGTTACTTTATTATTGAAGATTATTTATTTTCATGAAGACTAATCAGATGTGATCGTCATGTACTTTGGGGAGTACTTCATAATCCAGATACCCTCTTAAATTTTTATATTTCGTCATGTACTTTGAAGAGTGCTTAATAATCCAAATATCCCCCTAAATTTTTATATTATTTTTAATATCCTCGTATATTATTGTTCTCTTCTAGGAATTCTTGTCATCCTGGTACTCGAACACCCGACGTTTGGAATGTTAGGTCCTGCAGTTATCACTGGGATAACTTCAAGTAGTGGTTAGTATAGTATCTCAATCTAACTATAGTACTTCAATTCATCGTCTCTATTTCCTCCCTCGTACCCCCACTTTCCATTTCCCGGCTATCCTTGGCTTGATCGTTTGAGAATGTATATTTACCATTTCAGCCCCCCCTAACCTCTCAGCCAACCTCTCAGGTCACTGTATTTTTGCCGTCCGTCTCCCCCGCTTGTCGTCATGCCGCTATCGGACATTACCACAACTGGCATGCATATTTACTGTATATTGAGGCTGTATATTCACCCATGTACACTTAGACAGTGTACATGGGGTATAATTTAGAGCTAACCCTTTTCTAAGGAAGGGTTAGCTTTAAATTATAGCCTCAATGATCTACTGACTCACGACAGGAATTGACTTATACTCGGATAGTTCCAGGTGTGTTCACAGTGTGTATAGGTTTATGACTTTTCCAGAAGGCCATGTGTTTCTTTCTCCTGTGAGGTGTTAACATTAGATTTTTTAAATATAGCATTTCTAATATAGTATTTTAAATTTAGATATTTGTCGTTTAAGTATTTGACGTCTTCAACCAGGCGCTTATTCATTCCTTCACTTTTAATTTTACAGTGCACCCCCCAAAAAGTACATCTCAAAATTAAACATCCTGGCTGGCGTGCAATCCCCTTTGAAACGGCAGGTCTTTTTACCATTCTTGTCCTTTTCCCTTTTTTTGTACAAGTCCGTGGGGCAGGATATTTATTTGCTTTCAGACAAGTAACTTCGATGATCAGAGAAGCCATCGCACTTGTTAATAGTCGAAACCTTAATATTAAACTGGGAGTCTAATATTTATCAAACTTAAGAAGTTTTCTTAAGGTATCCAATCTTTTCTTTTATTCACAAAGGACCAGCTGCGATTTTTGTCAGTTGACTAGAACTAAAACTGGACGTTTTATTTTATTAGCAAGAGAGGAATAAGCTGAGTGGGGGCTCTTTTGTCGAAAAAGTTCTCATATTTTGCAGTTATTTTTGAACATGTCGAAAGCTGTACATGATTTCAGAATTTCGGATTCTGTGGTTTGGTCATAAATTCAAAGTTATTGTATATTTACCCTCCGAATATGGAGAAGGTGAATATGCATGTATTGTGGAGCCTGTTGGTCCCACACATGTTTTGTTTGAAGTTTGTACATGTGTTTTAATCTTTACAAAGATCGATCAAAACCTTTACATTTTCCGTAGATGGCGCGACAAATATTTTCAATTTCTAACTTTTTCAGCAAGTGTGAATGGCCTTAAGCTTCTATATACCTGCATCAACATAAGTCATATATAATGGTTGTTGTCCACTTTAAATATGCATGTCATGACGTTCTAAACGTTCTGGCTCGATCTTCATGCTTTCAGCTGAGTATTTACATCATAGATAAAGTAAACAATGATTGTTAAAAAGGAGAAAAATCCAACTCCAACGTAAAGAAGTATCCTAGTTACATAGATATACTTTTTTGTATTTTAATTTATAACTAATTAAAACTTTTCCCGGAAGAAAAGTTTGGTCATAAATTAACTGCTTTGCATACTTGTCTCTGAATCTTCAGACGGAGAGGTGAAAATCTTTACATAATTCCCACATGTGTTTATTCTGGAGAGATCCACAGTCACAGTAAATAAATGCTACTAAAGCGAACATATGGCCTGGGGCGGATAACGACAAGCGGCTGGAGCGGTTCGTTTTCGGTTGGTGTGACGCGGGTAGGAAGGGATTCGATCCTTTTTGAAAAATGGACGGCCGATGATGTAAAGATGTATTATTTTTTCGGCAGGCTCGCGATGGAGAGTCATTTGCGACCTAAACGCTGTGGGGTTAGTCGTTAGGTGACAATTTGGACGTCGTTGGCTGCGGTCGAATGATTTCTCTTCTTCGTCATCTGTGCGGTGGTCGCTGGCTGCGGTTGAATGATTTCTTCGTCATCTTGTTTGCTGTGTTACGCGTTGAGTCGGTCGGTTTCGCATGTTCTTGGTCCTTGTTTCGTCGTGCAGGTGGTGTCGTCGGTTCCTCGCTTTGGTGCGCGGTTTTTCAAGGATCAGTGTCCTGGTTGAGAGTCAGTGCTGCACGGTTTCTCGATCGAGGTGGTTTTGGATCTGTCCGGTGATGGCAGTGGTCTGTGCTTTGTCAACGTCTGGTTCAATTCGTTGGTCGGTTTTGCATGTTCTTGGTCCTTGTCGTGCAGGTGGTGTGTTGGTTTCGTCACTTGTTCACTTTGATGCGCGGTATCGTGATTCGAGGATCGGTGTCATGGTGCGAGAGGTGGTCGTTGTGCTGCACGGTTTCTCGGTTGATCTGGTTACGGATCTGTGCGATGGTGGCTGTGGTCCGTGCTTTGTCATCGTTTCGATCTGTGCGGTGGTGGCTGTGCTCCCTGCTTTCTCGTCAGTATCCAATGGGTGTGACATGTAGCGGGCTGGGCTGCTGGCATGGTACCAGGTACAAGTTTAGTTTTTTGTGTTCGCGATGACGGTACAGAGGAACGATCCTCTCGAGGTGTGTTGTATGACTGTATCTTTCCATTCTCGTAGTTTGCTACAATGTCTGAAGGTATCGAGCATTGTGAGGCTGTTGTTGAGAGTGAAGAAGTTGGCGAAACGCTGGACAATGACGAAGAAGTGAGCACTGTCGAGTAAACTGTCGATCCGGATTTTGAATTTTTGGATGTCAGCGGCGGTAGTCCCTGTTTTCCTCCATTGTGGTGTGCACCACCTATGCTTTCATTTCGATCAGCGGTTCTTACAGCGCACGCGTACTTACATGTATCTGCAGTTGGGCTTTTCGCAGGACCCTCCGGAGTTTTTGATGAAGTTCGATTACGTTCTGACAGGAAGAACATGTCATCCCTGTGATGTCCATCGTCTTTCATTGCAGACGTTAGCTGGTCCATTTTGGTTTTTTTCTATTCTGTCGATAACTTCTACTTGTACTTGCAGGACAGGCGGTATCGAATGTTTTCTTATCCTGCGTATTTTACTCGTGGTGATGGTTCTTTAAGGTCTACTGTGCATGGAGTTTTTTGCTTTTATTGTCATCCTTGCGTATGTACACAGGTGGACCTCGAAGACAATGTTGTAATGTGCCTTCATTTCTCTCCCTCTCCGAGCCAGCGATGTCTCTCCGTCGGGAAGCAAGGGCTAGGCGTCCCAGTCTAGAAGTTTCTGTCACTGTCTGCACAACTGGTCATGACCTCGATCTTGCATATTTTTCTGTTATTTGTGACTTTGTGAAGAAACAGTGTGTATCAGACATATTTTCTATCGAGAGGAGTGGATCGCTTCTCCATCTCCACTTCCAGGAGTGTGATCTGTATATATGCGAAGTTGTCTGTGCAGGTAAAGAAGCGCATCTATCATACATTAGGGTGAGACGGGGAGAGATCAGTCGGTGCAGAGGTTTGTATAAAGCAGCTGTCGAACAAAGGTATCCATATCTTTGTTGGAATGGTTGACTATTGTCTCAAGGACGCAGACCAGGAGCATCACTAGGCTGTAAGTAAAAATATTAGTGACAGTATGGTGCAGGACGGCAAGGAGCTATTTAGGCTCATGGGGATGGCCGAGATAAAAAATCGGATGGAGTCATACTTAACATCCTTCCACGAGCTCTGCAGTACAACAGATACAAGAGCCGCAGTCTCCTGTCCACTATCTTTCCTCGGTGTTTGCGAGCGATGCTGACGTCTGGCAAATACACAACATCTCTCCGTAGGCTGACCCAGGCAGGTATGCAGAAGAGCCGGTCCGATTTCTTACGGAAGTAGTTCATCAGTCCTGAAGAGATTAGTGCAGGTGATATCGATAACATTTTTTTCTTTAGGGACAGTGGTCGCTGCCCTCATTGTTCACACATGTACTACAGCTCAGGGACGGGCAACGAGCAACCTGAGACCGGAGTGGAGGTTCCAGTGGTACCTGAGCAGGAAGATGTGGCTGGTGACACTGACAGTCCGGTAGAAGAAGGAGACGATATGTTCACTACAGAGCTCCTTCCAGATGCTATGAATCGAAGCACAGTACACGAAAGGGACATAGCAGGCGTGCAGTAGATGCTAGGCGTACAGTAGAGAGACTATTACATATAGACAGTTTTATCGAGAGTCTGAAAATCTGTAACAGTTTTTTAATGAGTTTGCACGAGAGTATTGTACTTGTTTTTTTCTATGAAATAAAGCCATGTGGTTCACCGTACCCCTTTCATCTTGAAAATCGCTCACCAAAAAATAAAAATCGCACACGAAAACCACTCCCTTCGGGCACGGAAAAAGCCGCTATGGAGAAAAATACAACGCGCGAAGGAGTAAAGAACCCCCTTCGCGACAGGCCGCTGGCGGACTCCCGTAAATACAAGGCAGGAGAAAATTAATTTTGCTCAAACGTCGTTGCAACTATAATGCAAGGAACATGACAACTATACATACTTGACCTAATTTGCATATATCCATGTTGAAATCTTTAAAGGATACACCTTTCTTACAAGATTGAAACATCAGGCAGAGAATCGCGCGCGATGGGTCCTTGCTATGGCGTTTCACCTTTTTGAAGTTCGGAGCTGCTCGGTGCTGCATATTTCCATTGCAGCTCACTGTACCCTTTGGCCTCGATCGCGAAAGATGCCGCGGTCAGCATCAGAACTCGAATGCCGATGGATTTCGGGCGCAGCCGGGCCGAGCGTCATGTTTCACAACTTCTTTCGAAGACATGTTTACACAGCCTTCCCATTACGGACCAACCCAATGGACTTTCTATAACTTGTGAGTACTATCGAACATGCACCTCTCGCATCCAGGCAAAGTTCCTGATCTTTGCACTGCTGTCTTACCGGTTTGGTTTTGTGGCCTACATATCGCAATTTCCTTTCCCGATTCTTTTTATCTCGAGGAATTTGACTGGGAACGTTAACAGGGTCAATGATCTGCAAGGACGTGCCAAGACCTATAGATTTGAAGTTGAAATGGTTTAGCTTACAGTAACCTTCACTTATCGACCGTGATCACTTTTAAGTTCCCGGCCGATTTTTAGTTTGTATATCAGTTCAGTCTGGTGTAAAAGCAGCCTCGTGCAATTTCAAGCTTCTCTCGAACATATGCTATGAATTTATAATCATGCCGGCGCCCGTCATTCGGACTTTGCGCTTTTACTTATAGTCACTCCCATACTAGCTATAGACTCCTATGCCGTTGGTGGTGAGCACTGTGACATCGTACGCGTGATCCAAAGTAACAACCTCAGTGTGCAACATTCCTCGTCACAGTCTGGACACGTGTATAAGTATGTGTTCCTTGCACAAGAGTTACGTGCTGGTCACAAGCTGCAACAGTGTCTTCCAAACGCACGCACGTTTTCCTGAAGTCAAATTCGCGCTTCAGTTTCCTGGCTAGAATACGCAGAATGCCTGGAAACCGAATTGACATCAATCATTCCTGAATTTAATCAATGGTGCACGCTTATGCACTAAGTATAAGCGTAGAGCAATTTTCAGATATCGATGGTAAACTAGTACTGGTGGAATGATCCGTTCAGAATAGTGAGAAGAGAGTGATAAAGGTGAAACCTACGAATGGTACGAGGTGTGTCTAGATGGGGCGGCGCGCAAACTTGTCCGCCAGCTAATAGGCTTACTGCTATTTAACAGTGAAAAAGTAGCAAATTTGTGACTGTCGCATCATTCGGTAGGGTAGCTGCTCGTGAGAGTTGACTTTCCAACACAGGAGATCAAAAGCAGTACAGATCACACCTCCCGAACATTCAGATAGGAGGATACCAAGTAGTTTCCAGTGACTGAGACTCACGTCACAATTGAGATCGTTGGTTAGCACAATCCCTGGATGCTCGCCAAAGAGAACTTTGTGCAAACTAGTGAGGCACTGGCGGCTTTTGATCTCCCTTGTACGGAAGTTCTGGAATCAGTCTACTTTAGCCCAATGAGCGCAACAACAGCAACGTGTAGATTACATTATAGTGGAGTGCCTTCAAGCTAATTTGGAGCAAGATCTTAGTTGATACTTTATTTAACCCAGACTTGGTCCTCGTATCTTACTTGAGCCAGGTCTGATCCCCCTTGTTCAGGTTGAAACTCAGACGGGGATCGGAATGTGAGATGCTTGCAAGTGACATCTTTGGGGAGGATGAAGTGTAATTCCCGAGGCCAGGTCTGGTCTAGTATGTCTGCGGTTTGGTGAGACCGAAGAAGTGCTTGAGCGGTCTGGGAGAAGATTCTTAACCTTACACGTGACGAAGAACAGGATACATGACATATACGGCCGGTCGTGGTTATGCACAAGTGGCCGTGCATATGTATGCAGGTTCTGATCGGGTACATGTCCTTCATGAGTACAGAAGGAGATGTACTAGCTAGACATTAACTAATGGGAGATGATCATGAAAGCGGAGCGGAGCGGCTAGATTTGTGTTGCCAAGTCTGTGAGTTGCCATGTTTGATCACCTTTGATGTCGTTATGTAAGCATTCGAGCTGGTCCGATGCTTTGTCTTCTCGCGGGTTTCAGTTATAGTCAAACCTGAAGTACCGTGGTTGTCACACCATTGCGAGCACTGTATGTAATTTATTGTGAACTGAAAGCAAGTAAACGAAGACTTCTAGCATTTATTGTCGTCTAACACGGTCATGCAGAAGTAAGCAATCCATGGCCGTGTTCTGGAGTCAAAACATCCCGTTGTCTCAGGAGGTGGCGGCATAGACGTAGAACAGGTAGTATCCACGAGGTTTAACGCAGATAAATGTTGATGAAAGTAGTCTGAAGGGTGACAGGTACAGTACATAAACTCCTTTTCTACCCATGGCCAGTTTTACTCTTTGGCTAGCCGACCAGACGTACAGACGATATTATGCATTGATATCGGTGGATGCGTGTTGAACCTTGGATTACGACTGTTACAGTAACAAATATAAGCACTGAGCTTTGCTTCGTGCTCATGAGTTACTCAGCCCAGCTGATGTAACTGGTGAGCTTGGAATAGCATGAAAATTGGGTCAATGCTGTTGTTTGGTTCCTCAGGGCATGGCACGTTGTACCTGCTGTCGTGTCTTTTGTCGTAAATTTTAAACGAACGGTCTGCATTGTTAACACCTTGCATTGACCTAGCAGTCCGCAACGAGTTAACTCTCAAAAATTTTCTCTTTATTTTTCAAATCAATAAATAATCTAACTTATTTTATTCTTATATTATGTATAAAATAATAATAAATTCTTTTTTGCCGATTTTCATTAATTATATTAAAACGTGTACTAATTTGTACAAAGATAAAAGAACTGGCGTTCGTTTACACCAGTGATCATGGTCTTTGCGGAAGTGTCGGTTGAGTCGTGCCATGGAATTCAACGACTGACGGTCTCAACATCCTCCACTGATGGACTCCTATTCTGTATTGTGCGTCATGACTTACGCACAGAGATGTTCAAAGTCCTTGAGATAGTCGGTAAACCTCAGGAGTTAGGTTCTACAACCACTACAACTTTTCCATTTCAAGCAACTTGGCCGGATGGAAGATTAGAGGAACTAATTATGACATCCGCAAAGTGCTTCCCAGTTGTAAAGACATATGGTTTGATGGACTGGTCGAGTCTTGGCCCAAATAAAATATCCTTCCTCACGGCCTTGTACAGTGAATTTCGTTTTCTCTTATTAGAATACAGTTAAGTGTTATAAAAGTTTATTTTATTAAGTTATTATAAAAAATTAAACTAATTTCTAATTGTTATATGTTACATAGTCTGGAGAGAACCCATAAGCGAAGACCGGCCTGCTGCGCTCCCTGGGTACAAGTCCGTATCCCTAATTGTTAAATCTCGCCGTTTGCCGAGGACGTTAATAAATATTATAACCCTTCTCATCCATTCAGTGTACATGAGGTGAATACCTAGCACATGGTGGTGGCAGGTAACCTAGATAGTTACAGTAGTCCTCTTCCATATCATTCTATTCCGGTCCTTTCAAGGAAAACAATAACACCCTGAGAAACGAAGAGGTCGGAAAGTTCCTACCTTGGGGTGCTAGGCACTAGATGAGAACCGGGGTGCTTAGAATTCGAAGATTCACCAACTTGAAGGAATGGAGCAGAAACAGTTCAGTTCTTTTAAACCAAATCCGAATCATACTTTCCGAGAGGGGACGACTCGAGTCAACTCTGTTACGTCTAATATCTGGTACTGTAATCTAGATCTATATCAAAAGTTATCAGGCCCACGGCTTTCAGGTAAGATATGCTAGAAGATAATATTATGTGTTGCCGTGCAATGATCTCATTGTCCTAGCTTTATGTGTCCACCAGAAATTTAAACGTTGAGGAAGGAAACACCAACAGTAGTGATGGCTGGATGAGTACTCTGCATGCGACGTTCGCTTCAGTTTCCCACGGTGAGCTTCTTGAAGTGTATTATAGATTGACAGATCATATATATTGGTACTTGTACACACATAAGCTCAGAGCCGTAGAAGACTCTTCAGGTTTACGGTGGGAATAGATCTATGTTCTTCCTCATTTGTCCACAGTTGTCTGTAAGTAAAAGGCTTGAGCGCTTGCCTACATCTCGTCTTCTATGGACTACAAGCCTGCCTACAAGCCTGCTATCAAAGCATAATATCGTGTGTACGTCGCATTGAAGAAGAGCGGCTTCTGCTACTGCTTGACGTCACGTACTCCCGTTGCAAACAGTGCGAGAGTTCTCGGTCACCTCTAGGAACTTATAGAACAGAATCACCAGACCGGACCGACCGATCTATTTCATCGTTCATCGATGAAATGACAACCAGGCTTCGAGCACTCTCTGTGCAGTCGAGGTTCAAAAACAAACAACGGCCGATCTGAACTCTTCTTGCTAACGCGCGCAACTCCCTCTTCTCGTGCCTGGAGTCGAAAAAATGACATGCACCATCTGACAGACCGTCTACGACCAGTTTGGAGTGGATCAAGTAAAGTAAACGATAAGAGGGCTTGGATCGAGTCCGTAAATCCTTCTGGGGTTGGATCAAGTGTGGTTGAAACCCTAAGAACGGCGATGCATAGCAAAGATATATATGTATGCCCTTCTGCTAGTCTGCGTGCTTTGGACATCCGGTATCGGCCCTCTATACACGAACTGCACGGACTCTGGTACCAGTAATGTCATCATTGTTGATTATTCTCCACATGACGAGCTTAGTTCTCAGCATTACCGAGCCTCCTACAGTTGCTTGAACGTAGACATTAACTGCTTCTCACCCATTTCTTTCCTCCGACGCTTCTTGATTTGTTGTTCAGTAGAAGATACGAACAGGCTTAATTATTTGACCTCATTGAACAGGTCAGTGTCCACCCTCCAGTTACCTGTACCTTCGCACTTGGTCTCGAGTTTGAAGGGTTGTCCAGTACGGTCCGTTACTTGTTTCAATCTAGAGAATGCGGTTTTATGGTGCAGATTCTCCGATTGTTAAAATCTTCTCCTCTGTTGTTTGACACGCTAACGCTGGCAGGTCTGGGCTGGATATGGACAGGAGGTAAAAACGAAGACAGTTAAAATCCTTTTTTTGCGCAAGGCAATATCTAGAGTTCACAGTCAATGGAATGTACCTGAGCTGTGTGGAACAATGTCACGAGTGACAAGTAACCGTTTATTCATCAGTTTGTCATCGTGTTCCGGCCTTGCACATTTAGACCAGTAGCTCACCGTGTTGGGGCAGCAGGGTATCTGAACTACCAAAATCAGTTGTCAACGGCTATCAGTTTTGACTGCACCTCCAGTTGCAAAGTGTGGAAACGCCTGTTAATCAAAGCATGATGGTTCGATCACCACCACTGTGATCGATCGGCGCGCAGTGAACGGAGCTTAGCACACTGGTGACTCTGGTATGTATATATACTGCCAGGTTAATTAGAAGCCCCGGCGCGCTTTCAGACAGTAAAACTTGCATCATTCAAATACAGCGAATTTGACACAAGTTCTGTAGGAGGACTCAGAGTTAAAGTTTCAGTAACTGTTAGGGAAAGAGAGAGATGCAAGAAATCCGGACTAAACCCATCGGATGAGAGCATATAAATGTACTACCGAGAGTACAAGTGCGGGCTTTTGCAACCAAATACAAATTAATACATTATGTAGATTTATTTATTACTTAACGTTTTGTCAAAAGAGTTAATGATAAATTAAAACTCGTGCATGTTCTCCATATTCTCTCCTTAGATCCGAACTTGTACTTGGAACACATATCTAACATTGTATGAAGTCAAGTAGTTGTATGACTGTTGTCACATTAGCATCTCCACCCGTATAGCGATAAAAATTTTAAAAAATCTTTATCTCAGTATTAGAGACCAAGAGTAAAGCATCTTTATCTTTAAAGATGAGATTCTCTACACCACTCTTTGAATGGAACCTTTTTGAAGAGCATTAATTAATACACGTAACTTGATACTTGATAAACTGTTCCTCAAACGTATGCATATTATTCACCACCTTCTGCCACGTTTGGAAGAAACCACATTGCTCAAATAATTTAATTTATTACCTAACCTTTATATCTAGAAAAATTTAAATAATAAAATCATCGATTCATTAAATAATTATATAAGTTCAACCATGTCGCAATTATGTTTTGAACGGTATCTCTGGACTTCCTCCACTTATAGGTTAAGTCTTTGGAGCATACATGTTTAGTCTAATTCTTATCCTGGTCGACGCATGTCTAAATAATAAATAAGCATCAAAAGTGCAATTCTTGCCTAGAACCAGAAAAAGATAAACGTGAAAAGCGCTGGTAAAATAAGAAGTTGTGATTCGGGAAGTAAGGACAATAATACTTTGTTGACTTTATGTTTCAGTCAGAACAAATTCTTACGTAAAATTTATTCTTATGAGGAGAGTCCAAGTGTACAGAAAATTAATATTACCTGGATCAAAAAAATGAAGAGCTTTTGTTACCTCATGAAAGGAGGTGAGACTTCAAATGGAGAATTAGCTTTAGGAAAAAGACGTCAGTGGGCTGGCGTGGGCTGCAGCGTGCTGGTTTTGGCTGCTTGGCTTGTTCTAAGTATTTTAGAATATCTCTAAGGATAATCTTGCTCGGATGGATTCAGAAGACTGGATAAGATTTAGGAGACAGGTCGTTACTGACAACTGTTTCATATATGTACATAAGAACCTGTAAGTAGTACGCAGTGAGGCAGTCCACAATTCTGTAAATATGTCATCTTCTCAGAGTATTTTAATAATCTCAGTTGATAAGTTTAATTTATGACCTAACCCTTCCCAATGGAAAGGTTAGGTAATAAATTAAAATGCTTGCATAGTCCTCTCTTCCGAACTTGGAAGAGATGAATATGCAAGGAAGAGTAAATGTGAAGACACAGTGGAGAGCAGCTAGAATAGACACTTTTCTGTTTTAGTATGTCTAAATTGAAAGCAGATACTGTAGAGAAGAGCAAGCATGGTCACTTTTCTTCTTTGGAATGCCTAATTACAATCAATTGTTCCTTTCTTATCTGTTCATTTCCTAGTAAGAAGTAGTCTCAAAACCAATTCATTCCAAGTCAATTAATTGTTTCTTTCTCATCACAAGCAAGGTAACGATCAATAACAATACCAGATATTTTTTCTTTATTTATGCTTGCTTTTTTCTTTTCATGTAGAAACCTTATGCATGCATATTTGGTTAAGGAGTCTTTATTAGATTCTTTAAGTTAGGGAAACACATTAGCTTTTAGTAAATACTCTTTATCTTTGTTTTAAAAAGTAAAAGTAGAAGATATTTACCTTAAAGGACCTGGTGCAATTGTCCCAATGCAGTCTTTAACTAAATCTTTAAAAAAATATCAGAAACTCAAACTTGTTCAAAAATATGTTCTTAAAACGGTCTGATTTTGGAATAAAGATCTTTATTAGAATCTTTAAGTTAAAAAAGCGCGTACTTTATAAGAACAATTTAAACTAGAGGCTCTTATTAATATAAAGATGCACGGTAAGAAAGTTTTCCTAACTAGTTAGAGGAGCCTTTAGAGACCTGCAGTGGAAATACGAGTCTGTCCCGATTCAATCTTGAACTGGACCGTACAAAGCGGTTCACTTCAAATCGAGGTAGGTTCAGAAACGATATCGATTCGGTTCAACTTCTTTTCAATTTGGTTTTTCACATGAGTAGTTTCAAACAGTCCGGTTCGCAAAGTAGATGGTCCTTGAGTTCTATTTCAGGTTCTAAGTTCAATACCGTAGTATCAATATAATTATGTTATAATCAAATGAAATTTGAAATTTTACTGGTAAAAGTTCATTGATAATGCAATTCAAGATTTATTTTAAACGATTTAATTCTGTTCAAACTTTTAGAAAATGATTCGTTTTGAAACATTTCGGTACAAAGATTTTTCAGAACAATTTAGTTCATAAACAGTTTAGTTTGAAATTTTGAAAACAAGTTGGTCTTGGTTCAGTTCTGTTCCATATAAAATGATTTGATTTGGAACCGAATCGGGTAGACTGCTAGGTGGAAACGCTCTAAGAGTCTAAGGCCCCAGTTCTTTTGTTAAAAAACTGAAGCTTTCTTGATTTTCCGAACTTGAGCTTATGTTTGAAGTTTATGATAAGTTTTTCCTCCAAGTACCTTGGAAATTTAACGTAGAATAACACGTGAATCTATTTTTGTCTAAATTGTTTTTCAGAAACACTTTAGTATACAGTCATCATCTTTTGGTTCTCATGATCATAACACACAGTCATCAGTTCTTTAGAATCTGAGTCACAATTTGCATTACTTACAATCATCAGGTTCCAACACTTGGAGACAATATGAAGCGTCTACTCCTTTTGAATGTTATAATAGGCAAGTGTTCTTTCATCCTCAAACTGCTTGATTGTGAAAATCAGTTGCTGTTGGTCCGGAGGGACGATCTGCATTCCGCCCGTCAATCTCAACACAAGGTTAATGGTATACTCCTTCTGGATGTTGTAATCAGCCAAGGACCTTCATCCTCGAGTTGCTTCCCAACAAAATCAGACACTGCTGGTCAGACAGAATCCCCTCCTTGTCTTGTATTTTGATCTTCACGTTGTATCGAAACTCTCAGAAGAAAACTGAGGATATTGAGATAAATCTGACTTGTTGAAAAACGAGTGTTTTGGAAGAATTAGAGTATGAGATGGCGGATTAGAAGTACCTTCTTTGAAAATTAAAAAGAAACCAAACTTGTCATGGTTCGAGCTGGAAGGATAACCCGTACCTGCATTGGAGTCAAGATTCTCATCCTGCACAAAGTCTGAACTCAAACAGACCCCCAAACTACTGAACTGACTTGGCTAGAGAGGTTGAGAGTCCATCAAGAAATCTTCATTGAGGTCGATGTGCGTTTCTTTCTTCTTGTTGTTCTTCATCACATAGAAAACTTATAAATCTTCTCAATGAGATGAGATGATTTTAGTATACGGTGCGCACGAAATTGCAATCTTGAGACAGTTCTCACAACGAAACGGAGTGTGATTGATGATAGATTCTAATTGACGCACATCAAACACTTGTTTCACGAGGTCCAACTTCGTGAGATAGATGCCTGAATGTTCTGCACCATACATCCATGTCATCAAAGTACATGGCAATCTGAATGTCCATGTGAACAAAATACAATCCAGTGACGTGTAAAAAAGTTCAAATTTTGACTCCCAACTAGTTGGAGAGATACCCTGAGGTACCCCTAAAAGTTACTAATGTGTGTGGATTTTTGCAGTCTCGCATTCGGCATGTGTAGTAACCATGATAAGTATCCACTACTTAAACCTATATGCGTCTGGGGCCTAATGATGTAACTGTAAATGTAGATAGATGTAACGTGATCACAGTCGCCTATTCAGTTATCTTGTGCATATTTGAAAAGTGAAAGATAAATATTAGCGTATGTACATTCGGTCTACTCATATAAACAACCTTTGGGTCTTAGCTGGATCTGCAAGTTCGATTATTAGCTTGGCAAGAAGAATCACATGTACATCAGTATGTGAGAAATCAAAACTTTTCTTAAAAATCAGTATGTTCGCTGAAAAAATTTGAAATCCATCTCTCTCACCTCTAAATGTTCAGAAGTGTATACATTTGTGAATATCTTTATATATCTATTGGTATGATGTTCACGTTGGAACTTTGGTTAAGGTGGAAAAGTGATCAACCGCGTAAGTTGATATAGAAATGTTATGGACCTTAACAAGGTGATTCTAGACGGATGTAGTTTTAAACGGACGTTTAGTATGTAACTATAAAGCAAAATGCGATCTTCTCGTTCCGAGTAGTCTCTATTTAAGTTAAAGTTTGAAAGTTTAACAAAACATAAACACTCAACTTCAGCGTAAAAAGATCCACACCACTTGGTGAATAGGCATCCCCAACGTACTTGTACATTGAAAATCGTTTTCTCTTAGCAGAAAACATGTAGGTGTTATAAAAATATAATGTAATAAGCTATAATAAAAAATCAAAATCACTTATATCTGTTATATGTTAGTCAATCCTGGAGTAGCCAACGCATCTGGAGAAAACCCATAAGTCAAGAGCTGGCTGCTGCGCTCCTGGGGGTATAAGTCCGGGGCAGAGATTGTAATTCAGTGTCGTTTACTGAGAATATTAAATAATGTTTTAACCCTTCTCGCCGGAAAGGTTAAAACATTATTTAATGTACACCTCATGTACACTAAAGTGAAGTGTACAGGAGGTGAATAAGTACAAAACAAGTGGTGCGGTAACAGGTGTACCACACTCTGTGTTATGCGACTTTTTCTTTCACCACGAATGTCCAAGACTTCCTAGCTTCTTAGCTGAATTAGGCGAGCTTGACTGTCTTGATCAAGGTTTTCTTAACAAGGTACAGTGTCCCTCATAACACGTTGCACGCTGGCCTTTGAACATAGATGGTTTCTTTTCGCTTCTTGGCCAACTGTCATCTTTTTCACCTCCGTACCTTATTAGAGAGAACATACTGGACTTTGATTTCTATACTACAAGAGTTTTAGACTCTAAATTTAATGAGTTGTGAGGACATATGGTTTCACTGATTTTATTTATTCTTCGTTTTTTCTACGATCATTGGGAATAATATGCATGCAACATGACTTTCTGAGGATCCATTTGTCCGCTTGTTGTTATCAGAAAATACATATATATTAAGTGAAAATTTTAGTTAAGCTAAAAAAAATCAAAATACTTATAGATATTAAACATTAGGTGAACTTGGAAATGCGAAAAGAAAACGATATAACCCATAAGACATTAGAGACGAACTCATTACTAATTGTATATATGTGAGAGTTTATAAGCAAATAAATGAAAAATAGTGAGATATTCAATTTATTACCTAATCTTTCCCAACTAGAAGATTAGGTAATAAATTAAATCACATGCATATTTCATCTCTTCCTAACTCGGAAGAAGGTGAATAAGCATCCCCAACCGTTCTACGCTGTGACGTTGACGCCGTCCGAAAAATTTTTAAAACGTTTTTTTAAGTTTTGTTTCTTTGTTCTGCTGTTGACTGACAGCCTTGGAGACGAACGCGGTTATTGCTGTTATTTATTCACTCCTACTTGTCAAACCCCACCCATTATTTTTGGCGGTTTGCAGACATATTTTTCTCGCATAAGCCGCCCATAATTAAATTCTCTCGTCAGCGAGAGTATCTTCGGCGTGCTCGCACCTTGTCACTACTGGAGGACGTGCGGGGCCGCTTCCATGGCCGCTCTTCCTCTTTGCTCGCCTACTCGGGGCTCCCTCGTGCTTCTCTTTCTTCTCTTCTTCTTGCAGTCTCTCTCCATTCGGCTCTTTTTGTCCTAACACTGCTGGAGACCGTGCAGGACCGCTGCTTCCATGACTGCTCTTCCTCTTCGCTCGCCTACTCGGGGGTCTCTCGTGCTTCTCTTTGTTTGTTGTTCTTGTAGTCTCGCTCCCGTCGGCTCTTTCTGGCGTAACACCTAAGGGATGACTTCAGACTGGGATGGCTTCTTGCTGACCCTCTATCGTGTATCCCTCATGCAGGTCGCTGCTCGATTTTGTCTCACTGCTGTCTCTGGATATTACACATCTGCTCGCGGGGCCACTCTGACATGGGACCACTGTTACTGCTGGACGAAGTCGCTCGTGACTTCTTTTCTTACTGCCCTGCCGAAGTCGCTCGTGGTTTCTTTTCTTGCTGTCAGTCATCGATTTTGTCTCCAAGTGGGGCCTAAGGATCTCTTGTTTTTTCTTGCAGTCTCAGTCGTGGCTTTTTTTCATTCATCCGTTTCGCTTGCTGGCTCTGGATTTCGTCTCTTGCTATGGGCCGTCGTCTTACGGGAGTTGTCAGTACTGGAGGATGTCGGTCTCCTTGCGGGGTTGTTGCTTCCATGGGCTCTTCTTCGCTGCACTTGCTTCTTCCATACTCGCTCACGCATTGTCTTCTTGCTGACGTCGCTGTTCATTTCGTCTGCATGATGGACGACAAGGGACCGGGAGTTTATTTTCTTGCTTCTCACTCCACATTTTTGCCTGCCGCCTCTAGATTTCGCTATTTGCAAGGACTTTCTTTCTTGCTCGGAACTCCTCACCATGATGGCTCGATGGTCTGCTGTCTTGACTGCTGTTCCCGCCGGCAGCTTTCTACTTTCCGTAAAACTTTTCTTGCAAGATCGCTGTTCACGCCGACACTAATTTGTACTTTGATTTGATTTGTTGCAGGATCGCTGCTGGATCTTCTTCTAGTCTCGCGTTCTTCCAGGACATGGCAGGAGGACGAGGATTATGGCTACTCCCGCTGCCGCTGTGTTCATATCGTGTGTTCCAGCTGATACTATTATTTTTCAGAATGTGCCGCTGTCGCTGATGTGCTCTTGTTTCTCCGCACCAGCTCGCTGTGCTATTGCTCGAGAAGACATGACCGCAGGGATGATGACATCTACTTCCACATCTATGGTAGCACATATGTCTATGACCTGCACACTTCTCTGTATGATAAACGCATCATACTTTGGATATTGTCCTCCCAGGTACTTCTCTTCACGTATCTTCTCTTCATTTTTGTCAATGACCACTGATTCCAAATGCAACAACGAAATCGATGATGAGCGACATGACAGTCATGACCTCTTACCTTCTACTCATCCGTCGAGCCATTTGCTTGTACCATCCAACCTTTTGCTTCTGTCATCTACATCGGACCTCTCCTCTTCTTTGTATCCACAGCCTCCATCTCTATTACAGACTATTCAGCCGTTTTGTAACCACAGTATTGCGGGCTACAAGTGCCAACTTGATAAGTTTGCAGTTCCACCGATTTTGCCTCCTTATCCCTTGCTACATTCAGGATTCTTTTCCTTCTCTGAGACGGATCTGACTAGGAGCTACATCTACATTGATTTTCTGATTTTGCTTAAAACCGTCATAATTCTTATTGCTCAGATTGGATTACGTCAAAATATCTTATGTTTTTTCAGGGACAACCGAGTGCTTCCAGTGTATAGTGCGACCTTTCTTGTATATCGAGTCCGAAGACTTGTGGCTCATACTAAAAGACAATCGATCTATTATCTCTAAAAATCATCCATAACGAGCAGGACGAGACTCTCAAGCCAGTCGTTTGCTCTGTATTCAGACAGAAATCTTTGAGATGCATCTGCAACGCAGTGAACACTAGAGTTTACAGGATAGGTTGTAAACATTTCCTATATCCTTCGGATGCAAATGCGACAGACCGCTCGTGTGAAGCGTGCGAGCAATCCGAGTGTTCCTCGTTCCAGGCAAACAATAACCTCGAAAACTCTTGAGCCGTCCGTCACTGTTGTTCAGACAGGAGGAGACATTAATCTCGGTTGTTGGGACTCATTATGCGCTTTCGTACAGCATGAATGTGATAGTGGTCTAATCTTTGTCGAAAGAGAGGGAGCATTGTTACATATCCACATCCAATGGGTGCTATGTTTACGAGTCACGAGTCCTATAGATGGCAAGAACAGATTCGTTGCCGTCTTAGGTTGGAAAGACAGCCGTCCTAGGTTGCAAGACCGCTAGGGACTGAGGTGTGCATGAAGAGCTTAATAATAGAGACCTTCATATCTTCGTGGGTATGATTGGTTACTGTATGAAAGATAAATCTGAGATTCATCAGTTCTTGCATGAAGAATATCACTGATGCTATGCTTGTAGATGGAGATGAGCTTTTTACTCTCCTCGGTGCTGCAGAGACTAAGAATAAGATAGAACTGAGCAGCAACAGTATATTGCAAAGAGCGTTGCAGTTCAACAAATACAAGTACAGACACCCTCTCGGAAGTACATTCCGAACTTCACTGTGATCCATGGTTCGATCTGGAAAGTACTCTCCTTCATGCAGATGGCTCATGGATAATGGAATACAGCATGTCAGGAGCGAGGCACTCTGGAAGTTTTTTGTCCACCCGTAGATAATCACTATGAGAGACATTGATATCATCTTTTTTTCTAACAATCAACCTCAGAGACGATATTTTGACACTGTCAGTCGGAAGATGAAGAGCGTTTCTTCAGTTTACCATCTCTTAGAATGGACACTGCATGTCCGTTGTTTGAAAACATTCGTGCATTCCCTGACTACATATCATTATGCAGTGCTTTCTTTCGTGACACCACTGACAGACGAGCAGAAGGTACTATAGTTTTCTCCATTGAATTGCTTTCATTCTTTTCTATCTCTGAGTTTTGCTTGTTTCACCTAGGTGAAACGACGGACGAACTACCTACGAGCACGCAAGAAAATACAACGATATGACTATAACGCAGAATTGTAGCGCACAATTATTTCTGACATATATATACTAGTATACCATAGACATCACAATACAAATAGTTTACCGTGATTGTTTCAGTTATTTTCATACTCCTGTACAGAGTACAAAGAAGTACATAGTACAGGGCACGCCTTCTACATAGTAGACAGTCCGGAGCATAGTTACGTAGGAAATGTAAAGTTTGTTACTTGCAATAAAAAGCTCCAATGGCCCACCGTGGTCTTTTTCTCTATAACTTGTTAAGATCACTCTGTTGAGAATAAAATAAAACGGAAGACGAACGGGAGTTGAATTACCATTCGCAGTAAAAAATGTTAAATAATGGAGACACACTGCCTTCGGTCACATCCTAGACAAGATGGCACGAACAACGGACCCCAGAAGCTCCATTATTCAAGGTCTGGCACCTCCACAGACTTATTCAACTGCAGAATTGTACCAGAAAGCTCGAACAGCCAAAATACAATAACCCTACCCTGCTCATAACCAAGGCATAATAGAAAGTAAACTAGCAGGAATATTAACTCGGAAGAGAGGTGAATATACATCCAAAGTGATGTTTTGTCTTAGAGAAGGAAGAAGACAAACGACAACAAAATTATCATTGATCATTGGTTTAATAACTGACTGTGTTTACTGAAGTTTAGTGTGATAAAGCTGATTTAGTGTTTATTGAAGTTTAGTGAGATAAAGCGCAGACATCAAAACTGAACGTTGATTTTAGAAAAACTGACACAACAAACCTGAACGTCAGTTCGAATTAACTTACCATATGACAACAAGACCTCTAACTTTAGACTGGAATTACATGAAGAGAGAGGTACAAAAACAAGACGTTTAACTTTAGACTGAAGTTACATGGAGAGAGAAGATAAAACAACATATCTAAATAAAATAATTTTTTGTTACGTGCACGATACACATGTTATCACAGGAGACAAAACTCATAAGTAAAACATTTACAAGCGCTCCCATGATGCCATAAAACTTTGAATCCACGAGTAAATAATTTATTTAAAAGCTCTCTAATTTATGTCATATCCCCTCCAACAGGAAAGGTTAAGAGATAAATTATAAGGTATGCATATTTGCCATCTTCTGAACTTGAAGGAGGTGAATATGCATGCCTAACACTATCAATGGGGATTAAACTCTAACAAAAATCCAGTGTGAGCACTTGGTTCTCAAAGAAGAGCAGAAGCAAATTTTGTAAAAAATCAAAATCAATCAAACTTAAAATGTATATGTGACCGAATTCAGAGTTTATATGAAAAGATGACTAATAGAGTTCACACAAGCTGCATGTAGAAACCAGTTTCAACGTTCTGTCATTAAAACGAGATCAAGGCTAAAATATAGCAAATAATCAAGCAGATCAGCCTCAAGGAAATTTATTAGTGGTGCATAGCCAAAAGTCACAGAGGATTACACTTACATCGCGAATGAATCTCCAATCTCTTTTGATTGACTTCTTGATTAGTATATGAACCAGGTACATGTACATTATTTACTACTCCGAATCTATCGAACATCTGCACTCGATTCTTTATAACTTTAGACGTTGCCATAAGATGATATTTTGCTCTAAGAAAATACGAGTCTTTAGGCTTTGAACAATGTAACCTCATTCGACACAAACAGACCGAGTGTATTAGACTTATGATCAAGGACGTAACAAGAATACATAAACAAGAATGAGTTGACAAACAGTCATCAGAATGCTTCTTTAATAAGAAATGAGAATGTTCATTACCTCACATGTACAAATGTGTGTACTATATAATATAAGACGTACATGCCCTCAAGTTGAGAGAAAGTTCTCCTTCACTTATAATATATATATCTCTCTCTCTCTCTCAAAAGCATGCTTGTGTGTGCACTTGGTCCTTACGGCTAATTCAGTTTCTAGTATATAGATGTTATCCCTTAACTTGTGTTATCTTTTCATATGTATCACCTTAAGGATCTTTTTGTCACCCCGAAAACCTTGAGGGGCGGTTTGAATTCTCTAGTTCAATTCAAGATCCGTCATGTGACCTATCCTCTAGCGTTGGTGCCTCTCGAGCTGATATTTGAAACGAGTTTGGCTAGAGTTGAGACAAGTGACGTCTGTTAGAAATGAACTACTAGTAGAATAGGCTAAGGCAAAACTCTAACCAGATGTGAAACCCTGAAGGCCTTCTAGTAGTCGCGGAGGAGATCGCAACCGGGAAGATAAACTGGAGAACTCAGAATTTGCGGAGTGCAGGTCAGGAAAAATCCAAGGTAAAACTTGGTAAAAGTCGGATCGAACCTTGTAAGTCAGGCCGGGTCGGATCTGGTAGGTTGGGTTGGGCCTTGTAGGCCGGGTCGCGGACCTAGAAGGCCCTACGCGGATGGCGCGGCCGTGGTGGCGGGGTGGCGGATGATCGGAGTGGCGGGTAGCGGTTGTAGCGCGGCCGCAGTGATGAAGCCGGACGCGGATCCCAGAGAGTCCGCGGAGGGGCCAAGGCCGCTGACGCAATCGAAGCCGCTGACGCCTCTGCCTCTCAGGTCAGCGGGGGTCGCGGCGACCTCCCGCGGCTTGGGAGGAGGATTGCCTCCGTGCTGTAAACCCTCCGCGGTCCTAACGATCAACTACCCCCCCCCCCCCCCCCCCCCCCGATCTCTCAACCTCCACGATCGTCATCCACGAATCTGCAACTGTCGGGCCTGTCTCTCACTCAGGGGTCACCTCTGATGGCTTTGATGGAAGCACACCATGAATCTTGAAGGGAAAAATGCTAAGTTCACTCTCATTCATACACCCACAAACTTATCAACTAAAATCTCCATAATCTCATCCACTAAAATCCTCCATTCTAACGACGTCTCTCAAGTTCTCACATGCTAAAAATATCCCACACTCTCTATATTACTCAAGTTGTCATTACGACGATGTGAAAACAAGGATGAGGAGCTCTTCTCTACTCCTCTATTTATACATTCTAGGTTTTTACTTTGGTACCCTCGGTAACTCAGCCGTAACTACTTTTACCGGGTTTTACTAAGATATTACTTAAGGTAAAAGCATTGATCACATGGGCTTTTTACCTTTTCACATGGGCTTATTCCTTCAAAGTCAACAACTTCTAGAAGGATTCTGGAATATTCTCAAGGAATCTCGAATTTCCACCCCCCCCCTCTACACTAGGACCCACTAAAAAGGAAACATGTGGAATCTCTTCTTGTTTTTAATGCCCACAAAGTCCACAACTTTAATCCAACCACTAATATCAAGTCAAAAAGGAGATAAGAGATACTTTCCACCTCCTTTCTACCTTTTAGACAAGATGACAAGATAGTAGTGCTCACTCTTTAGCAAATATCTGAATTCTGCCAAAAGTACAGCTAAGTTTAACCATAACTAACTTTTAGCTAGTCATGACTAACTTGATACCTCCTAAAAGTACTTTGGCAGCAAATAAACATTCTCAACCCTTAGTTATAACTAAACACCTTACTAATTGACAAACTTCCTATGTGTAACATAGGTCGTTACATTTTACCCCCGGACTAAATTTTCGCTCCGTCCTCGGAGTGAAGAGAGAACTTTCGTTGATGAAACAACTTCAACTTGTCATGATTTACCCGATCGAATCTCCTTCCTCCCAGCTCCTGAAGGTCATATGTGAAGTTGCTCCACACCTTATCTACAACAAAAGGACCAAAATATCTCGGAAGAAACTTCTTCCTAGCCCTCTTGAATCTGATAGCATCATACAACATAACCCAATCTCCGACTTGAAAAGGTTTTACCTCCCTCTTGCCCAACCTTTTGTCGTAACTCTTCTTTTGATACGCTTGAGCTCGTTCCATCCGGATCATCGCTATCGCTCGGGTCTCTTCCAACTCCATGAGTTGCTCCCTTCTTGATCTGACCACGTCTTCTCCTCTCGACCTCTTCAACTTTCGTTGAATAGTTTGAAAAGTATCCAATTCGAATTGGATGGGCAACTTGGACTCCACTCCATAAACCAGTCGAAATGGAGAGTACCCAGTAGAAGTCTTTGTTGTCGTTCGGTACTCCCATAAGATGGCATGTAGCCTCTTATCCCAAGTATGTTTCGCAGTCTCAACACCAGCATCTTTGGCGAGCATCATACAAAGTGTAAGATTGGTCTTCTCCGCAAGACCATTAGCATTTGGCTTGTATGAGGTCGTTACTCGTGCCTTGATAGAAAAGTGTTGTAGCATAGCAGTAGTCATGCTCCCTACAAACTCTCCTCCTCTATCCGAGACCAACTCTAACGGACATCCAAATCTGGTGATGATCCTCTCCCATAAGAATCTACCGACTTCTGTTTCATTGGTCTCTCTCAAAGGTCTAGCCTCTACCCACTTGGTACAATAGTCAGTGGCGACTACAATGTATCTATTTCCTCGAGGTGTCTTATTGAGAGGACCTACAAAGTCAATACCCCACTTCTCAAATGGTCCTAATATTGGAATTGATCTTAACGGAGGTGTTCTAGTAGACTTCAGAGCAAATGCTTGACATACATCGCAAGTTTTGCAATAGTCTAAACACTCCTTGAAAATCCCTCTCCAGTGATAACCCGCATCCAAAATCTTGAAAGCTGTTATCTTACCAGCAAAGTGACCTCCGCAAACAGTGCCATCGTGAAACTCGTGCATCAGCTTGAACGCCTCCTTCTGACCAACTGCTCTCCTTAGTAAGCCATCTGCTCCTTGATGAAATAGAATTCCCTCCACCATGGTGTAAGGTTTGCATCTCTTGATCAACGCGTTACGTTCTCGGGTATGCATACCTTCCGGAAAAGAGCCATCTGCAAGGAAACTCCAGATTTCCTTATACTCGTCCGGTATCTCCTCAATGCTTGTGATGGTCATCAGATGCTCGTCTGGAAACGAATCGTCAAATGGTTCTTCTCCCTCATCATCATAAGCCCTCGACAAAAGATCAGCATTCGCATGCTTTTTCCCTGGTCTATCTTCGATCACATAATCGTATTCTGTTAGAAGGATCTTCCAACGAGCAATACGACCTTCGGCATTAGGCTTATTAAAGATATACTTTAAAGCCTTGTGATCTGTGACTATGGAAAATTTCCCTCCTAGCAAGTAATGTCGGAATTTCTTCAATCCAAAGATCACCGCTAATCCTTCTTGTTCAGTCACGGAGTAATTCTTCTCCGCTGGAACCATCTGCCTACTAGCATAAGCTATAGGATGATCATGCCCATCTCCATCTAACTGACTTAATGTACATCCGATTGCTACATTGGAGGCATCCGTATACAGAATAAATGCTTTACTCCACTCAGGTTTAGCAAGTATAGGAGCTGTCACTAATGCCTTTTTCAGCTCCTCAAATGCTTCCTTTGCCTTCTGATCATGCACTATCAAGTCAAAATCAACTCCCTTCTTCATGTACATAGTCAAAGCTATTGCTTTGTTTGAGAAGGAAAAGACAAACCTACGATAATATCCAACCATGCCAAGAAACTGCCTCAACTTTGTCAAGTTGATCGGAAATGGAAGATCCACAATCTTCTTCACCTTTTCAGGATCTACCGCAATCCCATTCTTGGAAATGATGTGCCCTAACAGCAGACCTTCTTCGCAGCCAAAGATGCACTTCTCTGGATTCAGAGAAGCGTTAGCTTGCTCCAACCGCTGCAGAACTTTGATCACATGATCAAAGTGGTCCTCCTTTCTTCCGTACACACAGAAATCATCAATGAAATCACGAACAAACTTTCCTATGAATGGTTCGAACACCTTGTTCATGAACCTCTGAAACGTGGCCGGAGCATTACACAGTCCGAATGGCATCACTCGAAATGCAAATGTTCCCCAAGAAGTAGTGAAAGTAGTCAACTGCTGGTACTCCTGTGCTATCTTGATCTGGTTGTATCCACTATAACCATCACCAAAGCTGTACCACTCATGACCGGCAACTTCTTCCAAAATCTCATCTATAAATGGTAGAGGATAATAGTCCTTCTTGGTAACTGCATTCAGCTTCTTATAGTCTATGCACACTCGCAGCTTACCATTCTTCTTCTTGACAATCACAATGGGTGAAACCCATTCTGAGTTCTCCACCTCATAGATGAAACTCGCCTCCTTCAACTTGTCTATCTCCTCCTTGACCATCATTGCCGTTGTGGGATTGACCCTTCTCTGCTTCTGTCGAACTGGTCTTGCGTGCTCCTCCAATTCGATTCGATGAGTCTCGAGAGTCACCTCCTTCAAATCCTTGTAGCTGAAAGCAAACACATGGATATATTTTCGAAATATATCTAGGAATCTACTTTTCTCCTCTTGAGTGACATTGATACCAAACTTCAAGGTAGAGAGTCTTCTCACAATCTCTGCCTCACTCAACTCTTCTTTGTCAGGATCTTTCTCCACTGCTGGTCGAGGCAACAAGTCAATAGCACTAAGCTGATGTAATGATTCATCTCGACCAAATCCTTCGTCCTCAGACGAGGATTCTTGATCGTAAGAATCTCCGGTATCTACTTCTGAGACACTCTGATCGTCCTCCGTATCAGATTCCCAGTAGTCACTAGTGGGTCTATCAGAGTCAGAAGTCACAACTCCAACACCCGAGAGAGGTACTATCACTCTATGATCTCTAGGCCCAATCCGTAAGTATCCCTTGTGCCACCTATCAGTGGTGCGCACAGCTCTCAACCAAGGCCTACCTAGGAGCAAATCATAACTAGAGTCCTTTAACACTTGAAAGGACATCAATGTTTGAACTCCCATCACAGACACGACTACCTTCTCTAACACACCAAGAGGTCTTACCCGTTGCTTGTTAGCCATCCCCACGACAATGCTAGCCGGGCGAGTTGGTTCCATCCCCAACTTCTTCATCAATCTCTCCGATATGGCGTTGACAGCTGACCCTCCATCCACCAATACGTCAGAGACGTAGTGACCATTCAATCGGACTTCAATCTTTGAAGCCCTAGTGCATACCTCTGAAGCATGCACATCCACCACACCAACTCCCACTGACTTTGATGTCTTGCTCTTGGGTTTCTTCTTCTTGCTTCTCTTAGAACTCAGTCCTCCTCTGAGTTCCCTTCGTAAGCTGGGATTAAGTGCGATCAGTTGTCCAACAGTGATGTTGGCTTTCTGAGCACCCACATCTTCAACCACATCATATCCCGCTTGGGAAGATGAAATGGTGAAATCCGCCATCCCCAGCTTCCTTCTTGGCTCCCTTGGTGTACTCGAAACATTACTCGAACGAGTACTTCTACTTGCTGACTCCTCCATGAAAACCGGTTCATCAGAAAATCGAGTTCTTTTTCTTTCTTGAGCTAAAAGCTCCACCGGTGCATGAGAAGAGTTTGAACTCTCTCCTTTCTCGTAGATGGGATCTCGCACGACATCGATAGTAGCCACCCCTTTGTCTCGTCCTTGTGATGGATTTCCTCCACCCACATTCATTCTGACAGCTTCGGCACCTCTTGCTCCGTTGTTAGGACAATTTCGCTGGAAATGAGAACCTCCACACGTCCAACAAGTGATTCCTCCAAAGTTACCTTGGTTGCCTCCAAAGTTACCTTGATTTCCTCGGTTGGGATTGTTGTCGTAACCTCTTTGACCTCCTCCTCCACCTTTGTTCCTCCATTCTCGTAACTGCACCACATTTATCTTGAGATCCGCAAGAGTGTCAGTGATGCTCTTCAGCTCGGCATGAAAATCAGAGGTGGCAGTAGACATCGTTGTTGGGACAAACGGTCTTGGCACCACCGTTGGAGTAGGAGCTGACGTTGAAGCAATCACCAATTGTGATGGTGCAGGTGCGATCGTTGTGGCTACACCAGGAGTCGGAGTTGACACCAGAGCAGCATGATGAGGTTGGATGATATCTCCTTCATCCAAACTCTCTTCCATATTTGTCGCTATCTTGATGGCCTCCGCTTTGGTTGCTGGCTTCTCGTACCTCACTTGGGTTCGAATTGAAGGTCTCAACCCTCCCACCAAGTTCTTGGTCAGCACTGCTCCAATCCCCGCCATCGTTAGTTCCACATTGTCTCCACTCTTCCGTAGGACCGTCCGAAACCGTTGCTCCAACTTATCCACCCTTTCGGCATATTGCCGAACTTTCTCGTCGTCACGTTGCTTCAAATGAGTAAGCTCCACCATGAGCTTCTCATAACTCTCTTCTGGAAGAAATTCTTCGATGAGTGCATTACTCAACGTCTCCCATGTGTCCTCAACTGCACCAGGTGTCTGGCTCTTCACTCGGTCTTCATACCACGTAAGAGCAAAATCTTCTAAAAACTCTGGCAGTAACAACACCCATTCTTCCTTCCTTCTCACGTTGTTTCCGATGCAACCCCTTTTGAAGTCTCGAACAAACGGTTCTACATCTTCATTGTCCTTCCCATGAAACACGGGTAGCTTTCCCATCTTGTAACTACTCTTTCTACTCTTCTAATCGTCGTGCAATAACTACTCGCTAAAAGAGTACGAACATCACCAATTCCATTCGCGAATAATCTACCATAGGTAAAATGAAAGGAAATGGTTGTAACAACACCTCTTGTGCCATCTCTTCCCCCAAGGTAATCATGAGTCTGAGTCGCATCACCGCCTTCTCCACCATCCGAATGACGATCTCCATCACAACTCAGCCGAGTCCTCCTTTGAAGTCGACAACTTCTCCGTCTCAGCTCTTTGAGTCTCGTCCAACTTCTCGACTACGGACGTAAGTAGGGCGGCCACATCGACGCACTTGTGTCCTCTTGATAGATCACCCACTCCACAACTTGGACAAGGATCTTCGCCTAGAAGATGAATTGGCGCTGGTGACGATGGACCCACTCGAAGACTTAAATCAGTAAACTCCCGCTTCCCTTTAGCTCTCTCGGTTCTGATTCTAGTTGGACAATTCACTACTTTATGTCCCAACCCTCTACAGAAATAACACCACAAGTCGGTTTCTACTCTTCTCCTCGGAGATTCTACTTGAGGTTTTGTACTAGGGTTCTCAAACTCAACGATAATCTCTTTCGAGCTCTCTCCGACGCTTACTATGACATCTAAACCTTGAGGAAGGTTTCTAAGTCTAACTTTCCAATCTTTTGAATTTCCACTCATGTTGCACCTTCTCAACCATTAAGTGGACAAAATATCATAGAGGAAAATAATTCTACATTACTTTCTTAACTCTTCCGAGCTTTATATTAGAAATCGTGCATTATACATGCTATACACGAAATAAAATCTAATCTAATATTAACTATCAAAGATATGATCCTCCTCACCCTCGTTTGTACTCATCACAACAGACATCTTGAACTCGCTCTTGTAAGGATCCAACTCTATTTCACCAGGAGCATTCGTGGCCTCCATAGTGAATGATGCTTTAAACTCGACTTTCTTCAAATCTGTGCCAATTGTCGCGGAAGCTTCTTCGTATAGAGTAAAGAGGGCACCCCAAGTGCTATAGATGCGTGTTCGTAACTCATCTATACTTAACTTGGGCTTCTCCGTCTCTGTTCGAACTCCTAAACGTCTCTTCTTCCACCTCGTCATTCGAACTGGATTCCCCATGACGTATCTTCAAGACCTCCTTGTATGCCGAAACGTATCTCTCTTAGTTGGTAAGAGATCTCTCCAAGATTTTTGTGGTCTCCAGTAGCTCAACCTCCAAGCTACTAAATCATGAAGTTTCAACAGAAACTTCTCTAATCAGAAGAGATGGTGATGACTGTACAAATTTTCAGAGAACTGAAATTTGTATATTTTCACTTCCCTCATGGTTGTCAACCCCCTCCACTTTGAAAAATCCTTTCTCCCTCTTCAGACCTCATCTTCTCATGATTTCTTTTGTCCTGGATAGCTTATCAGCCACTCTAAAACACTGGAAAGTTTCTCAGGAAAATAAAATTCACAGAAAATCTGACACTGACTGTAAACTTTTTCCAGAGAACAGAATTCCTCAACTCTCACGAATAGACCCCCTCAACTTTGAAAAATCATTGCTCCCTCTCTAGACCACCTTTTCCTATGATTCCTTTTGTCTTAGATAGGTTATCAGCCAATCTAAAACACTGGAAAGTTTCTCAGGAAAATAAAATTCACAGAAAAGTTGACAGCGACTGTACAAATTTTCCAGAGAGCAGAATTTCTAAACTCACAAATTTCTCTCCTCTAATAACTTTTCTCTCCTCCTTCTCTACAACTCTTGTTGCACCTCCTTTCAACTCTCCTCAAACCCTTTCTAAGTGAACAAGATGTAAAGAATGACTTCGAACGCGTCATATATCACTACGGGATACACGAAAGGTTCTAACGTTGCTAACATCGCGTTAGCTCTCTCTCCTCCCAACGTTCTCTCCATGTGCTCTCTCATAATCTCCTTTTGTCGAATATAGAACTGAACTCTAAACATCGTTCAACGATCCCTTCAAGTGAGGTCCCGGCAACGGAACCAAAAATGTAAACCCTCCGCGGTCCTAACGATCAACTACCCCCCCCCCCCGATCTCTCAACCTCCACGATCGTCATCCACGAATCTGCAACTGTCGGGCCTGTCTCTCACTCAGGGGTCACCTCTGATGGCTTTGATGGAAGCACACCATGAATCTTGAAGGGAAAAATGCTAAGTTCACTCTCATTCATACACCCACAAACTTATCAACTAAAATCTCCATAATCTCATCCACTAAAATCCTCCATTCTAACGACGTCTCTCAAGTTCTCACATGCTAAAAATATCCCACACTCTCTATATTACTCAAGTTGTCATTACGACGATGTGAAAACAAGGATGAGGAGCTCTTCTCTACTCCTCTATTTATACATTCTAGGTTTTTACTTTGGTACCCTCGGTAACTCAGCCGTAACTACTTTTACCGGGTTTTACTAAGATATTACTTAAGGTAAAAGCATTGATCACATGGGCTTTTTACCTTTTCACATGGGCTTATTCCTTCAAAGTCAACAACTTCTAGAAGGATTCTGGAATATTCTCAAGGAATCTCGAATTTCCACCCCCCCTCTACACTAGGACCCACTAAAAAGGAAACATGTGGAATCTCTTCTTGTTTTTAATGCCCACAAAGTCCACAACTTTAATCCAACCACTAATATCAAGTCAAAAAGGAGATAAGAGATACTTTCCACCTCCTTTCTACCTTTTAGACAAGATGACAAGATAGTAGTGCTCACTCTTTAGCAAATATCTGAATTCTGCCAAAAGTACAGCTAAGTTTAACCATAACTAACTTTTAGCTAGTCATGACTAACTTGATACCTCCTAAAAGTACTTTGGCAGCAAATAAACATTCTCAACCCTTAGTTATAACTAAACACCTTACTAATTGACAAACTTCCTATGTGTAACATAGGTCGTTACAGTGCGAAGGCAGTCCATGTGAGGGATGGGATGGGGTCCCCATCCCTTTGGAGTATTCGGATGGGGTAATGCCTCATCTCCAGCATGCGGATGGGGATCTCATCCGTGTGGGAAAGTTACTCTCAACGAGGTCGTGGGAGGCGTGCCTCGTCGGGAGTCCTCGAGGATTGGAGAGTCTCCGCTGGCTGGGAATTCTCTGTGTGTATTACTCGAGGGGTGCGTGGTCCCCGGTGCGGAACCTGAAGTCTCTCGTTTTCGAGAAGGGACACGAATGCATGAGAGCACGCGTAGGAGTCCCCAGAGATGGGGACTTCCCGGTCTATGGAGACCATTAAGGCCCCTCCTGAGCTTTGTGGCCGAGTATTTACCGTTGGGCGTGCAGTGAGAGACGCGGGACTTTCAAAGGACGTGCGAACTAGGTCGATCCGTGTGAGAGGAGGAGTTGCATTGTCAGTAGACACGCGCGGAAGAGATGGCAAGCCAACAGGTGACGTCCGCATCGGAAATGTGCCAAGAGGCGTGGAGGTAAGGGAGGTAGAGGCCCCTGGCACTAGAATTCGACCCTCATTATCCAAGTGTTGTATTTCCGAATTTTGTGGAGAGAAAACTTCGCTTGTGAGGGTATGCTCCGAATTAAGAGGAGAAAAACTCCGTGAGTTACTTGGGTGCACTTCCTCTTGAGTGTGCACATTCCGTGAGACGAGGCTGGGCCTATACCGTGGGAAACGGATCCTGCGCATATTGCGATTGAATAGATAGACGCTAGTCCGCTGGTTTGATTGCGATCTAGCTCACAGGCGCGGTCCTGGTCTGTGGCTAGGTGGTAGTGTGTGGACTATTGGAGTCCTACCAGCTGTAGCTACAAGCGCGGTTTGGTCGGCGACCAAAACTGAATTCTCGAGCATGTAGAGATCGTCGAGAGTGGGACAGAGAGCTAGCACTTGTCCAAATCTGTCTTCTAGGTGACAGAGTCTGTTGTCAATTAAGCACCAGCCGCCATTGGCATCAAATTGTCGAGCTGAGAATAAATTCTTCTGCAAGGCGGGCACATGGAGAACGTCACATATGTACACATGCTCGTCGTTGAGCAGGCGCACTTCCATCATGTCAGAACCAGCAACGTGGATGGTGGTGTTGTCACCGAGTAGAATCGCATCATTCTCGGTGTTCTCAATAGAGACGGGTGAGTATTCGATGAATTGTCGTCGATTATGTGCCATGTGGTATGTGACACCCGTGTCCACATACCAATTATGATCAGCTATCTGCACGATTGCATATGAACATTGTGTCATCAGAACTCGACGAGTGTTGCTGTTGTTGTTCTGGCAACGACGATTCTTGTTCTTGTTCTTGTTCTTGTTACCAGCATTCGAGTTTTCGTTGCTGCTGCTGGGTTTGTCCGGACACTCAGCGATGCGGTGTCCGGGCTTGTTGCACTGGAAACATTTCTCGTTAAGATCTGGCGGTCTTTTCGGTGGCTGATTACCGTCTTGTCGATTGTCATCATTGTTACGCCGGTTGTTGTCATTGCGTCCTCCTTGCCGGCGTCCTGCAAACAAGGTAGTAGATGGTTCCATCGATAACTTGCGTCTGATCGTTTTCTCCTGGATGAGGAAGGTGATGAGGTCCTGTAGCGAGAGATTTGGGTTTGTTCTCATCGCCTGCAAGAATAAATGATAGTTGTTGGACATGTTGTACATCAACGCGAGGACTTGCTCCTCGTTGGTAATTATCAATCCAGCTGAAGTCATCTGCTGGAGGAGAGACTTGAAGTTGTTCACAAGCTGGGTGACAGTCTCGTTGGGTTTCATCTTTAAAATCCGCAACTTCTCTCTTAAGTGCATCTTGGTCACCATGTCTTGACCACCAAAGTGTCTGATCAAGGTGGACCATGCATCGTTCGACGTGGTGCAGGACATTAGATGTCTTGTCACACTGTTCTCGCAGCATTCGTTGATCACTGCGAGCGCGTTAACATCACGCTGATCCCAATCTGCGATGCTGTCGGATCCGGTAGCAGGGGAAGGGATGGGTACCGTAGTCCCTCCGGGTGTAGTGGCACGTGGTCTCTGCACGTTCCCTTCTATGATATCAAGAACACCATGGGCCCTGAGCCGCAAGGTTGTCTTCTGTTTCCAAAGCGTGAAATATGTGCCGTCGAACTTAGCCCAGCCTTTGGTGTCAAAGGGGGCAGATATTCTGTATCAGATTGATCGCTAGAATGATGAAGTTCTGTTAGCGGATGTACAGAATCTAGGTGCACGAAGCGTCCTTCTTGCAGCAGTTGAAGCGTCCTCCAAGTGCTCTCACCTAAGGGCCGAAGGCCTACCTAGTGCCTATGCTATTGTGCTAGTGCATCAACAAAGCAAAGCTTTGATACCATGTTGGAAATGAACTACTGGTAGAATAGGCTAAGGCAAAACTCTAAGTCACGGCATAAGGACAGTATGAGAGTGTGAGAGAGCTCCTCAAGAGAGTGTGGGCAGAACCAAGTAAATAGATTACTCAATAATGTACAGTGGCCTTGGGCCTGGATAATATACTCTTGGTCTTGGCCTTGGTGACCTTACGAAAGATCACCACCTAATAATCTGAACTGGTTACTGGAAAAGGGGTTTCATACTTGTACAGTATTCTAACAACGTCCTCCATAGAGATGAGGAGCAAAACATGTCTTTGCAGAGGCGTGCCACGATTTCTTCTCGGTCAATACGGATGCCAAACTCAAATTCCAGACATTCAATATCTTACCAAAAGTCTCCGGATCAAGTACTACATCGCTTAAGGATCATATATCTTAGGAGTTATAACTGGATCATAACCGTTTTCTTGAAGTGAAAAGCTTGAATGAGATCATGCATATGTTTTGCAAAGCCGCATCTAGATGCAATTGGTTCAATTGGTTCAATTGGTTCATTGATATCGTTAAACATATTTGCAAGTTAAATAAGGTAATTTATATTTGAAAAATAAAAATTTTTAATTTTTTGTGAAAATATGATATTTTAAATCTATTTTTAAGTTTCAAAGTAAACAAATATTATTGAAATTTAAAAGTGGTATCTTTACTTAAAAAATATGTAATTACGTACGTAAGTAAAATATGATATTTGATTTATAATTTGACAAATAGATAAAATGAACCCCTCGATGTAACTGGAGAACTAGAAATAATGCTATATTGTAGATTCCATGTAGGATCGTAATTTGTTTGTCAACCCTCAACAATTTAAATAAGGGTGATTATCAACCAGTACAAGAAATTAAAGATCACTTCATGATCATAAGAATGATGACTCGAGATCCAGTGATGCTCAAACTTCATAGACCGAGAGAAATATAACTGAATGATATACGGGAGTTGAAATCAGTTTAAAAGAGCTTGTGCAGAAGGTGTTAGATCGTCAGATGCACACGTGGAGTTTCAAGGACAAATAAAAAGTCTTCTTGATTTCTAGCAGCAAAGTTCTTTTCTTCAACACGTAGTGGTCTTCAAGACATTCTTGATCAAACTTAAGGAGTTGGGAGATTAAAAGGTGATTTTTCATCTCCAAGAGAATTAATCTATTTGAAACACTGGAAGAGACGAAATGAGACGTGGTATGTGCAAGAGTTTCTAGAGGATGGATATGAGATCTTACAATTACTATTATCATCTGGTGGCTTTCTGCAATAAACTTGTTCAGACTGAACATGTGGTAGATGAAAATGCAACTTTCTCTCTCTATCAGAAATCCCATTCTTTGGAGATTTGGTGATGGAGCGGTGAGGCGTGAATGCGCAAGGAATTTCAAAATTAATGGTTACAAGTTCATACTAGTTTGACCACCACTTTATGATATTTGATCTACTCTTGTTTACTCTTACATGTGGAAGATCAAGACGTGATCTTCCTTATGTTACGATGCACAATGAGTTATGATGCACAATAGATTTGAAATTATAGATATTTATGTAATACATATCATAAGATTTTTCGATCACAATCAGATGACCGCTTTAGTCAAGTTGTTATCACACGCAGTGTGTGTGAGAGGAATTTTAGTATTATGTGATTTTGTTCATCACTCTATTTCTAGAGCTCTTGTCTTGGAGCAAACAGAACTTGGATGTCCGATGATAAAATTGAGTTGTTATCACGACTCTCTAGCACGCGAACCAAGTCCCAAGTGCGGAACTTGAACTTGAACTCAAGATGTTCTTTATAGTGCTCACTTAGAACACACGAACACACGAATTATGCACAAATGATGGCGAGATTATCACACAACACCACCACAAATGGTCCTATCATGATGACTATAGTGGAAAAAAGTATCAAACGTGCACCAAATACACACGTAGTGTTATGTATCACGACACAATGCTGCAGAAGAATAATAATATTATACGAACAGATGAGTGTAGGCATGTGAACATAAAAGATGACGTTTAGTTTGGGCTATGCACAAACTAAACTAAACAATAATGATTTGCGGACTTGGAACATAAGAGCACAAAAACACATTGATGATGTGATTGAATTGTAAATAATCTCTCTCGTAACAACAAAAACCACAAATTAAATCTGCAACCTAAAGCACTATAGAACGAGCAAAATCAAAAGCAAACAATATAGAAAATAGGAAAAGAACATCTTATGTACATGCCGCATCACAATCACGATATTTGAGAACTGCAAAACATACATACACTACAAATGTACGTCGAGTGCAATACCTGAATGAACTCACGCTCAAGTGTTTTCCGTCTGCTGCTTGCATCAATCTTCTGCTTGGTTCAACTAAAGCTCGACTCTACAGCTTGTATCGTTTCCACGTCTCGTTCGTTAATAGCATCGCGTTCACAAGTTCACAAGTTCTCACAACAGTATTTAACATAAAAAGCTATAATTTAAAAGGCACATTCTCACAACACGTTACACAACAAAAGTTGAAACGGCTGCAGACGTGTGCTTTGAGGTTATCCACTCGACGTGTAGCATGTAAGTGGTGGTATGTTATGTGTACAAGTGTTGATATAAATATTAGATAATGCTAAGCTCTCGATATCGAGAGTTGAGATGTTCATAAAGTGGTTTTGATATCGATAGTTTTTCAGTAGTATGATATTTCTAATATGGACATGGAACTTTTTTAAATATAATATATGGGACTAAACCAAAAATAATAACAATAAAACTTAAAAAAATTAGTTAGAAGGGTCTCTGATCTCTCGTTCATCGAGATATCAGAGACTTTGGAGTATTGTATGAGAGTTGATCGAATCACATATATAAAATATGTCAGATCTGATGGCTACTCACCTTCCGTGGATGAGTCACAAGATAGGTTAAGAGTTGGAGTATAAGGGTCTCATTAGGTAGAGTGTTATGAAGGTCTAAGAGTGATATCTCTTCGGCTCTCCTCTTTTTGTGAAACGGCTTAAGTCTTCAACACTGAAAGTCTTTCGTCATAATAAGCTTACTCTCAATCATCTAGAGTAGACTATCACTTAAATGAATCTCTCTATCGTTAAGAGTTAATCCTAAAAGAATAACAAACTTTCAAAGACTTTATTCAGACTCTCAATTGTTCTCAAACTTCTTAATCTTGTGGTGCGAACTCTCGAAAGACTCTCGATATCAAGAATCTATCGAGACCTCATTTTCTCAGATATTTTCTACCGAGAGTTCTACATGATGCATACTACATGTTTCATTTACATGTTGAGTTTCATCTTTAATGTATTTTCTTTAATAAATTGAAATATTATTTGATTATCCTCGTTTGAGTGCGATCATCCAGCCGGTTTCTTAAATGGTGCTAATAGGGGGTGTCAAAGTTCAGAGAAAAGATTCTTCAATGGCAAAGAGATAACTGGTCGTAAAATTTTCACAGATAAGTTTGTATATAACCGTGACTTATTCTGGGTCGCGTCTGTGACTGAACATCAAAATTTTATCACTGATTAAGTTTCATTTGTACACTCAAGATAATGACTCTAAGCAGCAGAGAATCTATTGCAAAAAAAAGCGGACGAAACCACTGAATAGCCGTTAAGAAAATGCCTGCGACATTTTCCTGCGGGTACCTCAGGAGGTGCCCGCATGAAACACTGGCCGCAGTCTCGTCGAATCCGTAACTCACGTCCGCGGATTTCGAATATTTCAGAAGTTACTTAACTTTGACACCCCTAATATAAGCCAAGATGTCTGACAACGTAAAATGAGTAGTGTGATGGACATATAAGTTTCTTAGACTATGCGTTTTCTACTTAGCATGGACGATGGTCCACAAGAGAAGACATCAACGAATGCGTCGTACAATTGAAGACTATGTATCTAGAACTTTTTGAGTATCAAGTTGATGCTCTTTAAATACGCATATAAAGAATGCGGTGGGGAAATCTAACCTTTGAAATAAAGATATTTAAATTTGCTTTTAATCTCTAAAATATAAATAAAGATTACTTGATAATTATACGGATGGAGATAGTCTAACACCCTAGGTTAAATTACAAAGTTCATTCCAAAAGTTGTTTGTTATGATGAAACGTTGATTTGACCCACGACCCATTATTTTGTATCTCTTTTTTACCCTGGGCCTTTTTGCAGCCTAATGCCTTGCAGGGACTGAGCCCTCCCGGAAGAAAGACTCGACCCGACGTCGCTCTTGCTACGAGTGGATGGGGCTGCCAACAAGCATTAGGCAAGTCCAATCCAAAAGTTAACATGAGGCACTTTTCAATCACTTCTCTTTGCGTTTCACTTATCATATAAAAGCATCGGGTGAAAATTTAAAAGGATGACTCGAACGCTGAACTCGCATTATTGGGAGTACTTTCTTGGATGCAACACTCCACCAGGAGGCTGAGAAACAAATAGCACCTCGAGCTCAATGAGTTGAAAGACGAGTAAGAGCTGGACAAGTGGGAACTGATGCGGTGATATGCACAATGGTCTGTTGATCAACATTTAGTACATATGTTGACGTTGGTTTTCTTGGCAATCACAATCTATAATGCTCACAAATCTTCCGGCAGGGCCACATATACATAACACAATAAGAGTTACAAAAGTAGGCATGGAGTTGCTCTGCAGATTTGTATGGGGAAAATGAAGAAATGAGTTTTCGAGATTGATAAGTAGTAAGCAAGAAGGCTTGGAAATTTGGAGAACCTCTTGGGAGAGAATTTATATAGAAGTTTATAAACATGATAGAGGAAATCAATTTTATTACAAATAAATTTGTTTATAAAAAATATTAAGTCATTTCAAATTGATTTCATTGATTTAAAACATAATAAATTTCTTCATTTACTTTACTTAAGAGGGTACTAGATCTATAAGTATTTACATGGTTAGATATTTTATATTTATTCATACAGAAATAAATGAATATTATGAAGTAATATGATATATTTTAAGAAGTATAATTAAGCTTTCAAAAGATTGTGCATGTTTCCATCTTGAATCTATTGATAGTTGTTTACATTTATCTGTTCTTATAGTGAGTTAGTACTGCATTTCACCTCCTGAACTGAAATTCAGTTAGTACTTCAAAATATGGTAACTAAAAGAAATAACAGATTAAATTATTGCGGGTATCAAAACAAAAAGGAAATATTCAATTTTCTTCATCATGTAAATCACTTGTGGAGAATTTTCTCTTTGGTTCCAATAATTCGTAAAACTTTATGTTAAAGTTTCTCAAACAATTGAAATCAATTTGCTATGGGGTGAATTACAAAGTGTAAAGCTCGTGAACTGCTTTGACTTAAATCATTCCTTGAAAATTTTCATCCTCCCTTAGAAAGATTTATCATGAAATGCATTATTCGCTTTAACGGTTAAATATTTTCTTCTATGAAAAAGAACTCGAAAAAGACTCCTTATGTTTCCAAGAATACTCATACGGAGGTTTAATATAGTTTAAAATGTTTTTATTTATAAAAAGTCAACTTACTAATCAATGACATTTTGGAATAATGTACTATAGTTTCCATTAGAAAAATACCAGTTAATTAAACACTTGACTTCAAAATTTATAAACTAAGAAATATATTTCTCTAATATTAGAACTTTAAAAGGAAAAGGATGTTTAATTGGGAATGTTCAGATATGTTATCTTGATTTTTACTAAGAATGATCTCTCCGCACTCAAACGCCAATCGTTGCTTCAAACTACGAACAACGTCCGCAATAATAAACTCGATAAGGAGATCGCCAGTTGGTGTAATGAAGTGTCTCTGGGAGTCCAAAGCTCCGCTGATAGTACTTGGTACTCGTAGGAATGAATTATTTGGTCACAGTTGTGAACAGTTACAGTCGTGTGGAAACAAGTGCGAAAATAAGGTTTCAAGATTGATCTGCCATACAGCAAGAAGCTTGGAAAACCGGTTGTCTCTTGAAACAGCGGTGGATATCGTTACGGGTATTACCATGCGGCCTCGATGTGAGTACAGCATCAAAAGGTTTTTCGTCTATCATTTCTACAAAACTCTGGTGGTATTACTTGGTACTACGTAGTTTTAGGTCAGATTTTGCAGAAAATAAAATTGCGAGAAGGTAATCTACAGAATTTTCAAAATTACAAAAGTAGAGTGCCGCAATCTCAAAAGATATAAATTATGATAATTTCTAGTATATTGGAAGGAACAATGAATCCCATGTACAAATATTGAAATTTCTTAAAGTTAATAAGAAAGATTCAGAAATTTACCTAATTCCTTTTTAACTTTTATCTTGAGTGTGGAATCTCATTTTGTAAGAAAAATAAATGTTCGACAAACAAGTGCCGAATCTGACCTCGAGGTACGGTAATTGCGAGCAGTTACTGTAACAGCCCGACAATAACACAATCGTTACAGTTCCAGACAATATTCGTATGAACATTGTGTAATCAACCTCTTCGGTCAAAAAAGTCTCAATATGAACTACCATAGTCCAACTAGTCTCCAAAATGACTATGGTCAAGCCCTTCGTCATAGTTCTACCTTACTGACAAAGATAGGGTGATACTGCAACATCAATAAAGATTTCTTGCATTGTGCTTATCCCTCATTGTAACGTCCAAGATCAACCAACAACTTGAGCATCTTCAGCATCCATTAACAAGCACTGCCTCCTGCAATCAGTTCGTTAGATCTTACCGCATGTTGTCGTCACCACCAAACGTTAAATATTCTTTTCCAAGACACTCACTTAGACTATTGCAATCCAAGAGTAACATGACATTATATTAACGTTTCTCGTCTAATATCGCACTTTAATAAATAATAAATAAGTTTATTTGTCAAGAATATTTTCAGTGAAACTGAAACAGACTTGAGTGATCTTACATTCAATGGATTTGGTTTGACTAACAAGATTTATGAGGTTTTTCAACATCTTTATTGCTAGTTCATTATAACAACTAATAATAGCAGCATTGTGTTTATATTTATATATGATAATGAAATGAATATTAATATATAACATATTATACACTGTACCTGAATAATTTCACATACCGTACTGGGTTACTATAGCTAGAGTTACTTTCTTAAAGCAATTACGACTGTATTAGCACGACATTACTTTTAGTAGAAGAACTTACCTAGATCATAAGTTTGGACTTGATGTTAATTAGGTTGTTTTGTTGGGAAAGCTGTCTTAATCAAGTATCACTAAGCACAATAGATCAGTAGAAAGATATATATTCTCATTTCCTTATTATATTCTATGTTCATCTCATTAACCTAAAACAAACAGACTGAAGTAAATTATTTATGTATTTACACTGAAAATCGAATAAACTTAAATTAGTTGTAGATCTAGAACTTTAACCATGACTAACAAAGAGTGTTGTTAAACTTGTACTTTACGTGAAAATACTCGATACATAACTACTACTAATCCAACACATAATATGTACATTCGAGGTATAATTTAAGTTGTATAGCCGGGTTTCACTAATCTATAGTTGAATTTATGGGACAGTAAAAGAAGGTAAGTTTTCATCACTTTCACGAAGAAAATTTAAAACATTATATAGTTTATATTATCTTGACGCGCATGTGGTTATATAGCTAAGTGAAACCTTGAGCGGTTAGAGTGGTGACATTTGTAGTTCATTCTTTTGTGATTTAAATTTTAGTTCGACCAGAGTTTTAGTTTTATAAACATTGATAATTGTTACTGTTTGTTGACATCACAATTTTGTCAATAGATGAATTCACTCAGAAACTCATACTATATTGAGGCTTAAAGCTGTACACAATATAAACAACACAGAAGATTATCATGAGCATGAATAAATAAGTTGCTGCTTAGTCTGCAGATTGTCCACTATTCGTATGAACATCTCATCTCTCCTCTGCGACCGTCTCCAAAGATATCCATCACGTAGAAGATAGTTGTAAGCTTGTTTCGTTATCTCCCAGAACTCTACTTTGCTTCACTTCTCTTGCCTCTCCAACGAACTCAGATAATATCTTATATCACGAAATCTACATGTGTAAAGCTCCTCTCTAACATCAATGGCTCCAAGTTTGTTACACGTCGATCAAGCTGACACCGATCATCCTTTTTCTCTTCTTCCTCAGCTTCGGAAAACATGATATCCTCGTCTACAAATCGAGCCTTTGACAACATATCTGCACATCACATTCTCCTTCCCTTTTATATGCTCTAGCTCTGGATTCAAGCTTCTAATATAGGCAATCCAACTGCAACATCGCTATGTCCGGCGTGTTACAGTTGGATATCATGCATAGTAGAGATAGACAATATGTCTACCTCTACTAGGCACTAAGACTACATGAGCACATGAGAAACTCACGGTTTGTCTTCATCGCTGTCACCACTCTCCACAACTCACGCTTCACCTGAGGACCACTAAAATCTCAGACACACCAAACTTGGACTTAGCTCATGGCAGAGTGAGATGTACCTCCTCCAGGCGAGTCAAGATACGTTCTATATCCTTGATATGATCTGCAACAAACCTCCTACATCCATTCGCAAGTACTGCTTCGTCCTTGTCTTCAACCGCACAACTTTTTAAAGGAATATCATCTAGAAATAAAATGATAACATCAGGTACAAATTCCCGTAGTATCTTATGCATCACATTCTGCATATGAGCCATTGAGTTTGTCGCTCCTTGTGAAAGAGTACACATTCGCATCAATCCCAAAGGTGTACGTATAGTAGTTAGATCTCTACTCTCTACAACCAGCTGGAACTGATCATAATCAGAATATAAATCTCCAATCGAATAGATAGTTCTCTCTGCAAATGCCTCTGCTACCTCCTCAATCACATGACCCGTCCCAACGTTATGAATGATCATGTATTCACAGGTTGTAGGTCTTGAATAAAACGTAAGGCTCCTGACTTCTTGGATACAGTGAACCACCTGCTAGAATATGGCCCCATAGACGGCTCAAGTATCCCCATCTGTATTTTCTCTTTCAACAACTCGATGAGTTTAGACAACAAGACACGAGGAACCGGAATCGGTTTCAGGTCCCAAGACACATGAGGGATTGTGAATATAATCATAGGCGCTACAACCTTTGGGTCTACACAACCTATCTCCTCTGTTGAAAAAGAAAATGCTTTACCATGATCCTTTATCATTTGCTCAAACACTATCTTCTCATCCTCAGTCAAGAAATCACCCCTCCTATCTGGAGCTCCTTCAATGTCTTCTCAGTAAACTGATGCCTTACTCGTCTATGATAATGCAATATAGGCTCAGTCTCCACTAATTGTACTTGCTGCTGGGAGTTAGCAGGTAGTTGGGATGCTACTAGTCTCACTTTTTTCAATACAGATTTGTACTTCGCATGGATGTCTGCTTCTTGAGAGAGTGCACACCAACAAACTGCTTCTCTTCTCACACTATTCTGTATTGGATGAGGAAAGAACTGCACGTACGTAGCAACCTCCTCATATATGCGTCGAGAGTGGATAGGGATCACCATCATACTATCTTTCTCTTTCATCAATCTGCTCACACAGTGTAACCAACCAGCAACTGACTGTATAGACATAAACTCTCCAAACAAGCCCGAAACCACTTCATCTTCAAGTAGAACCCCTACACGCCACAACTTTGATATCTGTTTCACCATCCATCTTTTTGTATTTTCTCCCATGTCTTCAACTCTTGTAAACTGACTCCACCCCTCTACCTCAAACATCAGCAATCCAGACTGCCAACTTTAGACACTACACATGTCTCCGAGCTCCTGTACATGTCTCGCTTTTGATCTTTCTACCTTGTAGATCAACTATGACAATAGGTTCTACATCCCTGTCTTCTCGCTCTACAGGAGCGGACTGCGAAAACCCTTACATCTCTTCGTCTGAGAATCTCGAAGAGTTTGTCGATTCCGCTCATGTCTTGAACGAACAGTCAAAAACTGTACTGAGTACTTGTCATCAAGACTCCGAACTCTGACATAATGAGACCCATCGTTCATCATCTTTGTCTCCATTCGAACAGCGGTGATGTATGGTTGACCCAGTATGACAAGATAGGATGCAAACGATTGTACAAAGAAATGTTGATCAACCTCTACATCCTCAATCCTTACAAGCATATTGGGACAGGCTCCGTATAACTCACCCTTTTGATTATTTGCAGCACGATGTACCCAATCATGATTCCTTTCGATTGACCACTGGCCCTTCTCATACACTTTCTTGGAAATGATGTTGATTTCCGACCCATGATCCACAAGCGCAAGTACTAGTTTAGAAAGTCGAACCTACGTCTCTGTTGTCGCTCGTGCCCAATGCTTCTCTTTGAAATCGCTGTCTGCACTTGACCTATCCTCCTCAAACTCTTCATCTTCATTCTCAATAACAACCGAGCCAACAACCCATGCTTCATACTTCTCATCTCTGAACCCATCAACACCTAGCATCTACTGCTCCAACCATCTGACTACTTACTTGCTCAATCAACACCTGCCTCTTTCTCTTCATGATGTCTATTATCAACTCATGAAACTCTCTCTCTTTGCGATACCAAGTACCTCACGAAGAGTAAACTCAACCCTAGCATCCAAAATGCGTTGCTCCAGAAACAGCAAGCAGGTCTGTTGTTGTTTCGATGTCCGCTGCTAACTTGTAAGCTAGAGCTTGTCTCTTTTCTTGTGTTGTAAACCTCTTCCCCCGTTGTCGGAGTGTAATCCGTCTACCTAGGAAAGCACCGGGCTTCTGGCTGTGGTTGTTCACTCAAGAGGTTGGCTTTCAGGTTACAACAGAGGCTATAAACACTCACACAGATGTGTAGGATCTAGTAATATACCCAGAAGGCGAAATTCAGGTCTAGCTGGCAGTAATAGGATTCGGCGGTGAACTTTGACACTCACGGAGAGGAAAACTATGAAGGTTTAGACCTCTAAACTTCCCCTACATGCAAATGAGGTACTACTGAACTCACAGACGAAATTTCAGCCTGAGATCAAATTCTGACACGGAGATATGAACAGAAAAGTTTTGAGCAAGAAAACTACGGCAATTTCTGGTACCTAGCTGGCTATTTCAACCTATAACAGGAGTTTGGCTCGATCAATTTCAAAGTTTCTTACAGGATTTGCAGTCTACAGGGTGCTGAACATCCCTGTGAAGTTGGGACTCCTGAATGTAGACAGAACTGTAGATCTCCTCCTCTGAAGTCAATGCTCTAGATTAAGAGCTTTTCAGACCCCCTCAGCTTCAGCCGCCGCCCTGAATTACTCAGTTGCTCAATCGATATGAAACTTTTTGTGAAATCGTAGCCCTGCTGGCGGAGAACACAACCTCAAAGTTTTGAAGCAATTTCCTCAAATCTGCTGCGAATGACACTGAAAACCCTAAATCCAACCAAAATGATTCAATTCTAGCACAATCCGAACTTCAATTGCTCATAACTCCGTCTTTATTGACTCAAATCGATCGAAATTTTCACTGGAAGTGCTTGGCATGACGAGACCTCTCTCCCTGTGCTCTCAGATTTCGAAGATCCCTCACCAAATGCTCGAACTCTCCTTTAGAGCTCGATTTCTAAATTTAGAGTTAAACTAAAGACAAAAACAGACCAATGGGAGTTCATAGCTCCACTTGGTTGTCCTTTAGTACCCTAAACCACGTGGCAACTTAGTTTTACTCATAGGCTACCACGTCAAGCCCCCTAGAGTGCCAGCGTAAAACTTAAATTACTTAAAACGACACGCAGCCCCGAAAAATACCTTAAATCAGCTAGAAAGCGTGCATGGGCGACACGCAAATACAACCCATGAGCTTAAGCCCTATCAACATGGTAATCAACCTACTAAGACTCAAAATAGTGTTAACACCGTATGCAAAGGTGTCAAACATATACATAAACGACTCGAAGTAATATAAGCTAACTTCTAGAACTACTAAACTCAAGCGTCGGAGTAGAAATATAACATGTAGCCGCGAAGTAGCGCGACATCCACCCCCTCTGAACCTGCACATCCTCCGGTATGTGCCATCCAGATCAAGACTCTTCAGCTTCGGCTTCAAACTCATCTTCAACCTGCATTGAGTCTTCAGCTTCATCCTCTGTAAACTCTGCAACGTTCCGATCCTCCCCTCTCCTTCTAAAGAGCTTGATTCTCTTTCCTGCGACTGGTGTCTTGAGCACTGCACCATCTAACTCTCTCAAGGAGTATGTGGCATTATCATAAACTTCTAACACCACATAAGGTCCAAACCATCTCTTGGAGAACTTTCTGATAGTGCTATGCTGATTATCAAGACTACTATCATAGACTAACACCCAATCACCTTCTTTAACTGGTTTGGGTCGTAATCTATGCGTTCTATCAAATCTGCCTTTATTTCTCTCTCTAGCAGTCTTCAACCTTTCCACAGCTTTTGCAACATCCTCAGGTCTTCGTTCTAACTGCTGGATCCTTAATGCAAGAAGATCCTCCGTACTTCTACCATCTTCCCATGGCAAAACATTCCAAGTAGGCACAACCTCCTCAATCGGCATCACAGGTTTTTGCCCTAGTATCAACTCTGCTGGCATGTAACCTGTAACGGTACTATGAGTTGTACGATCTGCCCACAAAGCAAACGGTAGCAGTCTAGGCCATTCACGGATCTTACCCTTGCAAGCTTTTACCAAAGCTTTGATGATTGGCGGATGACCTCTTTCGCTCTTGCCATTCCCTTCAGGATTGTAAGCAGTGGTTAATGCCAACTTGATTCCCAATCGCTTGAAGAACTCAACTGCTTCTTGTGAATCCAGCTCACTCCTATCTGCAGTGATCTTTCCCACACACCCATATCTACAAATAACATCTTCAAGTAGAAAGCGGCAGACACTAGCAATGGTCTTCGTCCTCAAGGCACGGCCTTCAACTTGGTTAGATAGATCTTCTCTAGCCAAGACTAGATACCTCATTTGTCCAAGTCCAAATGGCATAGTTACCAGATCAACTACCCATTTGTAATGAATGGCTAAAGGATAAGTAGGATGCAGTCCATCACGATGACGTACGTTGGAATACATCTGGCAAGGTATACAGGATGAAACAAACTGTACTACATCCTTATACATACCCTTCCACCAATACTTCTCCTTCATCTTGACAAATGTAGCCCAAACTCCTCTATGACCGGCCCATAAACTCTCATGGAACTCCTTGATCAGCTTCTGCTGCAATTCCAAGTCACATACCACCCGCTGCGGTATACCTCCTGGTAGCTTGGGGCGTTTCCACAGATGTCCTCCATATAAAAAGTACCCATAAGCTATTCTACGGATCCTCTTGAAATCTGCATCAGACCAGCCTTCTTGCCTTTCCAATGAACTCAAATAGCGTCCAAGATCCAACCACTCGCCATCATACATAGTTTCCTCAAAAAACTCCAACGAGGCTGCAAAACAGCTTCTATCTCTTCTAGCAAGAGCACTAGAATAGAACTCTGTTCCCACATCCTCCTGATCATCTATCATTTCTTTCTCATCGTAATACCTAGCCCTTGATAACATATCTGCCACAGGATTGTCCTTCCCTGCAATATGTCTAAATTCTGGGTTCAAGGACTTGATATATGCTATCCACCTCAACATAGCAATATCTGGAGTTGTACAGCTAGTGATCATTCCCAAGAGAGGTAAACAATCTGTCTCCACAACCACAGGTGCTCCTATCAAGTATTCCTTATCACTCTTCATCGCAGTAACTACTCCCCATAGCTCTCTCTTGACCTGAGGGTAGTCTCTCTGCCGTGAACTCAAGACTTTAGCACCAAAACGCACCACATATCTATTTCCATCCTTATCATCTTGTCCTATAGCCCATCAAATGCCAATAGGACTAGTATCAACAGTAAGGATAACAGATCTGCCCAACTCATATGTTACCTTCCGTAGAGTTGGTGGTGAAGACAACAGATCCTTCAACTTCTTCATAGACTCGCTTTGTTCCTCTTGCCACTGAAATCTCTGCCCCTTCCTCAGCAACTTGTACAATGGATCTGCTACATGTGCAAAGTGTGGAATCCATATATGATAAAACACACATGCACCTAGAAACCTTCTCACCTCAGTAACCGATCCACATGTCTCCTTCATCCTTCGGATGGCATCAACCTTGTTTGGACAAGGTTTCCGACCATAAGATCCACACAGATGTCCCACTATTAACACCTCCTGTTCTCCAAATACAGACTTTGCTCCTGATAAAGTCAAATGAACCTCCTCCAGTCGACTCAATATCTTATCACAGTCGGCTATGTGATCTGCAACAAACTTACGGCACCCCCTCTGATCCATTACCTCATTCTTATCCTCCTCAGCACACCCTTTGATCGGCACATCATCAAGGAATGGCATAGTTTTTTCAGGAATGAAATCCCTCAAAACTTTATTCATGCCATTCATCATATGTGCTACAGAATTGGTAGCACCTTGTGGCAAGGTGCACATCCTTAGTAACCCCAAAGGTGTCCTCATTGTAGTCAAGTCTCTACTCTCAGAGGATAACTGAAACTGATCGTAACCTGAATATAAGTCTCCCATTGAATAGATAGCACGACCAGCAAAAGCCTCTGCAAACTCGTCTACAATAGGTCCTATACCCATATTCCTGATAGTCACCTTGTTAACTGGTTGCATATCTTGAATGAATCTCAAAGCTCCACTCTTCTTCGGAACAGTAAACCATCTGCTAGAGTAGGGAGCTATAGATGGTTCCAAGATACCCATCCTAATCCTCTCATTAAGCAAGTCTATCAGCTTTGGCAGATGAGCTCTAGGCACAGGGATAGGACGTAGATTCCAAGGTACATGCGGTATAGTAAAGATTACCATAGGTGAAACTACACTTGGATCTACACATCCTACTTCATGTGACTCAAACGCGAACGCCTTACCATGCCTAGATAGCATCTCCCTGAAGCTCTTCTTCTCTTGCTCGGTAAGAAATCCATCACCTCCAATCTTCAGCTCCTTCAGTGTTGTTTCTGTGAACTGGTGCCCAATTCTTCTCGGTCCTCTAAGCGTCGGTTCTCGTGCAGCTTGCTCCATCTTCTGATTGTAATCGAGTGGTAAAGGCAAAGCCACTGGTTTGACTTTCTTTGCCACTGACTTGTACTTGGTCTCCACATACACCTCTTGCCGATCTATAAACTTATCAATTACATCATAAAGCTCCTTGGAGCTCACTCTCACCACTCTATCTACATCATCTATAGAACTTTCTACTATAGATTTCAACTCCCCTATAGTATCTACCAAATACTGCTCTTCAAACACTCCAGATATGTATTCATCTCCGGTTAACTCTCCACTATCTCTCAAAGACTGTTGTACATACTTCACATGTTGCCTCTCAAACCTCTTCAGATTCTCAACCTTCCTATAACATACTGATCCACATGACGTCAATCCCAAGAAGCTAGTGGATAAAGCTTCCTGCTTTACTGGATCAGGCGAGAATCCTATCTCTACTGTACCGTTGAAGTCTCGCTCTTCAATGGTACTCTGCCAAAACCCCTAGACTCTCTAAACTCCTGAGTAATCTTAAGCAGTGGACGGTCTCTCAAGCTATCACGATTCCTCTCATGTTCTGCAGCAACAGTCAAAAACTGAACAGCTCTTTTGCCGTCTCTACTACGTATCCTAGCATAGGCTGAACCATCATCCATAACTCGTGTCTCCATTCTAACAGCAGTAATGTAAGGCTGCCCTAGAATGATAGGATAGGTTGACATATCTTGCACAAAGAAATTATGAACATCACTGATGTCACCCACAGTTACCTTAATGTTGGGGCAAGCACCATAGAGTTCTCCTCGCTGGTTGTTGGCAGCACGGATAAGCCATCCATGGTCGGTGTCTATAGGCCACCTCCCACGCTTGTACAGCTCCTTAGACATCAGATTAATCTCTGAGCCATGATCAATCAATGCCACCACAGGTTCCTCTAGATCTCCCAGCTTCACTAAGGTCTCTGTGGTTGCTCTCGCCCAATGGTTGTGAGAATAATGGCTCTTCTGCGATGCTTCCACCTCATCTTCAAACCTCACGTGCTGATCTGATCTTCCCTCTGATACTTGAGAGCAATAACCAGCAATCTCATCTTCCTCATCTTCCGACAGTTTGGTCCCTAGAGCGTTAAGCGTAGCTGCTTCACCCAAAATCTGACGTTTCCTCTTGATGATATCTATGATAACCTCATGGAACTCACGCTTTGCTATCCCAAGAATCTCACCCAGAGTAAACTCAACCTTTCCATTCAAGATACGGTTCTCTAACACCTGCTTCAAGTCTGTAGCAATCTCAATGTCAGACTGAAGTTTGTATGCAGGCATCTTACCCTTCTCCTTGCTTCTCTCCTTCTCCTTTGGTGTTGTAGATGGTAGATCCTCCATAGTCTCCTCCCGAATAGGTGTTGTCTCCTGCCTTGCATCTGGTCTAGCCCTTTCACTCCTTGTAGTAGGTCGTTTGGCTGTAGAAGCCTCACCTGCATCCTCCCTCCTGCGTTTTTCTTCTAGTAGAGCTTCATGCTGACTTCTTGCAACATAAGCATGCACTGACATAGTATCCACAGGGTCATTCCATCCTGTAGTTTCTCTAATTGAGTTGCCAACCCTTCGTAGCACATCCTTGTCTAGCTCTGTTCTAGCTACGGACCGCACTACATCTGACCACAACCCAGTAGTCCCTTTCTCTCTCTCCATCTCCACTTTCACTCCACAGGTAGCAGCATTCACAAGAGAAACAGCATGTGATGCTGATATATCATTCACAAGTCTCTTCATACCACCCTTGCCAAAGTTGGTTCCCAGCATCATCCCAGTCTCTCTCAAATGGATCTTACCATCTTTGAAGAAGATAAGATCCTTCCTGAATGCATCTGAAAACTCCCCACAATCTCTTCTTACATGGTCTAGGCTATCACACCATATACAACGATGAACAAAGCCTTCTCTCATCTGAGGTCTCTGCATAGCAGGCTGTACATTCTGCTCCTTCTCTTCTAACCTAGTGAGCTTAAGCTTAAGCTCCTTCATACCCTTAATCAACTCATCAAGCGGTGAGTCTTCCTCTCTAGCAATTACCAAAGCGGGCTTAGCAGGCAACTGCTTGACAGGAATTATCAGAGGTGCTGCTTCACTTACCACCACCTTGTCCCTTCTTCTCTGTCTCTTGGTCAGCAAAGAGACAGCCTCTTCAACCTCCTTCCAGTCAGTCTTCAATCCTCTCTCCTCACTCTTGTCTTCCAGCAACAGCTCAAGCTTCTCCTGAATAGTCACGTCTGCTGCTTGTAGGAAAAGCTCGGTCTTCTCCACCTCTAATGTAAGCTTTTCTGTCCTAGAAAGCTGAGCATACTGACGATCAAATTCCCTTAACAACTCATTTACAGACAAACCTTTGTTGGGCTTAACCACCCACTCCAAGAACGTTCTCTTGGTCACCCTCTCTGAATCTTCAGTGTAGTACTCCTCCTTCAAAGCTCGCATAAAGCTCTCCCAACTCTGTCCTTGCTGCTGCTTGAGCTCCTTCACACGCCCACGAATCTCAGGGACAACAGCAAGCTCAAAGTTCTCCACCATCTCCTTCTCAGGCACCTTGTTCACCTCCATCTCCCTAGCATAGTATCGCACATACTTGGAAATATCTGTACCCTTGAACTGGTCCATCTGGTGCACCACAGATTGCAACGCCTTGGTTGCTAACACCTCCTTCCTCTCTGTGCTCTGCTGCTGCTGCATGAACATGGAAAAAGCCTGGAACATCTTCATCGTAGCAGCATCAAACTGAATAGGTTGCTGAGCAGCAGCAGCACCTCCACTTGATGATCCTTGGTTGGCCATGATATCTGATCCTGTAACACTCTTAAGAAAACTCCCACCCTAGGTGTTTCACGTCGAGTTCACCAAAAGAGAGTATGTCGGAGTGTAATCCGTCTACCTAGGAAAGCACCGGGCTTCTGGCTGTGGTTGTTCACTCAAGAGGTTGGCTTTCAGGTTACAACAGAGGCTATAAACACTCACACAGATGTGTAGGATCTAGTAATATACCCAGAAGGCGAAATTCAGGTCTAGCTGGCAGTAATAGGATTCGGCGGTGAACTTTGACACTCACGGAGAGGAAAACTATGAAGGTTTAGACCTCTAAACTTCCCCTACATGCAAATGAGGTACTACTGAACTCACAGACGAAATTTCAGCCTGAGATCAAATTCTGACACGGAGATATGTACAAAAAAGTTTTGAGCAAGAAAACTACGGCAATTTCTGGTACCTAGCTGGCTATTTCAACCTATAACAGGAGTTTGGCTCGATCAATTTCAAAGTTTCTTACAGGATTTGCAGTCTACAGGGTGCTGAACATCCCTGTGAAGTTGGGACTCCTGAATGTAGACAGAACTGTAGATCTCCTCCTCTGAAGTCAATGCTCTAGATTAAGAGCTTTTCAGACCCCCTCAGCTTCAGCGGCCGCCCTGAATTACTCAGTTGCTCAATCGATATGAAACTTTTTGTGAAATCGTAGCCCTGCTGGCGGAGAACACAACCTCAAAGTTTTGAAGCAATTTCCTCAAATCTGCTGCGAATGACACTGAAAACCCTAAATCCAACCAAAATGATTCAATTCTAGCACAATCCGAACTTCAATTGCTCATAACTCCGTCTTTATTGACTCAAATCGATCGAAATTTTCACTGGAAGTGCTTGGCATGACGAGACCTCTCTCCCTGTGCTCTCAGATTTCGAAGATCCCTCACCAAATGCTCGAACTCTCCTTTAGAGCTCGATTTCTAAATTTAGAGTTAAACTAAAGACAAAAACAGACCAATGGGAGTTCATAGCTCCACTTGGTTGTCCTTTAGTACCCTAAACCACGTGGCAACTTAGTTTTACTCATAGGCTACCACGTCAAGCCCCCTAGAGTGCCAGCGTAAAACTTAAATTACTTAAAACGACACGCAGCCCCGAAAAATACCTTAAATAAGCTAGAAAGCGTGCATGAGCGACACGCAAATACAACCCATGAGCTTAAGCCCTATCAACATGGTAATCAACCTACTAAGACTCAAAATAGTGTTAACACCGTATGCAAAGGTGTCAAACATATACATAAACGACTCGAAGTAATATAAGCTAACTTCTAGAACTACTAAACTCAAGCGTCGGAGTAGAAATATAACATGTAGCCGCGAAGTAGCGCGACACCGTACTCTATCTGTAGCAGCAGTTTCCTATGGCAAATCCTATACACCTTCCATAGGAAACAATCTACTGCAAGTGGTGGAGCTGTAGAGATAGAGAGTACATCCTCTACAGCAGGAAACCTACTAGTTGATACAGACGGTGATGGTTCTGCTGCTCTCCTCCTCGTAACTCTCTGACGGTCATTGTCATCTAGTACTCATGCATCTAAATCAGAAACATCACGTCTTCTTTTGTCTTCCATTATGACATCTTGTTCACTACTCGCTTCTAAAAACGCTCGAATAGAAGTTGCATCTACTGGGTCTCTCCATCCAGTAGCCCTCCTAATGTTTTCAGCATCTATCTTCATCATTTCAACCGGAATCTCAGTAGCATGCTCAACCATAGTTGGATTAGAGCGCACCTCAACTTTTCCAATATACACATCAACTTCCGCAGAACCCGCCGTCATTGCTGTAGTGTTCGCACCAATAAGTGCTGGAAGCGAACTCCTCATTCTTCCTCATCCAAAATATGTGTTCAGAGGTTGCCCAGTGACCGTTAGATACAACCTGTTATTCTGATAATTGACTACGTCATCTCGCAAGACAACCGCCAAGTCTTGACAATCTCCTTTGAGATGATCTGGGCTATCGCACCAAATACATATCTTGGTAAAGGTTCCTCCTAGCATCCAGCGTCAACCTCTCTAAACTAGAAAGCTGAGAATACCTCTTATCAAATTCACGAACTACTTCATTCAATCCATGGAACGTCTAGGCTGACGCTCTATCCAGTCCATGAGGGTTCTTCTGGTGACTCTTTCAGAATCCTTTTCTAAAAATTCTTCTCTCATTGCACGTTCAAACATAGTCCACCCACCTAGATGTCTTCCTTGTAAATTTCTCACCTTCTCTCTCAGCTCAGAGACAACAGTCAACTCAAAGCTCAAAATTATCTCAACTTCAGGTGCCTTAACCAGCTCCATCTCACCCACATACCATCACAGATATGTAGTAACGTCTCTTCCATCAAATAGTCCACATCGACCAACAATTGCTTGTAACGTCTTTGTGGATCTGCTCAGCTCCTCCAGTTGCAGGTTGTTATTGAATCAGGGCAGCCAACGCTTGAAGGATCTGAGATGTGTCTATAACAGGCTGTGCTATTGCTGTTGGAACCACCATAGGTCCTCCTTGAGAGCTAATTCCATCTTGACAGGACTCCCTTAAACAGGAGCACTTTGAGCAGCAGCCACACCATGTACGGCAGCATTGTGTTCCATTTTCTCTCTCAATCTAATCACCCAAACAACCCAAATCTCTCCAAATCAATCACCCCAATAGCTCTCACTGGAAGCACCAGATGTCGTGACAAGAGTCTTTCTCGGGAAGGGCGAATCTCTTGACTGTGATTGATTAGGAGAAAGAAAAACAGATTGCTACATACGATGAGAACTCCAAATTCTACCTCTTGCATCCTCCAAATACAAATCAAACACCCAGATACACACACATAGGTCTTTCAAGGCTCAATAATCTTTATTCCGGTGTCGATTCCACCATCAAGATCTTCAATTGTCAAAAATCTCTCCTCTCTCTCTTGCGTGCATCTCCTCTTTCCTCTGTCAAATTTCTGTAAAAAAAAACCTCGTCAAAAACTGTCGCAGGTTGATTAACCTAAAAGACAAGCCCCTAGCTAAGCTGCCCCTTACTATCCTTATAAGCACAACTACTTATCAGAAGTAGCCCCTAGCTAAGCTGCCTCCTGCTGTCCTTATGCGTACAGAGCCCTCTTTGCTAAACTGACCCTTTTTTTAATAAAGATTACACAGCTTCCTTTGCTAAGCAGACTCCTTTATTAATAAAGGTTTCACAACTTTCTCTGCTAAAGCGACCCCTTGATTACTTAGCTTGATTAATAAAAGTTTCCAGTGCTCTTGATGCCATCTTGATGCCACCCTGAATATACCACAAGTCATCCCATGTAGGCCGAAACCTCAACACTTATGAGGCTGCTCCATAGAGCTTACAGCCCTCCCATATGCGCATCAAGTATCTCCTATGGTATATTCAAAGTGGCATGCGGAGGCTTAGGTCAAGAAGCCCATAATTAAGAGAGATACCGGTCTCCCGCCCCTAGATATGCAAGACGTAGCTGCATATCCAACATAGACTCTTTTCTAAGAGGCCAACATGTCGGAATAGAAAACACAGGCCAAGGAGAATTGATCCTGAGATCACTTTCCTCCTAGGCAGGCGCCTTATCACCGGGATGGCATGTGCTTTTGTTCACAAAGGTAAAACAGTTTTTACATATTCCTATTCCTGAAGAAAATTTCTGTAAAGTCTTTACTAGCTTTTTCTACACTAACTTTTCTATACAACTCCATTTTTAATGAATGAAGAGTCAAAACTATAGTACTCGCGAACATCTACACACTCAAGCTGTCATATCATAAGTCTGAGTCGCGAGCTGGAATGGACGAATTTCCCTCTTTTGCATCTTTCACAGCTTAAAACCTATACTAACTCTTACCTAGAACACTTTCTGTCGAAACTAGAAGCATGAAGTCTCTCTCCTCGACGAGCTCTGCATTCTGAAACTTTTCGACCCCTTCAGAATGATATTTCAATCCAAGCTAAGGGGCAGCTTGTCAAGCATCACCCAAGCTTATCTCCTGCCCAGCTTGATAAGCTACAGGGTAGCTTCCTTTACACAATAGAGAAAAAATCTCTCTACAACTAATTTTCACTGTACATGCTCATGTACAACACGACAACATGTTGTCTACTCTAGTCCACTTGGCTATGTGAAGCCACTTGACTTCACACAACAATATTGTCGGATGAAGGTCTGTCAATAATATGTTTGCGAACCTTATCTCTCCTAATGGAGAGCTTCAAGTTTGCTACCTCTCGTGTTGCATGTTCTATCTCGTCGCACGAATGTTTCTCTTGAGTAAGAGTTTCTTCCTACCTAATGATAAAAGGAAGCTCTTGTCTAGGAGGAATCACGCATCTCAAGTCGAGCGGTGTTGTATATTCGTCAGTGGATCTGCTATCCTCATTGTCCTTGTATCACAATCTTAAGGCGAGTGTTGATGAAACGTGCATCATGGAGTATTCGATTGGTATCTCTACTAGCACACATTTTGGACTTGGTATCTCCACTGGTGCACGTTTGGACTTGGTACCTCTACTAGCACAAATTATGGACTTGGTGAGCTTCAAACTATTCAGAACTAGTGAGATTTTCAACTTCATGGTCATCATCCGATCTCTCGTTTTCGCCTTCCTCTTTTGAATATCCTCTAGAGCTTGAGCCATCCTCTTGAGCGTTTGGAACAACACCTCGTCCTCAACTTCTAGAACCTGAGCTGACTTAGAGATATGTTTGACACGAGGTAATGTAGATCAAATTGAGAGCAAATCTCAAGCTGAAAATTGTTTGAGATGTCCACAATGAGGTTGCATTTGATCTCTATCTTCATTTGTGCTGCTTCGATACTGAATCCAGCATCAATCCAGTATTTCACTGCCTTCTCAACTAGCTCGCTTCGGATTTTCTTCACCGCATGACTTGACTTCTATTCGGTATAATAAAGCGTTGTCTTTTCAGCAAGGCAGTCAAATCTTTGACTCCTTGGTGATGCACTTGCTAAATTGCATGCATTCAAACGACAAACATTATGCACACATGAATCGATAATGTAATATGCAAGCAATTTGACTTTGTAACTTGACGTTATTTACATACACGAGACAACCACTTCTCGAGCTAGTATCTGCGTGCTCGTCGCCACTTTGTGAGAAAATGACCTCACTTTTCTTGTTGGATTCAACATCCTGGTGATGCCTACTTCCTTGTTGCGATGGTGACTGACAATGTCTGCATTTCTTCGGTTACATATAGTGGATTGTGCGAAAGTGCGAAAGTTTATTGAAACTCGCAACGCTTTATCATACTAAACAACTCGCAGAGTCATTTAATTAGACATCTGTACTACATATGATGGATGGTGCGTGGTATTGGAACACGGTCCCAGTGTACATCTTGCTTGGCTACAAGTAATGGACTAGACATGTTTGAAATCAACCTCAAAATCACAACAGTGTTGTGTTTGAAGAAGCTAAAGTTCATGATTATGCCATTCGACCCTAAATCTCTGATGAGATCTCTCAGTTGATTGCAATAGCGATACCCAAGTGCTCACGGTTATGCCATTTAATAGTAGTCGAGATGTAGGTAAAAAACAGTTGAGCTCCGATGATGAATTGACTTAATGATGAAATATCATGATTCAACTACATAATAGCAAGACTAGATGTCAATTCCTAGTCATTCAGATGTTTAAATGAGGATGAATGACAATATATCAACATTCAGCTGATGGGATTTAGGACCTTTGACTATGCCTTGGATGTCATTATACACCAATTCAATATGAAGTTGTGTAAATATCAATCAAGCGAGTAACAAGTCTTCTGAATGGTATTATGTATCTATTCGAGTTTTTATTTGAGCTGAATGATAGAACATATCCATTCAGGGTATGCATAAATGGCTTGAATGACACGAAATCCTTATTCAGCATAAAAATCAATACATGCTACAGGTCTTTGGAATGACATTCTAATGCTATTCAAGCGAGTAACAAGTCTTCTAATGGTATTATGTACCTATTCGAGTACCTATTTTGAGTTGAATGGCAGAATATATTCATTTAGGGTATGCATAAGGGACCTGAATGGCAGAACATCTCCGTTCAATCATGAACCAAATTCAATCAACATCAAAGAACACCATACCACAGAAAAAAAGGTGAAACACGTAACAAACATAAGTCCAACAAAGTTACAATAACGAGGTAAGCTCGTAAAATCGAGGATTCTACTCGTTGTAATAAGTGTAGATAGAATGTACACCACCAAAGCTTTATCACTCTCTCCTTTGACCTCCAAGCTGTCCAATTTTTTATTGTACCTTCATGTGGGAGAGGCTAACAGTAGTGAGGAACATGTGTTACAAAAAATGGTGCACTTAACTTGTTCAAGAGTATATCAACTATTTTTTAGACAGTATGAAATGAAGTAGAAATAAGAGACTAACATACAAAGTAAGTACATAATACATTTAGGCAGAAGTAAGAGAACTGAATATATAGAAGTAATGAAACTGACTTCAGCGATGGTAGTGGTATATATCAACTCCTTGAAGGCGTGCTTTGCTTGCTTTCTAGACCGACTTCAAATATTCATTTGCATGTGATAAGTACAGTGCCTATGCATTGTCTTTGACAAGACTTATGCAATTGTAGCCTCGAGCCTTTTTTGCCGATCAGAAATAATAGCAGTCTCTTGATTCATTGATGTTCTTATAGCATCCTGCAGTAATCGACAGAATCAAAACCAAGAGTCAAAATTTCCAACAAGAACCACAACATAAACCAGAATAATAGAACGGTTCTCTCCATCTCGAACTGAGGCCTTGAATATTTGATAAAAATATTCTCTATTCTTGCTATGACATGCGTCTAAGACGATATTGTTTTGACAGAATGTTAACAGAAACCGGCAAGCACAAAGCACTATAAATGCTCTACTGAAAATTTGTTGCGATGTTTTTCAATTATCCCACAAAACAAAAGTCAACGGTGTCGTGCCGTGGACCGGCTCCTATATGAAATTCAGACAAGCTAAGCCCTAGCTTATGGACTTTTGGCATCATTTCAGATCTCCATTTTCATCGCATAGATGGGTAGAGCTCCTTGTCAACTTTCCATATGCACTTCGTCTACTTCGTTTGGACACCTAGTGGAGAAGTTACAAGACTCGAAAGATGGAGAAAATAAGCTAAGCCCCAGCTTACAAACTTTTGGCACAACTTCGGATCTTCGCTTTCATCGCATCAATGGATAGAGCTTTTTGTCAGCACTCCATAGGCACTTCGTCTACTTTGTTTGGACGCCTAGTGGAGGAGCTACAAGATTCGAAAGATGGAGAAAACAAGCTAAACCCTAGCTTACGAGGTTTTGGCACAATTTTGGATCTCTACTTTCATTGCATCAATGGGTAGAGCTCCTTGTCAGCTTTTCATAGGCACCTTGTTTACTTTGTTTGGACATCGAGTGAAGAAGTTATGCGACTCGAAAGAAGGAAAAATCAAGCTAGACCTTAGTTTATTTGCTGACTGGGTATTTGAGGCTTAGGCGTTATATCAAAGACGCAAAGGGCCTGCTTCAGATGAGATGGAGAGAACTTCATACGTACAAAGACTGTGACAAGGGGTAGCTTAGAGGTTAGCTTGCGTCTGTGACCTATCAACGAACTGTTCGGGAGATTTGGAGGTCCAATGCAAGAGCACAAGACGTCGTTGGGTTCAGATCTGTGCAGGCTACGCATTGGTTAAGACGGTGTGTGAAGAGACGAATCGGGGAGTGCGTACTGAGGAAAATTGAGACACAGGAAGCAGATTTGAGATTTTCAGTTACATGTGAAGGAGAGTTGGACCGTTCGGGCCGTTCCTGAGTCCAAACTTGTTGTCCTTGGATCCATCGAGATCAGAACACCGAGTTCTACAAGAAATTGAAGACGATACCAAGTTTCATCGGGCGGTTTAGGAGTTCTGACTGAAATTGGCTCGCAGGGAAGCGCTTGCGTCAATTTTTCATCGCTTATGATCTAAAATTGGGTTGTTCTTTGCGATCGGTGTGCCAAGCTCTTCGTTCTTGGTGCCTACGCATCCAGGAAGTCTTCATCTACGCATAGGAGAAGACAATACGTGGATTGGATTGTTGGTTTGAGTGAGGTGAGCAAATTTGAGTCGCAGGGAGTCCATTTACGTCAGTTTTTTGCTACTTGCGACCAAATTTCTTCCGTGGTTTTGCAAGGGGAACTCCAAACGACTTGTTTGGAGTCTCGTTGGGTTCGTTACAGCTAGATCTATCTGTTAAGGAAGACGGATATCAGTTTAGACGATCCGTTTGTGCGGTGTGTGCGTTTTTAAGCTGCAAGGAGGAGTTTTTGAAGATTCGGTCACTTGCGCCCGAAAATCGGTGATATCTCGGCTGTTGGGAGTCGGATCTGAAGGTTTCTTGGGTTAATGGAGTCAACGGAGGAGACCCTATCGACATCTGAAGTCCGTTCGGTGAAAAGAGGAGGTCCACAGATAGATCTTTTTCGGTTTTTTCGCTACGGGTTTTACTCTTTTGAGTTTGTTAGAGCTATATACAGCTTGTGGTAGCTAGCTTTAGCTAAGAACTTGTACATGGATGTGGTTTGACTCTTGGGTTTGGATCGCGTGATACTGCTGTGGCGTTGCTTGTTAGCAAAGGGAAGTTTCTCTTGCTTTGAGCTACGCTTCGGTGTTTTTGGGTCAGGGTTGAGAATTAGGGGTTGTTTATAAGGGCTTTGAAGCAGGTTACAGAACGCTCTGGTATGTTTTTCAGTTCTGTGCTCTTAGGAGAAAGAACCGACAATGTACATATATTTGGAGTGGTATATATCCCAACATTCATTTTCGTGGTTGTTTTTCTCTGTCTTGTCTTGGTTTCAGTGCGCAGCATCTCCACAGCCAGGAACCTCGCGTTTTCCTGGACATCCTTCATGCAATATCCGACACGATATCGGTGGTGAATTTGACGTGAAGGTCTAGGGTGGAGACTCTTCTGTGTGTGAACTTGGAAGAAGAGATCAACAATCATAAACGAGGATGAAGATGGATACTGTTGTTCAGGAGGATGCTGTGGACCTGGGATGATGGATATGTAGATGCTTGGGATCATGGCAGGATGGGAGGATGGAACGAGTATGACTTTGGACGGGATGGACGGATCAGATGGGATATCAGGGATGCAGTTGGATGCAGCAACTGCACGTTTGTTTCAAGCTTTCAACTTGTTTTTGCGACGTGAACAACAGAACCAACAAAAAGAAGCTTTGGGGACGAGGACGCTTCGAAGAGTGATCGACAAGCTCGATCTGTTTGATGAGGAAGACATCTCAAAATACTTGAGATGTTACAAGACGAAGATGGATTTGGATAAGGTACCGGAGAAGGAGATGATCGAGACGTTTGAACTCGTTGCGGTGCCTTAGATAAGGGAGCATGTGAAGGGTCTAACAAAGTGTTTTGGAAAGAACTGGGATACATTTTCACATGTGTTGATGGAGGAATATTTCTTGAGAAACTCAGATCGAGTAACCAAGAAATCATTTTTGGAATGGGTCAATCGACCTAACAAGGGTTTACAACCTACAAAGCTGTTAAAGGAGTTCGAGAGACAATTCTCTCAACAACCTCGAGAGGACAAGCTAACCTTGGAGAGCTACAAGACAGAGTTGTTTCTTCAAGCTGCGGATGAACCATGGCAGGAACAGTTGGAGCTACTTCTGGGAGATGAGGATGAAGAAGAAGGATTAACAAGAAATTGGGCGGTTGTGCATGAAGCTGTTGAGCTTCTTGTCCGGAGACATACAAGGGAAAGGGTTACCAGGTCGACGTTTGTATTGCTGACTACCACACCATTTCGAGTAGTATTTGAGGTTCAACCTCTTGTTGTGGTTGTAGAAGAGAAGGATCCAACCATCGAGGACCTACAGCAAAAGATGCAAGATCTGCAAGCTAAGGTTACTAGGTTGGAGGATAAGAGATCGTCGACCAATATGGAGCTTGTATCCAAACAGCTTGGGTACATCACTGTTTGTGATGTGATGGTACTGATCATCAGCGAGATGATTGCATCAACTTTGAAGAGTCTTTGCAACGAGAGGTTATTTCTTGGGAGGATGGAAATGTTGGGTTCAGAAGTGCAAGTACTCTCTTTCAAGCCAACGTTGGTAAAGGAGGGATGAAGAGATTGGTGGATGATTACTTTGCGGCACATGCAGTTGTAGCTATCGAAGCTACAAGTTATGGTGCTAGGATGGAGGAGATTGAACATGATCTTCATAGGGATGATCTGGATGAGCACGTGGATCCAGACGAGCTCAAGTTGGATACTGCATCCACGATGCAGTGCGAGAAGAAGGACCAACCATCTTCAAAACCTCACCTTTCCTAAACAGGCGCTCCAAGCGAAGGCACCGATGCTCATACACTGCCGTGCGCGCCCCAGCATCGCTGCCCCGAGACCACAAAGGCCACCTATGTGCGAAGGAGCTTGTTGTAAGGCTTCCTGAAACATCTCAGTAGTCAACAAGATACTTCTTCAGGGAAGCTAGCTCAGGAGGATAGTGTCCAACAGGAAACTATTCTTCCTGAGCAGGCAATGGAGGACGATCCTTCACAACCGGAGGAGATGGTTGACGTGCAGATAGTAGATATGCGTGATCTGGTTGCAGACATACAACGATCAGATATTGGTACAATGATGGATGTAAATGGAGGTTGGGAAGAGCGCATTCAAGATGTCAAGGTTAGATTCATTTTACGGGAGGTCTTGGATACGACTACAAGGGAAGTCCATGATGCCTACATTGACATCACAAGGACGGACATGCTGAGGACGAAGGAGAGTGGATGGATGCTTTGGAGGCTATGGGTATAGGATGATGGATAAGGATGGTTTACAGAGGAGAAGCCATTGCTGAAGGTGATTTGTGTTGAGAGAATGATGCTTGAGAGGTTTGTAAGGGTTTTCAGAAGAAGAGATAAGGGAGGATGATGGTTGAGGAAGATATCATTGTACAGCGGGATAATGATGGTTGGGTTTGAGGATTTTTGTTGTGGCAGTGTGGTTCTTTTTTTTTCAGAAAAACAAAAAGAAGAGAGGATTAGGTACGATGACATGTACCGACTTGAGGTTGAAGGTTCTAGTCAGATATATGGTGGTGATTGCGTTGGCGGATGATGTCTACTACGACACTTGGGTCACAAACCTCGACGGTGAGGTTCTACAAGACGGATGAAAGACAATTCTATGGTATGCTGAGTTATTCTTTCTATGTCTTCGCATATTGAAGATGTGTAGATTTAGAGGGGGTGATTGAATGAGAGGTTCGAGGTGAAGGTCGATGAGCATGGATCTAGGGAGGATCATGGCAGGATAGCAACTTCAAGATGACGATCAAGTTGCAACCTTGAGGATGAAGATTATGCAGAAGACCTTGAAGGTGAGGTTGGCTACGATGGGAAGTAGGACGATAAGCCGATCCACTCCTTGGTTGATATCTCTGGTGCATACCGGAGGATGCACATGTTCGAAGGGGGTGGATGTCGTGTCGTGGACCAGCTCCTATCTGAAATTCAGACTTCGATGCTTGTCGCTCCAGAGACACTCATGAGAAAGACAAGCTAGGCCCTAGCTTACGAGCTTTTGGCATCATTTCAGATCTCCATTTTCATCGCATAGATGGGTAGAGCTCCTTGTCAACTTTCCATATGCACTTCGTCTACTTCGTTTGGACACCTAGTGGAGAAGTTACAAGACTCGAAAGATGTAGAATACAAGTTAGGTCCCAGCTTACAGACTTTTGGCACAACTTTGGATCTTCACTTTCATCGCATCAGTGGATAGAGCTCTTTGTCAACACTCCATAGGCACTTCGTCTACTTCGTTTAGACGCCTAGTGGAGGAGTTACAAGATTCGAAAGATGGAGAAACAAGCTAAGCCCCAGCTTACGGACTTTTGGCACAATTTCGGGTCTCCACTTTCATCGCATCAATGGGTAGAGCTCCTTGTCAGCTTTTCATAGGCACCTTGTTTACTTCGTTTGGACGTCGAGTGAAGAAGTTATGCGACTCGAAAGAAGAAAAAATCAAGCTAGACCTTAGTTTATTTGCTGACTTGGTATTTGAGGCTTAGGCGTTATATCAAAGGCGCAAAGGGCCTGCTTCAGATGAGATGGAGAGAACTTCGTACGTACAAAGATTGTGACAAGGGGGTAGCTTAGGGGTTAGCTTGCGTCTGTGACCTATCAACGGAATGTTCGGGAGATTTGGATGTCCAATGCAAACGCGCAAGGCGTTGTTGGGTTCAGATCTGTGCAGGCTACGCACTGGTTAAGACGGTTTGTGAAGAGATGAATTGGAGAGTGCGTACTGAGGAAAATTGAGACGCAGGAAGCAGATTTGAGATTTTCAGTTATCTGTGAAGGAGAGTTGGACCGTTCAGGCCGTTCCGGAGTCCAAATTTGATGTCCTTGGATCCATCGAGATCAGAACACCGAGTTCTACAGGAAATTGAAGACAATACCAAGTTTCATCAGGCGGTTTAGGAGTTCTGAGTGAAATTGGCTCGCAGGGAAGTGCTTGCGTCAAGGTTTTCATCGTTTGCGACTTAAAATTAGGTTGTTCTTCGCGATCGGTGTGCCAAGCTCTTCGTTCTTGGTGCCTACGCGACCATGGAGTCTTCATCTATGCATAGGAGAAGACAATACGTGGATTGGATTGTTGGTTTGGGTGAGGTGAGCGAGTTTGAGTCGCAGGGAGTCCATTTACGTCAAGTTTTTGCTACCTACAACTAAATTTCTTGCGTGGTTTTGCAAGGGGAACTCCAAATGACTTGTTTGGAGTCTCGTTGGGTTCGTTACAACTAGATCTTTCTGCCAGGGAAGACGGATATCACTTTAGACGATCCATTTGTGCGATGTGTGCGATTTTAAGCCGCAGGGAGGAGTTTTTCAAGGTTCGATCACCTACGACCGAAAAACGGCGATATTTCGGCTGTTGGGAGTCAGATCTGAAGGTTTATTGGGTTAACGGAGTCAACGGAGGAGACCCTATCGACATCTGAAGTCCGTTCGGCGAAAAGAGGAAGTCCACAGATAGACCTTTTTCGGTTTCTTCGCTACGGGTTTTGCTCTTTTGAGTTCGTTAGAGTTCTGGTTGGCTATATACAGCTTGTGGTAGCTAGCTTTAGCTAAGAACTTGTACATGGATGTGGTTTGGACTCTTGGGTTTGGATAGCGTGATACTGCTGTGGCGTTGCTTGTTAGCAAAGAGAAGTTTCTCTTGCTTTGAGCTACGCTTCGGTGTTTTTGGGTCAGGGTTGAGAATCAGGGGTTATTTTTAAGGGCTTTGAAGCAGGTTACAGACTACTCTGGTCTATTTTTCAGTTCTGTGCTCTTAGGAGAAAGAACCGGCAGTGTACATACATTTGGAGTTGGTATATATCGCAGCGTTCGTTTTTGTGGTTGTTTTTCTCTGTCTTGTCTCTGTTTCAGCACGCAGCATCTCCACAGCCAGGAACCTCGCGTTTTCTTGGACATCCTTCACGCAATATCCGACACGACAACGAGTCAACATCAAAAATTCTCATGCATAAAAACATAATATAATGGAAGGAAACGTCTTGAGACATATGCAACCATCCCTTGCATGTTCTCTTTCTCGTCACATTGGCATGTATATAGTGCATTTTCTGTAATTAGTTCAAATATCAAACAAATGACTAATTCATACATTTCAGTCAATGACTACTCTATTACTCACCACCGTGCCAAGAAACTTCAAATTTGAAGCTCCTCCTCGTTGCACTATTAGATGCCATGGACAAGAATGTACAAGTTTGCAGACTTTCACAACTATTCGTCTAGTGTGTTTTTCACGTTGAACCCTCACTCGTCATGGACAATGAGTTCTCATTATCTCTTGCTGAGATCTCTCATTGTCATGAAACTCTATCTGCCTAGCAGTGAAATATCTCATTCGCTCACTAGCTTAGTCATTCATGCTCTTCATAAAAACATTCGACCTCTCATGTCAACCGAAGCTGTTATCCGCTTCCTCTTAGCATTTTGTCTATGAGTGAAGTTTGTAAACCTACGGGATTGATATACATGTTCTTGACTGTAGCAATCAGGTGCGGACAATGACAGTCGTACATGGTTCTCAGAAGCTAGTTTTCTGGATTTCACCTTCGAACTGTATCGGCAAACTTGAACTCTACAGGATCTTATGGATTTCACTCGTTGCAAAGCTTGATTATGCAAAAAAGACCAACATTCCACAATGCAGTCAAAATCAGCAAAAGACTCGAACTCTTCACCTACATGTAATCTCCTTGTAGCTTCTCGAACTTGCTCTAATGTCCTACATGTCGGTTCTATGAGTTCATTTTTTTCATGTGCACCCTCCATCGTTGAAAGATATTCCTCATCGACAGATCATGAACTGATTCCACACATGTCGTTCTCATTTGCAAATTCGGCGTGGAGAAATTCAACTGCTCAAATATGACTTCCAGTAAATCGTTCTAACATACTCGTTCTCAATGATTTTCATGCCTGAAACAATTCGATGTCAAGCCTACACAGATTGAACTGTTGAACGAGTATACAAAAGACTACACTACCTCAATATAATTTCACGTGCTCTCTCCTCTTCACAATTGCGTGCTCATAGTTTTTTTTTCTCCTTTAGATTCATGTGTTCTTCTCGTGCATTGTTGTGTCGTGGACTAGCTTCTACATGAAAGTCAAATTAGAAGGTTCCATATTTTCACTTCAAAGACGCTTAAAGGAGAAAATAGTGACTTTTTGCTCTACTTTGGATCAAAGTTCACATGGACACTTCATCTACTTCATTTGGATGCTTAATGTTATGAGATTCAAAAGATGGGAAAAACAAGCTAGGTCTTAGCTTGTCAACGCTGATTGGATATTTGCGATTCTTGACGCTATACTAAGGGTGCAAGGGGTCTGCTTGGCTATACTCTAGAGAGTTCACGTATTGTGAAAACTAACGTAAATATGTGCTTAAGGTTTAGCTTGTATCTATGACTTATTGGTGGATGTTTTGTGAGATTGAGAGGTCCAATGCATGCGCTCAAGATGTCTTTGGATTCATATCTGTGCATGTGACGTATAGGATAAGACGGTTCATTAAGAGACGGTTCGTGTTGTGTGTTCTGGAGGAAATTGAGACATAAGGAGGGAGGATTGAAGTTTTCAGTTGCATAAGAAGGAGAAGGTTTTCATTGAGTTTCTTTTCCCTACGATCTGAGGTTGGATTGTTCTTCTTGATCGAGGACTAAACTCTTTGTTCTTGATGCCTATGCGATTAGGGAGTCTTCATCTACGCATAGGAGGAGATTACACATAGATTGGATTGTTGTGTTGGGCATGGTGAGAGAAATTGAGCCGTAGGTGATCAATTTATGTCAGATTTGTGCTTCTTGCGACTAAATTTCTGATCATATTTTGTAAAGAACACTCCAAACTGCTAGTTTGGGGTCTCGTTGGGTTCAGGATAATCAAATCTACTTACGGGAGGAGAAGGACATCAGACCAGACGATTTGTTTGAGCGGTGTGAGTGATTTTAGCTCATAAGGAGGAGGTTTTAGATGTTCGATCACTTACAACCAAAAGTTGATGATATCTTAGCTGTTGGAGATCTGATTTGGAGGTTGTTGGTGCCATTGGGGTCAAGAGAGTAGACCCTACCCATATATGAAGCTCGTTTGGAAAAATGAGGATGTTCTTAGATTTATATTTTTCAAATTCTTCATTATGGGTTGGTGCCTACTTCAAGTTTTGGACACAGTACTCTCTATACCATTAGCTGTGTGGTTTGCACTTACAACTCTCAAAGATTAAGGGTGATCCGACCATTGGACTAGTCGTATATTGAGCGATGACGACGATGTGATTTTAGAGTTTTGACGTCGAGTTGCGTTCTCTATATCTTAACTATGTGATTTGTACTCTTTACTCTCAAGGAAAGGTGATCTGACCATTTGGGCTAGTGATGTATTGAGCGATAGCGTCAATACGCTATCGCTCATATAGTTGCAGTTATGATTGTTATATAGAGTATTTGAGGTTTGGGTGATGAGACGCTGTTGAAGAGCTTGCTGTTAGCTAAAAAGGTGTTTCTCTTGCTTTCATTTATGTTTTAACGGTTCTTGTCTTAGGTTTGGATTCACAGATTGATTAAGGATTTGAGTTATAGTTTATAGACGACTTACATATACATTTCAATTTTATACGATACATCAGAAGTGTACATAAAATGAAGTTTGGATATTGGAAGGACTCGTTCTGTGGTTGTGTGTTTTTCTTTCTCATAATGTTCTACACATGATATATCCACAGCAAGATACCTCATGTTGTCATATCATGGATCGGCTCTTACATGAAAATCCAAATTTGATGCTTTACATTATCGCTCCAGAGACATTCATAGGACTAAAAATGATTTTTTACACAACTTTCGAATCTTCACTTTCATTGCACCAAGTGGTAGAGCTCGTTGTTAGCTTCACATGGGCACTTCATTTATTTTAAATTGACGCTTAATGATAAAGCTATGAGGTTTGAAAGATGGAAAAGTCAAGCTAGATCTTAGCTTATCGATGTTGATTGGGTATTTGCTGTTCATGGTACTATACTAAGGGTGCAAGGGGGCTGCTTGATCTAAAACAATCTCAAGTACTGTGAACTGATTTAAGGGGGCAACTTAAGGGGTTAGCTTGTATCTACGACTTGTCAACGGACGTTTTAGAGGATTGAGAGGTCCAATGCATGCACACAAGGTGACATTGAGTTCTAGATTTGTGCAGACTACTCGTTGGTTAAGACGGTTCGTGAAGAGACGGATCGAGGTGTGTGTTCTGAAAGAAATTGGGACGTAAGAAAGAAGATTTGGAGTGCTTCCGTGACTTACGAAGCAGAGTTAGACCGTTCGAGTCTTTCAAGAGTCTAAACTTGCTGTCTTTAGATCCATCGAGATCAGAACACCGAGTTCTTCAAGAAAATGATGACGATACGAAGTTTCATGAGATGATTTGAGAAATGTGAGAGAAACTGGATCGTAGAGAGACGCTTACGTCAAATTTTTATCGTATGCGATCTGAAGTTGGGTTGTTCTTCACGATCGATGAGCCAAACTCTTCGTTCTTGGTGCTTATTCGATCAAGGAGTCTTTGAGTCATAGAGGAACAATTTATGTCAGTTTCTTGCTTCTTAGGACCAAATTTCTTGCGTGGTTTTACGAGAAGAACTCCAAACAGTTTGTTTGGAGTCTCGTCGGGATCAAGGTAGTTGAATCTATCTTCCAGAGAAGACGGATCTCAGATCAAGCGGTCCGTTTTACGTGATTTTAAGCCATAAGGAGGAGTTTTTGGAGGTTTGGTCACTTGCGACTAAAATTAGAGACATCTTGGCTGTCGAGCGTCAGATTTGAGAGTTCTTGGAGTCAACAGAGTCAAGGTGGAAGACCTTATCAATATATGAAGATCGTTTGTTGAGAAGAAAAAGTTCTCAGATAGTCCTCTTTTGGTTTTTTTGATACGATTTTCATCTTTTTTGGATCCGTGAGAGTGGTTATGTACGGCTTGTGATAGCTAGTTTAGCTAAGGATTGTACATGAATGTTGTTTGGACTTGAGTTTGAATCGTGCTATACTGGTGCAAAGCTTTTGTTAGCAAAGGGATGTTTTCTTTGCTTTGAGTTACGCTTCGATAGTTTGGGTCTAGGTTGAGATTCAGAGACTTATTTTAGGAGGTTAGATGCAGATTACATATCACTCATATTTGTTTCTCAGTTTTGTGTTCTTAGAGAAAAAGAAACGGGAGTGTATATAAAGCGGGAGCTGATATATCTTGCAGAGCTTGTTCTCGTGGTTGTTTCTCTTTTTCTTGTCTCCTGTTCAGCACACGATATATCCACAACCAAGAACCTCGTGTTTTCTTAGACAACCTTCACGTAAAACCTGACACGAGAACGTATTCCTAGACAACTTTCATACAAAATTCGTAATCATATGATAGCATTGTAATCATATGATAGCGCTCGATCGTAATACGACTTAATGACATTTTCTTATTATTCGTTGTTCTTCCCGGGCACTCGAATGTTTAGTAATCACCATCATGGAGTGTGCAATATAGCCACGTCGAGTTCCATATGCCTCTTGCTCGAAAATTTATCCAGCGATGACTGGAGAGCATAGCGGGGGTGTGAAACCATAGAGTGTGAACAAGTGAGAAATCTCTTTAAGGAGGTGTAACCAAGTAATTAATCCCGTTTGCGACGATTAATTTATGATAAACATTCTATATAATACTGATTTAGATATGTTAATTAGGCACACATAATCTCGTTATGAACGCAGATTTGCTTGTGACCTGAGTATGCAGTTGTGAGTATAACGGTTTCGAATGTGTTTGAACGTCAGAAGGGAACAGCCAACGTGGACGTGGCGTACACGCATACCAAATGACCGTACCGTTGCTGTTGCTATCCATGTACGGAAAATTTGAATTCCGCCCGCCGTTTCTTGCTTCCCTTGCTGTCACTGCCTTGGTCTCGTTGCAACGCGGCGGTAGGCATTGCCTGATGTCGGCGGGAATTATTCATCGCTCGGCGAAATTAACGTGTTGGTTAGATGACTATGGCGTTGGAGTTTAGCATGAAACTACGACTTTAGACCCTTGGAGACCAGGTACTGCATTTCGCTTGCGGACATTGTGAGGTTTTGGAATGTTGGACTTCCGAAATCGGAATTGCGGAGCTCCGCCTTCTCGTGGAAGTTACTTTTGTGTTTTATCTTGGACTGAAGTGTCAGTGCTCTTCTTGTTCTCGTAGTTCGGTAGTTGCATTGTCAACATCACGCAGCTGACTGGCCTGCGCAGCAATCTTGAGCTTTCGAGTGGATCCTTTAATGGTTTTCTCTGCTTCATAGATGTTGTCTCGCTGATCGCATTAAGCGCGCAATTATTCGACTCTGATCGTAGCCAAAAACGGATTTTTGTTTGTGGTAGGTACCATTTGAGTATGCGCACTTGTTCCTACCTTTTTTATCCCCGGTTGTGTTGTTCTTTGCCGTACGTCGAGCTGAAACACGATTGCTTTGACATCCCCCGTGCACCGTTGGTACGTCCGTTGCGGGCTTAACTTCAGAGAATGAGGGTTGAGGCGGCCACTGACGTTCGTTTGATGCTCAAACAGTCGTGTGTGGAAGTGTTCCGCTGAGAAGAAGTCACTTGGATTTACGAAAGGGAACTATCTGGGACGTGAGTGCGAGTAAGTAGTTTCCAGAATTCGAACAAGCAATTTCGAGGATGGAGATGGGCATTTCAATTGCATCGAGTACAGGGTAGTGTAGATTACAGGCTTAGTGAAGATTACAGGCTCACAGCAGGTTTTGGGCATAATGAATCCGGTTGCGAGGAACTCCAGCGTTTTGCTCGGATGGGGTTGGTGCTATCAGGTTAGGAGTCTCTCACAGGAGCCAGGTCGTACTCAAAGATGAAGCAGTTTGTTAAAGCTAGTCGTGCACTCAAGAGGACGAACGGGGTGATAGGGACAAGCAGCTGCTCGCTGTCACTTCAGTTATTTACTCGATTCGACATCAGTAGGTTTCTCGTTAGAATAGTTATAGAAAGTACTTAGTTGAAACTCCTCGCTTTTCTAGTTCTGCGAGGAGAAAATGGAAGGCATGAAACATCTTTCGTCCCTTCTACAGACAGCGGCGACTGAGTTTGAGCTAGGTGGTGGTACACTGGGATCAAATGGAGCACAAGGATTGTGTCTTTCTGCTCAGACACTGGCCGATCTACATGACGTTTTCCAGACCTCTGGATCAGGGACATCACAGCTCGATGGATTGTGGGATAATCTTGCTGAGAAACAGGTTCCTTTGGGATCAATTGTGGAAATCTTATCGGGGACGATGCAAAAGGGAGCAATGTCAGGCGTTAAAGCCATTGAAGTGTATTTATCACTTCTTGCGACTCCTGATTGTCCCGTTTATAGTCTTTACAGTCAAATGGCATTTGACGCCTTAGCTAGATGCTTGCGAAATTGTTGTAAACCAGGCTCTACCTCTGGTTTAAACGTGACAGCAGAGAGAAGTCCTCAGGAAACTGACAGGCGAAGAAAGGGACAGAGAAAGGGGAAGAGGGTTCGAGGTGGGGAGAGATTGAATGGGGATGATGAGAATGAAATGAGTCAGAGTCAATTAAGTTCTCAGTCTCATTCAGCGGAAAAAGTGAGCGTCCAAGACGTTTCGTCTCTGTTGATCCAGCTCCAGAAAACCCTTCTCGTTCTCCACCTCCGAGAACGTCAGGAGACATTGAAGTTGGTGGTTGAGCTGCTCGTGAGTATGTTGCATCTTTCGAGCGAGATGAATGCAGAGGAGATTGGACGTACAGAGAACTGTGGACGAGTGAAGAAAAGAGCCGTTATCTCATCTTCACGAACTTCAGTTTCAGACACGATTTTCCAAACTCTAGAATTGTTACTTGATGCCAAGCATGGTCAGCCACTTAAGAATGCTATTATGATACTTCGAGAGCTAACTCCCACGATTCTTCTAACTCAAACTGGGGGAGCTGCAAGGGTTGACATTCGCAACAGCGCGTTGCAGTTTGTAACGCGTTCGTTGTTGAAAACTGGAGCGAACTCAGTACGACAAGCCGTGGTGGCTTTGCCTCGGTATATCTGCTGTAAAGCTCCAGAAAAGACCGATGGACGTTCTTTGGCCATAGATAGTGTGATAACGCTGCTTAGGCCATTAGACACCAAATCTTTGTGTCGATTTGCTGATTTTGTTAGCAAATTTTCTCATTCTAAACCTCGACATCGACTGATAGCCGTCGATGTAGCGCTTGCTCTTCTAGCAGGTTTGTCCGATGCTTTGAGGTGCCCACCACCCAATACCGATCCGGGCTGTAATCCTGCGGATCCCTCTCCGTATGACCGGGGTCCTAGATCCCAAATTTTTAGCGGAAGAAGAAAGAGCTCAAGATTCAAGTGTCGAGGAACTACAGACCAGTGTAGAAGCGACCCGGCTGCCAGGAGTGCAGATGATTTAGAGAACAGTAGTGCTGAAAACGAACAGTCTGATATGGGTATACACCAACAGGACGAAGGTTTCTCACCAGAGAGCCAGTGGTGGGGTATAACTTGCATGGAAGTCTTGCTGCACAGGTCCTCAGACAAAGTCCCATCAATTCGAGCGAGATCCCTTGCCAATCTGGCCCAAGCCATTGAGCTTCTCTCAGTAGATGTAAGCTCTCGTCGCGATCTTCAGGGGCTTCTTGGATTCAACGGGAATGTTCCTCATGGGAGTAGGATCCCGAACGTGAATCCTGCTGGACCTCTCTTCACTGACACGGGTAATACGCCTATCCTTGGTGGGTATACACCATCTCCAGAACCGAGCTCGGATCAGCCTGGTGCAACTCCCCTCACTCCAGGTGCAGGACATCGTGATTTATGGTCGCTACTTCAGAGGAGGTGCTCTGATGAAAAGGTTGCAGTTAGAAAGTCGGCTCTGGTCTTGATGAAGAAATCAACAACGTTATTAGGAAAGCCTCCAGAGGATGAGATTCTTCACTCCATAGGTATTGCCTGCAGTGACGCAATGATCAGCATCCGGAAATCAGCCCTTCCTGCGTTATCCGAGGTACGGCAGAAAACTGGGAGCTTTATCCATCCGCATATTTCATATCAGAGTTTGGATTTTACGTCCTGAGAAAAGTGCTATCCTGACTGTTGTATGTACCATCGTTTGCAGGTACTAAGAAAGTTTCCAGGTGATCTGAGGGTGGCCAGAGAGTGGCTCAGGTCTGCCTTACCGCTTGCTTTTGACAATGAGACAACACTACAAGACGAGTGCTTAAACTTGTTTGACGAGCTTGTTGTCGACCGAGTTTCCTTGATTTCGACGTTGAAGCTTCCCAGAAGCAGCCTGCAGAACTCCTCTAGAAATGGGATATCTCACTCTTCTCTAGATATTCAACAGAATGATGAGGACGTGGAAAAGCTTTTACCCGTAGGAGCTTTAGGCCTTTTGAAAGAAATGGCAGATGGAGGTTCAGTCTCTTCTTGTGTGAAGCGCATTTGCCTCAGTTTGGGTAAGAAAAAGCGACTCAGGCCTGGTCTAGCGCTTGCTCTGCAAAATCTGATCTCTGCTCACAGTTCTCCAGATGGAGCGTGGTTCTTTCTCTCCGAAGTTTCAGCTTTCGTACCAAAGGCTGTCGGTTGGGAATTTCTGCGTACACACTGGCAACTCTTTGATGGCAGAGGTGGGTCAACTCTACTCGGAATGAAGAGCAATTGAGCGAACATATTGTGTTTTTGGTACAGTATCCTGTAGTCTCAGCATTCAGATTTTCTTTCCGTAAAATCTAAACGATCTGCATCTGAGGATGGGATCAGGTTAGATGTCCTAATTTGACATTATTTCCTTTGGGAGACTGTTGTGGTACTTAGCCTCAAAATATATAGACAACCAGACTCAAACGTGGACTCTGCTGTACAAGTCGTGAACCTTGCTCCAACTTGCGTTGGGTGTTGCACTCTGGTTGAACTCTGGTGCTCATTACGTGTATCTGCAAGTCCCAGCGATCTAAGCTATTTTGGCTCGTATGTAGACAGCGGGTCAAGCAGCCGAGAAACCCAACAAGGATTGGGACCACGAAGAGGGAACTCTTCCAAATGGGCTGAAAACCGCGTACACTTACTTCAGACCATCTCTAATGTGGCCGTAGAGCTCCCTCCCGATGCAGCTGCTGATTTGGCCACGGAGCTGTTAGAGAGATTGCAGGCCTTCGATATGCACCCAGCTGAGGTACACTTAATATAAAAGAACAGGGAACACAAGGAGAATAGGGTACCTTTACAATGCGCCTCTAGTGGCAGTTCCTGATAATGGAAATCATGCTTGAAAAGGTGATAAAAATGGATTTAAACAGGTTTCTAGAAAGCGTTGCCTAGAAGTTGCGTTGTCTAGTGTTTCTTTACTAAAAGTATTAGGTTTCCAAGGGGATTTCATTCGCTAATTTCATTCGCTATAGGTCTGAAACCTAATTTGCTTACTTTCAGTATCCTGAAAGCGCAATTCTTTGGGTTTTCTAAAAGTAGCTTTGGCCGTGGTTTGTTCTCATCCATGGTGCTGCTACAGGTCGGTGCCCATATTAAAGCCCTCGCCATTCTTTGTAAGCGAAAAGTAGTAGCTCCTGATCAAGGAGATCAGCTTGTTGAAGTATGGGTGAAGGAGCTTCTTGAGGAGTCTGGGAACATTCTTCAAGATTGCATTACTCCGTCTTCTCCAGTTACTGCGGAGAATGGACCAGAGGGTGTGTTCCAGACCCCGACGTGTCAGACTTCTCGAATGCAAATAGATAAACAAGCTCAAAATGGAATCGGCAAGGACCCCCGAGAACTACATGCTCGAGTGGAGTCAACCTCAAAGATTGTGACTGTGATATTTACGGTTGGAGCCCTTGCACTGGTATGTCCGCAAGTGAAAGATGATCGCGTGGTTACGTTGCTGCAAACTTTGATAACTACTGCTAAACGACTTATTGGACGCACAAGAGGTTGTGAAGCGCAGAGACTCTTGATAAAGGAAATGGTGACTCCAGAAGTTTACGTACATTTGTGGGTGGCTCTTGGTAAGCTTTGCCTCGCAGATGATGCGCTTGCCAAACGTTGCATCCCTCTCTTTGTCCAGGTGAGCTATGCTCGTCATTAAGATTCCTACTTCCTGAATAGCTCTGTCCCGGGCAGAGTTGTTCAATAGAGTCGACTTCAAGCTTTTCCTTCGAAATTCAGGTGCTGTTATATACTCTTGACATATTTAGGGTGCATTTCTGCTGCATGCTCTGCGTGTATTTGTGCTAGTTAGGTTCTTGAATGTATGCCTACTCATTACTACAGCTGTGTCCGTGACGTTTGTTCAGAGAATTGCCTTTAACCTTCTTCATGGTTGACAATCTGGTTATGCGAAATACTGGTTCGATTATTCTCGTCTGCTAGTGATTGCTTCTTCAGCTGATGCATACTGTTTTCTTTATTTTAGTGCTTGTCATTTCCTAGATAACTCGATCTTCATGCACTTTTAACACTTCTCCTTACTGCTCTACAGTAGTACAATAGAATAGTCATACACTTCGATCCGTAGGCACCGCATATTGCACTTCCATACCTGGGTGTACCATCTCTGGAAATGTGCTTCGCCCTACACATTCTCATTGTTTCGACCTTGGTTAGAAACATCTGCCATTCTCGACTTATGAGTATAAATTCTTAAACCAAGTTAGCGCCACTCTTTGTTACTTACCTTGTACTTCCCTCGGTTCAAGACTATTTGGGATTTACCTAAGTGTGTGGAAGAAGTTACTGTTTCCTTTGGAACTGCTTTTCCCGCGTACCAAGATATATAATCTGACAGACTGTACATATTTCAGGCTTCTTCTAAGAGCCTTTCCTTTCATTCGTTTACCTTGTAAACGTAAATTCTAACAATCGGATGTGGTACACAGGAACTGGGGAGAACAAACTCGGCAGCTGTGCGGAACAATATTGTGATTGTTATGACGGACTTTTGTGTTCGTTACACTGCCCTCGTAGACGGGTACGTAGGCTCTTAGAAGGATACTGCTCGCTTACTACACTCCAACACACCTACTCATTTCATTATAAAGTTAGGGTATATCCTCAACTTGTGCTTTTTTGTTGATGTGCCACGAAGGTGGGGTTTCTGGAACGTTAACACGTCATATTCCATACCTCTTGATTGCTCACCCGTGAATTGAGCTGATTCCACGTTGGTGTGCCACGGTTTAGCATGTATATATCAAAGTTACGATATCAAAGTTACGATACAAAGTAAACTCAACGTCAGTGCATCACTTTGGATGAAGGCTGCTTGCGTTAATAGAATGCTATCCATGTTTGATAAGACACATTAAGAGACCGATTGAAGTTGCAACTAGTCCAAGGTAGAAAGCTGAAACACGAGCTGAAAGACCACCGTTTTCTAACCAGGAGACTTTGTTGAAACCTTCTGAACAGATATATCCATGAACTAACGAAATCATTAAAAGATTCATGTGAACTTGTCCGTAGACAAACTTTCGTTCTTCTCTCAAGACTGCTCCAGGTACATATTACCTTCCTTCAACTCATCTCTTAAATTTCCTCTCCTCTACATGCATCTACGGCTTGCTGTTACAGTTGAATGACTACTGCAGGTCACCAGAGGAGGGGCTAATATTGGCTTGTTGACATTTATTACAGAGAGATTACGTCAAATGGAGGGGAATGCTGTTCCATCGTTTCCTTCTCATGTTGGTAGATGACTCTGCAAAAATCTGTCAACTGGCGAAGTTCGTCTTCAACAGCATACTTACCCGTGAGTCTCAGATTACATATTGCTTCTTGAAGTGAATTATTCTTCCCTACCCCAGGCTTTCTCGGTACCATAGTTCGCTCTTGGATCAGATGAAATATGTTTGTGTGGGATGATAAAATTATTGTCTTGTTCGGGAACTGAGTTGGTACGCATGTGGGTTTCGCAGTAAAGGCTCCGTTACTGGCTTACAACAGTTTTGTGGAAGCAATATTCGTTTTAAACGATTGTGTTTCACAAGCAAGTTCAAGTCTCATGCTGAAAGTTCCTGAAAGTGAGCGATCACTCTTTTCTCTCAGGTTTATACTGTAATCCTTATGCAAATCGACGCAGATACTTTCACTGTATGTTTTTCTCCAGTAGATCTTTCCATCACCTACATCTTCTACGAAAGAAAGGGTGCTGTGCATTACTAACTACATAAAACCTACGTTGTCATGTCAGCTTAACAAAATCGCCTCTGGTGACTGATGCAATTACTTGTACATAGCAGTAACACTGGACAAGCATGGTTTACACACTTCTGTTTTCAATAAAAGAACCCAACCGCCTTTTCATAAAAGTAATTAGCTCGCCCCCACATCGAATCTAACATTTATGCTTGCTAAATAGAGTACCGTTAACAGCGAATTAGATAGGGATCAACAATGCTTCTTTTCTTTTTCTCTTGAAACAAGTAAATACCCGGTGTCAGGAAAATTATGCAGCGCACCAGGATTTGGATATTTAGACGAGGATGCCCTACACCGAACGCATCACAAAGAGACTTGAAACTCCTTTTACACCACACCTGAACTAGTCGTTCTGATATGTGGGGAGCTATTATGAAAGCCGCTTATGAATTACACTGTGAGGCGCACTTCAGCTATACTGATAGTACGTTATCTAGTCCCCTCACCGTGTCGATATATTGGATACACATTTTTCATTTCTAGTCTGGGCTGCTTCTGTAGTCTCCGTTCACTGCTGAAGCTTCTTCAAGATGTCCAGGCGCCCTTTACCTTAGTCCCTACATTTCCAAACTGACTCCTTACAGGTCAATTATAATGTCAGAGTGGGACTAAACAGGACCTCACAATTTAGGCTTAAAGTTACTGTACCTTTGCACTCTTCTCGTGCGCCCCTGAATGTTAGTTTTAGTGCAGTCGCTATCTAACCATGCCAGGAATTCATTCCAGCTCATCAAATATAATTACTCGGTTTCGTAGTCGAAACAGGTTTTCTCCCACCTTCTACCATTCTTTGATGCTTATCCACATTAATGTCTTGGATATGTTTCCATTCTGCTACTTGTTCCATTCCTGTCTTTGTTCTGCTTCCATTCTGCTATGTTTCTTTGCTACGTGGGAATCCTACATGTACATGTGCCATACGTAGTCCTCCCAAGCTCACTTATTTACCACTACACAAGGGCGGGAGGTCACCCAGAGAATAGAAACTCCTAGACTGATGGGGCCCTGCCGAGTTGGAAATGTCTTCAATTCGATTGATCGCCTTTCCTTCTCATTTTTAGCCTGACCCTCTGTGCTAGGTGCTGCTGAAATCAGAGACAAGGTTGGGTGCAAGGGAAGTTTGGGTTGCCTGCATGCTCGGCGTGTAATATGTGGTAGGTAGGTATTACAGGGTGCATACCTACTCATTACGTACAGCTGCGTCAGCGACTTTTGTGAAGAAAATTGTTCGAATGTTTTCTAGGACGCTTGTTGATTGCCCTGTTTACTGATTGGTTTATGCACAGATGGGCACTCTGTCCTTTCTTCAGTTCTTTAAGTTGCTATATAATTCGCGCATGAATTCAGCTTGTTTCATTATCGTAGATGCTAGCACTTTTTGCACTCTTAGACCTCGGGTTCTGCATTAGATAGATCATACGCATAAATCTGCCTCCACTGCATGTTGTACATGTCATCCATACTGCAGTTCCATACCAGGGGGAACCATATCTATGTGCTATGCGCTACACATTCCCGTGGGTCTGTCCCCTGGTTACAGAGATTTGCGAACTTGATGCCTGAGGTTAGCGCAAATTCACTCCCCTCTATGCTACTTACTACGTACTTCTCCGGTACTTCTCCTTGCTAAAATCTGCCATTGTCGACGTATGAATATATGACTTCTCTGGGTTCCGTTAGTGCGGGTTACCTTAAGTGAATGAGGAGAATTCTTGTGTCGAACTGTTATACTCATGGACCAAGATATATAATACCTACATATGAGTTTGCCTGTGCCGTTTTACTTAAAAGTCACTTCCTTTTCAGTGCAGATTCATACAATGTCTGCTTTCGTTAAGCCCTCAGGATTCTGAATTTGCAGCAAGTTACGTCAGGAGGATTATCTACATTCCTTTCCTTCCATGCTATCCTTTTAGGGAAGATTCTGCGTTTACTGTTTTCTCTATGTATGGTTGGTACCAGCCCTCGGAATTCTGATATGTAACGAGGATATCTACAGGCAGCTTACAGGGTAGTATTGGCTTGCGGTCCGGCCAGGGTCTTTTTCAAAGTATGTTCGCTTATGCTACGCTCAGATTAGTCTGCATTCCGTAGCAGGGGTCCTGATCCTGGCATGTGCTTTCCCCACACATTCCGGACTTCCGGAGCAAACCTTTCCGCTAAGAAGTAGACAAATTTAGCTTTCCTTACTGGCGATGTACTCTAAGTCTCTGGGTTTCAGATTCAGACGGTTACCTTAGTGTATGTCGGTAGTTTTATCCCGCCTACGTATGAGATGAAATTTGTCGAAGGGGCATGAGATCGAAAGGAATGTATGACCGTTTGGATATGCAGAGGGAGTACAGAAGACGTGGTGGAAAAGCGGACGCAGATATACAAATTGCTCCTCCATCAAATGAATCCCGAGCATCTTCTGGCTGTTTCAGCGAAACTCTGCGCTGAAGTTCTAGCTGCAGCGGCAGATGGCCTGCTTGACCTCAACGATGGCCCTAGTCAGTGCGTACTTCAGGTAAAGCATAAACTACATGACGTAGTGAGTGCTTCCATTAGTCTGACTAGTTAAGGGAGTCTAGTTAGTCTAGTGATCCGTCTTACATCTTACTGGAAGTAAGACGCGGAAATTGAATTCAGGTTCTGTTTTCTCGTCATCATACTGAGTTGATATTGGATATTGGCTATTACGACGGAAAGTAATAGAGAGAAGCCTGTTACTGACAAATAAAATTTCTTGGGGGCTTGACAGGACGCTTTGCTGATTTTGGCATCAAAAGAGCTCAGAGTCATAAATCCTCGAGCATCAGCTGGAACAGCTGAGCTGGAGGAAGAGGATGGGTCCACCGCAGCCGCGGTGGCAGCTGTAAAAGGACGTGTGGTCACACAGCTGATGAAGAAGAATCTTGTACAAAATGCAGTTCCTATCTTCATTGAGCTAAAGAGGTACGAATCGACTAATAGTCAAGAGTCAGTTGGTCGTTGTACTCACTTTATACGTCGTACGTTTTTTCGTCCACACTTGTCTTGTACACGTTAGGCTTTACATTGTGGGTTTCAGAGCTACTCTGAATTACGACAACGTTTGTACCAACATAGTTCTTAGTCATATGTAACGACCTGTTTGAATGGTCCTTTCCCTTAATTCCCAAGTTCAGTCAATGCGTTGCATTACGTGTTAAAAGCGGAAATATCTGTCGTAGGCTATTGGAGAGTAAGAACAGCCCACTGCTGGGCCTGCTGATGGACAGCATGCGGCAAATGCTGAAGGATTACAAGAACGAGATTGAGGAGATCCTGGTTGCGGATAAACAGCTCCAGAAGGAAATTCTCTACGACATGCAAAAGCATGAAGCTGCCAAAGCTAGAGCGAAGGTGGTAGCAGCATTTCCTGTTTACAATGGGGGTATGCAGGGCGCTACACCTGGTGTAATGAGGACTCCTGTTCCTACAAACATCCGGTCCGCGACATCCGAGCAGATGGGCAAAGGCGCGCAGGACAGTGGCTACAGAGGTGAAAAGGAGAATCCCGGCGGGAATGTGCGCGCGGGTTCTGTTTTACTACGCTCTCGGAACACCAATTCAAACCATGGTCATATTCCCCCGAGAAGTCCTGTGGTTTCTTCTATGAGAAAGTCAGCTACTTGCAATCTGCTCTCCCCGCGTACAGATAATCGTGCAGGTTCAAACACCCGGGTTACTTGGCAGGACCGTACTCCAACCATGGCCCGAACGCATTCCGCCATGCCCAGCAGCGTTTCCCGGCTGCACACCAGTGGCTCCAATCAAGCTCGCACCCCACATTCTCATACAATTCAGTTTCCCCCTTCGGATCCCCTCAGTCCATTGCGTGCTTCACAGGAGGAGACATGTTTAGCGGGTGCTGTCGCGGATGTGGCAGCTGCTGCGACAGTTGCTACTGTTCTGCAACAAGTCGCTCAGAAGAATGTTACTCCCTTGCGTGCCATGTCCTTGCCCCGGTTGCGTCCTTCGGTTGCTACAGGTCCGCCGAAAGCAGCACCCCTAATTTCCCAATTGGCAGCGGTCTCGCTAGATCAGCAAACCCCTCCGCAGCTCCACCAGCGTCTAGATGGAGAGGAAAGTGGACTGGAGACTGTTCGCAGACGACAGTCTTTTAGCTCAATCGATGACCCATGTGGGTTGCCGTGAGTGACTGTGGTCTACATCACCCTCAGGATAGAAAACTCTTCCCTTTATCCCTAATCTTCCTGGACGGTCAAGCGAACGTGCACTTGTGACCCCCGTCTGACCATGTGATACATATCTGAAAGCTTTTCGCTGCCTGAAGCAAGTGGGAGATGCAATTGCGATCATATGTGGTAGCCTGGTGGGGCATCCGTGCCCTTCCCAGCAAGTCACTGGTGTTGAGTCTGCTGTGTAATTGTATTAACTCAGTTACCTTCTCAGCTTGCGCTTGTACTGTTTCGTTTCTTCTCCAGGCTCAAGCCAGTGACCTCTCCTACTATATCTGGGATGAACCAAGCATACGGAAATCCCCGGCACATCCCGCCTATTTTTTCTCGCCCCAGATCCAGAACCAGTCAAGTCAATCCAATAAAGTTTCTGAGAAAGCGGTGAGCCCACTTCTCCAAGTTTGGCTGGGTTCAAACGCTGAGTGCGTCTCCGGTTCCTTCCCTATGCGGCGGGAAGCTCCGTGCTGTTGCTTCTCCTTGTCTGCATATCTTCTCCGACCAGTAGTGGACTGCGGGTTTGGAACGTCTACTGAGAAGTCGAAATCCACAACTGTCATTATTGCTAGACCGAATTCTCAAGTAGGATCCGACACGAAGAAGCTTGGATTGTACTTCAGCTTCCACCACAATTTCTGGAAGTATTTGTAAATGGAACTGCCGCAAAGTGTAATAAACTGATGCTAGATTTGACCCCCCTATACGGGCTTTTGGGAGTGTAATGTTGCGGTCTAATCCTAACTCGGATATTTCGAACCCCCTTTACGCACATGCTTTCTTCTTCCAGCAATTCGAAGCTCGTCTTGTCCCAAAACCCAAGTAAGATAACCGAAAGATTGCTTACTTGTTCCCTGAATTAGGTGATCTTACCTCACATCAAAGTATGTGTAGAAATGACTTGCTTGCCTCTTGCAAGGTTAAGAGGTGTAGCTTGAGGAATGGAGATTTTGAGTGAAGATTCGCAAGGATTGGCCGTATCTTCATATTGTAAGATTTGAAGTTGGAAGATAGAGAATGAATGGAGTCAACAAGATCTTTGAAACGAAGTTGACCAAATTGAATCTGTACTTGGAGGGCTGACGCCTCAACCCCTCGTTTGAAGTTGCCACAACTGATTCTGAAGACGAATCCAGGGGTTCTCGACGCACCCTTTTTTGGTAGATTCATGTGAGCGAGTGGAATATGACGAGCGACCGGGGTCATCTTCAGGGTTTCCTCTCCTTTATGGTACGTTTCCTTACGCCTCCGTCTCGTTTTGGTGGCACTCAAGCATCGTCTTCATTTCCCTCCAGGTTCGAGCAGCAGGCAGGAGCAGGCAGCAGAATGGTGAAAAGATGTCCCACATCCGAGTACCTGCAACCACCTGTCTGACCTCTAGCGTAAAGGTGCAAATTATCAGACCCGCCGTAGAAGAACTTGACAAGCACGACTTCACAAGTGAGCTAGAAAGGCAAACAGTCCGAAAATCATCGGGCACAAAAGATTGTCTAAGGGGTATGTAGCTTTTTACGCTGGGTCGCGAATCCTGATGTTCCCGAGGCATCCAACCTGTTTTATGGAGCCGACGATGATGATTACAGAAACTCAGCAGTGCGCGACTTAGATATGAATGACAGACAGCAAGCTCATCAAAGTTGGTCTGTCCTGCTCCTGCCCTCGTAAATGTTTTCTCTTATGATGTAACCCACGAATTCCGCAGAGCTACTTATGTCACCGTCATCAAAGGCCGAGAGTTCTTTATTACACTCACTGACTGGCAGTGATTTCTAGACCTTCTAAAACGCTTTGAAGAGCAACAGAACCATGTTACAACAAGTGAACAAGATCATCCGGTAGCACTAAACATGTCCTAAAATTATGGATTCAGGGACTCCCGAGTCCCGTCAAACATTACTTGATCAGGCTGCACTAAAAGCAACACCACCACCAGTGTTCGCGAAGGATTTCTAATAAAACCGGGGTTTGCCGGCACGGACTAGCATCAACCGGTAGTTTCCTAAAAGTATTCCATCCGTTTGCTATTCATTGTGTCGCGTGTTTCTCGTTTCCTTAAAGTATCGGAAATTGTTTCACTTCTAGAGTAGTTGAGAATACTATTTTCACTTTTTACTAGGTGAGTCGAAAATTTTTTCGGGAAATCACATTCTCAACCGGAACTCAGTACTCTATCTTCCTCAACTCCCCGAACATTGACCACCACAATCAAGACTTGCTGCGAGTTCCGAGTCATGCTCTTCCCACGACCGGTGCACTGTATCTGGCCGTAGATGGCAACGCATGCAACGAACAGGGGCGTGGAAATAGCAGTTCCCAGTTCGAGTTATCTTTCTTGCTAAAAGTCCTCGTGATGAAACTGAAACTATGTACGAAATGAAACAGAGAAATGTCACAAAAGGGCAGAGCATAGCAGGGAGGAGGGTAGGGCCGGGTCAGCCTGAGGTGCAGTGTGCCGGACTGAGTGCTCACAGCTCATTGCACACGGGGCAGAACAAACCTTGGCATTAAAACTAGCATGATCACATCATAGACCCAAGGACTCAAGCAGCAGACCCTCTGCGTGCTCAGAATGTTCACCTCCCTCTCCCCCGAGTCCCAACCAAACGAACCAGGAGCACATTCATGACGGGGCGCCATACACCAACCACTGAGCTAAACGATAGTACTTACCGAAACTTTGCCATCGTAGAAACGTCATACGAATGATGAGTGTAGCAATCAGACAAAGTAGGAATCTTTTTCTACTGTAGTCATTTTCCGGTTATTTGCTTGAACAGGCCCATTACCATAGAGTTTTCTTAGATCAGGATCTCGACCTGCTGAGTTTTTTTTATCGATCCCCTACAGTCCTAGCAAGTTCCAATCCGATGTGGCGACTGATGTGTATAGTACCGTAAGTCCATTCATAAAGAATCGATGAGGCTGTCAACAACGTCAACTATCAAATTGGACTCATGAATCTGGGGTGCATTGAGGATATCAAGGTCTAGTCGAGTTTTGCATCCGGGTCACGATTTTGTTGTAATTATAGTTTGAGCTTTTGTGATAACACGTTTCACTTGATTTGAGGTTTCGTCAATCATTTTTGTGGTAGGTTTTACGATTGTGACTCACTTGTTTCGATTTGAAAGACAATCTTCATCAAGTTTGGAGTGCCATATCTTCACGGTGGTTCTCAACTTCAGTTTTGGTTCTATATCTAGATCTCGTGGCTCACGAAATGGCTTTCTATCGTGTCACAGAGAGAAAATCATATCAGCTATTCGCGTCCTGAATTTATTAGTTATAGATCTTTACCGAATTCAACAGCAAAATTTATCACATTTAGTGCATCATCCACAACTAACCAAACCGTATGAACAGATCACCACGTCTAAAACTAAACCTCAAACCCACTTGTACAAACCGATATGAGATACGGTATCGACATATAGATCATTAGATGTGCGGATCAAATTGAGATCGGACAGCAGATTAGAAGTGGAGTTGAGATGCAAGAGTTACGTGATGAGTTTTCCATATGGAAAGTTATTTGTGATTCCTTGCTGCTGACACATGTTCATGTTAGCATCAAGAAAAATATGATACGTGAAGGATGGAGAAAGTGCGAAATTTTGTCAGCTTGGGATACTCAAATGCAACTACGAACAGTTCAAAAGAATGACCATGGAGATTTGTTCAACACTGCAAGTTCAGAAACTGAATTAGAAAGCTAACTGAACTTGATCCGGTTGCTAACCATCATCTGGATGGAAGAGATTCAGAAGAAATTATGCAGGATATAGTTTGAGTATAGCCTATCAATCTGAATGAAACCGTTTTTAGTAGTCTACTCATAGAACATCGTTTACACGATTTTCAAACTCTTTTGGTAATAGATCCACCATCCGTTAATTTTACAGATTATTCACAAGATCTTGATGTGCTAACACCGTATTTGTAATATTATTTTTTTAACTTATTTTTTTTAATGAAGACTATAATTTTCTACTTATATTTAAATCTAAAATTTATAATATATAATATCGAGTATTATATATGTGAAACTAATATTCCAGATTATGAATAAAGATTCGCATGAGGTCCAGACTTTGTTCTTACTATTCGTTGAAAGCTAAAATCCCATAGAAAATTTTGCTAAAAGTAGCAAAGTGAAATGCACCACCGCGAATATACTTGAGACTATGGTATTACTCTGACGTGACAACCGTGGAGTTTGCTTGATATTTCTTATCCACTTGGACTTCTAGGCATTTAGTGATGCGTTAGAGTCTTTTGCATTTCACGATGTACTTCTGAAGTTTCGCTCTCAGTTTTTTGGGACATGTCAATCTTCACATCGGATTTGGACTTGCTGGGACTGTCAAAGGCCCGATAAAGAAAACTTAGCCGCTCGAAAGCCTGATCTAGAGAAACTCTATCGTAAGTAGCTTGTTCAAGCAAAGAATCGAGTCATTCTCTGAAATGTCCGTCCAACTAATTGTCATGATCATCCGTCCAGGTCCCTTCCAGTCAGAGTGACTGAAAAGGGCGGTGCATACGTCCATCTCTACTCTACTCCTGTTGTCTCGGCAGCTCCGTGGAGCCGTACTCAACCCTTGCTTGTAGGGCTTGAAACATCTGAACCTATCGTCCAACTCTAAAGGCAAATTTGTCCCATCCTTACATAATTTCTTTGGGGGTAGAAAGACCTTTTCATCCCACCGAAAGCTGCAACTCGAGCAGCGGAAGTTTGCACAATAAATGCGACTCTCTTGATCTGTAGACCCTCGTTAAACGAAAGCCTTCATATTTTGCATCAATGTAAACTAAAACTGCGGAGAAGATCCTGCCGCCGTTTATACAAGACGTATGCAAGCTTAGGAAGTTGACAAGACTAGATGACGAGGATCACATGAGGGAAGAGAAATATTCAAAAATAAGTAAACCTTGGTCAAGTGGACGATACAGAGGGATTAGTGCGTGTCAACGCTAAGAGGGAAGATTCCTTAACGTCCACAAGCGAAACAGAGGTAGTTTTTCCAAGGGCAACTTTCATACAGATAGTGAATCGCCTGTCATTATATTTATAATTAATACGATAATCCAAATTTTTAATAGAAAATTATTTATAAATTGAAATAAATTATTTAAAGTCCTGCATTACTCTCTTGCAATAAGTTCCAGCCGAGTTCCAAACACAAGTGGTTAGAGACGTCCGCGGGCGTCCCCTGCGGACATCTCCGGAGACACTCGCAGGAAACGTCCGCGGCCAAGAATACACAGTCGTAACACTCCCCGCGGAAGTCGAAGATTATAGAAAGGTTCCAGCTTTGACACGCCCTATTGTTTCAACATCATCAAGTATTGTTGACCGTTGTTGTATATGTTGAGGAGGTAAAATATACCATTCTTAGGTGGTGGTAACTGTTGAGGATGGATGATACTATACTATGAGAAGATCAAAAGTCGATCAAACCAAGGAGAGAGAACGAGAGGGAAAAATGTTTGATTCCACGAGGGGAGAGAAGCTTATGATCATCTCTTAAGAGCAAGCCCATTTTTGAGCTGTTGTATGGAAGAGGCAAATTAGTAACATATTACACCATACTACAGGGGCGGACATACAACCAGAGCAAAACAGCATGTCGGAGGAGGGGCCGAGTTCGGTACTGTTCTATGTCTACTATACACGTGAAGCGCCAGTTCGATGGATTGACAGCTTCGTGACATCGCTAAGCTGACAAACTCAGTGAAAAGAGTCAATATCAAGGGCGGAGAAGTTCACGAGAACTGGTCAAACAGATGACGATCCTCGATGTAAAATCCCTTGAGCACCTTGCGGGAATATACGATGATATTTATATGGGAGCCATTTCTGTTTCACCGTCAACTCCAACCTTCAACTTGAGGCCAGAGTCATGGGAAGTCCAGTGCAGTCCAGTCATTTTGAAAACACCCCACTCGCCCTTGTCATGTTGAAACAGGTGGACCAATTCAAACATACGTATGCAGCATGATTGTTTCTACCTGATTTTGTTCTTCCAATTTATCTGGGCCAAATTTCCATTGCCCACTGATTCTCCGTGCAGGCAGGCCGATATCCATCACCATGTCCCACTAGGCTGGAGGTTGGGGGAAATGTACATGAGCCAACAGTGCGTTCTGGTAACGGTCGCATGGCCGACACAAACCATGAATTGTTAGAATCCACACATTTGCCATGAGGAACAGGGCATTTCAGCATTGTTCTCAAGAAGTTCGTCACATGTAGAGGCCTGAAGTTGCATACACAGGATCGTCTCCAACAAACTTAAAACAGCGACGGGAAAGCAAAAGGGGAAGTAAGGCGAGAAAACACTCCAGATAAGAGACTATGACAAATTTCATATATAAACCGCATGTAAAAGTATTGGTCATATATGCATAAGCGTAAGAAGATTCAGCTGGGGCCCCCCAGAAGAAAGGAATCTGAAACGAGAAGACAAGAAGGAGGGAAAGTAACGTGCTTTAAGAGAAATAGACATGCGTAGAGTGTTGGCAACTTGCCTATGATTATCAGTCCCATAGACAATCAACCTTTCCGAAATACAGAAAAAGCATACCCTACCTATCCTATACGCTTTTGGCCGCCTTCGCAACACCTTTTCCTCCGAACACCGAACAATCTGCCGCTGAAATTTGACAAAAGAAAACACTTAAAAACGAAAGAGTGCAGCAGCAAGCTCCGGCCAATTTCCACGGACCAGATGAGATGAGATGAGATGAGATGTAACTTGAGGATGATGAAAAAGCTGCTTGATGCTGTTTGTCTTTGTAAGGTTGCGGGAGGGAATGAAATCTTTGCCCTAATCAACCAACTCTCCAGACGTCTTCTCCCCAACCTTGTCCTGTTGTGTTGTCGTCGGTGTTATTGTTGTTTGGCTGTGAAGTAACTTCAACTGCTTCCAATGCATTTCATGATTAGTTAGATGAACAGCAACGACTAGGTGTGAAACTGGAAATATCGGTGAAATGAAGGAGTGCGCGAGTGTACTTTATCACCTGCAGAGATTGTGGTGGTGGTAATACCTGCTTCACAGTCAAACGACAGCAAGTCAGTAGTTCGATGAGCCTGGGCAAAAAGGGCAATTGTCGAGTTAAAGAAAGTAAAGAAGAGAGGAGGAGGTGTGGATAGTTTATTGAGCCTGAGCCCACACACTAACTTTCAAATTGTGCAGAAATGAAGTAAAGTTTGACTGGCGCAGTGCACTGATTGAACCGTGTCCAAAAGTCCACATTGACTTATTGACGTCCTCGCCTACGCAGCAGAACTAGTAAGTACATCATGGAGCATCGTCTGTCTGAGGTAAGAATCAGCGCCCCTCGGAGTTCTCTACAAGATGCTTCTGCATCAGCACACAAGCTCACAGTGTCGTCGTCGTTCTTGTTGTTGTTTGCAGCCCAGCAGCCAGCGGCCAGCGAGCCATGTTCATATATTTATCAGAAGTGGAATTGCATCGTGTAAATTTCCCTCTAAACAAATATTCAGTATACCGTAGACAATCATTTATCGTGGGGAAGAGAGATAAGCAGCCAGAGCAAAAGAAAGGGCGAATGATTGAAGCATTTTAGATTGACTACGTAGGAATAAAGGTCCAAACGTGGAGCACAACTCTTGACATTGTCCTCGAATCTATCTTTTTCAGAGTTGGGTGATGAATGATAAGGTCGTGGGCACCACGCCGGGGTACGCATTACGACAACGTATAGGTGCCAGTTTCTTCTACGAGCCCATATCTTGATTTGCTCTCCTAGGCTGCCTCTACATGGTTGTATCATTTGATATATTCATGTGTGTCGGAGTAGTGGGACATATAGATAGAGGAGGGATTGAATTAATTTAGGCTCCAGCATTTCCTTGATCTTGAAGTCTAAGTCAATCAAATCAAAGAGTGATGTGAAGACCAAACTAAACCCCCCGCTTAAAGGAAAAAGGAATGCAACCGAGTTCGAACTCATAAGGAAGGAAAGGCACAGAGAGGAGAATTAAGTTAAATATATTTATATACATATATATCTAATTTTTCTGAAAAACTCCTTGATTTTGACGACATATATCATATTAATTTCAAACCATTGGTGCAATTTGTAACAGAGGTAAGTTTGATGGACTTTTATTATGCTTAGATCATCAGTTATTAGTATATAATAAATAAAAGGAAATATTGATCTATTGTAATAAATGAAATCATAATCAGTGAAATTAGTTGTAACTAGTTTCATTGATTATCTCATTATCACTTGCTTGTAATTGTCTCAGATGGAATGATTATAGAAATATTCAAATGTTATTTGTAATTATACGTATGCAATGGTACAAAATATGCTTATTTGATCAAGATAAAAGGGTGTTATACATATACATATGTATGTGTGTATTATACACATACACATTTTATTTACAGTTGAATCAATATATATATATATATATATGTTTTATTTATAAGTATTTCTATTGGGAATAGATGGTTCAAGATAAGACAATAAACACTTTTAACTGAAAAAGAAACTAGGATTCGAAACAACACAACGTTTGGAGCAAAAATCTTTGATTCAAGAGATGTTGATATGTTTTCCATAACACTTCCAAGATTGATCCTGTAGTCACATTAGTGGTGATTCTCGTCTTAACTTTCCCGAAACTAGTTTTAACTATACTGAGTTACCTTCCGTTGAGATTTAAGAAAGAAATACCATTAACTCTACTCTTGCTACTTGCCTTGCCTTATATGGTAGTAAAAGTCTGAGGGTTATTATTTTAAGAAAGAAATACCATACACTCTACTCTTATTACTTGCCTTGCCTTATATGGTAGTAAAAGTATATGGGCTTTGTAGTGCTAAATCAATAGTGCAGAGTGGTGTGGTAATTAAATAATTCTCTTTGACTCTGGAAGCCAGATCAGTTATCATTATTTCACACTGAGGGTAACTTAACTTATTCCAGATGTAGGTAACACTTAATATTTAGAGAGAGATTTGAGCTTAGTATAGAATTTTCATATAACACTTATGTTTTTTTGATATCATTAAAAGAGCACCCAGAAATTGATCGAGCATGTATATTGAACCAAATTTGTGTGCTTTAACGAATAAGAACTTCTTAAAGATACGTAAGAATTTATGCTTCAATTATCACAAGGGCAGTATGACAGATATGTTACGAGGTTAGATGTTTCTTATCATTTGACTATTACTCTCAGAATTCAGGAAGTATCATCGAACTCAATTTTCTCGTCAAAATATTCATTTCATGCAGTTAGTCGCATGTCGCACCTGATATCAACTAATCAGACTCGTTCAAACTTTTTAGATTTTGTGTTGCTCTATTCTAATTATGGTTGAAGAGCCGTTATTAGTGACTTCTTGCTTCAAAAACCCAACAATATACACTAACTTCTACTAACGCCAGTTTCACTGAAGAGTGTTTATTTCAGAAGGGAAATTCAAAAGGAAACATTTGATGCTTTAACACTGTAAAACCTACAAGATTTAACATATGATAGCAAGCTATCCGGATCCGAGTACCGATCCTGCATAGTATGTCCTTCAATACGGAATTAAAACGGGTGGAAGTGAACAGGCACCTTGAAGCTCCATTCCAACCAGGTAAAATTCTAATTTCCTCAAAGATGAATAGTAGAATCCATTTCTAATATGTCCACGGATTTTATATACTTTTCTTATTCTTATTCATGATGGTTTTTCTTAATGACTTGGTATGATGTGTTCGTCTGAAGAATCCCTCAAGCTTCCCTTACCTTCCACCTGATCAATTTGACCACCCACCGGTTCCAGAAAGCGTGTTGGAGCTTTTATCTCCCATCTGGTTGTTGGTTTCCTAGCCACATTATTTGGCTGCCGAATGATTTTCTTCTAGATAATTTGAATTCCAGTTATTTAGGGTAATATAATATTTATCCTGAAGAATTCTCATGAGAAGAAAATCATGCATATGAAATTATGACTTGACATCATTCTTCTAGACTGAGAGACCAGAATAATTAAGTCAAGTATTATAAAAGAAATACATTCTGTATATCCGCTTTTCTCTATCACTGCAAATGATTGTCCTCCTATGTAATTTAGCATGACGATATGGTCAATGACTGACTTGGCGTTAGCCATACTGGGCCATACAAATCGCACGAATGAACATGCGGTCTGATTAGAGGTGTGCGCCCACCCTGAGCATATAAACCGTTGATTTAAACTACAAACAACTACAAGTTGTTGTTTTGGTTTGCACTTACTGTGTATAGTTAACACATTGCTTTTCTTTTTTGTTGATTTAAACTACAAACATCTACAAGTTGTTGTTTGGTTTGCACTTACCTTGTATAATATTGTTGTTTTGGTTTGCACTTACTTTGTATAACATTGTGTACAGTTTACACATTGTTTTCTTTTTCCAAACAAAAAATGAATTAAGCCCACGACGTCACTACTTTTTGCTTCCTTTTGCCGTGAGACTTTTTGCCGCCGAATTCAGCTGCCCTTGCACGGTCTGAGCCCTCCCGGCAGAAGGACTTGACCCCACGCCGCCACGGCTATGGGCGGATGGCGCTGCAATAGCAATAGTTAACACATTGCTATGGCCGGGGCAACGGAGCAAGTTTGACCAGAGACATGCATGTCAAACTCAAGTGTATGGAGAATCAAACTGGAGAAAAAGGGAAGAAGCAAAGTGGCCTCCAGTATCCATTTCTTTCTCAGTTTCTCAGCTCAATCTTATGCTGTTGATTGAGCTGAGAAACTGATCATGATGAACTGATTGATGATGAATATCATCATTTTCTCAACAGAGAGTGTTAGTACATTTCACTCCGTGAAATCATTAAAAATGACTTTGCATCAGCTACAAGCCTTACAACAAATTGCTGTTGTAGACTTTGGTACGCAGACATCACTGTCATACATGTGGAAGGGGAGAAAAAGTAATGCAGTTTCTATATGTGGAAACAAAACAAGGTTTACCAATAAAGAAATGAAAGACAATCACTAATCTGATGGAATTCAATATTATTACTCAGAATCAAGGAAAGTGCTCTAGAAAAATCAAATAATAATTTATGAGCTTGAAGCATATTTTAAGATCATCAAAGGGAACGTCATGGGCACTGGAAAAGGCATGTCTGAGACCAGTGCACTGATTAGCAAAGAACATTTGGGATCTTGAGCTTTTATGATGATTCGACTTTTAGTTATCATACTATACTGTCTCAAAAGAAAATGGGATCCATGTTCATTTCAGTCACACGAATAAATTAGACAGAGGAAAAGAACAGAATGGGTGTACTTACTGTTGCTGTGACCATCTGATGATGCAACGGCTGGTGAACTCACTAACTTACGTAGTACGGTAGAGATTCTTGATGAGTGTTGGGTCTAAGTAACATGATATATGCCGCTCATTCAATGATAATAATAATGAAACTGATAGCATCCTTTTTCTAGTAAAGGAGTCAGATGATAACGTGTGGAAATCAGAGTACGGGAAGGAAAGGATGTCCTTTCGAGGATAAACATCAGGTCTAAACAGAGAAATCATCCGAGGTCAGCAGTTCATATATGATCTGAGAGAAGTTGTTTTGCTAGCAACTTGCCAGCAGACTGTTTCACGGAAAAGGTACAACTGTGAAGGTCAAATTGTCAACGTCTATGTGAGCTTTCCGCGGACCAAATGGACTTTGGCTTATGTTCGTAGCATATTAGGCGCAGTGATTCTAGTAGTGCAACCTCAAGACAAGAGCTTACAGCTTGGTGGTCACGAACTCTTTCACCGTTTCTCACGAACTGCCGTGCAGTGAATGAGATTCCGAGGAGATACTCGCACGGATAGGTTAAATTCAAATCCAGCGTTTATTCGGCAAAAGATCTAACGAGGAGAATGGCAGAGATTGAACCACCGCATCTCCTCGCAATCTCATGAGATGGTCATATCTGACACGATGAAGACAAGGCGGACATGGTCGCATTTTCTTGGTGCTCTTGGACTATCTGCCCTGCTGGCTGTCACGGCGTCACATCACATTTGATTTGTTCCCTGAAGCTATCTGCCGGACGCATGTTGGAATTTTGAGGCACCGGGAATGACGGAAATCCACCCATCGCTTGGTTGCTGCGGATACATCTGACATCACAATATGGTCGCACGGCCGTTCTTTCCCGAAGTCTTGTCCGTCGTGCTGACCCACTCAGCGGACAGTCACACTTAGATGTGATGCGGCACTAAAACGCAAGTCCAACATCCTACTGGAGACAATGGCGGCACCGCTTCATCGCTTCATCTCGGTGCCTCGAGATGACATCCCTCGTCCTCCGAGTGTCCGGCCGTCCACCAGTCCGTCAAAATTCCCGGGTTCTGTGACGTGGCGGAAGCGAAGCGGGATGCTAAGTCACGAATTTCTTACACTGGTAGTCACCACAGAATCACACCCGGTAGGTCAGTCACGCCCCTAGTAACCCCTGCGACGAATGTCACTGCATCGCGGTTTACATGCTCATGCGATGCTCAACTTGCCTGTCTGCTCAACTTACGGAGTTCACTCGTCATGACTCAGGAGGTACTGATGGCGCACGCGAAAGGGGCCTCCGTCGCCACTATTCCGTACAAAAGACGTATTGGAATTTCAGGCGCGGCGAGAGGGTCTCCAGTTCGAACTTCGGGGGGCGGGATGATACTGCACAGGCAGTACACACGCACGGGGTGCGTCCTTGATTCCGCTCACTCCTAATCAGTGAAGGGGTTCCCCGAGAAATTTATTGGGGTGTTTGGTGGTATATAAATTGTCAACGTCGATTATATGAGCTGAAGGTGCTCAGGTTGACAGAGCCGGTGTTTGCCGACGCCGCTACGTTCTGATTGAGATTTATTCGACCGGTTACCGTCTCCTGACATGCCCGGTCCTTACCCAAGATCAGAACTAACTGCACCCGACCACGTCGCACGGATAAGTTCGCCACGATGACATACAACAGACGTGATTACAGCCTTAACCCCATGAAGTTAAGGCTGTAAGCAATAATCCGTGGACTTCTAATATTAATGGACGCATCATCTTCTGCTCTGTATGCATTGATTTCCATTATGAACTAAGTATTCTGCGTCCTCAAAGACTGGAACTGAGTTAGAGAGTACAAATTCAAATAACGTACTATCCACTTGCTTAGGGAGCAGCAAGTTTATTTTATTAACCAACCCTTCTTGACAGAAGGGTTGAATTAATGTGTATTTTTTAGCAAGCTACTGCAATTATAGTTTTCGCAACGCGTGAGTACGACTGGTTTATGGGTTGTGTCTAGATCTTCTTCTAACTTCAGGTTCGGCTATGATTAACACTTATAGGTAAATTAATTTTCTTCGTAACATTTTCGCACTGATTGTTTAACACTTGTATCTTTTCCTGTAAAAGGAAGTGAACAGAAGTACCCTAAAGGAAGTTGGGGATGTTTATTGGTTACTTCTCAGAATCTGTAATTCTGGATAAACATGAACATTCTGGATACCCAGAAAGATCATGTTTTTTGCGACATACTGTCTGTGTATATTTTTTAAAATATAAATGAGAAGCAAACCAAGAGTTTATTACCAGCTAATACAATCAGAACAATGTCTTTATGTTCTCAGCAGAAATTTTCTTAATCAAACTTTTAATATCTTGGTTGGGTTTAATCAAACCCTTTCTAAGAAGTATTGTTCGACCACACTCCTGATTGGCTATCCGTCATAAAAACAGTTATTTTATGTCCAGCTGAACATATCAGCTTTTGAGCATGTATTTTAGGTTTCTTTAGACCATGTCAGCAAAGGAATGTTCCAACACCGGTTGAGCGTACCACCACCCTTTCATTCTTTTACCCAGAAATCTCATGTACACTCTCTCCTATCTGTACTTCAGAGATTTTTCTTTGAAGGAAATAGTTTTCACTTACCTAAGTTAATAAGTTTTCCTTTCCAAAACTATTTAAGGATCGTCAAACAGTAATAAAACAATCTTCAACTTTCCATGCTCATTCCAAGTGGAAGAAAGAGAACAGTTAATTCATTACAAGGCAACTGGTCCACGTTCACATAATTGATCTATCAGCCTAGAATATAATGTAACAGTGTCGTGACAGAAAATGCGGACGAAAATAATTCTCCTCCCACTTAATTCTGCTCGATCGCAACATCATATGATAGACCTGATAAAAACACATGGACAACATAGAAGGTCGTTGTGTTGCAGAAGTTGGCTCTAATCTCAGTAAATAAATGCCATTGAATGCTTTTGAACTTTATTCACACACCATAGTCTGACTGGTCTTTTTCATGTTCAAGAGATACTCTGTTCTTTTACTGGATCCACTTCCACTGATATATTACTTTTATTTGCTTCTACGTCATCTGGAATGTAGAGTTCATGATGTAAATGTCTTTACAGAATGGAGCCAGTAAATCTAGTCTTTAACACTTCACCGTATACAGTTTATCTGTTTCTATGTGTACCTTCGTCAACTTCTTGTCACGAGGAAATGAGATCCAACTCACTTAAAGTTTTTATGAATCATGGATGAGATCTGTAATATTTTGTATGCTGGTCCTGATGTTATGATATCTTATTGCTAATCTGTATTGTGCATAAATCTCTGCACATTCTCACGACAAGATGTAGTTTTGAAATATTAGGAGGCAATGCATGATAAATTACACAATACGAGGGATGGGTGTGCGAAAAGAAAAGCATCAATTCTCACCAAGATCTAAATAACATTCCGAAATAATTTCATTCATTGAAAATGTATCGTCCGCATACACATTGTTGTCTAAGCTACAAAATACATACACATAACAAGCACAGAGTATCATACACATACACAACTATATCACAATAATCTGAGAACATATGCACAAACACTTGTCAACCAGCAAGAGATCACTCACGAATCAAGCCAACCTCACTCTGTGCTCGCAGAGAATCCAAGTTTTACTCACTAAGCGCATCTATCATAGCTAAGAGCTTGAAGACTCAACTCGAGGAATTGTAAGAACGATCAAAAGAAAAACAGACTGCTGCTAACGATCTAAACTCAAATTTGATCTCTTGCATCCACCAAATCAAAATAGACACTCAAATCTATGCAAATAAGTCTTTCCAAGACTCAAGAACTTTATTCACGTCTCAGTTGCACCATCAATATCCTTAGTAATCAAATCTTCTCCTCTCTCTCTTCCATTTTCTATAATGTCCTCCTGAACTATCACCGCACGTCGTTTTACTTAAGAAACAAGTCTTCTTATCAAGCTGACCTCTAGCTAAGCTGACCTTTAGTTAAGCTCGACCATTGTTTAATAAAAATTTCCTAACCCTCGATGCCATCTTGATGCAACTCAGATTATGAGTCAAGCCATGATTTTAGAGCTTAGGTCACAGCACAAGACTAGCCCATAAGGCTTACAGCCCTCCCATAGTTGTATCAAGTATCTCTCAACTCATAATCTCGATTGCATGTGGAGGCTTAGGTTAATTTTAAAGAGGATATCAGTACCTCGTCTCTAGTATCTCCCACCCCTAGATGTGCAAGACGTAGCCACACACCCAACATAGACTCTCATCCAAGAGGTCAACATGCTGAGATATGAAACATGAGTCAAGAGGATTTGATCCAAGGACCTCTTCTTCTTAGGTGGACGTCCATTCCACTGGAGTAGCTCCTATTTCCATTGAATACAGTGAACAATCTTGGACATAAGTCTACAGAATTCTCTTTTATCTCTTTTGCTAGTTTCTTGAGTGTTACTTTCACTATACATTTCTGTTTCTAGTAACGAAAGAACCAAAACTATAGTACTCAAGAACACCTATATGATGATGTCATCAGATAATGAATCCGAATCACCAGCGGAAAACGATAAGAGTTTTATTTTTTGTCATTTTTTTAATCTAGAAATGACGCAAATATTTCTATATAGCCCTGTTCTGCATAAATGAAGACACGGGTCTGCTCTAATCAAGAAGAGCTTCAACCTAGTACTTTCATGACTTCTTAGTAGCTCTTTGGAATATAAGCTAGGGGGCTGCTTAGCTAGCTTAATCCTAGCTTAGCACCTGCCCAGCTTAACAAGCTCCAGGGCAGCTTCCTTTACAAGTGCATACACAATGGAAGAAAACTCCTTCTGTTATCATATTTCATAGCATTGACTGTCATGCAATACGAAAATGTGTAATTGCCTCAACCTTTGTTTGTTGTACTCCCAATCCATCTAGAGAGATAGTGTGACCAAGGTATTCCACTTGATCTTGGAAGAACTTACATTTCTCAAGATGCAACTTCAAACCATGAGTTCCCAACCGCTCAAACATCAACTGTAAGTGTTTCTCGTGCTCCTCCACTGTAGTTATAGACTAGGATGTCATCAATCCTCATTGACACAAACAATCCTTGCCATGAGGATCAATCTCCGAGAACGTTGTCTTGGTCTTGTCCTCCTCTATGATCAGCAATTGATGATATCTTGCTCAAAGATCCAACGTACTAAAGATCTTTGTATGCCCAACCGCATCAAAGATCTTCTATGGTGTAGGCATGGAATACTTATCAGACTTCGTCTGTCGATTGATAGAATGGTAGTCTCCACACATCCGCCTATCAGTGTATTTTCATACATATCTTTCTTGGTTGGCATAATAGTGGTAGATGCATACTCTCCATAAGATATCTCCACCGAATCAGTTTCAAACAAGTCTTGAGTTTGACTCCAGAACTATTGCATATCACATCAACTGTCAAACTCTTGGATGAAATCATCTAGCTAGATGATGTCTACTATATCAGAGTGAGCCTTTGTAGTCTCATTGATCTCATTGCTGACTAGGTATTTGCAGCTCCTCGTGCTATACTAAGGACACAAAGGGCCTGCTTGTGGATAATCTATAAAAACTTTCACGTACGCAATTGGCGTAAGGGGGCAGCTTAAGGGACTAGTTTGTTTCTGCGATCTGTTGGCTGATGATTCAAGAGATATAGAGGTCCAATGCATACACACAAGGTGTCATGGGGTTCAGATCTGTGCAAGCTACGCGTTGGTTAAGACGGTTCGTGAAGAGGCGGATCGAGGAATGTGTTCTGCGAGAAATTGAGACACAGAGAAGGGGTTTGGAATGCTTCAATGACATGTGACAGAGAATTGGACCGTTTGGACCGTTCTGGAGTCCAAACTTACTGTCCTTGGATCCATCAAGATCAGAACATCGAGTCAAGATCAGAACATCAAGTCAAGAAATTGAAGACGATATGAAGTTTCATCGGATGATTTGAGTGATGTGAAAGAAATTGGCTTGCAAGGAAGCGCTTACGTCAGTTTTTGTCACCTACGACTTGAGATTGGATGGTTCTTCGCGATCGATGAGCCAAGCTCTTCGTTCTTGGTGCTTACGCGATCAGGAAGTCTTCACTTACGCATAGGAGAAGACGATATGTGGTTTGGGTGTGGTGAGCAGTTTGAGCCACAGAGAGTCTATTCACGTCAGTTTTTGCTTCCTGCGATCACAATTCTTACGTGGTTTTGCGAAAGGAACTCCAAACGGCTTGTTTGGAGTCTTGTTGGATTCAAGATAGCTAGATCTACCTACCATATAAGACGGATCTTAGATCAAGCGATCCATTTGGACGGTGTGTGCTGTTGTAAGCCGTAGAGAGGAGTTTTTGGAGGTTCGATCACCTGCGATGGAAAATCAGTGATATCTCAGTTGTCACGGAGTCAGATATGATAGTTCTTAAGGCCAACGGAGTCAAGAAAGAAGACCTTATCGACATCTGAAGATCGTTTGGTGAAAGAAGGAAGTTTCAAGATAGACTTTTTTGTTATTTCGTTACGGTTTTTGTCCTTTTGAGTTCGTCAGAGATCTAGTTGGTTATGTACTGCTTGTGGTAGGTAGCTTTAGCTAAGGGCTTGTACATGGACGTTGTTCGGACTTGGGTTTGAATTATGTGATGCTGGTGCAGCTCTTTTTGTTAGCAAAGGGATGATTCTCTTACTTTGAGCTACGCTTCGATAGTTTTTGGTCTGGGTTTGAGATTCAAGGGCTCATTTTAGAGGGGTTGGTGTAGATTATAGATCGCTCAGATCTGTTTTTCCATTTTGTATTCTTAGGGTGAAAGAACCGGCAGTGTATATTAAATAGGAGTTGATATACCTTGCGACGCTTGTTTCCGTGGTTGTTTCTCTCTGTCTTGTCTTCATTCGACACACTACATCTCCACAGCCAAGAACCTCACGTTTTCCTGAACAACCTTTATGTAAAATCCGATACGACACCGGGTGAACCCACCATGTACTATAGATGAATCTGTCGTGGAACCTCTCGAGAGCTCCGTGATGACAAAATCTTATTCTCGATCATCACCAATCATGAACCAACTGCTCCAACTTGAGCACCGAAAACAAAACCTTATCACCATACGTGACCACTATTGTTGTAACTCGGCTCGTATTGAGCTAACATATCCTCTACTAAGATGAGTACGAGCAACCTGAACATGTCAACACCACAGATAACCTCTTATGGTCTGTGGTCCGCAAGTCCAACCTCACCGTGAGAAAATAGAGATAGTCTGACTAGTGCACAACTCTAGTCTATCGATATCAAATTGGAGTAATCACTCGAATCAATCGCCAACACAAGTAATCATCACGTATGAACAAGAAGCAGAGCATGGAGAAGTTCCAACCACAAGAAGTCCAAACGACAACCTTCCACTCTCAAACATTTACAAAAGTAGAAACCTAATCCCACCTAGACTGAAGTCTCTCTCATCGGATAGCCATATGGATCACCAACGATCATAATATGTGTTTGGAGATGCTAATTAGATGTCCAATCCTCTACTAACTCACAACACTCAACATCCACTAACATCCTCATGCATCCACCTACAACATGAAAAATGATACATCAAGTGTAGCTTCTCCTTAAGGCTATGAGATCTCGCTGTCACTCTCCTCTGAATGTCTAGTAAGACCTCTTGGGACATAGAACAAGTCCCTAAGTACCTATGAGCATCCTTGTAAGACACCAAGAGCTAGTGGTCTAGTGATATAGTCCAAAACTAAGAATGACGAAATTAAACATAAGCTTCCGGAATAGTGTCGTGATGAGTGATCACTCCCACACCGCTGAAAACTTGTCTATCTCTCGCAGGTCAACAAGCTGACTTGCTGGCTCGGCTTGACGAGACTGACGAGTCGTGCCGAGTCGACTTCGACTCTGCCTCTACAACTCTCGCACTCTACTTCTCAAGCCTCCGCACTCACGTACCATAGCCTCAATCAAGGTATCATCAATCTGTGACAACTCGGAGATACCACCGGCAGAAAATCCACGACCTGATCTCTCTCAATCAAAACTTCACGAATCATCTTTCTCGAGCAATATGAGAACACATGCATAAACATTTGCCAACCAGCAAGAGATCACTCACGAAACAAGTCAAACCCACTCTGTGCTCGTAGAGAATCCAGGTTCTACTCACTAAGTGCATCTATCATAGCTAGGAGCTTGAAGACTCAACTCAAGAAAAGGTTAGAGACTACAAGCTCCAACTCGAAATATATTCTTTAGTGATCTCAATCGAATGAACTCCGCTAACGACTCTTGTCACTTCGCACTTGATCGAACCGAAAATGATGTGACAAATTACATTTAACGTGTTATACATATAAGACAAACTGTATGAGATAAGTACGGTAACCAACTGCACGAAGTGCGTAAATAAGTAAGTTGGACTTGTGTGAACTATTTTGTTGAACCAACATTAATCTAGTAAAAGCGATCTGTAGAAGATCTTAATTTTCCCACATTCTTTTTCTTGTGCGCTGAAGATCATTTACAGCGTCCTTGCTAGTTTGATATACCAGAAAGTTTTCTTTCTAGCATCTTCTAGGACCATGCTATGTGAAAGTTAGATTACAGTTTTGCACGTTATAATCACTTCTCAAACTTTGCTGGAGTGAGACACAAACGAAACATAAGTCTAACTCCTGGAACTCCAAAGAGATAAAGCCTCCTGCTGAAAAACCCAAACAAAGAAAAGAAACACCTCCTGGCATTCTTAATTATAAATAATTTTCCTTACCCCCTATCGAGCGACTAAGGATTCTTTTATATACCCCTCTCGCCCAGTTTCTTTCGGCAGGAAAGAAAGACTACGTCATAAAAGGAATAAAGGTATCCCAAGTTAGCAAGGCATGCTTTGGATTCGATGAAGAGATGTGGCAGGTGTCAAGCAGACATTTACTTGACCAGACCTTTATAAAGAATTTCGGATTTGATCAGCTTTTTATAATTTCTTGGAGTTTCCAGTCATACTGCTTAGTCACACTGAAAACTGAGACTCGATACACTTACTGACAAGACCAATGACGCAAAAAGAAATCTAGAAATTTTTATTTTAGGCCGTTGTTTGACTTCTCTCTACATATGCATAGTTAACATGTTGATTAAGCCAAGTGAGTTGTCTGATCAAATAAAAATTTATTAAAAATTTATTACCAACGTTCTTTCTAAGGGTATGATCAAGAAAATTTTTGCAGTGTCAAGCGTAATAATAATTCGGTAGCAAGGGTAATGTGATCATGTGCGGTGATCCTTACCCTACTAAGGCGGGACCTCTTTCAACCCTTGACCCAGCTTTGGTTTGAATATTGAAGTCCGATCAGGGACCAGATAAGACCTTGACACGAGCCCTAGCCGTCGTCATCGAATTCTAGCTCATTCGTTCAAGCCAACTACAGTAAACGCTTCTTTTTGAAGCCAAGTTCACAACCGCAAGACTTACGTCCACAAGGCGCTTTACAATGTGACAGGTTGAAACGTCAAGACTTTTACCTTTGAGATTCTCAAAGGTAAAAGTCCCTGAGGGCGTATCTCAAATTCCTTACAGCGACGCTACTGATCGCTCGGCATGATCCCCAAGCGTCCCGGCCGAAGCTTGGGACGTGGGGATGTGTTTTAACACTCAAATCTACGGTAGCGGGTTTCAAAGTTACACAAAAGACTCCTTCGAAGTGAATACAAATGGTAGAAAACCAAAGCCTGCCATGATTTTACTACCGGTTAACTTTGTGTTGATTATTTTGTTCGACCGTCACTTTTCTACTATTACATCACCCGAAATTGTATTCATGGCGGGAATGAAAATACAGCTGTGCTTTCTTTTGCGACTGCCTCAAGAAGCTTCTTAGCCTTCAAGATTTGGTCGTGAACGAATGCATGAGGTTTAAGAATCAAAAGTTTTCTGACTTTCACATCCGTTAATAATACCATTCAAAACTCAATTATAAAATATTTTATAATTTCCATACAACTTTTATAGATATTATCATAAATTACCACCAGTGCTCGAGGCTAACTGACATTCTTTGTATTCTCAACCGATTGGAATTCTGAAAAGTCAAGTTGAAATGATGTCTAACCAGATATTTTGCAAGTTAAAGTTTTACAAAACAACAAGTTATCTGTTAAGAAAACCGGGAAGATTAATAAATGAGTCATTATCGTCGGATAATTTCTGGTTCTCAAAACTTTTTACCCCGAGCACTGGGTGACACCTCTAGAGATGGTACATAAACTTTACAATCATTGGACATATCTAGTGTATGCTCATAAATGAAACATTGTTTATACAATGTCAAACTAACTGACTATACTATTGACTATATACGTTCAACGCTCCTGGACAAAGCTTGACATTTTGGATTTATATTTTCTCATCTGAATCCTTTAATTTTGTTACAAAGAAAGGTATGACTGGCCCTGTTGGCTGCATTTCGCAACAAGCTTAGATTAGTTACCTAATGTGTTTTAATGACTGGGAAACGAAATAGTATACTCATATACGTAACGGAATTTATGCTGTATAGGGAAAAAAAAGATTGATTTTGGTATGTGGGTCCTTATGAATCCACTTCTTTATTGAGTAGATAATTCATGCATGTATAATAGGTACACAAACATGTCTACATATACAAGATACAATTTTTATTTGCTAAAAGGCCTGGTTTGATACGCAACCGTTTCAGGTCTTGACACCTACTAATGGGCAGAAAACCTATTACCTGTGACGTACACGTGCATATATAGGAGGTAAATATACAAGGTTCAATTTATTACTTAACCTTTCCGTTGAGATAATATCTTATTAATGCTTGATTGTTTGATTCTAGCTTCTCGTACTTAAACTGTTATAAGCGCATCCTCCTTCTCTCCCTTATGGGATATATCTGGATCTTCTTGTGTCTTACATAGATTCTTGGATGCTTTGCCACTCTAAGTGAAAGTTGTATTATACTTGTGGAGTGCATGTGCATCCATACGGTCCCTCTCGTGTCAATATTACCTTTTAATATGACTGCTTGACATATTATCGTCTAGTTAAATATGCATGCAACATGAACGTATGAGGAATCTGTGTTCGCATGGTGTTATCAGAAAATACATTAGTCGTAAGCGAAAAATATATATTAAATAAATTAAAGAATTGAAATATCTATAAATGTTAAATGTTATAAGAACTCAGAGCCACACGCCTTAAGATTAAATCATAATTAGATCTTGACAACTTGTCCTAGATCTAGGAAAGATGCAAGCTCATATCCTTCCTCACGGCCTTGTACAGTGAATTTCATTTCTCTTATCAAAAATTATGGAAGTGTTATAAAATTTTATTCTAATAAACTATTATAGAAAATAAAATTAATTCATAAATATTATATGTTAACTAGTCTCGGAGAAAACTCATAAGTGAAGAATGAAGTGATGCGTTCTTGGAGGTATAAGTCGAGATTTTCATTGTCAATATGCGTCATTCTGGATGGACATTAATTTATATTCTAATTCTTCCCGTCGGAATGATTATAATATAAATTACACCCCATATACACTTCAGTGTACATGGGTGAATATCCTCCCTCATTCAATAAAAATAGAACGAGCTGAAAAATAGTTGAATAACTGCCTATTCCTGTTTCAGAAAATACCTTTACGTGTTTACTCGCATCATTAAATGGATATATCAATCCTTATAATACAGTTTGTATAACTCCAGAAGGGGTTATTAATATTCGTTAATATGCATGCACCTTGGAATTAGCACTGGGAAGGAAAGGGCAAGCGTGGAGAGCGGTTAAATAAATTTATGTCCATGAATTTTTAGTCAAAGTTTATAAATTTTATTTTTTATTTACAATCTTAAACTAATCTCATAAAAATACATATTCTATATAAATATTCTCTTAATAAAATGCATGCAATACTTAATAACAAAGAGTTATGAAGTTGTCCATAGGAAAATTGAAATAATGTAAGTTTGAATTGATTCTAATGTTCGATATTACGCGATACAAATTCTTATCAATATAATTTTGCTGTCACAATCAATCTTCATCACAGTGGAGACATTTTGAAACTGGTGAGAATGAGACTTGATTTATTCACTTTAGGTCAAAGATATGATGTGTGTAGCAAATTTTGTCACATTTGATTGAGCTAGTGCTCTTGAGAGTGTTTCTTTTATAACTGAGATTATTTATCAAAGTTTTTGACTATAACAATCAAGGTTTTTTTAAAATAGCATAAAATGTATTGTTGCCCCATCGGATTAAGATTTACTTTCTAACTTGAGAGAATCACGAGAAAATAGTTCTTATGTCTTTTCTTATTTTTTGTCTTATCGACATGCTCCCTTACTTTAGATCTACGGATAAATTTCTATCATAGAGCTTAAGCGATTGTACATCCACCTTTTTATGATTCTTATCATCCAACTTTATGTCTTCACCTTGTAAACACCTTGAAGTTAACCCTTGAGCTCGAAAAACAACCAAGACGGAACACCATCTTGGTAAGATGTTGAGCATATACACCTCTTCCATCTGAAGATGGAAAAGGTTGAATTAATATAAATACGTTAAATGTATTATCTAATCCTTCCGGCAGGAAGGGTTAGGTATTGAATTACAATGATTCAGGAAACTTAATGTATTAAGGACTTGAGTTTCATGGCCTTCTAGTTTCTGAATCGCAACACAGTAATGTGTATATGAATATATTTATTTGCTCCATAGGCTCAGTTCTTATTCTACGTCTCTACCAATTTGCGTATTGCTGCATACGTGCTACAAGACGCAAATTGCATGGCCCCACGTGACTGTGGAAGTTATCACGAGGGGCCGTGTTAAACTAATATGTTCTAAGTTAGATAATACGGATGACGACGCGAGTCAGTTTTAACAAATTCGTCGGAATCTTTATTAAAATCATATAGCGAGTACCAGCAAGGAGCAAACATTGCATGCTTACAACTCTGTACAGTGTTGGCGTCCATACATCATTTGGACTTGAACGTAGCATTTTATGATTCTTGTAGAGACAAGCTTTATAGAGAAAAGTAGCTTTACATCCAGCTGCTGCAAGCGAGAGAAAAATATGTAGAAAACTTCCAGGATGTGGAAGATTTTGCTGAAAAACAGAATGTACAGTACGGTGGAGAGTGTGTTCGAAAACTGTAAGGTTGCAGAACGGACGGTGGTATTTTATTCTCCGGATGCTTCTCTTGCATAGACAAAACGATACAGTTTAAATCTCGAAATGTTGAAGGAGACTCAAAGCAGAGGTTTACAGTAAGGATGTTATCTTTCCTGACTCTGTCCTATCCAAGACTCCGACCGAGGGCACTGCAAGGCGATAGGTACGAAGGTTGTGTGTCTGTTCAAACTGTGGACGATGGTCGTGAGTCGAGGAGCGGCGTGTCTGTTCATCTCGTTCGTTGTCGTCCACTGCATCCACAATGAAGTACCTACCACTGTATTGATGTTGATGTTCATCAATATCTTTCATTACAACAGTTTCAAGATGCACAATGATTTTCCAGAGAGTATCGTTACGTGCTCGTTGGATTCCTGAGCCCATCAGCCACTTGCATGATGATGCATACTTGCCAGATTTGATCATCATTCTGAAGCACGTTTTGAGCGTTGTTCCCAAAGGATGTCTGATACGATATTTGTTATACTGCAACGTTCTCTGCAAAATATTGTTGAAGTTTAATTTTTCAGTTTGAGACAGAAGGGAACTTGCTGTTGACGTGGCAAACGATAAAGGACTGATGAAGAAAGCGTCATCTCAAATTGTCTATACTTGCTCGATGTTTTTGTTCATTCCACGCTTGCTTGCTTATAACGTACTCTAGAAGGAGCTCCACTCGTGTTCTCCACCGTGGGCTCAAGTTTGAACAGGAAAATAACAGAAACATACACTGTTATTGTATATCTGATGACTCAGATCAGCGTAGCAAAGAGACGGGCGTTCTGTCATTTTTAGGTCTTTTAGTTCTTGAAAGGGAGTACAAGTGACGTGAGTAACTTTCAGATTGCCAGCAAACCTAGAGATAGTACACTCAACTTCTATACGGAAACGTGAGCACTCGTGATGTGATGCGAAAGCACTGTAATGTCACATGCACGAACCAAAATTTGTGCATGCATGGTGTGTTTCATACATGCTAATAGGGATGTCAAAGTTAAGGAGAATTATTCTTTTATGTATATAGGAATCTTTGCCGTAACTCATCGATGATTACTATGTGCAGTTTATGACGTCCAACTTTGTGATGGTATTACATCTTACATCCGTGGGTACTTTAGGGGGTCTCAAACATACCCGTGGATTATTTAGTATTTTTTACTCTTAAATAATGTATAACTTGGTATGATGGTGGACATGCGAGTACGAGAGAGCACTCACTTCTTGAGAAGTAACATTAAATTTGTTAAAGTAGTGGAAGAGTAACAAGAAGAACTTGAAAACGAGAGTGCAAAAAAATGAGCTCTGTTTCTGAAGAGATTAAGGTGAATGTAGGCAGTTTCAAAATCAGTGAAGAGATTAAGTCGGATGGAAGCAGTTTCGAGAAGATTGAGAGTGATGTAATCAGTATCGATAGAGTTTCAAAAATCAAGAAATTGCGAGAAAAACTCGAATTTGTTTGAATTCAGATGACTATGAGAAAATTGTAGCATACATCGAGGATGAGGAGAACTTTGACGCATTACACGATGCAGGACGGAAGACGAAAGTTGGTGCGCGAAAGTGTCTTAGCAAGTCACTGCTTTTGGGATTATGACCGCTTAACTTTCAGGAAAGAACGGCTTCCCAGCAGTGATTGATGTTGAACTGAAAAAACCGTCAGAAGATACGTGTATATGTACAAAAAAGTGAAAGAAATCTAGAACAGCACAGATGGAGGACTTACTGAGGATGAGACGTTGACAGAGTTGACGTTGTCGTATAACATGTTCTTCTATCTAGGAGTACACTGGGTATATGATTATGTAGAGGTATGTGGCCTAGATCTTTCAACCCAAATGTTCTCTAGATATCTACTCTTCTAACGCAAGTGATCTTGTATTCTTTCGATCTTTCTTAGCCGTTGCACCTAGCAGAGAAAAAAACTCATCGTCTGTCAACATGGATTTGGAAATGTTCTTCATGCAGCAAATATGATGTCTCTCAAATTTATCTTCATACAATATCCTACCATACCGACAAACGTGTGAAGTCCTTGTTGTTCAGTCTCTTCAGACAAACGTATGCTCCCAAGGGTCTATCAAGACCTTTTCAGTCCAAAATAGAAATGATGCATTTTTTTAAATTTCTATTGGGCTAGTAGCTTGCAAAGACAACAATCCCTGTACTTGTAAATGTAGTAATGTCTCACCCCTCTCGATAAAAAGAAGACCGCTCTCGCACATCCGATCAAGAAAATCTGAAAGAATGAGTCAGCAGACCATATCTAAGTCACCTCCTGTCTGTCCGACTGTCAAAGAAACTTCATGTGGTTTTCTCAAAGATTTGTGAGGGTTGGTCACTGCTGGAGGGTTTGTGCAATATGCGTGAGCCACTCGTCTCATGAACATTGGACTCAGAAGATTTTGAGCAATCAAAAGCATCAGATGTAAAAGAAATATGCTTACAACCGAATCGAAATAAGGTAGGGTTTATATCATCACAGACGTAGTGAACACAACGAAGGCGGTAAACATCATAAACAACAGGCTTAAGCAGTTTAGGATCTTTCGCAGACTCTAAATATTTAGGATAAGAAAATACCACGAAATGATGATTACGAAGAATCAACCAGTGATCTTGTGATTTGATGTAATGATAAGGTCCGATCAAGGCATAGCAGCAAGACCGAGTAGTAGTAAAAGTACGGGAGATGAGTATGTAATCCAATGCTAGGAGTAGGAATTTGAGAGGTTCTAGACAACGTTGCAAATCTATGTAAATGTAATCTCTTTCTCAATACAGTTATACGGCATCAAAGGAAAGACAACGACATGTGATAAGAGGATACGGTGACAAGGTAAGTGACATATGCAATATGTCTAAGAGGCGGAGATGTTGCGGCTCAGCATGGAAGCACTGTGCTTGGATATCGTCTAAGTTCAGCCTGGACTGTACGTCTAATGTGGGAGGAGTGGTAGGAATTGAAACAAACAGATTTTCATCATTGGCAGACGAAGACTGCGACATGAACACAGAGGTACGTTCCAATCGGAGCAGAGAAATAACGTACAAGGAGTTAAGTAAGAGGAAAACACATAACTTTTTCAAGATGTCTCTCGTGTCGATGCATAGAAGGTGGTCCACAACAGAATCTGTCAAGAACAAGAAGGCGAGAGTCAGTGGCTGTACCTGGTGGAAATATTCGTGGCAGATAATTTTCAGAAATGACGACAAATATTATGAGACTTGGCTAAGTCGAAGACATGAGAATCGTCTTAGCTGTGTCGTCTGATGGCACTAACACAGAAGGGTATGGCGGTCGTCTCAGCAATCCTCGTTCTTAACAGATCGGAGAAAAATTAACAACATCATATGTCGCATGAGAACGTAGTCCGGTCCATCACAATCCGTCAAGAAGGTTGCATACACTTATAGAAGACATACGCAGCATAATACAGCAAGCAGCCCTGTCTTTCGCAGCGATAGAAGATGGAAGAAGGCATAGTAGAGCGAAAGAAAAAGATCTCAGCCACGGCACATGACAGCGATACAACGCTAGAAGAAGCTTATACAAGAGCAAAAGAAGTGAACGAGCTATCCGACAAGAAGAAGCGGCTCCGTCATTAAGACATGAAGCGATAAATAAGTTTTGTAGTGATAGAAGAACAACATCTCGGTTTCATTTCATGACAACGATAGAAGACAATGATATAGAGGTGTAGAGAGACGGTCCCGCCATGAAAAAGACAGCAATAGAAGAAGCAACTCCGCCACGAGATATAATGAATGAGCTATCCGACAAGAAACGGTCTCGTCACGAGAGATAGAAGAAGCTGTCCGCTATTAAGACATCAAGCGGCCCTAGCTTTCCGATACAAGAAGAACATCTCGATCCCACCACGAGAAAATGCAGCAATATAGAGGTGTACAACGGCGGCTCCGCACATAGAAAGCAAGCGATATAGAGCGATAGAGCGGCTTGAAGAAACAGCTCCGTCATCAAGACATCAAGCGGTCCCAGCTTTCGCAGCGATAGAAGAAACGGCTCCACCACGACAATGATAGAAGACATCGATATAGAGGTGTACAGTGATAGAGCGATACAACCTTAGGTATAGAGCGATAGAAGCGGTCCTGACACACGCGACCTAAATAATATAATTTTTCCCAAGATGAGAATGATACATCGCTAGAAGAAGCGCTACAAACCTAAGGTGCCTAATGGCCGTGTCCGTCCAATCAGTGATAACAATAAAAATTGCTATTCTGCCGCTTGTCCTCTACCACAACGTTTCTACCAAAGTTCATTGAGCATGCTTAATGTCTTGATTGTCTTTTTGGAACTACACAATCTGGTCCAATAATACTCTAAAACTCCTTAGGTGCTCTAGTTGTGGAGAGTTGTCCCTCCGATGTTGTTGTATGAGTGACTTATTGTAGGTCGTAAGCCTCATATGATAGTCATCCATCTAACAATGTTCAAACAACTTGAGTTACAATTTTACTCCGTTCAATCAACTGTTATTATATACTCACACTTGTAATATCAACTGTTATGGCCAAATTGTCTAGCATCTTGACACCCAATTGGACCCAAATGATCTTCTCAAGATGTAGATAATGAGTCTAAATTCCAAGTACTACTTTTGAGATACTTAGATATTGAGTTGACGTAGGTAGTTGTTTGTCCTTTATTGTATTGCTTTGATAATCTGTCTACAGATCAGTTGATTTTTCAATTTGCTCGCGTTACTCTTCTCAATAGATCTATATTTCTTTGATGAAAGACACTCTTGTATGAAAGTCCGGAAGGTCTTGAGTAAATGCAACATTGAGCTACAAAGCTATTCTCGAGAGCTACTTGACTCCCAACAAACACGCAACAAGTGATTCTCGTCTGCAAACAATATCCTCATTTGCTGATGGACTTAATGGCACTAAAGTCAAGACATAATATAAGCAACTAACAAAAAAGTCTCTACTAGTCTCATTACTAGTCTCATTATATCAAAGGATCCCTAGTTCACAGTTTAGATGAGAAGGATGACTTTTCGAATAGTGGTCCTTTCTGAACAAACCGTACTGTCTACTCTCAACTCCACACTTAAGACCAAGACCACAAATAACCTTTTAAACCCAAGTCACCAACACACCTTAATCTCCGTAGCAAATGAACAACTAGAGCAGATGACGAGATGACGACCAACACGCTATCATACTAACAAAGATAATGCATGATCCAAAACCTAATCATAAATTGATCTGAAAATATACTGAAGCTCAAAATAAGTCTGAAAATAAGCTTTCACACGAAGGATCACATGATGATCACATGTATACATATCTAGTTTCTAACTAGTGGGAACATTATCATGAGATGTTACTCATACAATAGTTGTGAAGCCACTAATATCTACACAGATGTGATTGACCCATTCTATCTCAGAGGGTCCAACTTCTTTATCCTCTGGCTTTTTGTCATCTCATATATACAATGTAAACCATATAATGAGGTCCAATCTTGTTGAAACCATCCAACTTTTTCATCTCCTCTGCTTAATTCAAATAGTCAGTTGAGATATCAAATCCACGTACATACATGTTAGTCATGTAATTGAGATACCTCAACATCTAGAAAGACGACTTGTTGTCTATGGTCTAAACTGATAACAAGAAAACTTTGGTACCATGAAAGTTTGTAAATGACAAGCAACAACGCAAGAGCATAAACTCTTTTGACCCAAAACCCTAACATATTTATACTTTTATGTTTTTTAATACATGTAAATAACTTTTATATGCAAACTTCAACAAATTATGATCTTCATCTAAGTGCTATAACCTCCAATCTAAAACTTCTGATATCTAGTCTTAAAAGAACTCTTCATAATGATGTATTGTTGTGCGTGAAAGATGTATCTAAGTATATGCGAGATATCTCGCAGTGGAAATTTTGTAAGTTCAGAAAGCTAAACAACAACATATGAGCATAAACACATTTGTATGTAAGTTAAATATATTTACGCTTTTATATTTTACATAAGATTTACATACCTCTAATGTCTGTGATATTCACCCAAGTGTTATAAACTCGAATCTCAAATATGTGTTATGTACTCCTCGAGAAACTATTTGCAACTGGATCCAATATTTCTGAAATAGACATGTCCATAAATATTATAACATCTCATAATTTTCAGCCTTCTCCCTTACAAACCTTTTCTCCAATTTCTTGAAACCCAAATTTCATAATCCTTAGAAAATAAAATATACTCAGAAAATGATTCCAACCGTATCTTTTGTTACCCCACTGGATCTTTTGTGACCCCACTGGATCTTTTGCACAAAAATTATGACCACCCACAAAAACATTCTAGAAATCATCTCTTTATCAAATTCTGCATGAGATCTCTCTCATTTTTCCCAACCTGATCTAAAACACTTCTTCATCTTCAAGACGTTGGAGCTCTTTCCTTATTTCATGAAAATCAACTCATTTTTGTTTGCATAGAAAACCTTTGGAAACATTTTTCTAATGATACTAAAAACTCTTTCAACTGCTAGACAATGTCATTTTATGGCCAATTAAAGCTGTTGACTCACTTCCAAAAATGAATCAATGCGAGCCCTCGTACAATTGTGCCACTTGCTCCTCCACAACTCTTTTTTTCACCGAAATGTTTACAAATCCTTGTGCAATTTTGGTTTCAAACTCTAAAATATTTTGTGAATTTTAAACTTTTGTAACTTCTTGTGTATTGTACAAAATCCAATGAAAGTATTATCATTCAAAAGCTCTTGTCTTAAAGACTTAAACTTTCCAATGATATCAAACATACCCAAACTGATCGAATAAAAAATGATTTATATGACCAATTTAGTGTCCTTCTTCTGAGTAATTTTGTATAATACCTCTCGTGGAATTACACTCAAAGACACAAAAAATTGAAGCAAAATCCTGAATCCCAAAATCCTGACAAAGTATTGAAGCATTCTTACTTCCGTTTGCTCCAATTGCCATGTCACTAAGATACGCAACATGAGAAGAGATGTTACCATGTCAGCAGATGAAGTTTTGCAATCAATGAACGTCTTTTGTACAATAATGTGGATATCGATAGACATTTCATATATTGTCAGTGTAGCTTAGTGTTTCTCTCTTCCAAAGTTGTCATAGATTTAGGTCAAGCTAGGACAACAAGTTACGAGAAGTTCAAGCAAACAAAAGTCCAAAAAGGACTTGTAAATGCAATCATCTCGCCTAGAAGTAAATTTGATATTCATTGTGATCTCACAACAAGCTCTTCTCTCTATATCTCGGCTTAGAGTCTACTTGACTGCTTGGTGATAATACCCACACTGTTATCTTAACCTTTATCCAACAAATACAGCAGTTTGAGAACAGTGGCAGTCTAGTATACTAGTTAGTTTTAATCCTGTACACTTGTTAAGTGGTTAAAGTTTATCCCTCTTATAATTGCTTTCGTTCTGTGTTCATTATCTTTTGCCATCTCCTTTTGGTTTGGAGTGGGTGTATAACATCCATTTCCATTATTCTCTTTGCAGTCCGTATGTTAGGAGGAGGAAATGACCTGACGTTTGTGAGGCAATGGTTACCCTTAATCTCGACAGGTGTGCACTTGTACCCGACTAAGGTATCTGAGGAGAGTATGGATAAACAGGTTACCAGCAATACTGACTATGTTGCTGCTCTTCTGCTACTGCTGCAGTAACTCAAGGACGAGACTAGTATTACGTAATGGGTTCTGATGAAATGAGTTCTGATGGGTTCTGTTGATGGATCGATGGAATAAGATCATTTATTTCATGGTTTAAATGACAATCCGCGTGACCCGAATTCACCACCAAAACTGCATTTGCTTCGGTTTTGCCTGCATTGCAAGGTTTGCATGGACACAGATTGTACTGGCAGGAGAACTGTCCAGTTCACCTACTTGGGTTATGGAGAGAATTTCTGGAAAGTACTGCTTGTGTACTTCTTACAACGTTGTGGAGTCAAAAGGTGGCGTGCTGTATGTCATCGTTTTCAGCAAACTAACAGGTTGAAAATATTCCCAACTACCATCAACGAGTCTACTTTCCTCACTTCGCCTTTTCGATTACGTCTATTATTCTTTGAACCACTAAACTTTCTCTTGTTATTCGACGATGCTCTGCTCCAGCAATACGTCTGATTGGTTCAGAAAACAGTGTAACCAGGCAATACCTCTCAACTAGTCTGGTGTCTCTGCTGCCTCGGTTATGATCCTTTTCTGCAAGGGTATCGTTCACGGTATTATTTCATCGCTTAGCTTGTAGCAGCAGGTTCAAAAGCGAAAATGAGACAAACTCTGACTGTGAATTATATGCTGAGAGAAAGTACGGCCACAGATTTTCCCTTTATGCAGTAATGTCACTGCAGCCTGTGAATCAGCTCAGAGCTTGGCGCCGGAGAGCACTACATGGAAGAATCAAATGCTCACAGTTTGAATTTGGATAGTTTTGAAGAGGAAATAAAGATTCCTTAGTTATAATATTGGACAACTATATTTTACATCTGTTCCGCTGTTTTTCCAGAGCTATAGCTCTCTGCAAAGGTGCCACAATCCTTGATTCGATTCTTGGTCTGTGGAAAGATATATTCTCGCTTTATTATCGTTGCTGCGAGTGACATCGCACTGACATGAACACATTCAAAGATGATTCTGCTTTATTAAAATATGGCATTAAATCAGTCCCATTCCAAAGACGCTGCAGCATGAAGTGCCCTTTCCAGCTTGTAGTTCAAGCTCAGCCTCTTGTTATATATTATTGAACTACATCATCAAGAGGAGAGGACTCGTTACCGTAAGCTCAAATGAACTTAGTGTCCTTTGGAAAAGAAACTTCGTACTGCAACTGTGGAGGACAGGACAGTCTGTACAAACATGTAAACAAATTTGCAAGTTCTGGTGTTGGCACGGTTGAGGGCAATGCCCACGCCCACGGGCAACAGAAACTGTTTTTGATGATAAGACCATATGTCCACCGCTACCGTAGCAGGCTCTCGCAGTCCCGCAGGAGAGGGTCGCTTCGACTCTGGGACCAAAAGTTCTAAGCGATCCGAACTTTGAGGAAAATTATATCATATCATTTCTTCTCTTGGGTGATGTTAGAGAGTGTCAAGAGAAGATTCCCTCATGTCAAGAATAAAACACCATAGTTTCTTGAAGAACAACTTTGTGTAGAGCCGTGAATCGCTTATAGTCTTATTAGTGACTTGATTTTATTTTTAATACAAATAATTTTGAAAATTAATATAAATTACTTAGATCCTAAAAAACTACCTTATTGCCAAAATTTACGGTTGAACCTAGAAAAAGTCTAGTAAAAGACACCCGTGGTCTCTTGACCGAAGTCATAATATTCTCCCACGAACGAAGAATATTGTCCCAAGATTATAGCTTTGACACCCCTGTTAGAGGGTTTCAGTTATCAACCAGCAAGAAGGAAAAACTAGATTACGGTTCAAACCTGTAATTATATAGTGTCAGTATGCTTATTTACCTCTTAAATCTGAAGATGGAAAAGAGTAGCATGCTCAATGACCGTAAGGTTACGTAGTAATTTAATGTTTAAAGTAAATCCAATGTGTACTTAGTACCAGACTCTCTTGTAGTTTACACTTGTAGTTATGAAAGTGAGTGTCTGCTCTTGCTTTATGGGTTATACATGGATCTGCTGGTAACTCTCGGTCTAGTAAGTTTTCTAAAATAATAATTTTTACATTAGTTTAATCTAGAAATTTACATAATAAATATAAGCAAAATATCGATAGGGAGATGTAGTTTTTGGCGATTGTGTATGCTTATGAGATGATATTAGAGTACGCAGAGAGGAACCAGTAGTCCGAAGGAAACATTTTCAACCAAGAAGACAAATAAAAGTTATGACAAGAAACTGTATTCGAATATGATATCATACAATCACGCTTTGGTAGAGATCCTCATGTCCAAAAGGCCACGCGAAGTACAATAACAATTTCAAAAGTTAACCACTAATATGTATGCAAACGGTGCTTTTAGGAAATGGCTGGTAAATGAAGAGTTGACGAAAAATTCTTAGAAGGGTAGGGCGAGAAGTGCATAGAGAGACAAGGAAGCTGGTAGTTTGAAGCTAGTAGTATAAATTTAAGCAAGAAAAATTCTTGAAAAAATGTTTTTTCTGCACTAAGCAAACATTGCACCTCTGCAAAAAAAATTGGCAATGACAGGATAAATCTAAATCTAAATACTTCTCAACTGAACATAACACATGGACGGTGGGAAAAAGAAAAACTATAAGCCCTTCTATTATAAGAAAAGTATTTTGGACAAATAAAAACAATCCTCAATTAATCATATTCATTATGAACTAACCCTTCTCACTGCATGAGCAAACCAAGATTGTAGCTCATCAAAGACAACATCTCTACTGATATAGAACTATTACGACAAACGATTATAACATCTATATCCTTTCGTATCATAAGCATATCCAAGAAAGATACATCTATCTGCTTTCGGATCTAGTTTCTTACGATTCTCACAGGTATGTGCACATAACAGATACATCCGAAAACTTTAAGAAAAGAGTAATCGAGTTTATTGCTTGTGAAGTCCATCATCGGTGTTTGATCATGGACTATTATTAGGCATCTGATTCATCGGATACTCCGCACATGAAGCAGCTTTTGTCCATAAGGTCTAGGTATGATCTTCTCGTTCAACATAGCACACACAACTTCTGCTATATGTCGGTTCTTGGGCTCCGCAACTCTGCTATGATGCAGACTGTAACTATAGATCTTTTGATGTTTGATATCATGCTCACGCAAATATGCATCAAATTCTCCAGAAAAGAACTCATCTCAAGAAAAAATAGCTTATAAATTAATTTACATACATAATAAAATGTTATTATGCATGCAAATTAATGGAGGTGAATGTGCATGCATAAATAAAACTCCGATCGCTTATAAACACTCAATTTCGTGAAAGAATTTTCAGTAATAGTCGTAATTAGCATGAGCGGTATCTCACTCCTCTTAGTAAGAAACGCGCACGTGGAGTCATGATCGGATGTTGCCTCCTGCGGTGCAGTAAATAAAACCTACTATTCTTACGTGTATAACCTCGATCCATAAGTGTTCAGTGGTATTCTCGTTAAATTGTATGCGCCGAAATTCAGTACGTTGATCTAAGTTATTTAAAACAAATTGTATTTTTTGACTGTATGAGTTATATTAGATAATGATACAATTCTAAAATATCATTATATAATATTACTTAATATGTTTTACCAACATATTATATGTTGTTAAAACATATTAAGTCCTATTATTTTATATCTACTTGAGAAATTTTTGCTAAAAACTTTCAATTAAAAATCGAAAATTCCCTATTAGCTAATAATCGATATATGTATTTCATAAATTAATTTATAATATTTTTCCTTCTTGTAAATATTTATAATGTTCAACAAATAAAAATATTTTTTGACTTCATTTCAAATATTTTAACTAGTAAAGCCTTGGAGTTTGATGCGTAATAGGCTGGGCTTGACTCGATATGCAATAATTAACAAATAATCTGGAAAAGGTAAGGGGATTCAATCTTAGATAAAGTTCGATAAAGTACCTCTATATATGTAAGTTAAGAATGTAAGAAAGTGTCGTGTACAAATAAAACCAAATGCATCAGTTGGGTTATAGTGCCTGGCCACATAATCATCACGCTATAAACTATAACAAGCACATAACGACATCTTATAGTATGTATCCGAATACATCTAGAAGTTATTCGCTATATGATGACTTTCAGACACGAGAATCACGTTGAACAGATTAGATGTGTCTCGTATGTTATATATTTCTATGCAACGGACAGAAACAAGATCACATACTAGAAAAGAGTGCGGATATAAGAGAGTAAAGGTGAATATATATATATGCAGTCCATATGCAATCCATATTGTCTAGTATGCGATCTTGTCTCTATATAGATATATATAAACTACGTAATATGCTATGATAAGCACATTTCCCTTTTTAAATGTGAGGTTTCCTTACTGCTGTTACTTATATATATATAAGTATATATATATATATATATTTATTTATTTATTTATTTACTACGTAATATGCTTTGATAAGTACATCTCCCTTTTTAAACGTTAGGTTTCCATGCTGTTGTTACTTTGTCAATTGTTTTCTGAAATAACAATTGTATGACATCTGCTCAGTGCTTTACAGACTTTTCTTCTTTTGCAATAGTACCATGTTTTTATCAAGCAACTACCTTCTAATGGAGAGGGGGTTTTAGGATGGGTTTATGGCCGTTGCTTTGTCACTAACATGACCATGTTGTCTATCTAGGTCTCGTACAAGCTAGTAAGAGGAAGATCCAATATTGTCCTCGGACATCCAGTTACAAGAGAGACTAGCATTTAGAGACAAGATAGTAGGCTTTAGGATTGATAAGCCTCCATAACAAAAGTAAATAACATCAAGTTGTATCTTTTACGGATCTTACTTTTTCTAGATCTGCTTGATTTATCCTAGAAGACAATACAAAGCGTTATACATCACACTAAGCTCTTTCAGTAATTTTCCCTTGTAAAGGATTCACACTAACAGAAATTGGTTCAAGTGCAGCAAAACTGAATTCTAAACTGAGACTCGTCTTATCTTTCAATCATTCATTCATTCACAGCTGTTCCGCTTGGGCTTACCAACTCTTGTCACATAGGACGAGTGATTGATCGGTTTCAAAGAGAAAAAGTTGATTTTCTTTTATTCTATATAATTCGTTGAATATTTCACAACTTCACTTGGTTTATACGGCTAGGTACTTCAAACTCTGTATATATATCATCTTAAGGGAAGGTTGTATTTCAGCTTCATGTATGTGCTGCAGGCTATATCCACGTAGACATTATATATCTTTTAGAAATACGTATCGACTTTTATTAGTCTTCAATATTTCAGCTTAGTATACTGGAGTATCTCGAGAGCAGATCTTTAAAGGTTCCTTTAACCGAGAATCCGTCCACCACTAGCCTTTATAGCATTTTCAACTTTATGTATTTCTTAGAGGTTATATATATTAGTTTCTGTGTATTGTTCTTTAAAGATCTGTTTAAAGATTACAGTGAGAATATTCGACTTTTAAAATAAAGACACTCTATTCGTAATCTCTAGAATAGAGATAAAGTGATGTTCATCGCTATATGGAGGAGAGGCTCTTAGCCTAGGGTGTGTAAAAAAAACGAGTAATAACAAGCTGATAATAATAGAAAATTAACTGATATCAATGGAAATAACACTGATAAAAGTGAAACTTAAGTTTGACTGATATTAGTAAAATGTCAGAAACTTCAAGTTGTCATAACAGACATTCTTTGGATGCTATCAGGAAGTAGTTTGTTGGAAATTATATTGTAGACGAAATTAGCAAGCTAACGGTTTTGCTAGCTAATAACAAATACAGGCTCTGTGGGAAGCTAGAGAACTCTGTAGCTGAAACTGCTATCAGTTACTAGAACCAGTTTCAGTGCTATCCTACTCGCCCCCCTTGACCTAGATTTTGAAGGGTGAAAATGAACCTTGAAACATAGAGAAAAAGAAACAGGCGATAAAAGATGGTTACCTATATCAGTAAACCTCAGTTAACTTAGTCGGCATGTATGGAACCATTCGCTCTGAGCCTCTTAGGTTCAAAGTTCCACGCGTTGAGACATCCACTGTGTCGAACCTTAGGTTGAACTAATACGTTATCTTTTAAGTGACTAAAGGGGTCTTAAAAGCTTTGATGCTCGGACCAGGTTCCAAAGCAAAGGAAAAAGAGAAATACATGATCCAGATTTTACCTCCAAAACCATTTCAACACAGAAGTTAACTTTTTCTTGTTGTATCGAATGGCATAACCAATGTAGTTGTCTCACAAGGACATCAACGAAACTTTGATGATATATTTAAGTTCCTTCTTGAGTTTAACGTTGTCAGATAAAAGAGTACTGTAGGGCCTTACACGAAGTATAATCATTTGTCTCCGTACATCAGTTGAAGGATATAAGAGTTCAATTCTCTTGTAGCATAGTCCTTGCTTTTCCCTTTTCAGCTACAGAAGTCAATCAAAGATTATCATGTCTCTATTTTAGTTTACTAAAGGTCAGTTTGTTGGTTGCTTAGAAGATCGTTTTTTCTCGATGGAAGGGCCGTAACATTAAAAAGTATGGATTTCAGATCCATATACAAGTATCCAAGTGACATAAAGTGGAAACAACGATAAATATAAGAACTGACAAGAAATGTAGCTGGCTTCTCATTCCTTTTTAATCACGTGCTTGTTTCGGGAGAAAATAATAATTTAAATCCATACTTCTACTGCTCTGTATTTGATTCTGCTTAATCATAGGCTGTAAAAGGTTGTTGCCTTGCAGATATAGACTCTATACTTGATAAACAACCGGAATGTTACACAACAATGGAATGATCTTCTTTTGTTAATGATGAAACGTTGGTTAGTTCCCCGACTCCATTATTTTTAGTTTCTTTTTCACCTTGGAGTTTTCTGCAGCTGAATGCTGCTGCCCTTGCTGGGACTGAGCCCTCCCGGTATGAAAACTCTACCTCACGTCACCCCAACTACGGGCGGATGGTGCTTCCAACAAGCTAATGTTCGTTTGCTAACCACGGAATGATCTTTACACATTGGCCGCTCTCACAGACCTCCTAGCTACTCTGTTCATCTAGTCCACTTCCATTGATAAACTATTTTATCTGCTTCCAAAAATCAGAATGAGTTCTTCATATCGATGCAAATGGGTCTCCAAAATATATGCAAATATGTATGGAAGATAAACTTCGGAGAATTTTTGTTCACTTTTTCTTATCAAAAAGATGTACACATTATGTAAAAGTTTTGTACTAAATTGTTAACACCAAAATTTTCTATTATCTATAAATATTGAGTAACAACCGCAACTAGAGTTAAAAGACGATACAAACATAGCCAATAAAAAAAGGGCGGATAGAAGCGCTTCCAGAAGATGGAAGAGGTGAATAATATGCAAGGTTACTTAGGTGAGTAAGTAACAAACAGAACAATTTGCATGATCTTTTAGAGTCTATTTGCCGATCAACACTCAGAAAAGAGATCTCGTTTTTTATGTGTCGTGAAACGTGATATTTTCGCTAAGGAATGAACATACCCACGTGCATGGTATGAGATGTCAATGGCGCCTTTCCGTCTCCCTCCTGTTCCGCTCTGATCGGAGTCCCTCATCAGCGTACGGTTGCCTATACCAACTTATAGTTCATCATCTACATGATCAAGTTATAATCCGTCCGATTCCGTCGACCCTCTCACGAATCCCACAAGGACGGACAGACCGACCTTCATTCGACGGACGGACCTTCCTGCATTCCTGCGTAAAGGGAACTCTGAGTCCATTATTTCCGCTTGTAGCCGAATTCATGAAATATAATCATAGGAGAAGTATGCGGGAGAACAGATAGAAATGTGTCTGTACTGAATGATAGAGATTCATGCACCGGGAAGTTACCCTTCCTGTTCTGAATCCTCTCGAGTCGTATGTCCTTACGATGCGACAGACTCTTGTTTGTTAGATCTTCCAGACCATGACCCGTACCCTGGCGTCCATGCCATGACCTTCCTGTGTATTCAATGTTGCAGAAACCACGGGGATTGACTACCCCAACTGGCCCACACCCCGAACGGCTCTTTCCTCTACCGGTAAACTAATCAGGCCCGGCGAGCAGAATCAATGGGTAGATGCACGGACAGACCAGTCTAGACTCACTGCCCCGCATATTTCCTCGTCTCCTCTTCCCTTCCAAGAAGTCGGGATGGATGGTACGGGGACTCTACCCTCGGGCGGCCCGGGATGGGAAGTCAGTGAGTGAGAGCTAGACTGACAGACTGACACATTGTGAAGGACAGCAGCACTTTGCAGCCTGTTGCAGCATGGTCACTGCCGTAAGCACTTGCTATGAGTGCTTCGATGTTACTCGTTTGCTGCAACGTTGGCATTTGTTTTATGGCAGCTCAAGTTTAGCATCAAAAGGTACGTTATCCCTCTCCAAAAACAGCCCCCGCTCACTTCGTTTCTCCACATTGCTTTTGTAGCCTTTGCGTGTCACAGAAGGTACAAGAAAACGTATAATGGTACCTTGTACGGTTGGACGCAGTTTCTCCTTTGAAAGTAAACCCAATCCGCATAGTAACTTAAAATACAGCCCAAAAGTACAAGAAAAGACTTGCAACAAGTGTTCAGTAGATCAGAAGTGTAGCATTTTTCTTTCTCCCTTTATTTCTAAGCTAAATCGCCAACGAAACGAGTGGAATTGGTGGTGGATCAGAAGATCATCAGATGTGGAGTTGCTGGAATATATATGAACAGATTCAACAGAGGTTCTTCCAACAATCTCCCTATCTATTGTTGTATCTATATGGACAATTCCCAGGGATGATGGATGTGTGTGTGGAAGATCTTCCCGCATAGCCTTGTGTATTTGTTATGTGTTCTGTTATCAAAAATATGTAAATGTTATGTATAATTTATAAAATAAATTGATATCAGAAATCAAATTTATCTCTACCGGTTCAATGATAACCAAGCCTGGAGTTGTGGGCAGATCCAGACATAACTCATCAACGAGAAATCACATGCTGTCAAAAGTATAATTGCGAGATCCTTTTAACAGAAACTCCTCCATTTAATTCATACATTACTTTATTCTCTAACTTCTCCGTAGAATGGGTTAGAATAAATTAATCGAAAGCACTCCCGCTTATAATGGGAACTTTTACTCGATTGCTGTTATCGAGAAAATATAATAATATTAAATAAAAATTATACCAAATAAATATAAATATTCAAAATATTTTATAAATATTTTATAAATATTAATTGTTAGTCCATACCCAGAAACACGGGAAGACTTGGATATAAACCATAATGCATGTGTAGACTGCATCACTGCTAAAAATACAAGTCGAGGAACCTCTAGTTACTTGTATATTAATTTATTGTGCATGTAAGTTTTTACCTAACTCTTCTTGCCAAAGAGTTAAGTAATAAATTAAGCGCCTGGATATTTGCCTCCTCCATCGAAAAATGGAGGAGGTGAATATGCAATAAGCAGGTGCTCTGAAAAATAGCAATGGGGCGAAGTTAGTGCAATGATGAGCTAATAAACCTAACTGATCGAAGGCTCTATAATATTGCTTGCAGAAATATGTAAAGCACGTCGTTTTGTTCAGAAGAGAGTATTTTGTGTTTTGTTTTTACCCAAGAGAACCCTAGAGAATCATATTGCAAAGAGGGAAACCGAAAAACCACAAAGAAGCCCGTGAATGAAGGGGGTCTGTTGAGAAGAGAGTTTTGCCTCATGAAACGGATTCTTGTTGTTGTGATCATCATGGAAAATATATGAAATAAAAACTTCTGCCAATTCGATTCATGCAAGGTCATACATGTCATGGAAAGCGGTTTAAGAATGTCACCACTTGTGTACATATTCTGAATAACTCTCAAACAACTAAAACATTTCACCCCACAAGAAGTTGGTTTATTTTCTGTCTCATCAAGCGAGTATGTATAACTATCTATTTTACAAAGCATTGTATATGATATTTTAAATTAGTTACCTCTATAAAAATATCATATATAACATCATGACGGTAGCACCAATCCTAATCCTAATTTACCTCAAACTTTCTAACTAAATCCGGCTTATTGGATAAAAAACTGAAGGATACAGAAACAAGGAAGATTGACAAAGAGTTTATTTTCCCACAGAAAGGTGTTGTACTGGTCTTAATTTTTATGAAATAGTTTACTTTATATCATATGATCTCCTGTATTTTATATCTATTGATCAACATGATTTATGTTCAACTATTATAACTCCATACGCTAACATCTGTGAATCCTACAAATGCTCAAACTTGCTTCTAGAATCTGCTCCATATGATTAAATATGAGAACATAATTTATTTAAAATTTATTTCACATGTTGTTTACCTATTCTACTCTAAATTTCTTATGTTCGAATTGTTGTTATCAAGAAACTGAAAGAGCTGGAATAAAGCTAATGAAATTTATATCACACAACAGCAGATTACTTATGTGATTGAAATTTCGCATTAACACACACATACAGTTAAGTGTGCACGCATAAGCCCATGCACACTTCATTGGGTTTATGTGCCAAAGACCATTTCTCAGCCTGATCCTTCATAAGAAAGAAGCAGTTTTCGATTGCCATATTGCATGATTTGGCAATCGAAATGGCAATCGATTGCCAAATCGATTGCCATTTCGATTCCTTCATAAGATGAAATGGACCTAAGTCAAAGGATAGACAGACACAGGAGACATAGTCAAGCATCAGGCAGACAATATGCAAAGCATGTTCGAAGACACAAACTGTTGTAATGTCTTTCATGAAAAGACAAATCGAAGTTGTAGCAAAATTTGTGTATTATAATCGTGTAAAGGAGATATCATTGAGTTATGAATATCATTGATTCAGTTATTGTGTGGTCACCTTTTCAGAAGAGATGTCCATGTTGTTACAGTTTAAATGGTAAGATGCATATAGAACCAGTTGGTGATGTATTCATTGGAGTTTCACATCGTCAATCGGCATAAGAAGTTGAGCATATTCATGATTGTAAACGTTGCCATTTTGGTCAAGAAAATAACAGAACTTTCGTTAAGAATCGGAACGACAGATGAACGTACATTTGGACTACACATAAGCTTTAAAGCCAACACCCAATGTACACATAACCTTCAACAGATAGCGCATGCAGCGTTCTAACAACTGCTGCAATGTGCAATAAGTTCGGTGGTTAGACATTCATCTTCCTACATTGCGCATTTGTCGTTATAATCATCTATGAGTCCTGCATTAAGATCACACTGTCATAGAGCATTCCAACAAAACATTGACAACTCTCCTTTCTCGGGAAATGACATGGTTGAAATTTTTTTTTGCCTTAGAGTTTCGTCAAATGCTTCTTATGACGCAAGGCCTATTCAAGGACTTATTTGTATCACTCAATGAAATTGTTTTTAGTTTAGTACAGGGAAGAACCTACTCGAAAGTCACTTAGTATATGTTATCTTACAATAAGTAAAAGATAAAGAGTGCATATTGGTTTGTCAAATTTATGTATGACTGGTTAACAATCCTTGAAGCAAAGACAATTTACTTGCAAGTGAATTTATCATCTCGTTTCTCAAAAATATATATGGTTGACAATAACAATAGACTTATTTATTTATCATTGATTGTATAAATTAAAATTTTAACATAAATTAGTATACACTACCCGTTAGATAGTTGTAAGTACAATATATGAGTTAGGAAGTATACGAATACGGAACAAGTTTTCAAAAGGATGATTGGAATTATATGCTCTGTAGACATGATGCTTTCACACATATGCATGAGAATTAGCAATGTATTTAAAAGAGGAAAATTAAGAAGCTGAAAATCTTTCAACATTAGTTACACTTATAATAAAATAAGCAAAACACAAATGTTTGAGTATGTGATATTTTTTAGCTTGAAGACAAAAAACAAGTAATTTGAAAAAGCAAAATAAATTGATATAGTTTATAAGGGTATACATGTGTATTAGCAAGTAGTCTATAGTCATTTTGTACAAAAACTATGCAATTTTATGTTTATTTTATAGCAGTATATATTTTTCTCAACAAGTAGTCTACCAAAATTTTGCACAAGTCAAGCTCTATTCATAAATTAAAGTAGTATGAAAAAGAAATAGAAAATTTTATTTAGTCTTATAAAACCACTTTGATGAGCAATATATAAATATATAAACTCAGATTATAATTATTTATGAAGGCACGGTATTTAAAGTATTTTCTTATTAACTTATTTGTTCTCTTAGAGATTGTATCGTCGGAATTGAATGATATATCTAGCTTTACAGATACCCTAAAGTACAAAGCTCGAATACTGGCTCATATATATTATCCAGTATCATGGATCCAAATGCAAATTGCAGTCTGAAGCGTTACATACTTGTTTAAGTGATTCTCTTGGAGGTACTGTATTAATAATTTCACTGGATGTATGTACCTTTGAGGCAAGTTGACCTGCGTATACACTGTCCGAATGTTACTGTAGAGAACGTGAGCCCAAAATTGACGCGGAGGGCACAGAGTCTGCTCCCGTCAATTTAGTCCTCACTGGACGGGGAAAACTCGAGTGGATGGGCCCACTCTAAGCAAGGTAAAACCATAGATAGCACAGTAACGCAAGTAAATGTGAGAAATAAAGTTAAAACGATTTGATTCTTGCATTTTCTTCCCCATATTCCAGGCCACGTGGCGTCCTGTCTCCCCCTTACTTTCAGGTGCCTCCGACCGCAGGCCGTGAAGTGCCCCGGTCGCTAGCCTGGCGCCGCCGGTTTTCAGTCGGCCCTGACCTCTTTGGAATCTACTGGGCCAGTAGGCCAGTACTGGCACTACCCTTCTAGCCCGGCCTCCAGAGTTTGCGGTTTTGACTCACGGTCCTTCCCCAAAATCTGGCAGTCGTCTGCCAGTGTTTTCCTGGTACACCTGTACAGAGGGGAGTCCAGGAGACAAGGGTTCTCCCACCATCTCCATTTTAGCCTTCGTACTTAGTGGGATTGCTCTTGGTTTGTGAAACTTGGCTTTACATCTATCCCCTTCCCGTGTTGTTGGAAGGCTTACATAAGCGCACGATTTGACCACTAACTTCTCCTCCTAACTTGGCAATGAAAAAGGAGCTGTAGCGGAAAACCTCCTACCTACTGTCCACAGTGCTGTCACTGCTGCGCGGCTTAAACTCACTACCTCATGCTCAAGTCCAAGTTCGCAACATACTTTAACCTTTCTATATGTTTGTCCATTCGACATGTTGTAAGCACTCTGTCAAGTTTTGTCTTTCCTCGCCTTCAAGGACCGGACCTAGGAACTTGTCCCTGCTAAAGATAAGTGATTGCAATCAAATTTCCGTGTCTTCGGCAACCGATCTCTCGACCTTCGTCACATTTCTGTGCACCAGCTTTGAAAGATGAGTTTGCAACTGAGTGAGTGGTGTTCTTGAGAACCTCCATAGAGTGGATCTACTGAATGGAACCTCATTTAAGCAGTTGAAAAGTGATTCGTCTCAGGACATGGGAGAATATGGTCTATATCTTTATAAACATTTCGCATTGGTTGTGTCTTTCTCCTTTCAAGTTCTGGAAAAGATGCGGTGTCAAGAAGAACAAAATCAAGTGCACTCTTCGATGTTCAGTTAATGCATAGTTTGGTTTCAGATAAATCCTAGTTCATCACTGGTCCCCTCTATCATTGATCATAAAACTGTGAACGATTAGAGTATTCGTTTCAACTCAACATATAAGGTTTCAACCATTCTTGGAGACATAAGAAAATGTAACTATAATTTATTTACTGGTGATTCTCTCATACTGATACTGAGACCTTGTTGTTGTTAACCGTAACCTTGGTCCATCCGTATTTAGTTTCCTTGGTTCCTCGTGTCAAGAGAAAATTAATGATATATGTCTGCAATCCTTATCTGTCGTTTATCAGCTAGCTAAAGAACGAATAAATTTTGCGGGTGAGTTTTTTGTGAACAAATAAATTCCACCGTTATGCTTAAAAAAATTTTGTTGATCTAATTTTCTATATTTTTGTGAGAGTAGAATTTATTAAATAAATACTTAAAAACCAAAGCTATCTAAAAGCTTTAGACTCTGTGATTCACTCCAGAATTCATGATTGGGTATAGATAGAGACGTTGAAATTAAGTTATTGTGGTTTCTGGAAACGAAACAGTATCTTCTCTCTAACCTAAAGTACACTGGAAGGAAAACATTTCTTTCATGCACTTGGAGTTTAAAGTTGGGGTGAGCTGGTGAACAGTCCAGAAATCAGCAGAGTTGAATCATATCTTCGTCATTTCTCCTTAAGCTACCATAGTGTAAGAATTTAAAAGGACTGTACCATCAAGTACACTCTGAAGAAGAAAAGAAGTAAAAGAAAGCAGAATGGATGAGGAAATTTATAAAAGCTTTCATTAGTCCTTATATGAAATTATTCATGCATTCTCAGGCCAGATATAGGAGTGGACCAAAATAAGATCACAAACAATCTTAGAAAAATCAAGCACTTACTCGATACCTAGATAAGGAAAAACCCAAAGGGAGTGACTGTACAGGAAGGTACACATTTGGATATATGACCTTGTCGAGAATAAGGAATAATCATGAGGGTCATTTGCATACATGTTTCTCATGGGTTCCGCAGCTCCAAGTCTTTTTCGAAGAGCTACAAAACTCATGCCTAAGCTTTTAGGTATTCCTGACTTCGTGACCTCGGGGACTGGTTGTGACGCGAAGTATTCACTCTTCCACCTTGTTGTTTGTGCATGAAGGGGACTAAGACTCTCAGAGATGTCAGGTGCATGCACACACCATATATGTGAAAAGAGAAAAACCTTCAACTGACATGGTGCAAGGATTTTAAGACATAAGGCCGTTTTGAATGATGTAAGATCGATAGCCTGCTGTCTCAGGAATTCCTCAGTGTTCTGGATGCTGTTGTAAGGGGGTGTGGGCGAGGGAACTAAGTACCAGTAGGGTACATGCAAAAGAATAGTCGTACAAGCAGAAAGGGCTTCAATGATAGCAACAACAAAAGATAGTCAAGTACCCAGTCTCGAGTCAAATATCTGGTTTCATTCTGGCTCGTCACTTTTGGACCCTCGTACAAGCTTTCAAGGCCATCATTTACTTCTTACCACTTCAAACCATCAGGTACAACAAACAAATAAGATATATAAAAACTTCATTCTTTTCCTGTTTCCTATCTTTTGAATATATATAGCACCACGTATACTGTACAAGTATGAAATTTGTGAAGAAAACCTGTGGTGACCTAGTTATCCGTTCCTAAAGAACACAATGGAATTATTCTTTTCTAGAGTTGGCCACAACGCATCTCATCGCTTGTGGGAAATACTTTTAGGAGAAGATTACCGTATCTTGTTCTCACTCTCTCTGGTACAAGATCCTCGTGCGGTGACGGTAAAACGGTAGACAGGGATAGAGAAGGGAAATCTAAGATCTTGTGGTGTAAAACCGAACAGTATGCAGGGTGAGAAAAATAACACGGCTGCTTTTTGACCGGTGAAAAGAAGGCCTACGTTTTGAATATCATTCGGTCATAACTGGGGTTTCTAGGGTGGGGCACCATTTTGGAAGCTTTCAGAAGATTCTCCCTTTCGTGCAATAATAACATAATATACCTCTGTGAAAGGATTAGTTGTGGCATGTGCAAGCACTGTTTAGGTGATGATATGAGAAAACTCGTTCTCGTCACAACCTGTTGAGGTCAATAAGCGAAGCTGGTGAGAACACTCTGATTTGTAGTGGAGCCTTAAAATATGATTCCTCCCAACCTACAACACCATACTCTAGCAGCAGGTGTTCAGAAAGGCCTGTGGGCGGTGGGTTACAATCCATTGTCAAGTTGATCAAGTATGGATCATCAACTCACGATCACGATTTGTTTTCTTTGCACTCCTCATTCTGAAGGTAAACAGTATGCATGCTTCCCGTTCTGTAGCAGCCGACGGGGGAATTGGACTACCTCATAGAGAAGGTATGACCCAATTCCATACTTACCCGTACTGATGACCTTACAGACTTAGAAATGTGTATCCAAAGTGCTTCGGATATCTTGATCAGTCGTATTTGCAAGTTGCTTGCTCTGTAGGCATCAAATCAATATGCGCAACGTATCGCCCCATGAGGTTGTCGTAGCGAGGATTAAGTACAAGCAAGAGATTGACCTCTTAAGTCCATATTTTACATCTATTAAAAGGAATGCTAGTACAAAGAGTGTACTACTGTTTGTGATAGTCCTTCTAATTTCATTTACTCGCCTCGGTAGGAAAATCCTATCCTACTTGAATAGGATACTCTTTTACCGGGTGTACATGTCATACTAACTTGAACTGGATCATCAAGAAGCAGGAGCACAGCATTCAAATTAGGCATCAATGACATGATCAGCCGAAGTGAATATTATAATATACGGACCATCTGGAAAACTCCTCCTTGTGGGACAGGGTCTTCTGAGGACTTTTATTACTACGTGCGATGATATCTCTGGTCACAACCTGCAGATAATCTCAACTTCAATCCATCTGTTTCTACTCGTCTTTGTCCATCGGTCGATGCGGGAAATCGGGGCGAACCGAGGAGATGAAACCGAGTGGCAGACCGGTCGCACAATACTTTGCCGGCCGACCGCTCGCCAGTCCGACTCGTTTACAGCGGGTTAAAAAGGACTTTAGGGTTTTGTTTGTTTCCTTGCGTTCGCTTTGGTTTTTAGGGTTATGGAGTTGGTGAAGGAAAATGAGGCCCTGATGGAACGGGGAGGAAGGTTTCTCCTGCTGCTTGGAATGGAGAACGAAAGAAAAAGAGCACACCGAGATGCAGGCGGTGGAGCAGGAGGTGTTTGTGTATTATAATAGAAGAGCAAGTACTGTAGAGGGAGTAAAATTAGAGTGAAGTATCCAGGGTGGGGAGAAGGGAAGGAACGGGAAGGGAAGGAATCAAGGGGAGGGAGAAGGGGCATCTATGGCAGTAGCAGCAGAGGAGAAGGAAGAGAGTTTGAGTAAGAGAGCGACCGGAGAGGATTTCAACGTGGGCTGGTTAGGATCCCCTTCGTCTCAGCCTCACTTCCATACAGAAAGGGTTTGATCTACCGGTGATCCCCTCATCGGTGTCAGAGAGGAAGAATTTTTATCTGGCACTTCCTTCGTCTTGTAGGTTTATTAGTTTTTTTGGATGTTTTCTCCCTCCGGGTTCTTCTTCTACTGCTTCCCTTGTTCCTTCTCCCACAGGTCCTGTGAAGCTTTCTATATTTTTTACTACGACTCCTCGCGCATTTTGACGTGGAATCTGTGTCGCTCATTCCTTCCCTTCCATTGATTCGGGGGGGGAGAAACCTTGGCACAGGTCTCAGATTTTTCTCTCGCTTCTCTATGTGAGCAGGAGAAGAGTGAAGGCTAGCGTAGCGCGGCTGGTGGGCTTCCTCCCCCCACTTCACTGCGTGAAGTTATTTGCCTGAAAGCTTACATCATTGGTATCATACCTCTACGTTTATTCCGCGGTCTTCGTCATTTTCAGCAGCTGCATCTTTTCATTGGTATCTTGTTTGAGAGAGAGAGAGAGAGAGAGAGAGCGAGAGTGATTTTCTCTTCAGAGATAGAACACAGAGAGAGAGAGAGAGAGAGAGAGAGAGAGAGAGAGAGAGGGAGAGCAGAGAGCAGAGGAAAAGCATCTGAGCGAGTAGCAGTATTAGATTCTCGTCTTTGGTTGATGAGTGAGCAGTCATCGGGGTTCATGTTTGACAAGAGATTTCGAGTCGTTGTGTTAATCAGGAGGAATCTTGACAGTTTGTTGAAGGAAGTGCAAAGTGAGGGAAGTTCACACGCGACCGGGACTTGTTTCGGGCTGGTTGTTGCAGAGTCTGTTGCATTTGCGGAGGAGGTCGGTGGACGAAAGATCTGTGATATGAGACTTCAGTTCTGCGCACTGCACTCAAGAGAGGACATGGACCTATTGACGAGCAGTAGTTCTAAGTAATGTGATTCTTGCGGAGGCGGTAATCCGCGGAAGGAAGTTCGGTTTGACCTTTTGTGTAGGAGATCAGGTGTCAGACGGTGGGCCGTGTTCGAAAGAGGTAGCGGCTTTCGGATAAAGAAGGAAGCTAACTCGGTAAGCTAAGCCGGAAGGGTTTGAAGATCTTAAGTACGCATTTATGCAGATACTGATGATTCCGAATATGGTATGAGTAATTTAGGAAGAAACAGCAGCTTGCACTAAATGAGCTGTGGGAGCTCCGAGCGAGCAGAGTCGAAGCGAAAGTCCTTACGCGGTAGAGGTTGTCTGCCAGAGTTTCTAAGCTCAATGCGAGACTCACCTCTGCCAGCAGTCTCCAGATGAAGCGTGTGTCGATAGCGGACACAGCAATTCTCCTAGATGGATTATCAGAAGTAGAGTGCTGTCGAACGGGTCTTAAGCGGCCGCTGGTTTGGATATTACATGAAGATGTGGAAACTGATCAACACGGATTATCAGGGAGGGGAGGCAGAGAGGGCGCGGGTTCTCTTATTATACACAGGGAGGTCAGTCTGAAGCTGGGGTGGAAACGGAGATAAGGTGGTTACTGGTGACTGAGAGCTAAGACTCATTGTCGCGAGGGGGGTACCTAGCCAGATTTTGTGGTTAACTGTATGTCAGCAGCACAGGTTCGTGTAGTCTCGAGCCGAAGCGTAGGGCACCGCACGAAGTTTCTCGTTTTCGTTGGATCCGTTCGACCGTTTGGATGAATTTGTAGGTAGCGCCCATGTGGTTCGTATGACATCCGTAGCTTTTAGGTCGACAAGCTGATGACCTCAGTTGTTCGTATTTGGGATCTGTTCCTAATCTCAGGATTCGGAACATAGCTGTTTCCCCAAATTTTTATTTGAGGAAGGAATATTCAAAGCGAGTAGACTTGGTTGATGGAGGCAACGGTTTTGAAGGTAGGGCGAGAAGCATTTCAAGCGCATCCACTGCAGAGGACTCATAAATGGTCTGGGATATCCACTTTCTATATCCTGGAGAACTTCAGGACTATGCCCCTATAGATTCGCTACCGAAAGTTGTCTCCATCGTTGCCCTAGCTAAACAAGCGAGAGTGCTCGAGAAAATAATGCTGGAAGTGATGAATACAGTACTACGATGGAATTAATATCCGAGGCGGTTGCCTGTATATCGGTCGGTTGTGTGGTCGAGGTCAAATTTTGAACACTCTTCTTCGAGCCGCCTTCGGGGCTGTTTCAGAAGTTATTGAGCAAACCACTGTACTGCTAGGCCACTCGAAGCAGTACTTTGCAAGGTCTGACTACGAGTTGGTTGGAACTATGCCTATAGCATCGAAGTGACGGAAGCTGTATTCGTAGATCGCCTTGTGGGTGAGATCGAAATGACGCTGATGGTTCCACACCATGCCCTTCCCGGTCTTTGGGCTGCATGCAGTCCGTCACACCCCAGTTTAGGGCCTCGATACCAGCCCTTTGGCATTCTGGTTCAAGTGGAGACGTTTGGTGGCTAATTATACGAGCGTCACCTTACACAGAAATACCGGAGGTTCTTGCCTTGGTGCTACTTCCGGGGTTTTCGAGTATGTGTCCATGTGGGTTGAGTCTGCGATTTGCAGGGTCTTTCTTTGCTGCGTTAATTCGGAACGAGTACCTGGAACTGAGTCATAGGCATTTGCTTGGGCTTATCCATCCGTTGACAGGAAGTCTATTAGGAATTAGGGGTGTACGTAACTCCTGGGAGTTGTGGTGTATATATGGATTGAATGAGATGGAAAAATTAGGAAATTCCAGGACAGATGTCTTGTTTACTTGGCATCCGTGCCTGAATGTTTTCTGAGTATGTTGTGTATGCTTGCTTGGTTTTAGTTTCTGCATCGTGTGCTCCGCGTTGGAGAACTAGTTTACTTTAGTTGCGAAGTGAATTGAGCAAAGCTTGACCTCTGGGATTTTGTAGACGGAGGATGTACCAAATGAAGAAGTATTCAAATACGTCGCTAGTACCTCATCGAGGTCAAACATCTTCCCAGCAGGAGAGATCTATGTACGGTGGCAGCCTTCCAGGGGATGCGGGAGTCGTGACTTCGGCCGATCCTAAACCACGATTGCGCTGGACCCCGGAACTTCATGAACGCTTTGTAGATGCCGTGACGCAGCTGGGCGGAGCTGACAGTAAGTCGAGTGATCCTCTTTTGCTTGGCTACCCGCTGGTTCTGTGGAAGCTTTGAAGTGGTCTAACCTTATATTATAACGGTCTAGAAGGGTGACAGCACGAACGATTCCTCAGTTATGGGTCGTTCCACGTGCCTTCATGTCGGTATTCACCTTAAGCGCATGTATCTGATCTGTACGTTGTTTTACGAGGTTGAGGTGCTCCACCTTTCACATCTGCGATGGTAAGTGAAGGTTCTTTTGTCTTTCTCTCTGTAATAGACATGGGTTGCTAAACTCAAATGCCATTGCACTGGTTCGCGTGATTTGCAGAAGCAACGCCGAAGTCAGTAATGAGGGTTATGGGAGTGAAAGGGCTCACTCTTTATCATCTAAAAAGTCATCTCCAGGTACATATATTGTTCAGTGGTGAAGACTTTCGTTTAGCGATGCGTGATAGGCCACTGCCGGTTATGGCTGCAAGAGTCATCAAGGGAGGCGATGCTTGAGTTTTACACTAGCATTCTCGTCTGTGGATCGGTTTAGTCCTTCAGCTGGTAGGTTCACAGCAGGAATGAGAGACGGAGAGAATCTAGTTCTAGTTTCCGGGTGGATTTTGCTCTGTGGAATGATGCTATTGTGTGTTGTAAATCAGTTGAACAGGGTCTCAGCAAATAAATATCAACAGGAATTAATTTATCTACTCCGCGAACTGTAGTCAAAGAATCTGTACTAAATATACTTCCAGTAATAGTACATGCACCCATTGCAATTACATATTTCGGTCCAGGTAAAAGAAACACATTTCTTTAAGAAAAAGAAGTATTATAGTTTTCCTCCATGTAATGAAATAGTTACACTTAAGGAATTTTGTGTATCTTGAATAGACGTTGTAAGTTTTAATGATCGATAATTTGTTGAACCTTTTAGTTTTATACAATTAAAATTAACATATGCAAAACTACAAAACTGTGGCTGTGTGGACATTTCTTCCGGGATCATACGGTTTAAAGGCTGCTCATGATAGAGCCGCTGCTTTTTCTTTTCACAGGTGAGAAACTTACAGTTTGGCTCTTTTCGCCTTGAAACCCCGCAGAAATATAGGCTGGGAAAGCAGCTACACAAAGAGGTCAACGTAGAAACTATCAAAGACCAAGGTACGTCTGCCACCCCTTGTAACTAGTTTGAGGTTTAACTAGTTGGATGGAAGCTATAGATGTGCTAGCAAAGTCACGTGGAAGGTCAAGGTGCTTGAGAATGGATTACCCATGTCGCTATGGGAAGTCTACTAGTTCTGTTCCTTGTGTAGATTAAACTGTATGCAACAAGAGATCCTGCCTTAATGATCTAATTAGATAATGTCGGTCGCTTAGTTTCATTACAGAGAAGTGACTTCCTGGGATGTTTGCATAGGACTGGTGATAGTTATCCAAGGGCTGTCTGATTAGGTAATATTATTTCAACGGAGAACGAGCTCCTTGTTTCTGGCACTTATAATTAGGACTTTTTCTTAGGGATGGGTATCCGGTTGCCTAGAAGTTGTGACTAACTGATGTTTCCAATTTCGAGCAGGGTCCTCAGAAGGTCAAGGACCGAGCAGTGGGACGGCCACTGAGAGTGTTATTTCTCAAAACCCAAAGGAGTAAGTGGTCTAGTGTTACTTCAAGATTTCTTAATGGATTTCACTCTGTTGTCTTCTCCAGTAAGTTATGGATGTTGGTCGAGTCTTTCGAACTAAATACCTATATGTGTTCCACAGGAGTTTGCAGATAACAGAAGCTTTAAGATTGCAGATGGAGGTACAGAAAAGATTACATGAGCAACTCGAGGTAACATCTCCACATGTACACGTGTTTTGTTACTTGTTTTGTTTTATTTTGTTTGCAACATTAATGAGTGTGTCTCGCCATCAGTTGGAGGAGTCGGTTCTACGCGCACATACCCAGAAAGCAAGGAACTGAAGGGTGCACACTGCCGGACGTTCAACATTATCTGACATAGCTTGTTTTCGTGCCAGGTGCAAAGACATCTTCAACTGCGCATAGAGGCCCAAGGCAAGTACCTTCAGTCTATTTTGGAGAAAGCACGCGAGACTTTGGCCGGTCATACAGCAGCTTCGCCAGGCCTAGAAGCTGCGCATGCCGAGCTTAATGATCTGGCATCGAAAGTGACCGCTGAGGGCCTCAGTCCAGCCTTCTCCTTGACTGGAGTACCTTCTATGAGTATGCCATCTTTAACGGTTGCTGAGTTGTCAGTTCGTGGAGGTGAGCAGCAATGCGGTGGGGTGCCGCATCAACTTTCTTCTCCAAACCCCCAATCTCGTCTATCAGACTGCTCATCACAGAGCTACCTCACAAGTCTTACCTGCAGTGGGAACCCCGACGGCAACGAGCCCAGCGATCAAAAGCAAAACACGGGTAAGCTACGGGCTCGCAGCTCCTACTTTAGTGGTGATGATGATGGACGACTCAATTCAAATGAAGATGGGGGAGATACCGAGCCGCAAGAAATTAGTGGTAGTTGTTTGTCTCAGGGTGGGAATCTTACCCGGGCTGAGGATAGGCAGGCAAAGTCTGCTTCAGACTCAAAGTGGATGGTATCTCCAGACAGGGGGGTTTTCTGTGGGAAAGAGGCGGGCACAGTTTCTTCTGATGGTAGTTTACCGAGGGGGTTTATAAACTCAGCTGAAGCCCAAACCTTGTCAGACACGGAGCCTCCTGCTCTTGAGAGGCCAACCCCTAGGAGAGGCGCTGCTCTGCTTTCCGACGATTCAAGGCTTTGCTCGCTCGTTAAGGCTGGTGCTTTGCTTCCTCTGCAGGGAAACTACCTGGCTGATATGGGTCCATCCCAGTTCATCACCACTACTACGTCCAAGGCGGCAGACGGGCCTCTTGATTTGAATTCCGCCAGAGAGGAGGGAGCCCGAGGCAGAGAGCTTGACTTGAATGTCTTTGGATGGGATAGGTGAGTCAATCCCTTTTTTCTCTGTGCATTGTATATCTATAACTTCCAAAGGGAAGCTTTTCTCTGCAGCCCCTCTGTCTCCTCTCTTTCCTTCCATCCTCCGGTCTCTTTCACTTTCTCTCTTCCTCTCTTTGTAAGATTACAATCCCAGACTGCCAAGATCATTTGCAGATCTTCACAAGTGCCCAGCAGAACATGTTTAAGTTGTACATATGGCTTGTAGGTGTGTAAGGGTGATTCAAGGTGATTTAATCCCATCTTTTTAAAATTTATTCAAATGTTCTGTCAAACTATTCTGTGTCTTTCGTATGGATAAATAAAGAAGTACGTTGCCCTCACCCTGCCTTCTTCTTATCCGCGGAAGCTCTCTCACTGCCCAAGTCTGTAACAGCCATACATACCTCATCTCGCCTGGCGGTGATAGCCTTCCACCCATGTACATTACACAGCAACTGGAAGTGATCATTTGTAAAAGATTCCACCTTAATAGATGTGTAGCTATGTTACTGAGCTTCACTTTTCAACTTTGTAACCGAAGTGCACAGTTGGGAAAACTGTTTGGTCCTATGAAATGGGATTACATATTTTAGGTGCGGAACTATGTTTTCATGGATTTCCCCCCTTTCATTCACAAACAATCGCATGTCATGCCAAGACCTATTTTCTTTCACGTTATTCCTTGAAATCCTTACGAGCTTTGCTGTGAGTACATCGCCGGTATATTTGAATACGCTTGCGTGAAATATCAAAGACGTGAATATCCCAGCTTCTCGTATGTAAACTGCATAACTTGACAGTTGCCTTGGATATCCTTTCCGGGTAAGAAGGAAGGACATGCTGACCTATATCTTGTCAAGAATTAAAGTTGTGAATCATGCGGCTCGTTTCCGGCTTCTCCTTTCCACAGTGCTTCCTTCGTTGGTAAACACTTGCGTCTCAAGGGGGACAGTATTTTCACTCTTGTAACCGTATTTGATACTAGAGTTTGTGCCCATGGAAAGGTCCGGGGGTCTTGTGAAATGCACCACGCAAAAGATTCGTTCCAATTATGGTGAGCTCGTTTGTAGCCGAAGTATGAGTCCTTCGTCATGTTTCGTAGTGTGCTGACCTTTTGACTTTGGGAAGTGTTGTGTAGATCCAGTCATTAGTCAGATTGCAGCGTGAAACTAATTAGATACTAGTAATTTAATTAATGACTCGATAATTTAGACTAATTCCGACTTGTTCTTGTTTCTGCAACGTGAAACTTTCTTTCAGCTAGTGTTAGTGAAATGCTTCAAAGCACGTTGATATATTAGCTTGGCTTCTTCGTGTTTACCTGGTTAAGCCAGGCGATACCGTCTGTTGCCATTTGCCTTGTACGGGTTTATCATTATAGTTGGACCCAAATGGTAACCTTTTTGTGAGAATCTCGTTTGTCCGACTTTGAGTGATAGAAAATTAAACCTGTTTCTTTGTTGTAGTCCATCGCCATTGTGAAGGTACAAATTAGAGTCGTATAATAAAGCAATAAAGCGTTACTCGAGAAGCCATTAATTATCTTCGTAGTCTGGTGTAAATGAGGGAAATGCTTAAAGTGGAAGAAGCACGTACCTGCGTCAGGAGTAAACACTTCGGCAAGTTTACTAGACTAAATTGAACATGGAGGCTTGCTGTAAGTACGAGGACAACACCGTCTGGTGCTTACCTGCTTGTGTTTCTCGTTAGACGATTGTGTGGATACAGTTGACAATACCCGAAAATCTATATCCTGTTGAAACCATGGATAAACCGTGCTAATATGTCCTCATTGTTGTGTGCACCAGCGGCTCTTTGGAGCATACTTCCTTCACTAGTTCGTGTTAAGTCATAACCGTGTTTAGGTCTGGTTCTCTCTGCCCAAGTACTAAGCGAAGCTTTTTGGTTGTAAACGTGGATACTAAAGAGGCTTTCTCCACGTTATGTTTTATCCGTAAACGTTGCTATTCTGTATCATCGGATGATACATTTTTATCGACTTCTCCTTGAATCAACTTTTCGTTCTGACGGAAGCGTGGAAATCCTTGTCCTGTCAATCTTTGATCCATCTATCTCGGCACTGCCAGTGTGAAGTATGCATTGCAGCTACCGCAGCTTACTAACGAGGGCCTGGAATTGAAGTGGAGTTGACCACTGCGTACAAGTCTCAGTTTCCTGATGGTTCACGGTTCCATCTATGTCATCCCCAACTACGGAATATGCGTGTATAGCACAGGTCTTGGCACTTCCATTCCCCACAGGATGTCACTCTCTACTTGCGATTTGTGCTAGTTGGAAGAAGATTTGTTTCTGCCGAGCATAGCACGAACTTTCGTTGACTTTAACGACATGGTCCGGAATTGCTCGAAGAGACAGTTACCGCCAGGAAACATAGATGTTGGCGATCAGCCTTCAGGCATGGGTGTAGTCGTGTCGTGCGCGCCCCACTGCAGGTGTTTCTCCTGTCTTTTTGCCCTAAGGTTTCCCTCAGGTTTAGCTCAGATACGAAGCCATCAGGCCGCAGCTTGGTATATGTTTCATTCGGGCTAAGATTGTCCTTGTATTGCCGTGGCTTTTTCCTAGCACAAGTCATGCCGTTTCTCTTCTCAAGATTCAGATCCTATACCGGAAGTCCCAGTGCACTGAAAAGCTTTTCAGTACCGTGGATATTAGAATGAAACAAACGCGTGTTTCTACTCTGATAAGACTGGTATGTGAAACTGCGTGTTAGTCTAAGCACATGTGCAGTAAGATTGTGTGCATGTAACTGGCACTGTGTTAGAGAAGTAGCGCGGATGGAAGTGGCGCATCCGGAATAAAGTAAACCCCGGAATAGACCCAAGATGAACCCGGAATAGGCCCAAGATAGACGCTACCTCAGCAAGAGTTTAAGCCGAATTGGCCGCTTCTGTCGAGTCTCAGAGTTGTGTGGATGGCTCGCGTATTGGCTTCTCCGTCAGATTCGGGACTCTTTCCACGCAAAACTCTGATTTGTCCCAGCAAAGGAGTACAGCCGGCCCACTGAGTGCCTCGTATGTGATGAAACACGTTAGACAGCAGAAGTGAGCTCTGAAACCTTTAACCGACTGTGCGTATTAACGTGCTTCATTTCGCACATGCTGCGCCAGAATCCACTGAGAAGTTCCTCGGTAGACAATTGGAGCTAATACTGCGTCACCAATTTACACTGGATGTCAGGAAATACAACCATGATCAGCCATGATCTACTCCTAAAAATATGGCTCGGCCTTCAAGAAGTTGATGTGGAAAAGACCACAAACACAGATTCTGTGCCAAATTACAACTTGCTGGACTGCATGAACGTGGAGGATATATTTGTGTGTCCATTAATTTATGACCTAACTTTTTGTCTTGGAAGGGTGCGCTCAGAAATTAATATGTATCAAAAGAGAGATTGAGGAGAGTAGAAGGATAACTGCCTCTTCTCGTTGCACTCACAGGTCTTCTTTTTCACTGAGTCCGTGTGTTACATTCATTTTAGAATTATTTAAAATGAATTTTTAGAATATTTAAAATTTTAATGTGTTAAGTTTATTTTGTAAACTGTTTTCTGTTAGAGCAGAATTTGGCATGTATGTTTACTGCACCGAATGGTTTCTATTTTCCCAGAAAAAGAATTTTCCCAAAATCATCTAATTATTTCAAATCATTTGACATAATTTTAAGTTTACATTTCTATTTCTCTTTAATTTCTCTTTTCTCTGACACTCATTTGGGATGCATACTCACTAAATACCTACAAATCAGTGAATTGGATGCACGTCTTACGTATCTCTTGACCTATTCTGTTATTGCTATGCATTTGCATAGCGTATAAGTTCACATGCACTAACAGTATTTATTGCCGTGTCACTCACTCTCTCTCAGCGCAGCATCATGTTTAATGTGAAATTCATTTTCACGACACTGTTTTTGTACTTGTGTGGAGTGGTTTATTGGTTCTAGTTGGTGGTGAAATAAATGATACAGCTATGCTTGTTGCAGCTCGAAATACAGATTAACTCAATAAGGAAGACATTTAATGTGCTCAATATTGGCAAATCAAATGGTTAATGATATCTTTTCTTAATCGTATTTGCGCTCATTATGAGAGACCAAATTGTAGAGAAGCGAAACTTTTAGAGAGAACAATAGTATGTGGTTTCAGCATTATCGGAGTCAATCGAAATTTATAGGTACTTCGGGAGTCTTAAGTTTTCACATGACAACATAAGCGAGGAGACGAATATTCTGAAATTATTATTAATATTTCCAAAAATGGTATATTTATAGTTCACATTTATCCTTAAGAAAACCTAAAAGGTTCATATTCCAATGTTTTATTAACTTTTTTGAATAAAAGATATATGAACTCAAATCTGACTGTTACATTGTTTAACCAATAGAGCAACTGAGTGATTAAGTGTATGAAGTTTATAGTTAGTTGGACAATCCTAACCCACATCAAAAACCACAATAATAACACGAGTATCCATGACAACATATCACTCTATATATGTCCCGGATCAGTATTATTGTCAAATATCATTTGAGAGTAATATTTATCCGAATTAGATAACGATACAAAAAACGATTCTTCATTTTCTACTGAGATCATTTTAGCACCTCTTTCACTTGCGATGTTCTAATAGGCCACCTATCTAATCTTCTTTTAGCTTTTCTCATCCTTGCTTGTAACACTCTGCAGTCGCAAGAAGCACACTCTACTACTCGTCTTGGCATTTCACTACAAGTAAATTGTCTATACCACCTATGATTCAATCATTATAATAGTGCTTTGTTTTCTTTTACATTAATCAAAATTTATTTCTATAAAAACTATTAGTTAATTGCTGGACCCGGGCATTCACCAGTAATTTTGTTCAACATAAATGTTTAAAGTAGAGTATTTTTTATCCCAAAGAGGGAACTGTTTAATTTGATCTGAAGTAAGATATTTTGTATTCGTTTTGAAGTTCCAAAGTAAGAAAATACTCTAAATAATTCAACAAATATATGTTTACTAACAAAAAACCTTTGTTTTAGTACTTGATTGAAAATAAAATAGAGATTTAATTATTGCTTCACTCACAAGGTTTTTGGCCAACATAGGTCAAAGTGAGCTATGGGTTGCTGGATAAGATATTTTGGGTTGAAAGCTGAGCATACCCAGCAATGCCTGAATATGTCTTTTCTCTTCAGAATACCACCATAAATATACAGTCAAATTCCATGACTCTGAAGTTATTGTACATTGCCATAAGGGAGGACTTCCTCTCCCCTTCTTTCTCCACTTTCCCTTATATTTACCTTTTTTGTTCTATTTTTCCTCATCCACCTTTCTTCTTCTCTCCTCACTTCCAAATTTCTCCTTTCCTGCTATTTTTTCTCTCCTCATTCCTTCTCCGGATCATATCAGACTAGATGGTGCGTGATGGAAATACCTATTTTGAAAGAGAGATTGTCAACAAGGAAAAGTTAATAGTTATGGCACAAGTTCAAGAATATCCTCAACAAGCTTAAGTTTTTCGTTCAGGTGACAAAGAAACACAACTCGTATATAGAAGATTGTGAAGTTTCAACTGGTTTGTCAATTTCAAAATGTTTAACTTTTAATTACATGATTTTGTATTTTATAAAATTTGTATTGTCTTAGTCTTTAACTTCTACTGAACCAGAGTTTTGAGTGATTTTATGGAAATATTTTCAGGTGCAACTTATTTAATGCATGGCGGTGCTACGAACTTCAAGCCACAAAAATACTCTGTTTGAACAAAAATATAAAGCCATGAAAAATATGAGCCAGTGACTGAGAAGCAGAATAGATACTTTCATTGCATGCTATGATAATAGAACTTCCTCCTCTTTTTCCCATTTACATCTACTATCAATAGGTATTGAGAAAGGGGAGGACTAATGCTAACAAGAAACACCAAACAAAAAATATTTAAGGTATATTTTACATGCAATTCACATAATTCTTTTTATGTTTTTTGAACAACTGTCTGTAGATTAGTTGGGGAGATATTTCGACTTTTCCAAGCCATTTCGTATGTTAAAATGCTTGTAAACTAAAAATACTCTTCATTCATTAGTATTGTCTCAATGAATGATAATATCAAAGGAAAGGAAAGTTAAAGGAGAAAAGATGAAACATGATAAGTGAGACGAAGGACAAAATCTACGAATCAAGAGCGTTGTGCTTGACAAAGCCAGTCCTAAGGTCTCATCACCAATCAGCCTCACCCAACTACTTGATACCGAAGCAACGAAAAATGTCATGTTGACACTCTGAGGTTTTTATACACGATGGATGGTTTAATCCACAAGTTGGGATAAAAGGCTCTAGCTCGCACACGGAGCTTTCTTTGGTAACTATAGAGATTCGGATCAATCAGCCGGTCCGGACCGGACCACGGCCAAGCGAGTTCTCGCCGGATTTCTGCTAGGGTTTTGGCATTTGCGGAGATGAGATTGACTATACCTTCCTTCCAAGTTTGTGGCTCTTTCTACACTCGAGTTTAGGCTTTAGGTCTATTTGTACTTTTGTTTACGATGGCGGTTGCACTGGAGTGACTCGTGATTCTTTTTGCAATTGCAGGTTTCATCTCACATGTTCTGGTGTAGACATTAGTCATTTATCGCTGGATTTTAGCATCTCCAATTTTTACCAGATTTTGTTTGTTCCGCTGGATGCAGTATGGTGGGTGGATTGAATATTTTCTTGCTTTGCTGAATCCATCGCGTTTTGGTCTTGTTCAACCCTCGTTAGCTTTCTTGCTAGCTGCTATTTGGTCGGTCTAGACTTAGAGGTAGTCTTTGAGGTGGATCTATACTACTCTTTGATGCTCTATTATGGTTCTATTATGGTTCTATTGACTCCAATTGTGCGGTAATGTAACACCTTTGGTGTTTAATTTTTATCAACACCCATATACTTTGGATTGCATTCTTTTTTGTCTTAGTATGCAGATGCTTTATTTAGATCAAATGATAAAATCACCACATATTTATGTCTTTTGCAGATTTGTACTGACCATGCCATTCCAGTAGGTGAGCTACGAGATATACACATCTTGAGACGTGCTATTTTCTGACTTGGTTTCTTGTCCTACTTAAAGGTAGAACTTCAGGGTTGCACATTATCGCTCTGAAAACGTTCATGAAACAAAAATAATTTTTTTTTACTTTTGAGTCTCCACTCTCACATCATCTAGTGATAGAGTTCATTGTAAGCTTCCCGTGAGCAATTCATTTGAAAACTTAATGAATTTGAAAGATGAAAAAATTAAGTTATGTCTTATCTTATCTTATCGATGCTGATTGGATATCTGTGATTAATGTTCATACACTAAGAGTGCAAGGGGTATGCTTAATCATTATATAAGAAAACTCATGTACGGTGGAACTGGTATAGCTTAAAGAGCCAACTTGTACTTACGACTTGTCAGTGGTCTTTTTTGAAAGATGTCAGCAAAGTGTTAACGAGATTCAAATTGTGCATGCAACACAAAGAATAAGATGGTATGTGAAGACGGATGGTGGTGTGTGTTATGAAAGAACCTGAGATGTAAAGAGAGATGATTAGTTCAGTTATATATGAATGAGAGTTTGATCATTATGGTCGTTCTAGAGGTTCGAGAGATGTGAGAGAGATTGGCTCGCAAGGAGACGCTTTCATGATATTTATGTTCATCTACGACCTAGGGTTACTTTATTCTTCGTGATTAATGGACCAAACTCTTCATCTTGGTATCAACGCGATAAACAGTTCTTAATCTACGCATAGGAGAAGACCATACATGATCTAGATTGTTGTGTTGGACATGACAAGTGAAGCTGAGTCGTAATGGTTCGATTTACATTCATTTTTCTCTTGTGATCAAATTTCTTATCGTTCTTTGCAACTCTAACTACTTGGTTTGGGTCTTGTTATGATTAGAGTAGTCAAATCTACCCACAAAAGGAGATGAATCTGTCAATTTGGCTAGTGAGAGTGATTTTAGACCACAAGTGATTTTTTGAGACTCATGTCGACTCCCTACAAGATCATTGGGAGAAACCTCATTTTGACGTTGTCGTAGGAGAGTTTTTCCTGGGGAGGACGGATCTCATGTCTGTGATTAATCATGAAATGACCAAAAAGAAAACAGACTGTTGCTAGTATTCAAAATTCAGATACATTCGCTTGTAGCCACCAAGGTCAATCAGACACCCAAATCTATGCAAATAGACTTTCCAAGACTCATAAAACTTTGTTCACGTCTCAATGTTTCAATCAATGTCCTCAGCAATCACAATCTTCTCTTCTCTTTCTTGCGCACGCCATCTCTTCAACTCTCTCGAATGTCTCTTGAACTCGAGTCGTAAGTTAGTTTATCTAGAAAACAAGCCCTCTACTAAATTGACCCCTAGCTAAGCTGACCCATGCTTAATACAAATTTCTCAACCCTCGATGACATCTTGATGCAACCCAAATTATGAATTGAGCCATGATTTTACAACCGAAGCCACAGCTACAAGACCATCCCACAGGGCTTACAACCATCCCATAGCTGAATCAGATATCTCTCAACTCATAAACTCTATTGCATGCGGAGGCTTAGGCTAGGAAGCCCATGTTTAAAGAAGATATCAGCCCTCTGTCCCTAGATGTGCAAGACGTAGTCACACATCCAACATAGACTCTCATCTAGACGTCAAGATGTTGAGATAAGAACAAATAGCTAGGAGGATTTGATCCAAGGGCCTCTTTTTCTTAAATAAATAAACATGTAAATAAGTTTATAGAACTTGTTTTTACTTCTTTTGTTAACTTTTGGGATGTTATTTCTATTGTATATCTCTAGTTTTAGTAATGAAAGAACCAAAATCATACTACTCAAGAGGATCGACACGATGATGTCGTGATAATGAATCCGAGTCATCAACAAGAAATGATAAAGTTTTCTCTTCTATCACTTTCTTAAATTAAAATGATATAAACATTTATGTATAACTTTGTTATGCATAAATGAAAACACGTGTCTTCTATATTCAAGAAGAGCTTCCACCTGATACCTTCATGACTTCTTAGTAGTTCTTTAGAATATAAGCTAAAGGGCAATTTGTCTACCTTGGTCATAACTTTGCACCTGCTCAGCTTAACAAGCTATAGGATAGCTTCCTTTACAACTACGTACATAGTGGAAGAAAAATCCTTTTGTTATCATCTTTCAATTTATATACTATCTTGTAACACAACAATACCTCCTCATACATGCACATCCTCTAGTATGTGTCAACTCCTCACTGGTCCTCGTAATTCTCCAAGTTATTTTTTCTCCTCGACTACCTCTGATAAAAATTCCTCATTCGCTCTTGTGATCTATTATGACGTTAAGAACTCAATCAACTACACTGTTCCTCCTCTTCAATCAACACTGTTCCTCCTTTCTTTTTGAACAAATTGACTTGTTTTCCAGCAATATGAAGTCTCGAACATGTATCGTCTAGCTCTTGCAAAGAACAAGTAGCATTCAGATGCACATCAGAGACACTATATGGACCAAATCATCTCTTGGAAAACTTTTGAACTGTAGAGTGCTGGTTCTTTAATGTATTGTCATATACCAACACCCAATCCTCAACTTGTATTGATTTCGATCGAAGCATATGAGTCTTGTCAAACCTCTCTTTATTCTCAACTCGAGACGTTTTCAACTTTTGTTGTGCTTGTTTGATGCAAAGTGAGAGAAGTTGTATGTGATCCATATTGTCCTCTCATGACAAGGTAGCCCAAGTAGAGAAGTCTTCTTCTGCTTGCATAAATCAGTGTATGTCTCAACATCAATTCAATAGACATGTACCGAGTAGTAGTACAGTGAGTAGTCTTGTCAACCCATAAAGCAAAAGGGAGTAACTTAGGCCACTCTCTATGCCTACTGTCACATGCTTTCACCAAAGCTTGAACAACGATGGATGTTCATATTCGCTCTTACCAATTTTTTTTGGCTTCGTCGCACTAGTAAGCTTGAGCTTCACATCGTATCAAACAAAAAATTCCTTCACTTCTACACCATATAATTTTTCTTTGTCTGCTCGTAGTCTTCTTATATATCTATATCTACAAACAATGTCTTCAAGTACAAATCTACATATACCTTCTGTGGTCTTTGTACTCGATGCTCGTCTTTCTTCAAAGTTGGAGAGGTCCTCACGAGCCAAGCTCAAATATCTCATACCTCATAACCCTGGAGGCATTATCATCAAGTCAAGAACCCACTAGAAGTGAATGCAAGGTGGATAAGTATGCACAAGACTACCTCTATCTCATATATTCGAGTAAAATTGACAATGCAAACACGAACTAACAAAGTTCATCCCATCTCGATACATATATTTCCACCAGTATCTTTAATTCAACTTTACGTAAGTAGCTCAAATCTCTCGATATCAAACCCACAAGGTGTCATGAAACTCCATCATTAGTTGTTGCTTAGTATACAGATCGTCCACTACTCGTATGAAAATCCCATATCTCCTCTACGACTGTCTACAAATATATTCATCACGTAGAAGATAGTTGTATGCTTGTTCCTTATCTCTTTGAACTCTACTTCACTCCACATCTCTTGATCCTCTAGCAAACTCAAAATACCCTATGTCATGAAGTCTACATTTAGAAAAGAGTTCTACATGTAGAACTCTTTCCTAAACAACAACCGCTCCAAGTCTGTAACTTGTCGACCAACTTGACACCGAACATCCTTTCTTTCTTCTTCTTCAACTTTTGTAAACATATCATCCTCGTCTATAGAATGATGTAAGCAATGCAATGCAACATCGCTATGTCTGGCATGTTACAGTTGAATATCATTGTCGAGCAGAAGTAGACAATATGTCTCTAAAACTACATGAGCACCAATCAAAAACTCTCTGTTTGTCTTCATGGCTGTGACCCCTCCCCACAACTCACGCTTTACTTGAGGATAATCTCGTTGTCTATCTAACAATATTCTAGTCCCAAACCTAGAGATAAATCTTATGTTACTCGCCTCATCCTGACCAATAGTCTAGCCAATCGTCTTTGGCCTAGTATCCACTATGACTGTGACAGACCTTTCACACCATAGTCTACTCTTTTCAACACAGATGGAGACTTCAGAGTCTCAGAGTCTCTTTCAACCTATTCATAGCTTCATGATGGACTGAAGTCCAAATAAACCTCTTACCCTTCCTCAATAATGCATATAGAGGCTTTGCAACATGAGCATAATGAGGAATGGATAAGCGGTAAAATACACAAGCTCTTAGAAAACGCAAAACCTCTATGATATTTGTACACTCTATCATCCTAGCTATAGCATCAACCTTCTTTGGATTTGGTCGCCTCTCAAAAGCACCACACAAATGAACAACCACTAAAATCTTTGGTACACCAAACTTGGACTTAGCACCTGATAGGATGAGATGTACCTCCTCCAGACGAGTCAGATACAATCCACATCTATGTTATGATTTGCAACAAACTCTTACATCCATTCGCGAGCACTGCATCATCCTTGTCTTCAACCGTAGAACTTTTTATAGGAATATCATCTAAATTAGAATGATAACCTCAAGTACAAACTCTCATAAAGATCCTAATTAGACCATAGACTGAGAAATAACGACTATTTTGACATTTCTGGAGTCAAACAAATCTTTTGAAACTCAACCTTTCATGAGAAAATGCTCTTATGGACCCACTAAACACGTGCGGACACTTTTCTTCTTGCAAAACTTATATTTCCCTCTAGCAACAAGCTAGTACACTTATTTCAACTACATAAACTTATGGAAGCAAAATTAGTTTTTAGAGAAAGTATTTTTACACTCCACTAATAGCTATTAAATATCTATCACTAAACTGGTTTAGGAGAAATCTATTTTGCCATTGGCCCTAGGTCTGGATTTCACATATTTTATAATTTTTACTTGCGGATATATATTTAGGATGAATATACGTAAAATATTAGATATATAAGTATTAAATTTTCTGAATTTTTTTAAATGGTTAAGACCTCACTGTTTTAATTATTATATTTAAAACACTCCTTTATCTATTAAATCACAATATGTTTTGAATTTATATGTATCTTCATATATTATAGAGTGTTTTAAATTTATTCTCAAGGCTTTTATTGCAATATTCAAATACTCAGAGCATCCATCCAAAATATATGATTTGTTATGATTATATAGTTACTGATGCAGAGATTTGGAGTTATGAAATAACAACATATTTAATAAAATAAAATTATATACATATATTATACTATTAAAATTAAACTAGAATTTATATTCAAAAATATAAAAGTACCTTCACACATTCTCACGTCGTTCATAGATTATATACACTCACGATCCAAGGGTTTTGGATAATACAAAACTTTGCTCGAACGACGGGCTATGGATAACCTCATGCAAAAATAATCCATGTGAATGCTATTATAGAATTTACTGAATAAGGATAAAGTAGAAGTTAAAGAATAAAGAACTAGCAATGCATTAGAAATTGAGGTTAGCAAGGACTACATATATATGTGTATATTCTTAAACCAACTGGAGTATACACTTAGTCTAGTATTTTCTGGAAGAATATCAAATATATAACGTAGTGCAACCCGAATCTCAGTGAGTACACGAAAGAGATGCATAACTACAACTTTCTTCAAATAACACGCGCTAACAACAACCAGGTACTCTCTAGCGAAACAGGAACTCATAACAATTTTTGAAATTTCAGGAACTACTCGAAAGTAAATAATGTTAATTCTCATAAATTGTGCAGTTACTTTTGTGCATAAATCCCAAATTCTATTTGAATTCAAAAAAAATCATTTCACGTAGAAACTTCAATTTTGAGCTAACTTTTGATGAAGACATATGGTAATTTTGAGAAATATCAACATCTAGTCAAGTTCTACCAATAACATTATTTTTTTGGGTTAATAATTCTTATATTTCCTCATCTATATACTATGTTTACTACTTGGACAAAACTACTACTCGCAGCTTCATTGCTAAATGGTGAATGGAAATAGGAATGTGTTTTTTGCTAACCAAGAAAATCCACTCACATGCATAAAATAATCCACAAGAAATCTTCAGTCTGTCACTTATCCAGAATTATTCAAGAAATTGTGGTCATACATCACCCATGCAAAAGTTACCTTGGAGCAGCCCATGAACTTCATGGAGCAACAACTCCATATCGTCTAAATATGTAACTCATATTCATCACATTTTGAACTAGTTGATGAGAATTAGCATACCTAAAGTAGTCATAATAAATTTGTTCAACTAACGTAATGTTCATTTATCATTTTCTAAACAAATATAACTACATAATTGCAAGTTTTGGATTAATGTGAATAACATTTTAATTGCACTATGAATGTCCATTAAGAGGACATGCAAGAAATTTATGCAAAGAATTACATAGGAAGGCCATGAAGTCCATGGATTGTCTTATCTCTTAAATGTATGTGCAACAAATCGGATGAAGACAAATCTATGAAAATCATGAATATCTCGACAAAAATCTACTAAGGATCTGAATCTCTATCTGAATTATAATACTCATCTGATTCTTCACCGCAAAAAGTATTCACAAAATCTTTTTCAATGCTTTCTTCATCTTCAACTTCGCTTTATCTCGGATTCTTATTTTGATCTCAATCTCTTTTTCCATTGATTCATGGTTTGAGTTATGATACTTGTTGCAACTAACTGATTGTAGGTATGTAGTGTCGCATGATTACTCCTTTTGCCCATTTAGTATACAAGATATCGTTCCCACAGAGGATTTGCACAAGTAACGCTGCTCTAAGTTCTAAGATCTATTCAAACACACAAACACACGGGTTTTGTCTAGAAATCCCGTCTTATCACAAAACCACACGTCTTCCAGACTCTCCAAAAGGTGCTCTGGACCTAAAGAAACAACTACTAACTAAAATATCACACAACTATTCACAGAGAAGCTCGGGAAGACGCTTCCTGCTTCCAGGTCACTTCTTCCGGTCTTCTCAGTACCGTCTTCCTGAAGCAATTCTCGGCTTCTGGAGGTTCAGCTCGGCTTCTCACACCTCCAGAAGACTGCTCCTACTTCAGAGAAGTCGACTAGCAACGGCTGTTACACCTTACTCTCTCTCACATTCCAACGGTTTAGATTAATCACAAGGTGTATGCCCCATGTAGCCTTCCCAGGCTTCTGCCTACGGAAACGGTCTTCCTGCAGCACTACAACGACATTCACCTTCACGGAAGCTCAATAGAAGTCTCATAAGCTCACTAGAAGAAGGTAAGAAGATGGGGAAGATGAGGAAGAAGAGAAAATCCAAACGAGAGAAAAACAAGATAAGAATAAGAAATTAAGATTCCGACAGGCTTCTAGTCCGGATCCTGACTAACAAGCCATCCCTGCTTGTAATAGTTTGGGGAGGAAGACAACAAACGTGCGTACAGTTGCACAGTCTTCTACTTGAGGATGTCGTCTTCTGTTGTGGGAAGAAGGCTTCTTTCTTCTTCTCTTGCTGCTCCGACTACTCTGTCTTCTGGGATCCCTTATCCATAAGACCGTCCGTACGTAGATCCGAAGTGCTCCACTGGACAAGCCAAGCTGCGAATCTGCACAACTGCTGACAGTCACCGCCACTCAAGAAGAACGCTTCCCATGCACAATCGGGAGTGAATCCAAGGAAATCCACCACCCAGAAGACATGGACAAAGCTTCTGCACTCAAATGAGCAATCTATTCTCCGAGAAGAAGTCACATTGGCATTGGGAAGCTCACTCCCTCTATTTCCTGCTCCTACTCCTCGACATACCAGTCTAGCCAACAAGACTACACGAGGATGCCATTCCCTGCTCCTAGACTGTCCACTACCTCCATCTACATCTTCGAACCACTGCGGGTAGCGAGCATGCAGACCCCTCCGGTATAATCCTAATCTACTCGTATGTCTCTAACATCGGGTGTAGTGTGTGTGTGCACAGTACACAACAATTACTAATGTACTTAGTGCGCCTCTCAAGTGTGTATAGTGTGCCCAAAATCCTACTCTATCATCCTACTTATGCATCTGTCTTGAGATGCAGGGGAAGTTCCCCTCCAATCCTCAATTACAACTAGGGAGAGATGGGCGCTGTCAGAAGGCTGCGAACCCACATGCAAGCGGTTCCCCTTCCTAATTAGTCATCCACCTTACTACTCCTGCGCTGCCTACTCTGCCACATGGTCACCTATCTAATATTACACTAAACTGCCACCTCCCAAGATAGCATGTTTGGTTCCTACTAAGTTTGGACAAGTCAACTAGTCTTCTGCGCTTTGCTACCTACTCTAATTGCTCGAATGCAATCTCCATTGGATCTACTCCTACCTGAACTACTAACTCGGCTTCTGATAAGTTGGGAAGCCCTGCAATTACCTCGGGTGTCACTGAGGTGGCTTCCTCCTCAACATTCGTCGCTGGCTCTGCTGCTGCTGCTTCGGAAGACGGAAGCGTCTTCTGGGAAGCTGGGTCGACTTGTGCTTCCTCGCTCTTCTGAGACACTAGTCCGACACTGTGAACCATGGTAACCTCATAGAAGTCTGAGGAAGTCGCTTCCTCCACTCGGAATATCTGGGAAGACAGCTCTTCTTCTTGTCTTTCGCGGGGCTTCTTCCGGAGTCTTCTCGGCTTCCAACGTTGTCACTACCAAATGGACAGCAAGGTCGAACTCCTCCTTCTCCAAGTCGGATCCAGTCGATGATGCTGGGGCTTGGGAAGATGCAGTTGCGGGTGGTGAAATCAAGGGAAGACCATAGAGTGTCTTCACTCCCTCTATCTGCCGATCCAAATATTTGAACATGCTCTCCTTGCACTCTATCAACATCGCTCTGGACTCGTCGTCCCATTCTCTAGCTAAGGTAAGAAGCTTCCTACCCGCGGTGAAGTTGAACTTCTTCCGAAGCGCTTCCACCGACTGAGCTAACATCCCCTGCGCGTGAGCTTCCGCTGGTTCTCGCTGCGTCTTCTCGGCTGCAATCTACGCTTCTGCGGCTTCTCGCAGTGTCTTCCATGTCGTCTTCTCCTCTGCAAGGACGGTGATCTTACCCCGCACTCGCAGAACCTCCTGGTCACGCTGCTGTAAACGCGCTTGCAACTCCTGGTTGCTCTTCTTCAGCTCCGTTAGCTCCTTGGCAGAAGCGGCTGCTTCCGTCTTGTACTTCGCTGCGAGCTTCTCCGTGGTGCGGAGGTTGGCTTCCAACGCTTCTACCTTCTTCTGGCCTTCTTCCTGCTGCATCAGAGTGCGCAGATCGAATCCAGGCTGTATTGGCTTCTCTTGAGCCTTCGTCCTCTTCTCGATCAACTCCATAGCTGGTTGGATCTCTGAGTGGAAGAAGGCACTGAACTCTTCCAGTCTTCTTCCCGCGGAAGACAGACTCATCTCCACAATCCGATCGGAGGTGTCGACCTTGTCTTCTCGAGGCAAGGATGCCTCTTCCACCACTATGATCTTCTATTTCTACGCATGGGAAGAAGCTACTCTTCTCATCTTTCGATGTCGGAGTGTGATCCGTCTACCTAGGAAAGCGCCGGGCTTCTGGCTGTGGTTGATTACTCAAGAGGTTGGCTTTCAGGTCACAACAGGAGCTATAAACACTCACACATGAGTGTAGGATCCTCTAATATGTTCAAAAAGCGAAATTTAGGTCTCACTAGTAGTAATAGGTTTAGACGGTGAACTTTGGCACTCAAAGAGAGGAAAAATATGAAGGTTTAGACTTCTAAACTTCCCCTACATGTAAATGAGATACTACTGAACACACACACGAAGTTTCAGCCTGAGATTGAATTCTAGCACCGAGATGTTGACAGAAGAGTTCTGAATAAGAGAATTATGGCAATTTCTGGTACCTAGACAACTATTCTGGCCTAGAACAGAGAATTGGCTCGATGAATTTCAAATATTCTCACAATATTTGAAGTCTACAGGATGCTGAACATCCCTGTGAAGTTGGGACTCCTGAATGTACACAGAACTCCAGATCTCCTCATCTGAAGTCGCTGCTCTAGATTAAGAGCTTTTCAGACCCCCTCTGCTTCAGCGGTCGCTCTGAATTACTCAGTTACTCAATCGATATGAAACTTTTTGGGAAATCGTAGCCCTGCTGGCAGAGAACGCAACCACGAAGTTTTGAAGCGATTTCTTCAATTCTGCTGCAAGTGACACTGAAAACCCCAAATTCAACAAAAGTGATGCAGTTTTGGCATAATCCGAACTTCAATTGGGCATAACTTCGTCTTTATTGCCTCAAATCGATCGAAAGTTTCACTGACAGTGCTTGGCTCGACGAGCTCTATCTCCCTGTGCTCTCAGATTTCGAAGATCCCTCACCAAATGCTCGAACTCCACTCTAGAGCTGTTTCTAAACTTAGAGTTTTACAAAAGACAAAAATAGACCAATGGGAGTTCATAGCTCCACTTGACTGTCCTTTTGTGCCTTAAACTACCTGGTAACGTATCTACACTCATAGGCTACCACGTCAAGCCCCCTAGAGTGCCAGCGTAAAACTTAAACTACCTAAAACGACACGTAGCCCCGAAAAATAACTTAAATCAGCTAGAAAGCGTGCATGGGCGACAAGTAAGTACAACCCATGAGCTCAAACCCCTATCAGCATGGAAACCCTAAGTTATGTACATTGAACGTCATAGACAAGTAAGAAGTCACTTGCACAAGCGCACAAATGCTTGAACAAGATAACTAACATACTATCAGCCTACTAGGACTCAAAATAGTATTAACACCGTATGCAAAGGTGTCAAACATATACATAAAGGACTAGAAGTAATATGAGCTAACTTCTAGAACTACTAAACCTAAGCGTCGGAGTAGAAGTCAAGCATGTAATGCCAAGTAGCGCGACATCGGGGTGGAAGCTCTCTCCCCATGGCAAAAGCGGTCATCTATATTGCGTTTCCTTGCATCGCAGTAGGAGTATCCATCCATCCTTCTTCTTCTGGAGTCTTCGGAAGACTCCTTGGTGTTGCAGAAGTGGTCTTCTGCGCAACTCGAGTACTCAGTGGCTCATCTGGTGAGTCGGACTCCGATCCAGAGTGAATGATCGAGAAGGAGATGGTCTTCCTAGGCACGTTCCTATGACCCATCTTCCTTGGTGGTGTCGCGTCTTCCGATCCACTGGAGTTGTCTTCCCTCACCAGAAGCGTCTTCTGATGAGTACCGGACCTCATCTGCGGCATCAGAGTGGGAGGGAGAGTCATCACTGCTGCTCGATCGTCTTCTCTCGATGTCTCCTCCTTCGTCTCATGCTGCCCTGTTGGCCCATATCTCACCAACTGATCTTCCGTGAGATCCCCCTTGGCCACGTACAAGTAACAGAAGAATGGAGTAAGATGTCCTCCTGTCGGGGTACTTAAGTACACCAGCTCTGTCTGTACATAAGCGTGGAAGAACGCACCCCAGTTGACGTTCTCTCCGGCACACACTATTTCTAGGAACTCCACGTCTTGATCTCCAAGGTACCTCGTCTTCTGCGCCTTCTCCTTAGAAAAGAGGTGAAGGAACAGCTTCGTCAGAAGACGCTTCTGCAGCTCCCGGTAAGATTCAACCTTCCAGTCGTTTCTTCCCTGTCTATCCTCCAGGAAGAGACTAGTTGTGCTTCCAGGCACATGCCACTTACCCGAGATCATGGGTAAGATCTTCTTCTCGAGCCAACAACCTCGGTTCTCAGATTCTGGCTTGTGGAAGGCCCTGCGCCACCAATCTTCGGTCCAGGAAGATGGTCTTCCTTGAGCTACTCCTGCCTTCGCAGGTACACGGTTACGAGACGGTAAGGCTGCCCAAACCTCCTCCAGAAGACCCTGGTCGGCGAGGTTCCAATCCCACAGGAAGAAGTCGAGACCCAACTCCTTGATGAAAGGTTTGGCCTCGGTCAGTTCTACTGCCGGTAACACCAACCCTCGAGGATGCATCGACATACTTGAAACTCTGTTGCACTAAGCCACACGTACTTACTGTGAGCCGAAGGCTCAGTCCTTCCCAAGTTCTCACAGTCTAGGTTCCACTCTCAAAAGACGAATCTAGTCTTCCAGAAGACAGCTACTCCGTCTTCCGGGATTCTAACAGTGCTTCCTAAATAGCTCTCGTCTTTCGAGCTATATCTGAACAATCCTAACTAAGCAAGGCCTCGCATGGATTCCTAAGAAGACAACCCACCTTGCATTACATCCTACTTCCTAACAGAAGATACAAGATTTGCGAGAAGTAGAGTGTGTAACAGGTTCAGAAGATGGTTGCGGGCTCATGCGGTGACAGTGGTCTGTGAGAAGACTCCCGGAGCCAGGCTTCTCTTCACTGGTCTCATCTGTCTTCTGCTTCCTACACACAATCTATCCTCACAACAGACTCAAGACATTCGCACTCTGTTCTTCTGACTCCTCACCTCTCATACACACTCAGAAGAAGCTTGCCGCATGATGAGAAGACATGACCCTCTACCATTCTCTCCAGATTCTGCCAGCAAGACTTCTCACAACTCTCTTCTAAGTTCGGGAAGAAGAAGGAATAGGCTGCTATGGGTCAGACAGAAGAGACCCGTAACGGACCCTCACGTCTTCTCGCGCATTCTGTCAGCCTTTCCAGTCTTCTAGTCTCCATTGGGTCAGGAGAGAAATAGTCTCATTTAAGAAATGAGTACCCCTATCTGATATCAATTCCAGCGGACATCCGTATCGAGTGATAATGTTGTGCAAGAGGAACCTGTCTACCACTACGACGTCGTTCTTCCTTGTGGCTTCGTCTTCCACCATCTTGGTAGCATAGTCGGTAGCTATCAAAATATACCGTGCTCGCGTTTATCTAGCCACCGGGGCGATAGGCCCAACAAAGTCGATTCTCCACTTTTCAAAAGGAGCAAGCGGAAGAATGGGAGTAAGAGGCCACCTGGTAGTAGCTGTTGGTCTTTCCACCCTCTGGCACGCATCACATTTCTTGATCTCCTGAAAAGTGTCTTTGTACATGATCGACCATCAGTAACCGGCATCCAACATCTTCTTCACTGTGATCTTCAGTCCGTAGTGACCCCCAGCATCTTCGTAGTGAAGACTTGTGATCACTTGCTTATTCTCTGAAGGCTCAAGGTATCTCCTTAGCTTCTCGTCATTTCCCTTCCTAAACAGGATACCCTGGAAGATGGCATAGGGACCTGCCTTGTGTAAGAAGACAACCTTCTGCTCCACATCCAGTCCCACGGGATACTGTTGGTCTTCCAAGAACTTCCTAAAGTCCTTGAAGATCGATTCTTCTGTGGAAGTCGCAAAGACTGGATCAGAAGATCTAGTCTCGTCTTCTGGGAAGCAGGCAGTACGTCCCCCCTCAACTGAAAGTGTCTCTGCGAAAACTGAAAACAGCTTTTCGTCAGGGAACTCGTCTTCCACTTCATCTTCTTGTCGTTCCGTCTCCAATCTGGATAGGTAGTCAGCATTAACTTGCTGTCTTCCAGGCCTGTACTCAACTGTGTAAGTAAATTCCTGGAGTAGAAGAATCCACCTAGCTATCCTACCAGACAAATCTGCTTTCTTCACGAGATGTTTCAAAGAAAAATGATCCACATAGAAGACAAACGGATTGGCTAGAAGATAGTGCCTAAACTTTCTACAGGAGTAAATCATGCCAAGACACTCCCTTTCAGTTGTAGAGTACTTCTTCTATGCATCACTGAGTTGTCTTCCCGCATAGTAGAGGGGATAATCCTTCTTCTTCTCATCCTTCTGACTCAATACCACCCCTATGACGAAAGCAGAAACATCCACATAAATATGGAAGACTCTCTCCCAATCAGGTGGCCTTAGGACAGGAGATTCTGACAGAAGTCTTTTCATTTCTTCGAACGCTTCCTGCTGCTCAGAAGACCAAATGTAAGGTTCGTCCTTCTTCAGCAACTTGGTAAGTCTTTCTGCTATCTCTGTGTACTCGTCAATAAACCTCCTGTAGTATCCTACGTTGCCCAGGAAGCTTCTCAGCTGAGTCAGGTTAGCAGGTGGGTGAAGTTTCATGATAACTTCCACCTTAGCACAGTCGACTTCTATACCTCTTCCAGAAATCCTATGTCCTAGCAAAATTCCCTCTGACATACCAAAAAAGCACTTCTCAGAGTGAAGAGCCAAACGATATTCTCTACACGTCAAAAAACACTTCCTTAGAAATATCAGGTGGTCTTCTTTCGATCCGAACACATAGAAATCATCCAAGAAGATCTCCATGAATGTGTGAAGATACTCCTTGAAGATTGTAATCATCAGTCTCTGGAATGTGGCGGGTGCGTTGCATAAACCAAAGGCATTTGATTGTACGTGTACGTGCCCCAATCAGTAGTGAAAGTGGTTTTCGACTTGTCTTCTTCTCTGATTGAAACTTGGTTGTACCCAGAATATCCATCCAAGAAGCTGTAGAACTCATGTCCTGCTACCTGGTCTAACACAGAATCGGTGAATGATAAAGGATGATGATCCTTTTTCATGGCCAAGTTCAGCTTCCGGAAGTCCTGACACACTCGGATCTTACCTATCTGCTTCTTTGGCACGATGACAATAGGAGCTACCCACTCACTACTAAGTACTGAGAAGATGACTCCCGCCTTCAGGTACTGATCGATCTGATCCTTCACCAGAAGCGAGTACTTGGGATTGAGCCGATACTGTCTCTGCCGTGCAGGAACAACGCCTTCCAGCAAGTCAATGCGATGCTCTCCCAACTCTCGAGGTATGCCCGTCATGTCTTCTATGGTCCAAGCGAAGACATCCTGGTACTCCGTCAGAAGTTCTCTAAAGTCTTCCAACTGTTGGCCCTCGATCACCTTGGAAAGCTTCAGCTTCTTCTCAGGAGCAACCTCCATTTCTTGAAGATCATCCGGGTTTACCATTCCTTCAGTGTGACTGTACTCACTGGCACCAAAGTATTCCGGTTTGGGAGCTTCTTCCGGTTCAGATTCGTCTTCTGGAAGACCACTATCGAATCTTCTGAAGAGAGGACGGTATCTTCGTCTTCTGGAAGACCAACTATCGGATCTTCTGAAGGGAAGACGGTATCTTCGTCTTCTGGAAGCTCTTCTTCCGCAATTTCGTAGCACTCAATGCATCCACAAATCACTTCCTCTGCTATCTCTGTTACTTCTGTAGTACACAAGTTATTCACCACAAACTCATCATATCGTTCATCCATGTCAGAAGATGCAGCTGAGTCTTCTGAAGTGTACCCCTCTGTCGCAGAAGGAGTTTCACCTTGGTGTCCAATCTTGATCCAAGGAAGCGAGACCTTGGTCTTCTCACCTGGCTTGGGTGGTGGATTGGAAAATCTCAAGCGATGTCTTCTCCAATAGGTATTTACATTTGCAGCATACAGCCATGGTCTTCCTATCAACACCTGATATCCAACCCTAGCTACAGGTCGCAAAATGATGTAAGTGAGGTAAAAAAATACTCCCCCAATTACCGTCAAGACATCTTTCAGTTGTCCCAAAGGTCGTCTTTTGGTCTGGTCCGCCATTCTGAGGATTCTCGGAGTAGACTAGAACTCAGTGAAGCCAAGGAATGCGCCGTTTCTTCAGTCATGATGTTAACTCCGGAGCCGGAATCAATGGATACTTTCTTCAAAAGACAGCCATGGATCTCCATATCAAGTTCTGGGGCTCCCAAGTCTTCATGCTCTATCCTTAGGATCGGGGTGCTCTTAGGAAGTTTAGCTGTTCTCCTCTTCCTCGATCCTCGAAGCACAGACTGTAACAGCTTCCTGTAACCAGCGTTGTCATCCAATAGCTGTTGGAAGGTTACATCCGTCTTCTGATTCCACAAGTCTCACAAGAAGTCATAAGGGGATCGCTTCAGAAGAGTGACTGATGTTTCCGACAGAGAAGATGTAGTAGCTGCTTCCTTGGGTGGAAGATCAGAATGGTGTCTTTCCTCGACTGGGAGCTGCTCTCGTGAGACAGGGACTGCCGTAGTCGGTGGAGGAAGCTGTTGTACTATCTTCCGTCGCTTCTCCAGCTCTTCTTGCATGATCGCTTCAACTTATTGCCTAATGTCAGGAGCAAAATACTTCGGATCTTCTCGGTCGTAAGTAGGAAAAGAAGACCGCTCAGGGGAAGATGACCTCTCCTTACGCTGCTTCTTCTTCTTGATCTCCTTCCGATCTTCCGTGAGATCCCTCTTGGCCACGTACAAGTAACAGAAGAATGGAGTAAGATGTCCTCCTGCCGGGGTACCTAAGTACACCAGCTCTGCCTGTACATAAGCGTGGAAGAACGCACCCCAGTTGACGTTCTCTCTGGCACACACTACTTCCAGGAACTCCACGTCCTGATCTCCAAGGTACCTCGTCTTTTGCGACTTCTCCTTAGGAAAGAGGTGAAGGAACAGCTTCGCCAGAAGACGCTTCTGCGGCTCCTGATAAGATTCAACCTTCCAGCCGTTTCTTCCCTGCATGTCCTCCAGGAAGAGACAAGTTGTGCTTCCAGGCACATGCCACTTACCCAAGATCATGGGTAAGATCTTCTTCTCGAGCCAACAACCTCGGTTCTCATATTCTGGTCTGTGGAAGGCTCTGCGCCATCAATCTTCGGTCCAGGAAGATGGTCTTCCTCGAGCTACTCTTGTCTTCGCAGGTACACCGTTACGAGGCGGTAAGGCTGCCCAAACCTCCTCCAGGAGGTCGGTGAGGTTCCAATCCCACAGGAAGAAGTCGAGATCCAACTCCTTGATGAAAGGTTTGGCCTCGGTCAGTTCTGCTGCCAGCAACACCAACCCTTGAGGATGCATCGACATACTTGAAACTCTGTTGCACTAAGCCACACGTACTTACTGTGAGCCGAAGGCTCAGTCCTTCTCAAGTTCTCACAGTCTAGGTTCCACTCTCAAAAGACGAATCTAGTCTTCCAGAAGACAGCTACTCCGTCTTCCAGGATTCTAATAGTGCTTCCTAAATAGCTCTCGTCTTCCGAGCTATATCTAAACAATCCTATCTAAGCAAGGCTTCGCATGGATTCTTAAGAAGACAACCCACCTTGCATTACATCCTACTTCCTAGCAGAAGATACAAGATTTGCGAGAAGTAGAATGTGTAACAGGTTCAGAAGATGGTTGCGGGCTCCTGCGGTGATAGTGGCCTGTGGGAAGACTCCCGAGACAGCTTCCGATTCAATATCTTTCTCGGAAGACCTCCTGAAGCCAGGCTTCCCTTCACTGGTCTCATCTGTCTTCTGCTTCCTACACGCAATCTATCCTCACAACAGACTCAAGACATTCGCACTCTGTTCTTCTGACTCCTCACCTCTCATACACACTCAGAAGAAGCTTGCCGCATGATGGGAAGACATGACCCTCTACTATTCTCTCCAGATTCTGCCAGCAAGACTTCTCACAACTCTCTTCTAAGTTCGGGAAGAAGAAGAAATAGGCTGCTATGGGTCAGACAGAAGAGACCCGTAACGGACTCTCACGTCTTCTCGCGCATTCTGCCAGCCTTTCTAGTCTTCTAGTCTCTCTAGGAAGATGTGGATTTGAGAAGCTTGGAAGATCAGGAGGCACATGCCTAGTTCCTGACTTCCAACTTCTCGAAATAACAAACAACTCCTCAAGCCACTCGGGATTCGTACCAAGCCTCTCTTAACACCAAAACAAAGCCAATCCACTCTTGATACGAATTGCACACAGTCGTCTTCCGAAGATAGTCAGGCTTCCGAAGCGTCTTCCGAAGATGTTCAGATTACAGAAGCGTCTTCTGAAGATGTTCAGATCTTCCAAAGCGTCTTTTGTTCAAGGTTTCGGGAGTAGAGGGATGGTAGGGTAGGGAAATTGATAGCTGTGATCTCTAATTTGAGGACGATGGGCAGGGAAGCTCGAATTGCACTCGAGAAGAAGCAAGAAGATAATTGTCAGAAATTGGACAGTGCTTCCGCGCCCAATGTCTCAGAAGGAAAAATGTGAGGAAGGAATCAATCGATCGGGTTGCCTGCAAACAACCAGGGAAGCGCGGGGGATACCAAGCAAAAGGTGAGAAGCGGCGAGAAGAGAAGAGACATGGGAAGAACCTCAACAGTCTTCTGCTGCTTCCCGAGCTGTCTTCAATCTTCCGCGCGCTTCCGGCTCTGACCCCAGCTCCAATGCGACTCCACAGAAGTCGCTTCCGTCGTCAATTTCTTGCTACACCTCAATTGAACAAGACTCCACCTTCGATTCTTCTCAGCCGTCCTTCAATGTTTGTTCCCGGGAGTCTCCAAAAGATCCCTTCAGCTCGATGTGATTCCTACTCTCAATGATTTGTCCTTGTCTTCTTCCTAGCTGTGAATCGATCTTGGCTCCACTCAATTTCACTCTGCTGTCTTCACTCAACTCAATTACCTTCCAATTCGATCTTCTAGACCAAAGCAACCTCGATGCGGGAAGTGGTAGTGTTCTGCGCTAATGCGCTTTCTTCGCATCTTCTTGCACAGTTTAGAGGTTCTCAATCTAGATGACCTACTTGACCTACCCACGTCCTCGGTGTTATCTGGTGGGTACACCTACTTCTTTACTTGGAAATATGTGGTTAGGCTTCCGCTGTTACCGTTTTCTGGAAGATACGTGTCTTCTGTCTTCCGTCTTCCGTCGTCTTCCACCGTCTTCGAAAGATACAACTGAGAAGACGCTTCTCGGAAGACGGTCGTCTTCCGAAGAAGTCAACTTCTTATTACGAAAAAAATCGTAAGATCATCTTCCTTCTAAGGAAGCCATAATCTTAAGTAACAACGCTTCTTCAGTTATACAAACAAGTTATTAATCTTAAAAATTCAAAAATTCGTGAATCCTGTAAATTGTGGGCACCACAAGATAAAAAAACCAAAAGTTAATATTCTAGTTTCAAAAATGTTGATTTATTGCTTGTAGAGAGTTGGTCTTTTCTTCCCATGCAAAACTTTATATTTCTTCAAAAAATATCATCTTATGTTGATATAAGGGTCAGACGACTATGTGTCATTCCCTTGGATTTAGATCTAACATTGGTTCCTCTTTCTTGTCACGAGTGATGATTCGCAACACTTTATAAATTCAAAATGATTTAACATCTTTTATCAAAATTATGAGAAATTGGTTGACTAACACATCTTTAATGTTGGTAGAAGGTTTTTATATATGTAAGTTTTTGTAATACATCGTTAGTGGTGCATCCTTATTGTGATCTTGTTGTAAGTTAAACATAGTCCCAGTTTCATAAACAAATGAAGAACAACAATAAACGAATAATACTTATCGTTCAAATCTTTGATCACATTGTTTGCAGTCACGATGTGTTTTTTAGGCTCAAATGACCAGTCTCTTTGAGGTTCTCTTATGCAAATGCTCAAATTGACCTCCAAGGTGATTTCCAATTGATTTGGAGCATCTTATTTGGAGCTAGGATGGTACAACTCATGAACTTCACGGACTGCACGTGCTAAATAGACTGTGCACTCCATGAGGTTCATGGGTTGCACCTTCAAAACTGATCCAAGGATATTCTGAATCAGCTGAAAATTGTCATGTATAGCAATTCAGGCATTCTAACAAGATAGCCTCAAAAGAGAAGGCCAACAAAATTGAGCCTAAAAACTTCATGTTGACCTTCAAAGACACAATCAAAGATTGTAACTACTTGTACTTTTTTGTTATTGATAATTTCTTCACGTTCTGTTGAAACTAAGACTAGACTTGACATATCATAACATCATAGTGAGGTGTTGCTCATGCTTTTTAGCGTCAATGACCACATATTAATTCTTGTATCTTAGTACAATAGATTATCTATTAACGTCTGTTTATATTTCATGACTTTTCAATTTGTGCTATGCTACTTCATGCAGTAAATTCATCAGTTATGACACAAATCTTTTTTCTTGCAAAAAATATGTTTGAGCATTACCTCTTACGTATTCATTTATCACAAGTGACATGATTATATCACTTGTGAAGTTTTATGTTTTTTATATCAACATCAGTTAAGATTCTTAAGATATGGAGTTGGGAATGAAGTTCGATGAGTCTGTACTTAAGAGTTGTGAGAAGGCTATATTATTTTCTTCATATTTTGAGATCCAGTTTGATATTAAATGATTTTTCATGAATGTTATCTTCAAACTTATTTTTTATTTTTATTTTTATACTTCGAGGTATAATCATTGTTTAATAATCTACACACAAATGACATCTTTGATTAAATTCATGTAGAGTGTTGGAAGGATATTTTTTCACCTTTTGTTTAGGATGGTGAGAGTACTTCAAAGTCACCATTTTAGAAATTACTCATCTTTTGAAATTCATGTGCATTTACTTTCTCGACTATAATCCGTGCATGAATTTCAAAGACAAATCTACACCAAAGAGGTTAAATTATAGACTGTTCAACATTGGTGGAGTGCAGTCCATGTACTTCATGGACTGCGTTGCACAAAACTCATGTACCATTTGAAGCTATTGGTCAACTTTGAATTGAAAGAGATAGTCCATGAAGTTCATGGATTGCATTACATCATAGCATTGTAGTTCTTACAGTTCATGAGCTCTTCAAGATTAGAAGAGTGAAGTCAGTATAACTCCTAGACTTCTCCATATTCAAGAGATGTAGCTTTGGAGCTCACGGATTGCTCTTCTCGTGACGACAATCATATTTTGAATTTTTATGATGAAAAAATTTTATGTGAGATTGACTATATAATATTAGAAAGAGAATAAAAATTATAGATATATATTGATAGTTATTTCTTGACTTGGCAAAAATTAAAATTGCTTGACACTAACAAAGTTATGTTGTTGGTAATGAGATTTGTGGTCTTATCATGAACGTATAACATTGTACATCAAATTATGTTAAACTTTATTTTTGATAAGATTTGTTATAGATTTAAATTATATTATACGTGAATTCTGAAATTCATGATAGTTTAGAATGTAATAATTTTTTATCCTCCATGTCATGAAAAGTTTAGTGACATCAAAACATGAATCCGTTAGCGAGTACATGGTTGTTGTTAGCGGCAGTTAAATGCAATATAGTATACTTTGCAATTTATTCTCTAGAGTGGATTACTCCAGAAAAAAAGCTAAACACTATGACTTTAGAACGAAGTTGATGTAATTGAAAATGACTAGCTCTCTATTGAGATCATAGGCTACCTACGTGCACTCAGATGACGTATCTCAGAATCAAAGATGAATGATCAACATCACAAACCATAAAATCTTGAGCAAATGACATTACCATAACATTTCAAGCAAAGAAATATCAAATGCATGTTCATAGAATAATGGACCGTTGTCCAGGAGAGTCCTTCTCAAGAAGGGCGAGCATTCTGGCTGTAGATTTCAACTCACCCCCTCCGATGATCAGATGTTGCTGAACCAAAGCCGCAAGCGTCTTCAGTATCTCAGCAGTATCCAGACCTGATGCTGCAGTTGCTGCAGACGACGTTGGTGCAGCTGAAGGTGCAGCAGTAGACGTCGATGCTCCAGCCGTAGAGACAGTAGCACCACTCCCGCTCTTGCGATCCATCTCTTCTTTGTATGAAAAACTCAACCTCCGCGATTAATCACCCCAAGATGACTCTCAGTAGAAGCACCAGATTTATGTCGAGGAGAGTCATTCTCAAGAAGGGCGAGCCTTCTGACTGTGATAGATCGCGAGGTAGAAGTAGAGATTGAATATTAAGACAAGAGCCAAGCTGGTAGTCCACAACGGCTGAAGTCACTCACGAGACTATATTCTGACTGTAGATCGCTTACTACTTAACAGATAAAGTCTCAGCCATCAAGAGACAGATCCACCTCCGGACACAACAGATAGAAGAAATTCGAACTCAAGATGCTTTATTTCTCTCCAAAAGATACTCAATAGTCCTCCACAGACATCAATTTTACAAGCGATCTCTACTCAACAAGACCTCCTTATGCTGATCACCGTAGATCACTCTCAAACAATCAATTTTCACTCAACTAATCTTCTCTCGCTCTTCAAATAGCAGATTACTCCTCAAAACCTACAACTGATGAAGATCTGAAACCCCAACGCCTTGTATCCCTTCTTGCAACAGCTTCAGCACTGAAATCCTTTAGAAAATCCGACCTTCTCAGTCCTTGTCTTCTCCTCCGCTCAAATAGATGTTCCCTGCTTGCCAGATTCACCTCCAAACAGCCTAGTAGGTAAATTCAGCTCTCTAACTCTTAATCCTCTCTCTGCGTCAACCTCCCAACTGAAAACCTTCTGAAATTTGATCCAGTGACAATCAAAAGTCCTCCACAGATTATCAAATCGATCTCCTTCAATAAGGCTACCTCCTGTCCGTTCAGAAGGTAGTTCTGCCTCCAAATTGTATAATAGACAAAGTTTTTGCTCCTAAACACTTCTCTCTCCTTTCGCGTCGATCTCTCCACTCAGTTCCCTCAGAAATTTGATCTCCTCGGCCCCCAAGCTTCTCTTGCGCGTCCTCGACAGCTTCTTCCTCAGCTCTCTACAAAAAGTCCCCTCTGAAGAAAGTCGCAAGTTGATTAACCTAAAAGGTAAGTCCCTAGCTAAGCTGCCCCCTACTGTCCTTATAAGCACAACTACTTATCAAAAGCAACCCCCTAGCTAAGCTGCCCCCTACTGTCCTTATGCGTACACAACCTTATTTGCTAAGCTGACCCCTTTTTTAATAAAGTTTCACAGCTTCCTTCTAGATACTAGAAGCACAACTATACTTGGAGTTCCTATTTACTACTTGGTATTCCCTAAACTGCTAAAGTATCATTACTTCTCGGACTAGAAGCCATGGAACGTAGTATTCATTCCGAAATAAGCATCCTCATCTATATCACTGAAAGTATACATTCTGATCTATATCTGAATCATGATCTATATTAACGACATCATTAACGATGTTTTGCTCTTCATCATCATGTTCAACTTTTGACTCTGAAGGAGAGTCTGAAATCAAGCTAAGGTCCTCCAGCTCTCCATCACCAAACCTTGCTGAAGTCTCCATGCTTTGTTGCAATTCTCCCTGCTGTACTTGCTTAGTGGGCTCCAAGACTTCAAGCTCCGTCTGTGCTTCACTGAATACAGAACGCTGTAGACAAGTCTGCTTGTTATGACCCACTTTGTGACATATCCCGTATCTTCGCTGATGTGTAGACCCGGGAGGTTTTTTAGAGCTGGCAGGTTTTCTATACTCCACTCTTGTATTCTCATCTCCACTAAAACTCTCTGTGTGACAGGTGACTAGTATGTATTATATCATCATCAAGAGGGTACTGAAGATATGTGTGACTCTCTGCAACACTTGCAGAACCAGATCCGCATCTTGTCTGTGCATCACATGAGAGAATTCTCACCACTCTCTTTTCTCCTTGCCACTGACGGAGGGGCACAGTCAACACAAGCATAAGATCCGTTGTCACTAGAGGAGGTATAGAGTGAGAGTATATCCTTTGAAGAGTCTTTGAGAACCAGATGCTATCCAAGTGACGCATATGATCATGAGAGAATTCAGCATCCCATATCATAGAATGAGCACATGGTCAGATCATCTCTTGCATTTCAAGACAACCACACCTTGGAATATTTCCATGTCTCATCACATATTGTTCTCTTGCCCCTGATTTCTGCACCAGAGCTTTGTCTTCATTTGACATATGACAAACAAATTGTCCACACATCTTCTCATTCTCGTCGTATCTGGACTACACAAAAAGAGTGAGCACTCCATATGTGCGAGCGGATATTCTTTGCTTCGCAAAAGTATCCATCATATAGGTCCATATCTGACATACTACACTGAAAGGAGCCAAATCTCGGATCGTCTTTAGAGCACTATTAACGTACTTTGTTACATTCGATGTCACCTTTTCATATATAGAAGACGAAACTGTGACCTTGTCCACAACTGAGCCAGAATTTTCCAGATATATTCAGCCGCTTTAGCTCCAGTACGACCAGTTGCACGTAAGTCATCAAGTTTCGCACACCTACCGCCTTGTTGCGCCAGCGGAAGCTCTAACTCAGTAGGTCGTAAACTTTACACCGCTAACCTGCAAACACAATCACAAGTTAGCGTCCATGCACCCCTTACCTTAGTTCTGTTTGGTCCGGACTGGAGCCGGACCGTCTCTCTAACCATCAAGCTCAGCAATCCTAAGTCCCGACTTAGATTCCCTAAGTCGGTCCCAAACATGAGCAAGTCACCATATGACTTGGGGCGGACTTCCCATAAAGTCTAGGGTCCTAAACGGTGCCTCCAGCACACCTAGCGGTCCAACCGCCCGTGATGTCCGTCTGGGTCTAGGTTCCCGAACGGTGGTCTAACCCGCCGACTCGTTCTCTAGTCTTGCCCAGCCCTTACATCGTTCCTAAGTCCAGACATCCAAGTCTAGATCCGAACGTGCCTTGGAACCGGCCCAGCCATCACCTCATGCCCCCAGAGTCCGCCCGCCGAACCCTGGGATCGGGTGACTCGTCCTGGCCCACCCAGGCATCGAGCCCCCCTCATATATACTTCTGGGGATCGGCGGCCCCGCCCTCCTCTTTGGTCCCTGAAAATTATACCACAACCCGATTGTGGTTCGGCCATAACTTCCAGCTCGGAGGTCAGATCGAGGTGTGTTATATATCACTGGAAAGCTCTCGACGAGACCTTTCCAATGATACCTCACTCGCCTCGAGATCTTACGTGGAGCTCCGTCCACGACCTAAAACGTCCCTGGAGCTCCAACACTTAGCAGTTTTTCCAAAACCTGTGGTCTAGACCCAGGGTCGAACCCTGTGGTTCGTCTGCGTCTCGGACCCACGTCTCGGTCCCACGTCTCAGACCTATGTCTGAGACTCATGTTTCAGCCCGTTCCCAGACTCGTCCCCTTAGGTCAGCATTCGTCTGGGCCCTCTTGGGGTAGGCCCTTATGTCATATCCCAAGGTTATAACCTTGGTTCAGAGAACCACTTAGGGTTCATCTGATCCCGACTTCCCGGCCAAGCCGTTAAGTCCTACTCGCAGCGTTCACAACCTAGCGCAAGTCCGCTAGGGTTCTGTTGTTCGCGTCTGCGCCTGATCTTGAGAATCAAGGGCGCGACACTCACCCCCACTTTGGAGGTTGATGCCCTCATCAACAATGATCCTTTAAGTTAACACCAAGTTTAAAATGGGTAGCCATGTCGCGCCCCTCATTCTCAAGGTCGGGCGCAGACGCGAACAACAGAACCCTAGCGGACTTGCGCTAGGTTGTGAACGCTGCGAGTAGGACTTAACGGCTTGGCCGGGAAGTCGGGATCAGAAGAACCCTAAGTGGTTCTCTGAACCAAGGTTGGAACCTTGGGTTAGGACATAAGGGCCTATCCCAAGAGGGCCCCAGACGAACGCTGACCTAAGGGGGCGAGTCTGAGAACGGGCTGAAACATGAGTCTCAGACATAGGTCTGAGACGTGGGTCCGAGACGCGGGACCGAGACGTGGGTCCGAGACGCAGACGAACCACAGGGTTCGACCCTGGGTCTGGACCACAGGTTTTCGGAAAAACTGCTAAGTGTTGGAGCTCCAGGGACGTTTTAGGTCGTGGACGGAGCTCCACGTAAGATCTCGAGGCGAGTGAGGTATCATTGGAAAGGTCTCGTCGAGAGCTTTCCAGTGATATATAACACTCCTCGATCTGACCTCCGAGCTGGACGTTATGGCCGAACCACAATCGGGTTGTGGTATAATTTTCAGGGACCAAAGAGGAGGGCGGGGCCGCCGATCCCCAGAAGTATATATGAGGGGGGCTCGATGCCTGGGTGGGCCAGGACGAGTCACCCGACCCCAGGGTTCGGCGGGCGGACTCTGGGGGCATGAGGTGATGGCTGGGCCGGTTCCAAGGCACGTTCCGATCCAGACTTGGATGTCTGGACTTAGGAACGATGCAAGGGCTGGGGCAAGACTAGGGAACGAGTCGGCGGGTTAGACTACCGCTCGGGAGCCTAGACCCAGACGGACGTCACGGGCGGTTGGGCCGCTAGGTGTGCTGGAGGCACCGTTTAGGACCCTGGACTTTATGGGAAGTCCGCCCCAAGTCATATTGTGACTTGCTCATGTTTGGGACCGACGTAGGTGGATCTAAGTCGGGACTTAGGATTGCTGAGCTTGATGATTAGGGAGACGGTCCGGCTCCGGTCCGGACCAAACAGAACTAAGGTAAGTGGTGCATGGACACTAACTTGTGATTGTGTTTGCAGGTTAGCGGTGTAAAGTTTGCGACCTACTAAGCTAGAGCTTCCGCTGGCGCAACAAGGCGGTAGGTGCACGAAAAGTGGTATCAGAGCCGACGCTTCGGTGAGCGAGAACTTGAGGTAGCGGCTGAAGGCTGGACGCTTGAGGAGGGACGCGAGACACGAAGCGGATCAGCGTTTCTAGGTGAACACTTGGAGCGATGGCCGAGGACGGACAGAGTTCCAGGAGGAAGACCAAGAAACGAGGAGCGGCTAACGGGAACAGATCGACTCGAGCTAGCCCCGAGGCACAGTCAGGGGACGACAACCGACAACCTTCGCCCCAACGTCAAGGGAGTCCTGTACCAGCTGCGGTATCGGTGCAGCAAGATGGAGTCTTGCCAGCGGTACCCAACGATTCGGGCACGGACAGTCAAGGAGCCTTGTATGCGGAACTCATTAAGATGATGAAGACCATGCAGGAAGGCATGGCCTCCAGGGATAAACGTATAGCCGAGCTTGAGGCAGGCCAAGGAAGTTCCTCGTCTACCAGGAAGCTTTGTAAGACGAATTTGCCGACCCCGTTTTCAGGTATAGGACGGGCTCGCAAGGTTAAGGATTTCTTAACTGAGTTGGATCTATACTTTGAGGCGCAACAGGCTAAGGAATCTGACAAGGTGAGAGCGGCGGTTACGTTCCTGAAGGACCATGCGCTTCTCTGGTGGACTGCATACCGGGATGAGCATGCCTTGACTGTCTCGGCGCTTAGTTGGAAGGAGTTCAAGGAGTTGCTTGCTGGACGATTCACTCCGGAATATCAAAGGATTCGGGACGGTGTCGAGTTGGTGAGACTGAAGCAGACAGGGACCTTAAGTGCTTATGTGCGCGAGTTCAGTGCCAAACTGGATTCGTTCTCCAAGTGGACTGAGGAGACCAAAATATGTATATTCATTGGGGGACTCAAGTCCAGCTCGGAGAAGGCTCTCTTTCGGATGCCGGAGCTACCTGCGACTAGTGCCGAACTTTTGAAGCTAGCGGAGCGAATTGGGGACGATGAAGTCCAGCAACAAAAACCTTTTGAACCTCGCAGCACGGACAAGTTCCAGAAGAAGAACAAGGGCTTCAAGCGACAGTGGGATGGGGGTGAGAAGGATCGGAAGGATTCTTCTGCCCCGGCAGCAAAGCGGCAGCAAACAGGAGTGAAACCGAAGGGGCAGACACCTCAGAAGGGCAATGGGGCTAAGTTTACTTGCTACAACTGTGGCGAGGCGGGTCACATTGCTAAGGGGTGCACGAAACCTAAGGTTAGTAACTGTAGCATGAATGCGTTTGTTGCAAAGGACTTGTTGGAGGGCCAGATGACTGTGACCTTGAGAACCACGAAGAAGACGCCAGGACTGATGTATCTACAAGCCAAGGTTGCTAACCGTGATGTTACTTTTCTTGTGGACACAAGAGCGACTCACTCCTTCATAAGTCCAAAGTTGGTGAAGAAGTTGGGCTTGTCTACCTCCAAGGCAGACAAGCCTATTCAGGTACGCTTTGCCAAGGGCAAGACGTACCAAACTTCTGAAGTGGCCTTGGACGTACGATTTGTGTGTGGGAAGTTGGAGTTCACAGAGAACTTCACGGTGTGCGAGATGGATGATATCCATGCGGTTTTGGGGAATACTTTCTTGGACAGGTTTGAAGTGGAACTTAGGCGGAAACCTTTAAGGTTAAACGTTAGAGTTAAAGGGCGGAAGCTGGGAGTGAGGCTGATCCGGAAGGCGCGGAAGATTGATGACTTTGCAGTGAATTTGATCAAAGGCAAACAGATGGACTTCAACGACGGGGTCATGTGTTTGATGCGGGTTGCAGATTTGATGGCGGGTGACAGACAAGAGGAAACATCAGGAGACGCGACTAAACTTCCGGAGGTGCTTCGCGAAGTGATTAAGGAGTTTGAGGATGTCTTGACGGACGAGTTACCTGCTGAGTTACCTCCAAGGCGGGTGGTGGATCACAAGATCGAGGTCTTGCCAGGATCAGAACCACCTTCCAAAGCCCCTTACCGACTCAATCAGGTGGAACTCCTTGAGTTGAAAAGACAACTCGGCGAGCTATTAGCGCGGGGATATATTCGAACCAGCAAGTCACCTTATGGAGCCCCAGTTCTTTTTGCAAAGAAGAAGGATGGGAAGTTACGACTCTGCGTAGATTATCGTGCACTCAATAAGGTGACGGTGAAGAATAACTATCCCTTGCCAAGGATAGATGACCTCTTTGATAGGTTAGCGGGTGCGAAGTACTTCAGCAGGATAGACTTGAAGTCAGGATATTACCAGATCCGGATAGCTGACCCAGATGTTGAGAAGACCGCTTGTCGAACCAGATACGGATCGTTTGAATTCGTGGTGATGCCATTTGGACTCTGCAACGCCCCTTCGACGTTCACTACATTGATGAACACAATTTTTCGCGAGGAGATGGATGAGTTTGTCATCGTTTACATCGACGACATCTTGATCTACTCCAGAACCTTGGAGTCGCACGTGGAGCAGCTACGGGTGGTGTTGACGAAGCTGCGGGAGCATAAGCTGTTTGCCAACATTGACAAGAGTGAGTTTGGTTTGGAGCGCATTAACTTCTTGGGACATGTAATTAGTGCAGAAGGAGTCGGCCCGGATATGCAGAAGGTGGATGCGATTGTAACTTGGAAGCCTCCGACTACAGTGAAGGGGATGCGGCGATTCTTAGGATTGGCGCAGTTCTACCGCAAGTATGTGAAGGGGTTTTCAAAGATCGCGAAGCCGCTGACGGACTGGACGGGCAAAGACGCACAGGTAAGTTGGACCAAGGAGGTGGATGATGCGTTTCAGACGATCAAAGCTATTTTGTCAAAGGCGCCAGTATTGAAGCTGCCGGAGTTTGACAAACCATTCGAGGTGCACACGGACGCGAGCGACTATGCGATTGGCGGAGTGTTGGTGCAGGATGGAAAACCTGTAGCGTACGAAAGCAAAAAGCTATCTGGGACAGAGAGTCGATGGCCGACTCACGAGAAGGAACTGTTTGCGGTGGTTCATTGCTTGAGGAAATGGCGGCATTACTTGGGACTTCACAAGACCCAAGTGTATACTGATAACATCTCGCTCAAGTACTTTGAAACACAAGATCGGGTGACGCCGAAGCAACTACGATGGCATGATACCTTGGCTCTCATGAACGTGGAATTAATCCACAAAGCGGGAAAGGACAATGTGGTTCCTGACGCCTTGAGTCGCAAGGAGGAATATCTTCCATCGTCAACACAGATTTTGCGAGCTATGTATCCTAAGGAGTCAGACTTGGAGAGGCGAATACGTGAAGGTTACATGGGTGATGACCAAGCGAAGGAATACTTGGAACAACTCAAGCAAGGGGTGAAGTTGCAGAACATGCAGCTAAGACATGGTTTACTCATGTTCAAGCAAAGTCGGGTTTATGTGGGACAAGGAAAACTTAGGACCAAGTTGTTAAAAGAATCTCATGATGTGCCCTTATCAGGCCATAAAGGAGAAAAGTCCACTTTAGCGGTAATCGCTAAAAAGTTTTATTGGCCCCACATGAAAGACGATGTTTCCCACTTTGTGAAAACATGCGTAACCTGTCAAGCGAATCGTGTTTCTTATGAGAAGAAACCAGGATTGCTTCATCCTTTGCCGATTCCAGCCAGACCTTGGGAAAGCATTAGCATGGACTTCATTACCTCTCTGCCTGACTCGAATGGATACAACGCAATTTTTGTGATAGTTGATCGGTTTAGCAAACTAGCGAAGTTTGCTCCGACCTTGGACACTGCAACAGCGTTCACGACTTCTCGGTTGTTCCTAGATACTTGGTGGCGTTCACATGGATTACCTCGGAGTATTATTTCAGATAGAGACTCTAAGTTCACAAGTGCCTTTTGGAAACACTTATTCCAAAAATTGGGGACTAAGTTAAAATTTAGTACCGCCTTTCATCCGGAAACAGATGGGCAAACGGAACGAGTTAACTCGGTTCTGAATCAATACTTGAGGAATTATGTGAGCGCGGACCAAAGTGATTGGGCGGAGTGGCTCAGTCTTGCGGAGTATTGCTACAATTCCACGAAGCATTCGGCAACCGGCGAATCGCCTTTCTTGCTGGCTTACGGACGTGAGCCAGAAGGGCCTCTTGACTTGACTCTTGCAGGGAGTTCTACATCGGCACGACCAAGAACACGGCAAACATCAGCTAAAGAGTTGGTGGCGGCAATGCAGCGGCGCGAGGAGCAAGTTAAGAAGAACCTCGAGAAGGCGCAGCAACGGTACACGAAGCAGGTAACCAAACATCGGCGGCAAGTGAAGTTTCAAGTGGGCGAAGAAGTATGGTTAAGTGCGAAAAACTTCACACTTCCGAAGGATATATCGGCGAAGTTCTCATCAAAGTTCGTGGGACCTTTTGTCATTGTCAAGAATCCGCACGAAGACGTCTATACCTTAGACCTTCCTCGCGATTGGCAGTTGCATCCGACTTTCCATGTTTCTTTATTAAAGAAATACTTCAAGGATGATTTGCGACTGGAGCGCAAACAAGTACTCAGGCCTCAACCTGATGTCGTGCAAGGCGAAGCCGAATATGAGGTGGAGTCCATTTTGCGATCTCGGCGCAAATCAAACCGGATGGAGTACTTGGTCAAATGGCGTGGTTACCATTTGAAGGAAGCAACTTGGGTGCCCGAGGAAGATCTCGCACATGCGAGCGAAGTATTGGACCTGTTCAAACGGAGACAAGGACAACACGGGCGTTAGCAAGATGAGGACATCTCCTTCCAGCGCGGGGTGAAGAAACGACGAACCATACGAGTAGCAACTTGAGGCGATTTGGGCCGATGGACTTTGTACTTGTGTTTGGAAATAAAGATTTTGTTTCTTGAAAATTTGTCTAAGTGTATTGATAGTGCATGGCTATGACTAGTTCTGATCAGATGCCTAGGATGTTGTCAAGAGGAGGAACGAAGCACACTCAAAGGAAGCGAACTGGTTTGGATAAGCATCTAAATCAAGACTAAGTCTTGATGTCAAGACTTAGGTTTGCCGTAGCGTTGGCAAAGCAAGTATGAACTTTCATACTTGTCTTGGGGCTTGGGGTGATCTTGCTTTGCGGTTTTCTAACTGCAAAGTAAACTTAGTCTCGCGTCTAAGTCAAATCAGATTGCGACCGGAAAGTGGGTTTCGGGGGACCTTGTAAGTAGGTGTGAATACTTATAGTTAGCAAGTTAGAGTCTTAAGTAGAATGTTTAGAAGTTGCCAACTAGTTTTGTTTAGGGTAAGCTAAAGAGGTAAGGCTTTTCCCGAGACTAGTTGGAATTTTCTAAGTGTTCTAGCGACAACTTAAGACTCAAGCCAAGAAAGGAATTGCGGGTTAGCTACCAGAACGCAATTCTGACGCCAAGGGGTTGGCTACCCATTTTGAACTTGGTGTTAACTTAAAGGATCATTGTTGATGAGGGCATCAACCTCCGAAGTGGGGGTGAGTGTCGCGCCCCTCATTCTCAAGATCGGGCGCAGACGCGAACAACAGAACCCTAGCGGACTTGCGCTAGGTTGTGAACGCTGCGAGTAGGACTTAACGGCTTGGCCGGGAAGTCGGGATCAGAAGAACCCTAAGTGGTTCTCTGAACCAAGGTTGGAACCTTGGGTTAGGACATAAGGGCCTATCCCAAGAGGGCCCCAGACGAACGCTGACCTAAGGGGGCGAGTCTGAGAACGGGCTGAAACATGAGTCTCAGACATAGGTCTGAGACGTGGGTCCGAGACGCGGGACCGAGACGTGGGTCCGAGACGCAGACGAACCACAGGGTTCGACCCTGGGTCTGGACCACAGGTTTTCGGAAAAACTGCTAAGTGTTGGAGCTCCAGGGACGTTTTAGGTCGTGGACGGAGCTCCACGTAAGATCTCGAGGCGAGTGAGGTATCATTGGAAAGGTCTCGTCGAGAGCTTTCCAGTGATATATAACACTCCTCGATCTGACCTCCGAGCTGGACGTTATGGCCGAACCACAATCGGGTTGTGGTATAATTTTCAGGGACCAAAGAGGAGGGCGGGGCCGCCGATCCCCAGAAGTATATATGAGGGGGGCTCGATGCCTGGGTGGGCCAGGACGAGTCACCCGACCCCAGGGTTCGGCGGGCGGACTCTGGGGGCATGAGGTGATGGCTGGGCCGGTTCCATGGCACGTTCCGATCCAGACTTGGATGTCTGGACTTAGGAACGATGCAAGGGCTGGGGCAAGACTAGGGAACGAGTCGGCGGGTTAGACCACCGCTCGGGAGCCTAGACCCAGACGGACATCACGGGCAGTTGGGCCGCTAGGTGTGCTGGAGGCACCGTTTAGGACCCTGGACTTTATGGGAAGTCCGCCCCAAGTCATATTGTGACTTGCTCATGTTTGGGACCGACGTAGGTGGATCTAAGTCGGGACTTAGGATTGCTGAGCTTGATGATTAGGGAGACGGTCCGGCTCCGGTCCGGACCAAACAGAACTAAGGTAAGTGGTGCATGGACACTAACTTGTGATTGTGTTTGCAGGTTAGCGGTGTAAAGTTTGCGACCTACTAAGCTAGAGCTTCCGCTGGCGCAACAAGGCGGTAGGTGCGCGAAAGCCAACCCCTTGGCGTCAGAATTGCGTTCTGGTAGCGAACCCGCAGTTCCCTTCTTGGCTTGAGTTTTAAGTTGTCGCTAGAACACTTAGAAAATTTCAACTAGTCTCGGGAAAAGCCTTACCTTTTTGGCTTACCTTAAACAAAACTAGTTGACAACTTCTAAACATTCTACTTAAGACTCTAACTTGCAAACTATAAGTATTCACACCTACTTACGAGGTCCCCCGAAACTCACTTTTTGGTCGCAACTTGATTTGACTTAGACGCGAGACTAAGTTTACTTTGTAGAAAACCACAAAGCAAGATCACCCCAAGCCCCAAGACAAGTATGAAAGTTCATACTTGCTTTGCCAACGCTACGGCAAACCTAAGTCTTGACATCAAGACTTAGTCTTGATTTAGATGCTTATCCAAACCAGCTCGCTTCCTTTGAGTGTGCTTCGTTCCTCCTCTTGACAGGAACCTCGCGTTTTCCTGGACATCCTTCACGCACAAAATATCCGACACGATACGGTGGTGAACTCGACGTGAAGGTCTGGGGTGGAGATTTCTTCTGTGTGTGAACTTTGAAGAAGAGATTAGCAATCATGAGTGGGGATGGGAAAGGTGATGGAGATGGAGCTAGTGGTTCAAGTGGGTTGCCGAAGGTGCAGTTGGATCCAGCGACTGCATCGATGTTCCAAGCTTTCACTATGTTCTTACGGCAGCAACAATCTGATGAGCGGAAGGAAGCTTTGGCAACAAAGGCGCTACAAGCGGTGGTCAGCAGGATTGACCAGTTTGATGGAAGAGATGTCTCAAGGTATCTGAGACATTATGTGAAAGAGATGGAGCTGAACCGGGTCTCAGAAGATGAGATGATTGAGACGTTTGAGTTGGCAGCAGCTCCAGAGATTAGGGATCATGTTAAAATGCTAACGAAGCATTTTAACAAGGATTGGGAGACTTTTGCTCGTGCCTTGATGGATGAGTACTTCTTGGAGGACTCTGATCGAGTCACCAAGAAGTCCTTCTTGGAGTGGGTTGAGCAACCAAGGAAGGGTCTACAAGCTACTGAGTTGCTCAAGGAGTTTGAGAAGCAGTTTTCACGGCTAACCAGGATGGAGAAGTTGACGTTGCAGTCCAACAAGACAGAGCTATTTCTCCGGGCTGCAGATGAGAAGTTGCAGGAGAAGCTAGAGGTACTTCTGGAAGACCGGGAGGAGGACGATGGATTGACTAGCAGCTGGAAGAAGGTTGAAGAAGCTGTTGGTCTGCTCACCAAGAGGGAGCGGAGGCGAGAGAAGGTTCCTGTTAGGAGACTGGCGCCAACACCTACAGCTGTAACACCTGTTCCTGTAGTCCGACCAGTGGTTCCTGTTGCTAGACAGGTAGTACCAGTTGCTCCAGCTGTTCCAGTTGTTCCAGTTGTTCAGGCACCTATGGTACCTCCGAAGAAGGATGACTCAAACCTTGAGGAGATATTGCGTGGAATGAGAGATCTGCAGATCAAGCTCACCAGATTGGAAGAGAAGGGATCTACAAGTGGAGTAAGACCGGTTGAGAAGCAAGGCTGGATCCAGCGGTGTATCTGGTGCGATGGTACTGATCATCCGCGCAGAGATTGCAAGGAGTTCACAGATATTCTGCAGCAAGGAGTGATCTTCTGGAAGGATGGGAAGGTAGCGTTGAGGGATACTGGTGCACTTCTTCAGACCAACTTTGGTAGGGGAGGGATGAAGAAGTTGGTTGAGGACCACCTATCAGCGCAAGCAGTTGCAATGGTGGAAGCTGGAACTTATGGCACAAGGGTTGAGGATCAGGCTGAGAGGAGTTTCAACAAGCAAGTTGAGCCAAGTGAGTTGTGGTCATCTGCCATCTCCATGAAACAGAAAGGGAAGATGGCACGTGAGACGTTGCAGAGGACAGCTGCAACGATCAGAAGGGATACTGGATGGGAGGATCCGATAGAAGCTCTATCGGTGCATGCGTACATCGCCAAGAACCAACACGAAGCGTTGTTGGAAGAGAAGAGAAGGCGAGATTCAGAGGATTCAGGAGAAGGGACTTCTTCAAAGAGACAAACTCGAGGGGAGAAGGTTCGTCAAGAGCTTCGGGATGCAGGAGCTCAAGACCTACCGATGGACGATGCTCCTTCTCCATCGAAGGAGAAATCTCAGAAGGAGAAGGGTAAGCCGGCTGCGTACAAGCTACAGTCGGATATCGAGGCTTCAACAGACTTGAAGGGAGTCTTGGAAGATCGCATTCTGAATGCGAAGGTGGAGTTTACTTTGAGAGAAGTGTTAGGCATCGCCAAGCGTGAGTTTCATGATGTCATCATCAATGTCATCAAACGGAAACGACAAATTACGGGTGAGACTGGTTTATCACATGCTTTGGATACTAGGATGTCAGTGGATGAGGAGAGAGAGCTTGCAAGGTGCAGTGTCTATTCTCCAGAGGAAGAAAGAGATCGAAGGCGCAAGGTGCATTTCGAGGATGAAGAGGAGGATGGGAAGCGGAGCTCAAGTCATTACAGCCACAGTCACTGGGCTCGAGCTACGACGGAGACGTTGGTGAGGATCGAGGACTTGGATGAGCCGGTGGTTGCTCTGATCGATCATGGATCAGAAATCAACATCATGTCGAAGGAGCTGTACAAGAGGAAGAAGTGGCCGATCGACACAGAGCATGGATGGGTCATAAGAGCAGCCAACAACACGAGAGGAGACTTGTATGGAGCTTGTCCAAACATCAGAGTGCGCGTAGGTGATGTTGCTATTGAGCAAAACTTCTTTGTTCAGGAAGCAACATCATACCCACTCATTCTGGGTCAACCTTTCATCATAGCAACCCGGATGGAGACAAAGGTACTGGACGACGGATCTGCGTATGCTAGGATCCGAAGTCAAGATGGGAAGAGAGCGGTACAATTCCTGACTGTACCGTCCAACCACGAGCGCAACCGAGATCGTTTGAGGGAGAAGCCGCTTCCAAGGGTGAGTGAAGAGTTCAAGGATTTTCGTTGAGTACCACTATAGAGCGGGATTGTGGTGGTGCGCAAGAGAAGGTACTCTCGCTTGATGGAGATAGTGCCTTTTGTACAGGGTTTATTGGATTTTCAGAGTGTGGGATTGCTGTCTACAAGAAGATAGAAGAGTTGAGAAGAAAAGAACAAAAACTTTGCGTGGTGTTGAGTTGATGTTGAAAGAGTTGGGTGAGCTAGAAGGGGATGAATGGATTTCTGGTGTTTATGAAGAGGATGGGTTGGAGGATCCTTTGCGAGAGATCATGTCTATTGGATGGGAGGATATGGATAAGGTCGTGCAGATTCATTCAAGGGAGGTCTATTCGGTGATCGAATCATTCCGTGCACCGGAGGTTCGAGTTGAGACAAGGTACAAGACAGTGGATAGAAAGGTAAAGCCAATTGCTGGTCCTTTGCCGGAAGACACCAACCAACAGATGGATCGAGCTTCAAAGGAGAAGAGTTTGAGAGATCCTGTAATGATAGGACACAAGTTCACGGAGAAGACCCTTGAAGAGCTGAAGATTGGATCTGATGAGTCTCTTCTACCAGAAGAGAGGATGTGCTTCAAGGAGATGCTTTCAAGACATGGGAAAGCATTTGCTTTTGAGCCACATGAGATTGGGTGTGTAGATCCGTACGTTGTTACCCCGATGGTTATCTTCACGGTACCGCATGTGCCATGGAACCTGAGACCAATTCCAGTACCGCGGGCTCACTTGCCCAAACTAGTGGAGTTGCTGAAGGAGAAGATGCGGATGAAGATCTTGGAGCCGTCGTTTGCACCATATTCAAGCAGATGGTTTACTGTACCAAAGAAGAATGGGTCGCTGCGATTCATCCAAGACATGCAGCCGGTGAACGCAGTAACAATCAGAAATGCTGGGGTGGGACCGATTGTGGATGAGTTTGCAAAAGCGTTTGCAGGAAGAGCGATTTACTCGATGGGAGATCTTTACTCATGGTATGATCAGTTTCAACTAGCGGAGGAGAGCAGAAGCTTCACGACAATGAGGACACCTTTGGGGTTGGTTAGGATGTGTATTTTACCGCAAGGAGCTACCAACTCGGTAGCACACATGATGAACGGGATGAATCGAGTTCTAAGAGACTTCATTCCTGAAAAGACGATGCCGTTCTTGGATGACATCCCCATTAAAGGATGTGTGGAAGATGAGAAGGATGAAGCATTAGATCAGAGGGGGTGTCGGCGATACGTCACTGATCACATCGCAGACTGTGAGAAGATCTTATCTCGACTTGAGGAAGTTCATCTTACGCTGTCAGGTGCGAAGTCTACATTTGGAGTTAGAGAGGTTTTGATCGTTGGTCATTTGTGTGGATCGTTTGGTCGGAAGCCAGATCCGAACAAGGTGGATGCGATTGGAAGGATGAAGGAGGTTTGCAACTCGCTGACAGAAGTAAGAAGATTTTTGGGTGCTTGTGTATTCTACCACATTTGGATTCCTTATTATGCGCATGTGGCGGATCCGTTGTATGGATTGTTGCGTAAGGGTCATAAGTTCAGATGGGAGGAAGAGCATACTGATGCGGTAAGGAAGCTGAAGTCTTTACTATCATCTCCTCCAGTTCTGGGAAGGATTGATTACAAGGGTGCTAGGCCGGTGGTTCTTACTGTGGATACAAGTCCAGTTGCAATTGGATGGGCAGTCGGACATGATGATGAGGATGGAGACAGGTTTGCGGTTAGGTTCGGAGCGAAGGTGTTAAGTGCTCGACAACGTGCTTACCCGCAAGTGAAGAGAGAATTGTGGGGTATTGTTTCAGCTATGAAAACTGAGAAAGAGTATTTGATTGGAGCAGTAGTGGTGGTTGAAACTGATTGCTTGCCGTTGTTAGGGATGATCATGAATTGTTCAACCCCTGATATTGCGATGTTACGATGGATCGCATATATCAAGTCGTTGAACCCGGAGTTCAGACATATTGCAGGGAAGGATAATCTGATGGCGGATATGTTATCTCGAGCTCGATATGATGGGGAGGATGAGATGGTAGAAGACATTGACGACGTGGGTACAGAGTTCTATTCGATTGCGCAGACAGGAAGGGAAGAAGAGTTGTTTGTTGAAGGGTTGTATGATGGTGATTTGCTTGATATCGGGAGGTACCTTAGTACAATGGTTAAGCAGACAGGTTGGACAGATGAAAGGTTTCGGAGAGTTCGAAGGAAGACCTACAACTTCATGTTGCAGGATGGGTTTCTTTGGAAGCGATCGAAGCAAAAAGGTGGAGTACCGCTACGGGTGATTTGCAACAAGGAAGATCAGCAGAAGTTGCTCAAGGCGTTCCATGAGAGTCTTTGGGCTGGACATCGAGGGATTTGGGCCACTTTTACAAAGATGAAAGAGCGGTATTGGTGGAAAAACATGTACAGGGATGTTGTATCTTTTGTGGAGTCTTGTTTGACATGTCAGATGTATTCGAATATCCGACATCGTGACGGATTACATCCGACTTATCCGTTGGCGATTCACTTCAAGTGGGTGGTAGACTTGGTGATTATGCCGATTGGATTATGGCAGATGAGATATTTGGTACTTGCTAGAGAGGATCTTTCAAATCAAGTCGAGGGTAGAGCGCTTCGGACGAAGACAACTGAAGGGGTATGTAAATTTCTCTTGGAAGAGGTTGTTTGTCGGTATGGATGTGTGGGAAAGATCACTGCAGATCGGGGAGAGTTAGATGCACATGAGGCTCGTGAATTCTTTGCAAGGTGTGGGGTGAGGTTGTCACTGACAACTGCTTACAACCCCGAAGGGAATGCCAAGAGTGAACGTGGTCATCCACCCATTGTGAAGGCTTTGGTGAAGGCCTGCAACGGAAGGGTGCGCGAGTGGCCTCGACTCTTACCATTTGCGTTATGGGCAGATAGAACGACACACAGCTCGGTGATAGGTTACATGCCGGTGGAACTCATCATAGGTCAGAAACCTATCATGCCGATTGAAGAACACGTTCTGACATGGAGTGTGTTACCTTGGGAGGACAATTTGACTAGGGAAGAGCTTCTTGCTATTCGAATTAGGCAGTTAGAGAGAAGACCAGAGGATATCCAAACTGCTTTGGATAGACTGCGAGAAGCACGGTTGAAGAACAAGGTCAGATTTGATCAGCGACATCGTTTAAGACCTAGGGAAATTAAGGGAGGTGATTGGGTGTTAGTCTATGACAACAGTCTAGACAACCAGCATAGTGCACTCCGGAAGTTTTCCCGAAGATGGTTTGGTCCGTATGTGGTGAAGAAGGTTCATGACAACGCAACTTACGCCCTGCAAGAGTTGGATGGAACGAGCTTGAAGGTACCAGTGGCAGGTAAACGTGTCAAGATTTTCAAAAAGAGAGATGAGGAGGTCGATCTAGCAGATATCTTGACGGAGTTTCAGTTTGAGGATGAGGATTATACAGAAGATCTTGAAGGTGAGGATGGTTACGATGAGAAGTAGGACGATAAGCCGGTCCACTCCTTGGTTGGTATCTCTGGTGCATACCGGAGGATGCACAGGTTCAGAGGGGGTGGATGTCGTGTCGTGGACCGGCTCCTACTTGAAATTCAAACTTCGATGCTTGTCGTTCCAAAGACACTCATGAGAAGACAAGCTAGGCCCCAGCTTACGGACTTTTGGCACAATCTCAGATCTCCATTTTCATCACATAGATGGGTAGAGCTCCTTGTCAGCTTTCCAAAGGCACTTTGTCTACTTCGTTTGGACGCCTAGTGGAGAAGTTACAGGACTCGAAAGATGGAGAAAATAAGCTAGGCCCCAGCTTATGGGTTTTTGGCACCACTTCGGATCTTCGTTCTTATCGCACCAGTGGATAGAGCTCCTTGTCAGCATTCTATAGGCACTTTGTCTACTTCGTTTGGACGCATAGTGAAGAAGTTACAGGACTCGAAAGATGGAGAAAACAAGCTAGGCCCCAGCTTACGAGCTTTTGGCGCAACTTCGGATCTTTACTTTTATCGCATAGATGGATAGAGCTCGTTGTCAGCTTTCCATGGGCATCTTGTTTATTTCGTTTGGACATCCAGAGAAGAAGTTATGCGATTCAAAAAAAGGTAAAATCAAGCTAGGCCCCTAGTTACTTGCTGACTGGGTATTTAGGGCTTCAGGCGTTATATCAAACACGCAAGGGGCCTGCTTCTTATTATTGAGTGTTGAACTTCGTACGTACAGACTGTTGCAAGGGGGCTGCTTAAGGGGCTAGCTTGCACCTGCGACCTGTCAACGGACGGTTCGGGAGATTTAGAAGTCCAATGCAAGCGCGCAAGGCGTCGTTGGGTTCAGATCTGTGCAGGCTACGCATTGGTTCAAACGGTTTGGGAAGAGAGGGATCGGGGAATGCGTACTGAGTGAAATTGAGACGCAGGAAGCAGATTTGGAGTTTTCAGTTATCTGTGAAGGAGAGTTGGACCGTTCGGGCCGTTCCGGAGTCCAAACTTGCTGTCCTTGGATCCATCGGGATCAGAACACCGAGTTCTACAGGAAATTGAAGACGATACCAGTTTTCATCGGGCGGTTTGGAAGTTCTGAGTGAAATTGGCTCGCAGGGAAGCGCTTACATCAGATTTTCGTTCACCTGCGACCTGAGGTTGGGCTGTACTTCGCGATCGGTGAGCCAAGCTCTTCGTTCTTGGTGCCTACGCGATCAGGGAGTCCTCATGTACGCATAGGAGAAGACTGTAAGTGAATTGGATTGTTGGTTTGGGTGTGGTGAGCGAATTTGAGCCGCAGGGAGCTGATTTACGTCAGTTTTTTGCAACCTGCGACCAAATTTCTCGAGTGGTTTTGCAAGGGGAACTCCAAACGGCTTGTTTGGAGTCTTGTTGGGTTCAAGGTAGCTAGATCTACCTACCAGAGAAGACAGATATCAGTTTGGACGATCCGTTTGTGCGGTGTGAGCGATTTTAAGCCGCAGGAAGGAGTTTTTGGAGGTTCGGTCACCTACGACCGAAAATCAGCGATATCTCGGCTGTTGAGAGTCGGATCTGATGGTTTCTTGAGCCAACGGAGTCAGCGGAGGAGACCCTATCGACATCTGAAGTCCGTTCAGCGAAAGGAGGAAGTCCACAAATAGGCCTTTTTCGGTTTCTTCGCTACGGGTTTTGCTCTTTTGAGTTCGTTAGAATTCTGGTTGGTTGTATACAGCTTGTGGTAGCTAGTTTTAGCTAAGAGCTTATACATGGATGTGGTTTGGACTTGGGTTTGGATCGCGTGATACTGCTGTGGCTCTGTTTGTTAGCAAAGGGAAGTTTCTCTTGCTTTGAGCTACGCTTCGGTGGTTTTGGATCAGGGTTGTGATTCAAGGGTTGCTTTTAGGGGCTTTTGAAGCAGGTTACAGACTGCTCTGGTCTGGTTCTCAGTTCTGTGCTCTTAGGAGAAAGAACCGGCAGTGTACATACATTTGGAGTGTATATATCGCAGCGTTTGTTTTCGTGGTTGTTTTTCTCTGTCTCGTCTTTGTTTCAGCACACAACATCTCCACAGCCAGGAACCTCACGTTTTCCTGGACATCCTTCACGCAATATCCGACACGATACCGTTCCCAGACTCGCCCCCTTAGGTCAGCGTTCGTCTGGGCCCTCTTGGGGTAGGCCCTTATGTCCTATCCCAAGGTTATAACCTTGGTTCAGAGAACCACTTAGGGTTCATCTGATCCCGACTTCCCGGCCAAGCCGTTAAGTCCTACTCGCAGCGTTCACAACCTAGCGCAAGTCCGCTAGGGTTCTGTTGTTCGCGTCTGCGCCCGATCTTGAGAATGAGAGGCGCGACATCAAGTAACAAATTGAACCTGCCACATAAATGTCATTCATGAACAAATCACTGCAAACGTAGAATGTGCAAACTTAGAGATCCTAAACTAGAGTAGAGATAAAAAAGAAATCATATGTATACAAAACTATAAGACAATTCATTAAAACACTTACTTTGATTCTTTCTTCTCATATATGCAAGCCAAAAACACCTTCTCTGCTTCTCTGCCGTAGCGTGCCTTGACGTTCATTTTTAAATGAAGTGAACTGTGACCGTGAATATTGTCGAGAAATATATTCTTAACTGCATTCAGCAATCCCTTGCAAAGATCGGAAAGTATCACTACTTGTGACTGTCCTATACCAGTAATACTCTGCTTCATGAGAGTACAGAACCAAGTCCAAGTTTCTCATTTTCGCTAGCGGCAACAGCAAAACATAGAATAACGGATTGGTTGTTTCCATCCGAGCAACTCTCTGTAAATATCTGAGAAGGATATTTTTTATTCTTGGTGTGACATGCATCCAAAGTGACTACCTTCTGTGAAAATAGCAATACACGGTGACAAGCTGATGGACTAACAAAAATACGTCTGAAAATCCATGAACCTGGCCAAGTCTGATATTCGACTGTACAATTTGGATCTTCTTCTCTCATGTGACGACAGAAGAAAGGTATAGCGTGAGATGACCTAGTTTGAGAACCTTGTATCCAGTCACGCACTTTCTCTCGCATTCTAAATGCAGCTTGGTATGTCGTGCGTTTTCTAAAAGTTATCGAAAGTCATTTACCAACTTTCCACAATGAACATTAGGATCTATAACAACTCTGTTACACATCAAGACAGCTAGATGTCGTGAATTTTGACATGGTCCTCTCCATGTATGCAAATGATCGGGACAAATATGCTATAGATTACATACTGTTATCGCAAAGTGCTCAGATTTTTCTGTCATTGGCAGCGGACTCTCCACTCGCATCGTAGAGATACATCCTTATCCCCAACTGAAGTTGGGTCCTTGTCAATGTCTTTCCATTCCAATGTCATTGTCTCCTTCTTCGAACTCATAAAATGATTTCTGACTTCCCTTTGCTTCTGGTACTTACCTTGAACACCGCTTCATCTAGGACTTCTTCTAGGGGCCAACTGTCTGAATCCGGGCAAGGGCTCCAAACAATGCCATCCGCCAAAGTGAAAGAAGAAGCTGCCTCAAGTGACTTCGTCTTCTGAGCTGCAGTCGTCTTTTGCAGCTGAGGTTCCTTTCCTTCGTGTTTCTCGGAGTCTGGTTCGTCTTCCTCGATATGGAGACAATCCGTACAATCTCCAAGATCTTCTTCTTCTACCGTGATGTGCTGTACCACTGCTAGTTCGAGTTTAGAAGTTGATACAGCTTCTGTAAGAGGTATGGTCTCTGCAAATCTAACCATTTGTCGTGGCTGTAAGGTCTGAGGACAATAATGTCTGGCTTCCTTACAGTTCTCACACAAGGGCACTTGCCCAATCTGTCTTCTCGGATGAGGACAGGTGGACCACCAGTGTCTTGTCTCTCCATAATTATTGCACGCTCCAGGAAGAGGGTTTAGAGGTCGTTGTGATGAAAAAGGTTGCCAGGGCGTCCTGGTCTGTACATTACTAGCCATGTCCCTAGGTACATAACGATTATATTGGGCGGGAGGCGTGGGAGTGAACGGTTGTATCGTCTCGATCCTATAGCAGGTTTTCCCACTGGGATCATGTAGATATCTCTCATCGTCTTCTTCCCAGCCTGCCCAATTGACAGCTTGGTCCTGTGTACACTGATCTCTGGTGTGCCTGGAAGAGCTACAAAGGTTGCACCAAAGGTTTGGCCGGGAGGCCGTGGGTTGCTTTCGCTTGTCCTTCTGGTTCAGAAGATGAACTTTCAGGTCGGCAAACTGCCTCAGAACTTCATCGATACGAGGATCAGGTGCAGACTGAATGATCTGAGTCTGAGGCATCTTCTGCACAACTTCTTCCCTTGATCGTGTCTTCTCCTTCTTCTTCTTCCGTGTCTTCTTCTCTTGTTCAGATTCAGATTATGAACTTTCGTCAGTAGACTCTTCAGAAGTAGAGGATGCTTCCGAATCACTGTTATCAGTTTCAGTGGACTTGGACTTCCTCTTGGACTTCCTAGAAGACTTCTTCGACTTCTTGGACTTCTTTGAGGTCTTCCTTCAGTCTTTCGTCATATTCCGAGTGATGCTCGAGGTTCCATACTGCTCGGCATGCTTCTGTACTTCTACTAAATCATCACCTCCTCCTCTTCTACAGTACAACTCCATATCTTGAGACAATCCTCCCAAGTACCAGTCCACGGCTTGCTGGGCATAATAACCGGGTCTTCCTTGGTTCAGAGGGATGTGATCCAGGAGGTCTTCAAACCTCTCGGTATAATCCCGCAGTGTCTCTTTCTTCTTCCGTTCGAGCCTCTGAAGTTCTATGAGGGTCATCCGATCATAGCCCACTCCTCTGAACCTCTTCAGAAAAGCTGCCTTCAGGGTAGCCCAAGCGGCCATTACTAACCCATCATCCAACATTTTACTCATCCATTTCTTTCCCTTCTCTACGATCGATCTAAGAAATACACGGAGTCTGTCGACATCCGAGTCTTCCTTGTTGGATCGAGAAATGGTCTCGAACATCGTGATGAAGTCGTTCGTGTCAGCATCATCGTCGTACGGATGATACTTCTGCCGAGTGTGAGAAGCCATGTCGAATGTCGGCTGGTGCGACTGTCAACTTCTTCCTCCCTCAGGCCCAGGTGGTGGAGATGGTCTTCTCGAAGGTCCAGGCCTGTCTGAATCATATAAGTAGGATAGCAGAGTAGGAGAGAGAGTGCTGCCAGTTCTGTAGAATTCTGTAGCAACTGAACATACACACCAATTCTAAGGGCAGGCAGGCGAGACACATTAGAGCAGAGACAGGATAGGTAGTCTTCGCACTACACCCGTTGTTGGAAACATACGAATAGTCTTGGAATACACCGGAGGGGTCTGCATACTTGTACCAGCAGTGGTTCGAAGATGTAGATAGAAGTAGTGGACAGTCTAGGAACAGGGAACGGCATCCTCGTGCAATCCTGTTAGCTAGGCTGGTGTGTCGAGGAGTAGACGCAGGAAGTAGAGGGAGTGAGCTTCCCAATGCCATTGTGACTTCTTCTCGGGGAATAGATTGTGGATTTGAGTGCAGAAGCTTTGTCCATGTCTTCTGGATGGTGGGTTCACTGAATTCGCTCCCAATTGTGCATGGGAAGTGTTCTTCTTGAGTGGCGGTGACTGTCAGCAGTTGTGGAAGTGTAGCTTGACTCGTTCAGTAGAGCACTTGGGATCTACGTACGAACGGTCTTCTGGGTAAGGGATCCCATAAGACAGAGCAGTCAGAGCAGCGAAGTGAAGAAGAAAGAAGCCTTCTTCCCGCAACAGAAGACGACATCCTCGAGTAGAAGACGGTGCAACAGTACTCACGTTTGTTGTCTTCCTCCCCAAACTATTACAAGCAGGGATGGCTTGTTAGTCAGGATCCGGACTAGAAGCCTGTCGGAATCTTAATTTACTCTTTTCATCTTGTTTTCTCTTGTTTGGATTTTCTCTTCTTCCCCATCTTCTCCTATCTTCCCCATCTTCTTACCTTCTTCTAGTGAGTTTCCGATACTTCTATTGAGCTTCCGTGAAGGTGAATGTCGTTGTAGTGCTGCAGGAAGACCACTTCCGTAGGCAGAAGCCTGGGAAGGCTATAGGGGGCATACACCCTGTGATTTATCTAACCCGTTGGAATGTGAGTGTGAGAATAAGGTGTAACGACCGTTACTAGTCGACTTCTGCGAAGCAGGACAACCTTCTGGAGGTGTGAGAAGACGAGTTGAACCCCCAGAAGACGAGAATCGCTTCGAGAAGACGGTATCGAGAAGACCGGAAGAAGCAATCTGGAAGTAGGAAGATCGTCTTCCCGAGCTTCTCTGTGAATAGTTGTGTGATATTGTAATTGATAGTATAGTTGTTTGTTTAGTTCCAGAGCACCATTTGGCATGTCTGGAAGACGTGTAGTTTTGTGTGGTTTTGTGAGAAGACGGGCTTTTTAGGCAAAACCCGTGTGTTTGTGTGTTTGAACAGATCCTAGAACTTAGAGCAGCGATTACTTACGTAAATCCTCTGTGGGAACGATATCTTGTATACTAAATGGGCAAAAGGAGTAATCCTGCGTCACTACATGACTCTTTCAGAGTCCTCTTCTAGAAACTCTTCTCTCAGTGTCCGTTCAAATAGAGTCCACCCACCTTAATGTCTTCTCTGTAAACTCCTAACCTTCTCTCTCAGTTCAGGAACAACAGTCAATTCAAAGCTTAGAATTACCTCCACTTCAGGTGCCTTGACCAACTCCATCTCACCTACATACTCCCGCAGGTACCTAATAACATCTCTTCCATCAAATCGTCCACATCGACCAACAACTGCTTGTAACGCCTTCGTGGATTTCTGCTCACCTCCTCCAACTGCAAGCTGTTGTTGAATCAAGGCAGCCAACGCCTGAAGAATCTGAGATGTATCTATGGCAGGCTGTGCTGCTGCTGTTGGAACCACTGTAGGTCCTCCTTGAGAACCAACTCCATCCTGACCAGGAGTCCCTTGAACATGAGCACCTTGAGCAGCAACCACCCCTTGTACAGCAGCACTGTGATCCATTTTCAACCCAATCTAGCCAATTCTCCAAATCGATCACCCCAATTGCTCTCAGTGGAAGCACCAGATGTCGGAGCGAGAGTCTTTCTTGGGGAGGGCGGACCTCCTGACTGTGATCGATCCAAGAAAACGACCAGAAGAGAAAGATAAGTAGCCGCTGACGATGAGATCAACAAAATCCTGCTTCTTGCGTCCACCAATTACAAAACAAGCACTCAAACACACCTTGGGTACACAGATGGGTCTCTCAAGATTCAATTAACTTTAGTACAATGTAGTCTGCACCACCAATTTCTCCAACTGTACAGAAAATCTCTCTCTTCCTCTTCTGCGCACCTCTCTTCACCCGTCAAGCCAAAAGTCTACCCTATACGTCTCAATCTGAACCTAATAGAGAAATTCAGGCCCCTGAATCTTATTCCTCTCCTTGCCCCAACTGAAACTCTCAGAAACCTGATCCAACGTCGTTCAAAAGTCCCCTGTAGATTTCCAAACGATCTCTCTCAATAGAACTGTCTCCTGAGAGTAATTTCTCCCCATAACAGTTTATTTAAACAACGTCCAAGCCTAAAACTCCTGCTTCTCTCTCTTACGATGCTCTCCCAATTCAATCTGTGAGCAATTTGACCTTCTCCAGCCTCCTAGCTTTTCCTGCGTGTCCTCAACCCCCAACCCCCAATCCCTAATCCTCCTCCTTCCGCTTCAGTTCTCTCAGAAAACTCCCTTGAAAAAGTGTCCCCGATCTCCAGCCGCCGCAGGTATTAAACCTAAAAGTTAAGGCCCCAGCTTAAGCTGCCCCCTTGCTGTCCTTATAAGTGCAGTCACTTATCACAAGCAGGGCCCTAGCTTAAGCTGCCCCCCTGCTGTCCTTATGCGTACAGGGCTTTATTTACAAAGTTGGCCCCTTTTTAATACAAGTTTCACAGTTGCCTCCACAAACTCTACCCCTTCACTAATAAAGGTTCTCATAGTCTCATTCCCCATCTTAAGCTGACTCGATGGTTATTTAACCAATTAACAAAAGTTTCCTGTGCTCTTGATGCCATCCTGAATATACTACAAGCCATCCAATGTAGGTCGAAGCCCCAACACTTATGAGGCTGCCCCACAGGGCTTACAGCCCCCCCATATGCGCACCAGGTATCTCCCATAGTATATTCAGGATGGCATGCGGAAGCTTAGGCCAAGAAGTCCACGATTAAGAGAGATACCGGTCTCCCGCCCCTAGGTATACACGACATGGCTGCATACCCAACATAGACTCCCATCCGAGAGGCCAACATGCCAGAATAGGAACCAGAGGCCAGGAGGGATTGATCCTGAGACCACTTCCCTCCTAGGCAGGCGCCCTATCACTGGGATGGCCTTTGGTTCCGTTCAAAAAGCTTTTACAGTCCGTACATATGCTTTACTAAGGAAATTTTCCGGTAAAGTCTTTACTAGCTTTCTCTACGCTAACTTCTCTATACAACTCTGTTTTAAACGAGTAAAGAGTCAAAACTATAGTACTTGTGAACACCTACACACCTACGCAATCAGATTCTGAGTTCGAGTCACGAGTTTGAATCAACAGATTTCCCTCTTTCGCATATTTCTCAGTTTAAAACACGTGCTAACTATTACTTAAAGCACTTTCTGTCAAAACTGGAAGCACGAAGCCGCTCTCCTCGTCGAGCTCTGCATTCTGGTGTCTTTCGACTCTGTTAGGGTGATATTCCAACTCAAGCTAGGGGGCAGCTTGTCAAGCACCACCCCAGCTTAGCTCCTGCCCAGCTTGATAAGCTACAGGGCAGCTTCTTTTACACAACAAAGAAAAGATCTCTTTTCATTGTACAGACCCATGTACAACACGACAACGGGAAGAAGCTACTCTTCTCATCTTCCGGGATGGAAGATCTCTCCCCATGGTAGAAGCGGTCCTCTTCACTGCGCTTCTCCGCATTGTAGTAGGAGTATCCATCCATCCTACGTCTTTTGGAGTCTTCGGTGTTGCAGAAGCGGTCTTCTGCTCCGATCGAGTACTCAGCAGTTCTTCCTCCGAGTCAGACTCCGATCCCGAATGTATGAGGGAGGTGGTCTTCCTAGGTACACTTCTAGGGCCCATCTTCCTCAGAGGCGTGGCGTCTTCCGACCCACTGGAGTCGTCTTCCCTCACCAGAAGCGTCTTCTAATGAGAGCCGGGCCTCAGCTGCGGCATCAGAGTGGGAGGGGGAGTTGCGGCTGCTGCTCGGTCATCTTCTTCCGAGGTCTCCTCCTTCGCCTCAGGTTGCGCTGTCGGCCCATACTTCACCAACTGCCCTTCCATGAGATCCCCCATGACTACATACAAGTAACAGAGAAAAGGTGTCAAGTGTCCTCCCGCCGGGGTACCCAAGTACGCTAGCTCCGCCTGTACATATATGTGGAAGAATGAGCTCCAGTTGACGGGCACTCCCTCATCCCACACTGCTTTCATGAACTCTACGTCATGATCTCCAAGGTACCTCGTCTTCTGCGCTCTCTCCTTGGGAAAGAGATGCAGAAATAGCTTCGCCAGAAGTCGCTTCTTCGGCTCCCGATAAGATTCGATCTTCCACCCGTTCCTTCCCTGCCTGTCCTCCAGGAAGAGACAAGTTGTGCTTCCAGGCACATGCCACTCACTCACGATCCTGGGGAAGATCTTCTTCTCGAGCCAATACCCTCGGTCCTCGGATTCTGACCTGTGGAAGGCCTTACGCCACCAATCTTCAGTCCAGGAAGATGATCTTCCTCGAGCTACTCCTGCCTTCGCAGGTATACGGTTGCGAGGTGGTAAGGCTGCCCAAACCTCCTCCGGAAGTCCTTGGTCGACAAGGTTCCAATCTCACAGGAAGAAGTCGAGACCCAACTCCTTGAGAAAGGGTGTGGCCTCGGCCAACTCTGCTGCCGGTAGCACCAACCCTCGAGGATGCATCGACATACTGGAAGATCTGTTGCACTAAGCCACACGCACTTACTGTGAGCTGAAGGCTCAATCCTTCCCAAGTGCCCACAGTCTAGCTTCTACTTCTCAGAAGACGAAACTAGTCTTCCAGAAGACAGCTACTCCGTCTTCCGGGATTCTAACAGTACTTCCTAGATAACTCTCGTCTTCCGAGCTATATCTAAACAATCCTAACTAAGCAAAGTCTCGCATGGATTCCTAAGAAGACAACCCACCTTGCATTACATCCTACTTCCTATCAGAAGATACAAGATTCGTGAATCGTAGAGTGCATAACAGGTTCAGAAGATGGTTGCGGGCTCCTGCGGTGACAGTGGCCTCTGGGAAGACTCCCATGACCGCTTTCGATTCAATGTCTTTCTCGGAAGACCTCCCGAAGTCAGGCTTCCCTTCACTGGTCTCACATGTCTTCTTCTTCCTACGCGTAATCTATCCTCACAACAGACTCAAGACATTTGCACTCTGTTCTTCTGACTTCTCACCTCTCATACACACTCAAAAGAAGCTTGCTGCATGATGAGAAGACATGACCCTCGACCATTTTCTCCAGATTCTGCCAGCAAGACTTCTCACGACTCTCTCCTAAGTTCGGGAAGAAGAAGGAATGGGCTGCTATGGGTCGGACAGAAGAGACCCGAAATGGAGCCTCACGTCTTCTCGCGCATTTTGCCAGCCATTCCAGTCTTCTAGTCTCTCTAGGAAGATGTGGATTGGAGAAGCTTGGAAGATCGGGAGGCACAGGCCTAGTTCTCGATTTCCAACTTCTCGAAATAACAAAACAACTCACCACGCCACTCAGATTCGTACCAAGTCTCTCTTAACACAAAACCCAAGCAAATCCACTCTTGATACGAATTGTGTACAGTCGACTTCCAAAGACAGTCTTCCGTAGACAGTCTTCCAAAGATGTTCCAATCTCAGAAGCGTCTTCCGAAGATGTTCAGATCTTCCGAAGCGTCTTCTGTTCAAGGTTTCGAGAGTAGAGAGATGGTAGGGTAGGGAAATTGATAGCGGGGACCTCCAATTTGAGGGCTAGGGGTAGGGAAGCTCGAATTGAACTCGGGAAGAAGCAGGAAGATGTCTGACTGAAATTTGGCAGCGCTTCTGCGCCCAAGGTCACAATAGGAAAATAAGGGTGGGGGATTGATCGATCAGGCTGCCTGCAAACAACCAGGGAAGCGCGGGGGATACCAAGCAAAGGCGAGAAGCAATGGGAAAGAGAAGAGAACATGGGAAGAACCTCTACTGTCTTCTGTCGACTTCTCGAGCTGTCTTCGCTCTTCTGCGCGCTTTTGGCTCCGGTTCCAGCTCCAGTGCGACCCCAAGGCTACTTCTGGCTACGCCTCGATTCCATCTTCGATTCCACTCAGCCACCCTCCAATGTCAGCTTCCGAGAGCTCACAGAAAACCGTCTTCAGCTCGACACTCTTCTACGCTCAGCAATTCGACTTCGCCTTTCTTCTAGCTTCGAATCGATCTTAACCTCACTCGATTTCACTCGCTGATTTCCTCACTCGAATCAACTCGCTGCCTGAATCGATCTTCTCGTTCTCCAATCTCTCGATGCGGAAAGCAGGTAGGTTTCTGTGTTAATGCGCTTCCTGTGTATCTTCCCCGCAGTTTAGGGGTTTCGATCCTCTTGACCTACCTAACCGATTTGGTGCTACCTGGTAGGTGCACCTACTCCTTACGTGGTTAAGCTTCCATGGTTGCCGTCTTCCGGAAGATGTGTGTCTTCCGCCGTCTTCCGCTTTCTGTCGTCTTCCGTCGTCTTCCGTCTTCCGAAGAAGTCAACTTAATATTACGAATAGCCCTTAAGATCATCTTCTTGCTAAGGAAGCCGTAATCTTAAGTAACAACGCTTCTTCAGTTGAGTTAAGTTATTAATCTCAAAAATTTCAAAAATTCGTGAATCCTGTAATTTGTGGGCACCACATCTTTCCCAACCATAATCTCATACTCCATATGCGGGAGTTGAAGACTATTGGAATTAAGCTCTTCCTCTTTCTTTTTTATGGCACTGCTCAATTGATTTATTCTCTCCACGAGAATAACCTCTTCATATGCACAAGTTGAAGTATAACTTTAACAATAAGTAACCAAGTATAACTCAACAAAAGTCTCAAAGTAGAAGTAAACCAAAACTAAACCAAAACAAAAAACTAAACAGAAAACGGTAAACTTCTTACTTGATGACAGAGCAACATGTTGTGAAGACTTAGGGTCTTGACCATGAGAAGAAGAGTCCACTACTCGATCTGAAAGCACCATTTTAAGTGTGAGTTTAATCAATAAGTACTCAAGCATAACCTCATAACTAAATGGAAGTAAAAACCTGAAAATACTAAGACATGAAAGCCAACATCTTACTCGATGATGGCTAAAGCCTCTGAGAAGAATCCACTCGTCCTCCCTCCGGAAGTATACCGGTATGGATCATGAGATGAGTCAAGATCATATCCACTCAAGTTTCTGGATGTCGTACCAATTTCTCCTTACTCATATGCTTCTTCATAGAGAAGATCTCGACATCCAAAGAATCCAAAGTGAATCCACTCCAATCATAATCTTCTCCACTCTCTTCTACTTTATTCTTCACGTATAAAGCTAAATGTCCGTGACGAGCCAAAAGAATACAATTGATGAGCTGAAATATACGTTTCCACTCCGGATACTCACACATCCACGATAAATATTTTTTCTCTTTCTCGTCTTTTTTAGGGAACCAATCATCTATCAGACTCCTCTTCACATTACGAGGACGAGGAACCGTTGTTCTCATGGGTAAAACTAAAGACTCTCGTACAAAAGACTCATCCAATACAATCTCATGTCCGATGAGTTTAGCAAGATGAGTGTCCTCGACATATGACTGGATGAACTCTAAACAAAATAGAATCTGCAAAAAAAATAAAATCTAATCACATATATGGAACTACATGCATATGAATACAAGTAGAGAGAAAAACATGAATACATAAATGATAGTCACACATATAAATTTCATCGCGAAAACAAATAAAATACACAAATGGAGATTACTAACATCGAGACGAGGAAAGTCTAAAGATAAAGCAACAAGTAATCCAAGTCAACCGATAGCTTCTTCTTCTACTCCATGCAAGGAATTCTCCACTTCTTCTTTTTGAATCCAACACCACTTTAAATGATATCTCTCGTCCTCTTCGTGAGTATATTTGAACATAGAAGGTCCCTCCTTCATACTCTCCAATACAGCACCCGCTAGAAAAAAATATTAGAAAGTAGTTAAAACAAATGGTCCGAAATAACCACATTGCACCACATGAGGGACTCACCGTTAAACATTCACCATTGCAACCACACGAAACATGCAAGTTAACTTCTCACAAATTAAAACAAATACAATTTAAGTGCAATGGGCGAATCAGCTATATATCGCTAACTGTGAGCGATAGCCGAAGGGGTACCTCACGATAACATTCACGTCGGATGAAACATAGCTGTCTCGCACAAAACACGGTGTCAAAGTGTGATCTGTCTACCTAGGAAAGCGCCGGGCTTCTGGCTGTGGTTGTTTACTCAAGAGGTGGGCTTTTCAAGTTACAACAGGACGCCATAAACACTCACGCATGTGTGTAGGATCCTCTAATATGCTCAGTGAAAGTGAAATTCAGGTCTAACTAGTAGTAATAGGATCAGGCGGTGAACTTTAACATTCAAGGAGAAGAAAAATATGATGGTTCAGACTTCTAAAACCCTCCTACATGCAAAAGAGACCCTACTGAACACACACATGAAGTTTCAGCCTGAGATCAAATTCTAGCACCAAGATATGAACAGAAACATTCTGAATAAGAAAATTACGGCAATTTCTGACACCTAGATGGCTATTTTGACCTAGAACAGCAAATTGGCTCGATCACTTTCGATGATCCTTACAGGATTTGAAGTCTACAGGATGCTGAACATCTCTGTGAAATTTGACCTCCTGATTGTACACAGTTCTCCAGATCTCGCTCTATGAAGTTGCTGTTCTAGATTGAGATTTTTTAAGACCTCCTCTGCTTCGGCGGTCGCCTGAATTACTCAATCACTCAAATGACATGAAACTTTTTGGACAGTCGTAGCCCTACTGACAGTGAACGCAACCACGAAGTTTGAAATGATTATCTCTTTGCTGCTGGAATTGACACTCAAAACCCGAAAATCAACAAAAGTGATGCAATTTCAACTAAATCTGAACTTCAATTTGGCATAACTCCTCCTTTATTGCTCCAAATCAATCAAGAATTTCACTGACAGTGACTGGCACAACGAGATCTATCTCCCTGTGTTCTCAGATTTCTCAATGCCCTTACCAAAAGCTCGAACTCTCCTTAAGAGCTCTGCTTCTAAGTTTAGAGTTTCACAAAAGATAAAAATGGACCAATGGGAATCCATAGCTATACTTCCTATCTTTTTATGCCCTAATCCACGTGGTAACTTAATTTCACACATAGGTTACCACGTCAAGCCTCTAAAGTGCCAGGTAAATCTTAAACTTCATGCGAAGACATGTAAAATAACACGTAACCTGAAAGATAACTTTAACAAGCTAGAAAGCATGCATGGGCGACATGTAAGTACAACCCATGAGCTTAAACTCTATCCACATGGTAGACCTAAAGTTATGTACTTGGACAACGTAGATAAGCATGAAATCACTTACACAAGCGCACGAGTGCTTGCACAAGATAGATAACATACTATCAACGTACTAGGACTCAAAATATATAACACAATGGTGTTAACACCGTATGCAAAGGTGTCAAACATATACATATAAGACTAGAAGTAATATGAGCTAACTTCTAGAACTACTAAACTCAAGTGTTGGAGTGAAAATGTAACATGTAGTCGTCAAGTAGCGCGACATCTATTCCTCTGAACCTGCACATCCTCCGATATGTATCAGATCCAGATCAAGACTCTTCAACTTCAGCTTCAAATTCATCTTCAACCTCCATTGAGTCTTCAGCTTCATCCTCAGTAAACTCTGCAATGTTCTGGTCCTCCCCTCTCCTTCTAAAGAGCTTGATTCTCTTCCCTGCGACTGGTATCTTGCGCACTGCATCATCTAACTCTCTCAAAGAGTATGTGACATTATCATAAACTTCTTGTATCACATAAGGCCCGAATCATCTCTTGGAAAACTTTCTGATAGCGCTATGCTGATTATCAAGACTACTATCATAGATCAACACCCAATCACCTTCCTTAACTGGTTTGGGTTGTAATCTATGCGTTCTATCAAATCTGTCTTTGTTTCTCTCTCTAGCAATCTTTAACCTTTCCACAGCTTTGGCAACATCCTCAAGTCTTCGTTCTAATTGCTGGATCCTTAATGCAAGAAGATCCTCCGTACTTCTACCATCTTCTCATGACAAAACATTCCAAGTAAGCACAACCTCCTCAATCGGCATCACAGGTTTTTGTCCTAGTATCAACTCTACTGGCATATAATCTGTAACGGTACTATGAGTTGTACGATTTACTCATAAAGCAAATGGTAGCAGTCTAGGCCATTCACGGATCTTATCCTTACAAGCTTTTACCAAAGCTTTGATGATTGATGGATGACCTCGTTCGCTCTTGTCATTCTCTTCAGGATTGTAAGCAGTGGTTAACACCCTCAAGACACGGCCTTCAACTTGGTTAGATAGATCTTCTCTAGCCAAGACTAGATACCTCATTTGCCCAAGCCCAAATGGCATAGTTACCAAATCAACTACCCATTTGTAATGAATGACTAAAGGATAAATAGAATGCAATCCATCACGATGGCGTATATTGGAATACATCTTGCAAGGTATACAGGATGAAACAAACTGTACTACATCCTTATGCATACCTTTCCACCAATGCTTCTCCTTCATCTTGATAAATGTAGCCCAAACTCCTCTATGACCAGCCCATAGATTCTCATGGAACTCCTTTATCAGCTGATGTTGCAGTTTCAAGTCACATACCATCCGTTGTGGTATATCTCTTTGTAGCTTAGGGCGCTTTCATAGATGTCCTCCATGTAAAAGGTAACCATAAGCTCTTCTACGGATCCTTTTGAAATCTGCATCAGACTTGCCTTCTTGCCTTTCCAATGAACCCAAATAACGTCCAAGATCCAACCACTCTCCATCATACATAGTTCCTCAAAAAACTCCAATGGAGCTGCAAAACAGCTTCTATCCCTTCTAAGAAGAACACTAGAATAGAACTTTGTTCCCACATCTATCATTTCCTTCTTACAGTAGTACCTAGCCCTTGATAACATATCTGCCACAGGATTATTTTTCCCTGCAATATGTCTAAACTCCGGGTTCAAGGACTTGATATATGCTATTACATCAACATAACAATATCTGGAGTTGTACAGCTAATGATCATCCCAAGAGAGATAAACAATCTGTCTCCACAACCACAAGTGCTCCTATCAAGTATTCCTTGTCACTCTTCATCGCAGTAACTACTCCTCATAGTTCTCTCTTGACTTGAGGGTAGTCTCTCTATCGGGAACTTAACACCTTAGCTTCAAAACGCACCACATATCTATTTTCATCCTCATCGTCTTATCCTATAGCCCATCCAATGCCAATAGGACTAGTATCGACAATAAGATAACAGATCTGCCCAACTCATATGTTATCTTCCGTAGAGTTGGTGGTGAAGCCAAATTTCGCGCACCTACCGCCTTGTTGCGCCAGCGGAAGCTCTAGCTCAGTAGGTCGCAAACTTTACACCGCTAACCTGCAAACACAATCACAAGTTAGCGTCCATGCACCACTTACCTTAGTTCTGGTTGGTCCGGACCCGGAGCCGGACCGTCTCCCTAATCATCAAGCTCAGCTGTTCCTAAGTCCCGACCTAGATCCGCCTAGGTCGGCCCCAAACATGAGCAAGTCACAAGATGACTTGGGGCGGACTTCCCATTAAGTCCAGGGTCCTAAACGGTGCCACCAGCACACCTAGCGGCCCAACCGCCCGTGATGTCCGTCTGGGTCCAGGCTCCCGAACGGTGGTCTAACTCGCCGACTCGTTCCCTAGTCTTGCCCCAGCCCTTACATCGTTCCTAAGTCTAGACGTCCAAGTCTAGATCGGAACGTGCCTTGGAACTGGCCCAGCCATCACCTCATGCCCCCAGAGTCCGCCCGCCGAACCCTGGGGTCGGGTGACTCGTCCTGGCCCACCCAGGCATCGAGCCCCCCCTCATATATACTTCTGGGGATCGGCAGCCCCGCCCTCCTCTTTGGTCCCTGAAAATTATACCACAACCCGATTGTGGTTCGGCCATAACTTCCAGCTCGGAGGTCAGATCGAGGAGTGTTATATATCACTGGAAAGCTCTCGACGAGACCTTTCCAATGATACCTCACTCGCCTCGAGATCTTACGTGGAGCTCCATCCACGACCTAAAACGTCCCTGGAGCTCCAACACTTAGCAGTTTTTCCGAAAACCTGTGGTCCAGACCCAGGGTCGAACCCTGTGGTTCGTCTGCGTCTCGGACCCACGTCTCGGTCCCACGTCTCGGACCCACGTCTCAGACCTATGTCTGAGACTCATGTTTCAGCCCGTTCTCAGACTCGCCCCCTTAGGTCAGCGTTCGTCTGGGGCCCTCTTGGGTAGGCCCTTATGTCCTAACCCAAGGTTCTAACGTTGGTTCAGAGAACCACTTAGGGTTCTTCCGATCCCGACTTCCCGGCCAAGCCGTTAAGTCCTACTCGCAGCGTTCACAACCTAGCGCAAGTCCGCTAGGGTTCTGTTGTTCGCGTCTGCGCCCGATCTTGAGAATGAGGGGCGCGACACTCACCCCCACTTTGGAGGTTGATGCCCTCATCAACAATGATCCTTTAAGTTAACACCAAGTTCAAAATGGGTAGCCAACCCCTTGGCGCCAGAATTGCGTTCTGGTAGCTAACCCGCAATTCCCTTCTTGGCTTGAGTCTTAAGTTGTCGCTAGAACCCTTAGAAAATTCCAACTAGTCTCGGGAAAAGCCTTACCTTTTTGGCTTACCCTAAACAAAACTAGTTGGCAACTTCTAAACATTCTACTTAAGACTCTAACTTGCAAACTATAAGTATTCACACCTACTTACGAGGTCCCCCGAAACTCACTTTCCCGTCGCAACCTGATTTGACTTAGACGCGAGACTAAGTTTACTTTGTAGAAAACCACAAAGCAAGATCACCCCAAGCCCCAAGACAAGTATGAAGGTTCATACTTGCTTTGCCAACGCTACGGCAAACCTAAGTCTTGACATCAAGACTTAGTCTTGATTTAGATGCTTATCCAAACCAGCTCGCTTCCTTTGAGTGTGCTTCGTTCCTCCTCTTGACAACATCCTAGGCATCTGATCAGAACTAGTCATAGTCATGCACTCCCAATACACTTAGACAAATTTTCAAGAAACAAGATCTTTATTTCCAAACACAAGTCAAAGCTACAAAGTCCATCGGCCCAAATCGCCTCAAGTTGCTACTCGTATGGTTCGCCGTTTCTTCACCCCTCGCTGGAAGGAGATGTCCTCATCGTGCTAACGCCCTTGTTGTCCTTGTCTCCGCTTGAAGAGGTCCAATGCTTCGCTCGCATGTGCGAGATCTTCCTCTGGCACCCAAGTTGCTTCCTTCAAATGGTAACCACGCCATTTGACCAAGTACTCCATCCGGTTTGATTTGCGCCGAGATCGCAAAATGGACTCCACCTCATATTCTGCTTCGTCTTGCACGACATCAGGTTGAGGCCTGAGTACTTGTTTGCGCTCCGGCCGCAAATCATCCTTGAAGTATTTCTTTAATAAAGAAACATGGAAAGTCGGATGCAACTGCCACTCGCGAGGAAGGTCTAAGGTATAGACATCTTCATGCGGATTCTTGACAACAACAAAAGGTCCTGCAAACTTCGATGAAAATTTCGCCGATATTTCCTTTGGAAGTGTGAAGTTTTTCGCACTTAACCATACTTGTTCGCCCACTTGAAACTTCACTTGCCGCCGATGCTTGTTTACCTGCTTTGTGTATCTTTGCTGCGCCTTCTCGAGATTCTTCTTTACTTGTTCCTCGCGCCGCTGCATTGCCGCCACCAACTCTTCAGCTGATGTTTGCCGTGTTCTTGGTCGTGCCGATGTAGAGCTCCCTGCAAGAGTCAAGTCAAGAGGCCCTTCTGGCTCACGTCCGTAAGCCAGCAAGAAAGGCGATTCACCGGTTGCCGAATGCTTCGTGGAATTGTAGCAATACTCCGCAAGACTGAGCCACTCCGCCCAATCACTTTGGTCCGCGCTCACATAATTCCTCAAGTATTGATTTAGAACCGAGTTAACTCGTTCCGTTTGCCCATCTGTTTCCGGATGAAAGGCGGTACTAAATTTGAATTTAGTCCCCAATTTTTGGAATAAGTGTTTCCAAAAGGCACTTGTGAACTTAGAGTCTCTATCTGAAATAATACTCCGAGGTAATCCATGTGAACGCCACCAAGTATCTAAGAACAACCGAGAAGTCGTGAACGCTGTTGCAGTGTCTAAGGTCGGAGCAAACTTCGCTAGTTTGCTAAACCGATCAACTATCACAAAAATTGCGTTGTATCCATTGGAGTCAGGCAGAGAGGTAATGAAGTCCATGCTGATGCTTTCCCAAGGTCTGGCTGGAATCGGCAAAGGATGAAGCAATCCTTGTTTCTTCTCATAAGAAACACGATTCGCTTGACAGGTTACGCATGTTTTCACAAAGTGGGAAACATCGTCTTTCATGTGGGGCCAATAAAACTTTTTAGCGATTACTGCTAAAGTGGACTTTTCTCCTTTATGGCTTGATAAGGGCACATCGTGAGATTCCTTTAACAACTTGGTCCTAAGTTTTCCTTGTCCCACATAAACCCGACTTTGTTTGAACATGAGTAAACCATGTCTTAGCTGCATGTTCTGCAACTTCACCCCTCGCTTGAGTTGTTCCAGGTACTCCTTCGCTTGGTCATCACCCATGTAACCTTCACGTATTCGCCTCTCCAAATCTGACTCCTTAGGATACATAGCTCACAAAATCTGTGTTGACGATGGAAGATATTCCTCCTTGCGACTCAAGGCGTCAGGAACCACATTGTCCTTTCCTGCTTTGTGGATTAATTCCACGTTCATGAGCGCCAATGTATCATGCCATCGTAGTTGCTTTGGCGTCACCCGATCTTGCGTCTCAAAGTACTTGAGCGAAATGTTATCAGTATACACTTGGGTTTTGTGAAGTCCCAAGTAATGCCGCCATTTCCTCAAGCAATGAACCACCGCAAACAGTTCCTTCTCGTGAGTCGGCCATCGACTCTCTGTCCCAGATAGCTTCTTGCTTTCGTACGCTACAGGTTTTCCATCCTGCACCAGCACTCCGCCAATTGCATAGTCGCTCGCGTCCGTGTGCACCTCGAATGGTTTGTCGAACTCCGGCAGCTTCAAAACTGGCGCCTTTGACAAAATAGCTTTGATCGTCTGAAACGCATCATCCACCTCCTTGGTCCAACTTACCTGTGCGTCTTTGCCCGTCCAGTCCGTCAGCGGCTTCGCGATCTTTGAAAACCCCTTCACATACTTGCGGTAGAACTGCGCCAATCCTAAGAATCGCCGCATCCCCTTCACTGTAGTCGGAGGCTCCCAAGTCACAATCGCATCCACCTTCTGCATATCCGGGCCGACTCCTTCTGCACTAATTACATGTCCCAAGAAGTTAATGCGCTCCAAACCAAACTCACTCTTGTCAATGTTGGCAAACAGCTTATGCTCCCGCAGCTTCGTCAACACCACCCGTAGCTGCTCCGCGTGCGACTCCAAGGTTTTGGAGTAGATCAAGATGTCGTCGATGTAAACGATGACAAACTCATCCATCTCCTCACGAAAAATTGTGTTCATCAATGTAGTGAACGTCGAAGGGGCGTTGCAGAGTCCAAATGGCATCACGACGAATTCAAACGATCCGTATCTGGTTCGACAAGCGGTCTTCTCAACATCTGGGTCAGCTATCCGGATCTGATAATACCCTGACTTCAAGTCTATCCTGCTGAAGTACTTCGCACCCGCTAACCTATCAAAGAGGTCATCTATCCTTGGCAAGGGATAGTTATTCTTCACCGTCACCTTATTGAGTGCACGATAATCTACGCAGAGTCGTAACTTCCCATCCTTCTTCTTTGCAAAAAGAACTGGGGCTCCATAAGGTGACTTGCTGGTTCGAATATATCCCCGCGCTAATAGCTCGCCGAGTTGTCTTTTCAACTCAAGGAGTTCCACCTGATTGAGTCGGTAAGGGGCTTTGGAAGGTGGTTCCGATCCTGGCAAGACTTCGATCTTGTGATCCACCACCCGCCTTGGAGGTAACTCAGCAGGTAACTCGTCCGTCAAGACATCCTCAAACTCCTTAATCACTTCGCGAAGCACCTTCGGAAGTTTAGTCGCGTCTCCTGATGTTTCCTCTTGTCGGTCACCCGCCATCAAATCTGCAACCCGCATCAAACACATGACCCCGTCGTTGAAGTCCATCTGTTTGCCTTTGATTAAATTCACTGCAAAGTCATCAATTTTCCGCGCCTTCCGGATCAGCCTCACTCCCAGCTTCCGCCCTTTAACTCTAACGTTTAACCTTAAAGGTTTCCGTCTAAGTTCCACTTCAAACCTGTCCAAGAAAGTATTCCCCAAAACCGCATGGATATCATCCATCTCGCACACCGTGAAGTTCTCTGTGAACTCCAACTTCCCACACACAAATCGTACGTCCAAGGCTACTTCAGAAGTTTGGTACGTCTTGCCCTTGGCAAAGCGCACCTGAATAGGCTTGTCTGCCTTGGAGGTAGACAAGCCCAACTTCTTCACCAACTTTGGACTTATGAAGGAGTGAGTCGCTCCTGTGTCCACAAGAAAAGTAACATCACGGTTAGCAACCTTGGCTTGTAGATACATCAGTCCTGGCGTCTTCTTCGTGGTTCTCAAGGTCACAGTCATCTGACCCTCCAACAAGTCCTTTGCAACAAACGCATTCATGCTACAGTTACTAACCTTAGGTTTCGTACACCCCTTAGCAATATGACCCGCCTCGCCACAGTTGTAGCAAGTAAACTTAGCCCCATTGCCCTTCTGAGGTGTCTGCTCCTTAGGTTTCACTCCTGTTTGCTGCCGCTTGGCTGCCGGGGCAGAAGAATCCTTCCGATCCTTCTCACCCCCATCCCACTGTCGCTTGAAGCCCTTGTTCTTCTTTTGGAACTTGTCCGTGCTGCGTGGTTCAAAGGGTTTCTGCTGCTGGACTTCGTCGTCCCCAATTCGCTCCGCTAGCTTCAAAAGTTCGGCACTTGTCTCTGGTAGCTTTGGCATTCGAAAGAGAGCCTTCTCCGAGCTAGACTTGAGTCCCCCAATGAATATACATATCTTGGTCTCCTCAGTCCACTTGGAGAACGAATCCAGCTTGGCACTGAACTCGCGCACGTAAGCGCTTAAGGTCCCCGTCTGCTTCAGTCTCACCAACTCAACACCGTCCCGAATCCTTTGATACTCCGGAGTGAATCGTCCTGCAAGCAACTCCTTGAACTCCTTCCAACTAAGCGCCGAGACAGTCAAGGCATGCTCATCCCGGTATGCAGTCCACCAGAGAAACGCATGGTCCTTCAGGAACGTAACCGCCGCTCTCACCTTGTCAGATTCCTTAGCCTGTTGCGCCTCAAAGTATAGATCCAACTCAGTTAAGAAATCCTTAACCTTGCGAGCCCGTCCTATACCTGAAAACGGGGTCGGCAAATTCGTCTTACAAAGCTTCCTGGTAGACGAGGAACTTCCTTGGCCTGCCTCAAGCTCGGCGATACGTTTATCCCTGGAGGCCATGCCTTCCTGCATGGTCTTCATCATGTTGATGAGTTCCGCATACAAGGCTCCTTGACTTCCCGCGCCTGCATCGTTGGGCACCGTTGGCAAGACTCCATCTTGCTGCAGCGGTGCCACAGCTGGAACAGGGCTTCCTTGACGTTGGGGCGAAGGTTGTCGGTTATCGTCCCCTGACTGTGCCTCGGGGCTAGCTCGAGTCGATCTGTTCCCGGTGTCAGCCGCTCCACGTTTCTTGGTCTTCCTCCTGGAACTCTGTCCGACGTCGGCCATCGCTCCAAGTGTTCACCTAGAAACGCTGATCCGCTTCGTGTCTCGCGTCCCTCCTCAAGCGTCCAGCCTTCAGCCGCTACCTCAAGTTCTCGCTCACCGAAGCGTCGCTCTGATACCACTTTTCGCGCACCTACCGCCTTGTTGCGCCAGCGGAAGCTCTAGCTCAGTAGGTCGCAAACTTTACACCGCTAACCTGCAAACACAATCACAAGTTAGCGTCCATGCACCACTTACCTTAGTTCTGGTTGGTCCGGACCCGGAGCCGGACCGTCTCCCTAATCATCAAGCTCAGCTGTTCCTAAGTCCCGACCTAGATCCGCCTAGGTCGGCCCCAAACATGAGCAAGTCACAAGATGACTTGGGGCGGACTTCCCATTAAGTCCAGGGTCCTAAACGGTGCCACCAGCACACCTAGCGGCCCAACCGCCCGTGATGTCCGTCTGGGTCCAGGCTCCCGAACGGTGGTCTAACTCGCCGACTCGTTCCCTAGTCTTGCCCCAGCCCTTACATCGTTCCTAAGTCTAGACGTCCAAGTCTAGATCGGAACGTGCCTTGGAACTGGCCCAGCCATCACCTCATGCCCCCAGAGTCCGCCCGCCGAACCCTGGGGTCGGGTGACTCGTCCTGGCCCACCCAGGCATCGAGCCCCCCCTCATATATACTTCTGGGGATCGGCAGCCCCGCCCTCCTCTTTGGTCTCTGAAAATTATACCACAACCCGATTGTGGTTCGGCCATAACTTCCAGCTCGGAGGTCAGATCGAGGAGTGTTATATATCACTGGAAAGCTCTCGACGAGACTTTTCCAATGATACCTCACTCGCCTCGAGATCTTACGTGGAGCTCCGTCCACGACCTAAAACGTCCCTGGAGCTCCAACACTTAGCAGTTTTTCCGAAAACCTGTGGTCCAGACCCAGGGTCGAACCCTGTGGTTCGTCTGCGTCTCGGACCCACGTCTCGGTCCCACGTCTCGGACCCACGTCTCAGACCTATGTCTGAGACTCATGTTTCAGCCCGTTCTCAGACTCGCCCCCTTAGGTCAGCGTTCGTCTGGGGCCCTCTTGGGTAGGCCCTTATGTCCTAACCCAAGGTTCTAACCTTGGTTCAAAGAACCACTTAGGGTTCTTCCGATCCCGACTTCCCGGCCAAGCCGTTAAGTCCTACTCGCAGCGTTCACAACCTAGCGCAAGTCCGCTAGGGTTCTGTTGTTCGCGTCTGCGCCCGATCTTGAGAATGAGGGGCGCGACACAAAAGATCTTTCAACTTCCTCATGGACTCGCTTTGCTCCTCTTGCCCCTGAAATCTTTGTCCCTTCCTCAGCAACTTGTACAATGGATCTTCTACATGGGCAAAGTGTGGAGTCCATATATGATAAAACACACATGCACCTAGAAATCTTCTCACATCATTGATTGATCCACATGTCTTCTTCATCTTTCGAATGACATCAACCTTGTTTGGATAAGGTTTCCGACCATAAGATCCACATAGGTGTCCCACAATTAACACCTCATGTTCTCCAAATGCATACTTTGCTCGTGATAAAGTCAAATGAACCTCCTCCAGTCGACTCAATATCTTATCACAGTCAGCTATGTGGTCTGCAACAAACTTACGGCACCCCCTCGATCCATTACCTCATTCTTCTCCTCCTCAGCACATCTTTTGATCGGCACATCATCAAGGAATGACATAGTTTTTTCAAGAATGAAATCTCTCAAAACTTTGTTCATGTCATTCATCATATGTCCTACAGAACTGGTAGCACCTTGTGGTAAGGTGCACATCCTTAGTAACCCCAAAGGTGTCCTCATTGTAGTCAAGTCTCTACTCTCAGAGGATAACTGAAACTGATCATAATCTGAATATAAGTCCCCCATTGAATAGATAGCACGACCAGCAAAAGCCTCTGCAAACTTGTCTAATATACCCATATCCTGATAGTCACCTTGTTAACTGGCTACATATCTTGAATGAATCTCAAAGCTCCACTCTTCTTCGGAACAATAAACCATATGCTTGAGTAGGGAGCTATAGATGGTTCCAAGATACCCATTCTAATCCTCTCATTGAGCAAGTCTATCAGCTTTGGTAGATGAGCTCTAGGTACAGGGATAGGACGTAGATTCCAAGGCACATGCGGTATAATAAAGATTACCATAAGTGCAACTACACTTGGATCTACACATCCTACTTCATTTGACTCAAACGCAAACGTCTTACCATGCTTAGATAACTTCTCCCTGAAGCTCTTCTTCTCTTGCTCAGTAAGAAATCATCACCTCCAATCCTCAATTCATCCGTGGTACCGTAGTTATTGTTGCAGCTGTAGCGATCTGAGATAGACTCCTCATAGATATGAGGTAGACTTCCCATACCTCCTCGTCCAAACTGCGTGCTCAGTGGCTCTTCACTAGAAACAAAATGTAGTCTATCATTTTGGTGAACTACACCATCTCGCGGAGAGGTTGTAAGCTCTTGGCAATCTCCTCGAAGATGATCTTGACTGTCATACCAGATACACCTACGGATAGGAGCACCTCCTAGACTTGCAGCACCAGGCGTCGGCGTTTGCTCTCTGTGCAAACCAGCCAGTTTAATCTTCAATTCACGCATTTGTTGGATCAACTCCTCAATTTGATTTTGTTGACTCTGGTTCTCAACCGTTTTCTGAACAGCTACTTTCTATGCATGAACTTGCACTAGAGGCGCTGCTACAAGAATAACAGATCTAGGAGCATGAGTCGGAGGCTGTTGTGCTTAAGGAGCATAAGGTTGAAAGATCACTTCCGCAAGCGGACGTCCTCCTACAACCACTCTCTCTCACCTCTGCCTTGTTAGAACAGCCACAATGTTGTCGTGATGTGAATCATTTCACATAGTAAATGATTCACTTCTCTGTCAAGCGTTAGTCTCTCTGAGTGAAGTTAAGACCTCAGAGAAGTCCATTTTTGGAAGATGTTATATATTTTGAGTCTTATTAGGTTGATTACCATGTTTATAGGGTTTAAGCTCATGGGTTGTATTTGCGTGTCGTCCATGCACGCTTTCTAGCTTATTTAAGTTATTTTTCGGAGCTGCGTGTCGTTTTCGTTAGTTTAAGTTTTACGCTGGCACTTTAGGGGGCTTGACGTGGTAGCCTATGAGTGTAGATAAGTTACCAGGTAGTTTAAGGCACAAAAGGACAGTCAAGTGGAGCTATGAACTTCCATTGGTCCATTTTTGTCTTTTGTAAAACTCTAAGTTTAGAAACAGAGCTCTAGAGTGGATTTCGGGCAATTGATGAGAACCTGAGCTGGAACGTGAGCTGGGTTTAGACCGTCGTGAGACAGGTTAGTTTTACCCTACTGATGAGACGGCACCGCAATAGTAATTCGACTTTGTACGAGAGGAACCGTCGATTCGCATAATTGGTAATTGCGTTTGGTTGAAAAGCCAGTGACGCGAAGCTACCATGTGTAGGATTATGACTGAACGCCTCTAAGTCAGAATCCATGCTAGAGGTGGAGGTTCCAACTTCAGTCTTCAAAGTTCTCATTTGAATATTTGCTACTACCACCAAGATCTGCACCGGAGGCCGTTTCACCCGGGCTCACGCCCGAGGCTGCACGACGACCCCCGCGCCCTCCTACTCATCGGGGCTTAATTGTGTTTTCGCCCACGATGGCCGGGTGTAGGTCTCGCGCTTCAGTGCCATCCATTTTTGGGGCTAATCGATTCGGCATGTGAGTTGTTACACACTCCTTAGCGGATTTCGACTTCCATGACCACCGTCCTGCTGTCTTAATCGATCAACACCCTTTGTGGGGTCTGGGTTAGCGTGTATTTGGGCACCGTAATCCGGCTTTCGGTTCATCCCGCATCGCCAGTTCTGCTTATCAAAAATGGCCCACTTGGAGCGTTCGGATTCTCCATCGGGGGTTCAATCAAGCAACACCGTCGGATCTCACCTATTTAAAGTTTGAGAATAGGTCGAGAGTGTTTCACCCCCGATGCCTCTAATCATTCGCTTTACCTGATGAAACTCCTCGTGCTCCAGCTATCCTGAGGGAAACTTCGGAGGGAACAAGCTACTAGATGGTTCGATTAGTCTTTCGCCCCTATACCCGAGTCTGACGAACGATTTGCACGTCAGTATCGCTACGAGCCTCCACCAGAGTTTCCTCTGAGAGCACAGGGAGATAGAGCTCGTCGTGCCAAACACTGTCAGCGAAAAGTTTGATCGATTTGGAGCAATAAAGAAGGAGTTATGGCTGATTGAAGTTCGATTTGTGTCAGAATTGCAGCACTTCTGTTGAATTTGGGGTTTTGAGTGTCAATTGCAGCAGAATTGAGGAAATCACTTCAAACCTTCGTGGACGTGTTCATTGTCAGCCGAGCTACAACTGTCAAAAAAGTTTCAAGTGATTTGAGTTACTGAGTAATTCAGGGCGGCCGCTGAAGCAAAGGGGGTCTGTAAAGCTTGCAATCTAGAGCAGCAACTTCAGAGAACGAAATCTAGAGTTCTGTGTACAATCAGGAGGTCCAACTTCACAGGAGTGTTCAGCAAGCTATGTACTGCAAATCCTGTAAGAAACTTCGAAATTGATCAAGCCAGTCTCCTGTTATAGGTCAAAATAGCTGGCTGGGTACCAGAAATTGTCATAATTTCTCTGTTCAGAAAGTTTCTACTCATATCTTGGTGCTCTGAATTGATCTCAAGCTGAAACTTAGTATGTGTATCCAGTAGTACCTCATTGACATGTAGGAGAAATTCTGAAGTCTAAACCTTCACATATTTCTCAATCTTGAGTGCCAAAGTTCGACGTCAGATCTTATCGTTGCTAGTTAAGCCTGAACTTTACTTCCTGAACATATCAGAAGAGCCAAGAGACTTGTATGAGCGTTTTTCAGTATCATCTTGTAACCTGACGCCTATCCTTTGAGCAAATCAGCCACAACCAGGAGTCTAGTGCTTCCCTAAGTAGATTGAACACAGCCTTCAAGCTCATATCACAGCCAGAAGGTTCCGCCCTTCCCGAGGAAAACTCTCAACTCTACATCTGGTGCTTCCACCGAGAGCTCTTGGGGTGATTGATTGAGAAGGTTGAGTTGCTACAAGGAGAAGAGATGGATCGCAAGAGCGCTACTGCTGCTACTTCTGTGGCTGCTGCATCTACGTCTATTGCAGCACCTTCTGTAGCACCTGTGACTGCAACGACCTCTGTACCTGGTCTGGATATGGCTGAGATTCTGAAGACGCTTGCGGCCTTGGTCCAACAGCATCCGATCGTTGGAGGGGGTGAGTTAAGATCCACCAAGGCTTTGCAAGCGATAGTGAATAGGTGTGGAAGGTTTGAAGGTAGAGATATTTCTAGATATGTGTGAGTATAGAGGAGAGATGGAGCTGGTTAGGGTTACTAATGCTGAGATGATAGCAAGTTTTGAGTTAGCTGTCATTCCCGAGTTCCGGGACCAAGTTAGGGATGTACAGAGAAGAAATCTTGGAATCTGGATGAGTTTTGAGCGATCTCTTCGAGAGGAGTTTCTTGAGGAGGATTCAAAGAGAGTTACTAGAAGGACATTTCTGGACTGGGTTGAGCAGCAACCCGATCGTATGATGAGCTTGAGTGAGTTGTTGAGAGAGTTTGACCGGAGATACCGGCAACTTTCAACTCTAGAGTGAATAACCTTAGATGCTAGGAGAACAGAGCTTTTCCTGCAAGCTACTGATGATGCTACGGCAGATCGGTTATGTTTTATGTTGGCCGATCGATCTGCTGAGGGAGGTGTTACTATGGATTGGGGGGAGAGTTGAGGATGTTGTGGCTGTACTGACAAGGCAGAGGAGGGGAAGAGTGGCTTTGGGAGGACGTCCGCTTGCAGAAGTGGTCACTCCACCTTATGCTGCTCCTCAAGTACAGCAGCCTTTGGTCCCTGCTCCCAAACCTGTTGTCTCAGCTGCAGTTCCTTTGATGCCAGTTGTGCCAGCTCCGGCACAAAGAGCACATGTTCAGAGACCTGCGGAGAACCATGATCAACAGAACCAGATCGAAGATCTGATTCGGCAGATGCGAGAGCTGAAGGTAGATCTAGTTGGATTGCAGAGAGAGCAGCCACCGGCGCCTGCTGCTGCACGTCCAGGAGGAGCTCCGGTTCGTAGATGTATTTGGTGTGACAGTCCTGATCATTTCCGACGAGACTGTCAAGAGCTCACAGCTGCTTTGCGAGATGGTGTGGTTCGCTACCAGAACGGTAGGCTGCACCTTTCTTCTACTAGAGAGCCGTTGAGCACGTAGTTTGGACGAGGAGGTATGAGGAGTCTACCTCAGATTGCTGCAGCCGCAACGGCAACTGCGTTGATGACACCGCTGGTAAATTCTGATGGTATGCTGGGCATATTGAGGTCTCTTCTAGTCCTACATTGCTAGATAGGACTGCTGAGAAGAGTGTGACTCCGGTTCCTTCTGAGATACTGAAGAGAGGAGCCGAGTCTATTCGTAGGGTCACATGATGGGGAGATCCTGTAGATGCTGCTTCTATTAGAGCATTCCTGGATGTAGATAGACACGTTCATTGGCAGGATGCTTCTGTGGAAGAAAAGAGGCGACGAGAAGCCTCTGAACTTGATACTGGAGTTCTTGAGGAGACTGGGAAAAGATGGAGAGTCACAAGGAGACGAGCGGCTCTTCCTGAGGACATCTCGTCTACTTCTGCAGCTCCTCCACCTGCACCAGGTCCTATGGAGGACGTGCAGAAATCCCAGCAGGAGCCAACGACTGCTAGTAGGCGGTTTACTGCCCAAGAGAAAGGGAAGGGACCGGCTTACAAGTTGGCAGCTGATATTGAAACTTCTACTGATCCGAAGAGCATCTTGGAGCAGAGGATACTGGATGCGCGAATCGAGTTTTCTCTTCGGGAAGTTCTTGGTATTGCAAAGAGGGAGTTTCACGAACTGATCATCGACATCGTCAAGCGCAAGAGGCAGGTGATGTCCGAGCAGGTAGAAAGCCAAATGATAGAGTAGTCAGAGCAGCAAAGAGAAGAAGAAAGAAGCCTTCTTCCCACCACAGAAGACGACATCCTCAAGTAGAAGACGGTGGAACTGTACGCACGTTTGTTGTCTTCCTCCCCAAAATATTACAAGCAGGGATGGCTTGTTAGTCAGGATCCGGACTAGAAGCCTGTCGGAATCTTAATTTCTCCTTTTTAACTTGTTTTTCTCTTGTTTGGATTTTCCCTTCTTCCTCATCTTCCCTCTTCTTCCCCATCTTTGTACCTTCTTCTAGTGAGCTTCTGAGATTTCTATTGAGCTTCCGTGAAGGTGAATGTCGTTGTAGTGCTACAGGAAGACCATTTCCGTAGATAGAAGCCTGGGAAGGCTACAAGGGGCATACACCCTGTGATTAATCTAATCCGTTGGAATGTGAGTGCGAGAGTAAGGTGTAACAGCCGTACTAGTTGACTTCTGCGAAGCAGGACAGTCTTCTGGAGGTACGAGAAGCTGAGTTGAACCTCCAGAAGCTGAGAATTGCTTCGGGAAGACGGTACTGAGAAGACTGGAAGGAGTGACCTGGAAGCAGGAAGAACGTCTTCTCGAGCTTCTCTGTGAATAGATGTGTGATATTTTAGTTGGTAGTTGTTTGTTTAGTTCCAGAGCACCTTTTGGAGTGTCTGGAAGACGCGTGGTTTTGTGAGAAGACGAGATTCCTAGGCAAAACCCGTGTGTTTGAACATATCTTAGAACTTAGAGCAGCGTTACTTGTGCAAATCCTCTATGGGAACGATATCTTGTATACTAAATGGACAAAAGGAGTAATCCTATGACACTACAAAAGAGGAATTGATCACGATACATGGGGCAAAAGAGTTCTACCCTCATCTAGTTCACCCTACTGCAAATCGACGTAATACTCTTATCCTTGATTTGAATGGTCCTTTGGTCCAAGTAAAAAGGAAGGAGCATGAGTTGATGCCAACGCGTGAGAAAGGATATGTAGTAGAAACTACATCGAAGCAGTCTGTATGATACGTGGCTCGACGTGGAGTAAAAGCTTTTCTGGAGATATGTCTAGATAAGTTTCATGTAATCATAAAGACATCTCGAACTTTGTTAAACACGAGAATGCTACTATGTGCTATGGAAGGGGTGAATTATTTACCTCCTAGGGTTGCAACAGGGAAGGTATGATACTTCTTCCATATTTATTTTCAATTCTGATTTTCATCTTTTTTTGTATTATATGCTATGTTTTTTGTCAAGACATGTGTTTTAATAATTACTTCTTACTTTTGTAGATATGTCATGTTTTTGCTCAAGACATGTGTTTCAAATATAAGACGGAAGCTGCATTCAGAAATCACTTGTACTTGAAAGATTTTGCTATTCTTCATCACCATAACTTGAGCACGAGAGACTTTTTGTTGGTGGATGACAGTCCAGTGAAAAACAACACCAATCATCATTTTAATGCTATTCATCCTCCTACTTTTTCTCCTTTCACTATGGATAGTGATAGAGAGTTGTATTTAGAGATCTGTTCCGCATGGAGTTTGTATGCATCTCTACCCTAAACTCCATTGAGAAATATTTCTCTCTTGTTCATCCATTATATGAGACTTACCATATAATGAGACACTCCATGATAATATAAATCTTATATGAGAAAGTCCAAGTTTTCACTAGTAGACAAGGTCTATGAAAGTGTACTTATCTATTATAAATTTTTTTTGAGTGTTATGTATTGCAATGCTCATTTGATTTTCTTTGTGTTATGTGATGCGATACTCATTTGGTTGAAAATTCTTGAAGGTACCTTTCACCAGTGAGCGAAACATACTAGTTTACTAGTTTGACCCATGCAGCAAAACATACTAGTTTGGCCCATGCAGGGATGCCTTCACGATTTAATCTGGAGATGCAAAACATACTTATTTCGCTCCACACATGGATGAAACACTTATGTATCGCTTGTCGTGATAAAGCCTTCACTATTTAATCGCTTGAGGTGAAACATACTTGTTTCGCTCCCTGCGATAAATTCGCCAGGCTACTTTCACGATAGCGAGATGTGAAACAAGCACATGTTTTGCTCACTGTGATAAATTGTACCATTCACTTATCTTCACGACTTTTAATAGCCAAGACTATTAGTTTGCTCTAAAAGCACACGGTATTATGCTCACATCCAATCTGGAGAAAGACAAAAGAGAATAGAGCACGTAGAATGGTTTCAGGACTACATTCTCATTCAATTCAACTTTATTATAAGATCAAAACTAGGATTTACAGTTAACGTTGCAATGCGCATTCAGCATAACTCTTTAAGTTTTCGTAATGCCTCTACTAACTCCAACAGCTCTTCATTCTCTTGTCGTTGGAGCTCAACTACAGCTTGCAAATCTTGAGCAATACCTTCCAAGTCCAGTTCAGTCTTTTCTGATCTTTCGACCATTGCCACTATCCGATGGACTCCATCTCAACAAGCTCCGCATTATTATCCAATGTAGACTTTTCACTTTCTACCGAAAGATAGAATGTTACACTGTCTATGATAGTGACAAGATCTTGTATCGCGTCTTCGAACTCGTCTGACTCCTCTATCTCATGCTCCACGTCGAACACTGTAAATCAATTTTGCTTCGTATTCAAGTCAATTTTGAACCGTCATTTCTTCTTGCAAATAGTGTTGAAAAGTCTATCTTGCTCATCCGACGATAACTTTTCAAACTCTTCTGCAGTCATCCATAAGAATTTCTCTCCAACAATCAAACAATAACTATTGATAAGGCTGCCTCCAGACGATCACTTACGCTATAATCAATCAATCCTAAAAGAAATCGATATTATCTCTTATTTCCTCTCTGACCACAAGCGTGCCAAGTCTTTCTACTGTCCGGCTGCGATTGACTGAAATATAGCACCTTCATAGTAGAGCTTGAGGAGGTCTGCGCAGGTTCTACCACTTGCTTGAAACACCTTGGGAAATTGCAAGCCACATACGATACAGAAATTCATTTTCAATTTTTGATTATCCGTTGAATAGAAGCAACCACTCACATGCAGGTATGATACTGATACACTCTTCACGTTCTGTCAACGAACACATTGAAGCTATGGTGATAGACGCAGCGTGTCGTGCGCATACACATCGTTACACAACATACATCGCTGTCAGAGGTACCCTACACATACACATAACACATGGGCAATGTCATACACACATACAAATGTACCACAATAATCTGAACAGAGAAATTACCATCTCCAACACTACAACAAAGATTACTCACAAACGGTCAAGCCAAACCCACTCTAAGCATGAAGAGAATCCGGGTTACACTCAACTAGACTATCCATCATAGCCTGGAGCTTGAAAGCTCAGCTCGAAGAACTAAGGCCTCCAAGCCCTACCTGCGAAGTATACCCCTAGTGGACTCTCTCACCAACTCGCCCTAACGGCACTAACGGCCTTACCGAGATTCGTCACTCCGCACTCGGTCAACCTAAGCGGGGTGCCCAAATTGACATGACGGCTGTCGTGCACATAGACCTCGCTACACAACATACATCACTCTTAGAGATACACTACACATACACCTAACAAATGGACGATGTCATACACACAAACAAATGTACCACAATCGCCCCCCTAATTGACGGTTAGGTCTCTCTAACTCCAAATAGCTCCACATCCCAACTACGTGATATACACCTTCATGGGTGTAAGGATAGGAGGCCGGGTGCTACATCGTCACATCGTTAGTCGTCTGTCTGCAATCCATATCACGCAAAGATCTAATCGACTATCTCCGTTATATACATCGAAGACAAACCTACCGTCCAGTAGGAACGACACTGAGAGGTGGAGTCAAACATGACATGTGCCAACCTCTAGAACAACCATCACACACCAACATACGGGCTGCTTCACCAGCAGACCCACATAACATACACCTCAAGTCCGCCCGTACAACTGCTAAGCTTGGATCAATCGGTACCATCGATGTTGAGAAGATGACATGACGCGCAATTACGCACATGGTCCTTCCAAACAACACCATCACGGTCCTCTAACATGAGTACTCCAGAAGGTAACACCTCACGCACTCGTAAAATAGTGCGTCATGCGATCACGTTCAACGTCGTCGGTGCAGTCTGCTATAGATAGATATAATCGCCAGGATGAAACTTGCAAATCGATGATCAGTAACCTCCTTCTCGAATAGTCGCATATTGCAACGTGTCTCTATGCTGAGCAATCGCTAGGTTCTCAAAAGCCATAGGCATAACTCTCCGAAATATCTCTGCTCGTTGAAAACATGTGGTCACTCACATATCCCGATCATCAAGGTTCAGCACCTCAACAGAATCACGACGAATGATCGAAGGTAGATCTGGATCTCGGCCATACAATAAGAAATACGGTGAGAAAGAAGCCAAAGACGCTTGTCGGTTGAAACGGTAACCCATAACCAACCATGGTAATTGCACATTCCAGTCTCCCAAGTGGCTTTCTGCAAGCCATACTTGTGCAATCCTCTCTTCACCGTCTAAATTACCCTCTCCGTCAAACCATCTGCCTCAAGATGATCTCGAGATGTAGTCCGATGATCAATCAGCGCCTGATCACACAAGGCTTGAAACTCCTCAAGGAACTCTGTACCTTGGTCTGTCAGCACTTCAACTGGTGCTCCAAAACGACTAAGCACTCGATCTAAGAACGCATACTTCGTCCCTTCACTCGCCTTGTCCGATAATACCACCAACTCAATCCACTTGGAGAAGTGCTCCACCAACACCAACACATACCGATGATGACGTACGGTCAACGATAAGAGTCCCGTAAAATCCAAACTCCAACGGTAACCCAACCCCATAATCGGTAAGGGGTGTAACTGTGGAGTAGGAACATTAAACGATGCTCGTACTCGATCACAAACCACACATTGTGCGACAAACTACTGCACATCGACATGCATACCACGCCACCAATACTATCCTTGGATTAAGCTATGCGTACGCTTCACTCTAAAATGTGCCAACTCCTCATGGGCATGTCGTACTAACTGTGCCCTCTGTGCTGGATGTGGTACTATCCGTACTCTCTCATCATCCCACACTCGAAGTACATGTCGTCCTTCTCGTCAAAATCTCTTCGCTCGTTGAAAGACACGATCTCGCTCCTTGGCACTTACTGTGCCTACCACCATGCCAGTACGTAGATACTTCATTACAATCACATCGTCATGGATATCTCGTTGGTTTGATACACCATCTCCATCCTCAGGATCTGAAGACTCATCATCTACTCTATGACCAGAGAAAGATACGACTTGACCCTCCATACTAGAGTTCATGACCAACACATAAAGAAAGACAGATGCATACCATCCTGACACTATCTCCTCATCAACCTCGTCATGCCATCGAGCCCAGTCTGATCTTGCTGACTCGTGCATGGGTTACGACTCAACCCATCGACATCTAGGTTTGCAACTCCAGATCTATGTACTACTTGGAAGTCATACTCCTGTAAGATCAGAGCTCATCGTGCAAGCTTCCCTGTAAGCTTGTCGGACTCCATCAACCACTTGAGCGGCTGGTGATCAGTGATGAGAGTAAAGGGGTTCTCAAACAGATAACATCAAAAGTGTGCAACAGCCCACATTGCCGTCAAACACTCTCCCTCACACGAACTATACTTCGCCTCCGCTGAATTGTTGGAGCGACTGGCATACGTCACCACGAACTCCTTTTTCTCATCATCCTGCTGAGTCAGCACTGCTCCAAGTCCCAACATACTCCAATCGGTGTGCAGTTAGAAAGGACGTCTCCTAACGGGTCTCCTCAAGATGGGAGCAGATGTCAACCTATTCTTGAGCTCTATGAAAGCTCGCTCCTGCTCATCTTCCCACTGCCACTCATGGTCCATCTTCATCAGCTTGGTCAACGGCTTCGCAATTGCACTAAATCTCTTCACGTATCGACGATAAAAGTTCGCCAAATCAACAAATGCTCGAACTCGACTCACATCTGTGGGACGTGAGATACGTGCAATAGCCTCAACCTTCGTCTGTTGAACATCCAACCCACCTGGATAGATGGTGTGGCTCAGATACTCTACCAACTCCTGGAAGAACTTACACTTCCCAAGGTGTAACTTCAACCCATGAGCTCTCAACTGCTCGAACACATCTCGTAAGTGTCTCTCGTGCTCCTCCACAGTAGCGCTATAGACTAAAATGTCGTCAATATAACATCTGACAAAATCCAATCCAGCTAGGATCCTGTTCATCACCCTCTGGAACTCAACAGGGGCGTTCTTCAACCCAAATGATAAGAATCGCCACTGATACAAACAATCCTTACCGTGAGAGTCAATTCTCCAGAATGCTGTCTTGGACTTATCTTCTTCTCTCACTGACAACTGATGATACCCTGCTCGAAGATCCAAAGTACTGAAGACCTTCACATGCCCCACTGCATCAAAGATCTCCTCAGGTGTCAGCATGACATACTTATCGGACTTCGTTTGTCGATTGATAAGACGATAGTCTCCACACATCCGTCTATCCGTGTAGTTGCCATACATATCTTTCTTGGCTAGCATAACTGTGGTACATGCATACTCTTCACGTGACATCTCCACCAACCCAACCTCCAACAAGTCTTGAGTCTTACACTGGATCAAGGCTCTCTTCATGTCACTGTACTTATAAAGACGTCGAAAGATTGACGTGTCATTAGTCAAGTCGATCCGTATACCAGGTCCCTTCAATGTACCCAAATCCTTCATACTGAAGGCAAAACAATTCCTGTAGCTCTTCAGGAATCTTTGAACTCTTCGTCTCTCCTCTCCTATAAGCTTGGGTCTAATCTCCGACTCCCAAGTATCCTCTGTCACCATGCTAGAGGTAGAAGACGAAGTCGTTGACTGCTATCTTGCAGTCTCTGGAGCAGTTTCCTTCTGCTCACCACCAACAACCTCCACCGCTACTGTGCGTAAAACTTCTGCAGTTCTAGCTGCAAGCTCCACACTCTCTCCTTCGACATCTCATGATGTTCAAGGATGACGAACTCCATACGCCTCGTCCTCAACCTTTGCCTCCACCGACTCGATAGACAAAGAGCTCAAAAGTGTCCAAGCAGTAACACTCGTCGATCGCATCCGACACTGCTCAGCCAATCCAAGGCTAACAATCCATGTCAAGCAATTCAAGTCCATTGCTTGATCCAATATTTAAAGACGTGAAGTCTCCGACACCGAAGCTACTGCCGTCGTATCCGTAGCGAAACCCATCGCTCGCTCTCTCTCATCGGCATTGGGCTCCATCAACTGCCGTAATTGAGCATCCCACACAAGCCCAGGTCCTCGATCTCTGTAAGCATATGACGTTGGAAAGCTTACCAAAATGAGTAACGCTACCATGGGACGTTCCACTAGGTTCACCACTACCATGAGTGACCTATCAACGACTCTCACTACTTGAGATCGTCGTCTTGCATCCAAGATGCTATCAACTGTGAGATGCGCTGATCGTCTCACTCCATCGTGTGCGCGCTTAAGCACCTCTCTCGGTAACAAGTTCGTCCACCACAACCGTAGACGATGTGCACGAGATCCTACTCTCGCTAACACTGCTGGTCCAACCCAAGACCGCACTTGGTGCACACTCGCCATCATCTGTGTACGAGCATCATCCAACAAAAGAACGTTCTCCAAGATGTACACTGGAGAATCCACTTGATGCATCTGGAGATGTCGTAAGATCCGTAACATCTCTAAGAACATCCTAGATCACGGGTCATGTAAACCCTGACCTCTCCCAGCACGCGTGTGACCTTGACATGGTCATCCGACTATCACCAAGTGAATGGTGCCAACAAACGTAAGATCCTGTGCCCCCAGCAGCGAATTATCTGACGGTAATGCTTGTTGGTATCCTCTAACAGCTGATATGAGCAATAACTCAAGATATTTCTGCACCAAACGTGTCACATGTCGCAATGAGATGCGTCTCGCAATCTCATCTCTCATTGATACTTGTATGCCTGCTTGCAATACCGCAGCCAAACCTATGCTGATCCCTCCAAACAGCTCCAGCACACATACGCCCTCCTCTGGATACTGTCACACAATGAAAGTCGTATCCAACAGTGATAAGGTCACAGGGCCAGTAGCAGGAACAACCCTTTACTGGTGGTACAAAGGCTTCACTCCAAGCCTGCTGCACCAACTGATCAGCATACTGCTGCAACTCTCCACTCGAACTCCAGAGTGGAACATCCAAGGTAGATGGTACTAACATAGACATGCTAGGCATGTCCTCCACCTCCTCAAAGACCGGAGTATCCTCCGCATGGGCATTGTCTTCCAACAACTCGTCCGGCCAAGTGATGACCGAACTGAATCCTACAACGGATGTCATCGTCCCTGGTGTAAGTTCCGTCGTCCCAACTCTAGCACTGAAGCGCACTGGTAAGCGGCTCACTCGTCCTTCACCGGACTGCCAACCTGGTCTGTAAGATGATGTCTCTGCCCAATAGTCGATCACGAACCCCATAGGGTATAACACAACACCTCCAACTAATACATCATAAGACTCTACGGCTGTAACGATGACCTTGACCTTCACCATGAAGCCATCCGTGGGATGATCTGGTCGAACTCTCACCGTCAACATCTCGCGTGTCATGTGTAGAGCTGTACCCCCTGATCCCCTTAGAGATGTCTGTAACTGGAATGGACATCTCTCCACCTCGGACTTCTTCAGACCCAAACCAATACACGCCGCCTTCTCCAACATCAACGGTTGGGCTCAAGAGTCTAACAAGACCTTCTGTGGTCGATACACCTTCCCTGAAGGTGCCACCAAACAGAAGATACCACTTCTGTTGTCCAACAACACCACACCTGGTGTCAAACCAGCACGGTCAATCGTCGGCCTAGCTGGTAACTCATCTAACCTGGCAGTCGCCGCTTGCCAAGTACCACTGGTAGCTGTCCTGATCCTTGACTTCATGAACACATCTACTGCCTCTCGCTGAACCACCTCGCACTAGAGGTAACAACATCCTCGTCCTCACTGAGCGTGACCGCCAGCTGGAACACTGGAGCTAAGCTGACTCCCAATGCTTTCATATCCGTGGTTGAAAATAGCGAGGCTCGCAAAATTGCTGTAGTCGCCCCCAACATCGGATTTGACGTCGCATCCACAGACGTCGAGGGTGGACTCACATCACACCCACTCGTAGATGTCGATGTCTCCAACTCTACAGCACCATCGATAGGCCGTTTAGGAATCATAGATGTGGTCCTCAACGCCTCCGATAACGTGAATGACTGGGGAAGCCTGGCCTGTCTACCAGCCTCTCCGCGTTGTGGATCCAACTCCACTGACTCACCTCGTGGCTCAGAGACACATACTGCACCTCTAGTCACTGCCACAGATGTCACAATCTGCGCCACGCCAGCCATGAAGTCGAAGTCATATCCTTCTCCTCCATAAGACGTGGAAGTCTCTGTTCTACCTGATCTCCGTTGAGCCATAGCCATACTAGCTATCCTCTGCTCCAATTGCTCAATCCGAGCAGCCATACCTGCTTCTGACGTCATAACATATAGTGGACCGACCAGTCCTCTCTCAGGTGCTGGACTTCTACCTCCAACTCGACCACCACGGTCTCTCTGAGCTCCTCCATCTCGTCCACGATCAGTCTTCCCTTGCCGCAACTCGGGATGGAGATCAAAACAACAGTCATTACTGTGACCAAGTCGTCCGCAATGCTCACATTGCCTAGGTACTGCTTGAGACGTCCTTGACGTCTCATAACCACCTCTCCTCTGTGGACAGTCCTTTTGCTGATGAGGACCATCACACGTCCAGCAAGGACTCGCTTGCTGCTGACTAGAGAAGGACGGCATGGGCTTCTGCCCACCAGATCCTCCAACACCTCCATGAGATCGTGACTGCTCCGCACGATCCTTACCACCACCACCACCACGCTGTTGCGTAGCCTGTGATCTTCGAGAAGAGGTGATCGCTCCATGTGTTGTCTCCTTGCTGAACCCAGCAACCAACACCCTCTCCTCCACCATGTTGAGCTCAATCCGCTCAGCCAGATCAAAGAAAACCGTCAACGTCGGAGCGATATCTCTAAGGAGAGTGACATCTCTAACTCTCCTACGCAGCTCCATGTCTAGTATCCTATATCAAAACTGGACTGCCTGTGTTTCCGTCACTCCTTGGGTAACGCTGATCAATCGCCTCATGCGAGTAAACGCCTCGCGTAGGCTCTCTCCAGTCTTGTGCTGGAACTCCTGTAGACTCCTCAACTTGTCGGTCCGCACACCCTGATAGTTCTTCCTCAAACACTGGAAGAACTGAACCACAGGGTTAAACCCTGGTGGTATCCCGCTCACACTACCACCTGCTCCACTACTAGTGGACGCACCGCTGGTAGTAGATACTCCCGTCATTTGTGGTGGTACCACTACTACTGGCACCCGAATCCGTAGGTGCTACGCCTCCTGAAACTGCGCCAGTAGTGATAGAAACGTAGTTGAGAGACCAATGTTGTCTCCATAACTCAATTTTCATATTGTAGTCTCATCGGAACTCATGATAATCGTCCATCGGCGGTCCCTTCAAGTGTTGGAACAAACCCTTCCACGTCATGAAAGGTGTAAACAGCTGTGGGTTCCGCATCTGTTGCAAATCGCACTAACTGTCGAACTCCTGGATGAAGTCGTCCAGCTCGATGGTACCCACTGTACCTGAATAACGTCGAGGTCTCTTCGTGATCCCATAGATCTCGTCCATGTCTCACAACAACGGTGTGGTGACACTCGACTCACCATCAGAAAATGCGCTATCTGCATCTAACTCGTCCTCTGGAACAACCAACGGCAATGGTGTAGGTAGTAGATACCTCACCCCACTCCTTGTATACTCACTGTCCGAGAAGTCCCCACCAGAGCCTCTCGAGAACTTCGTGATGAGAGAATCTCGATAACACACTCTCCAACCAGAATGCCGAAATCTCTATCACCACTGTAACCACCCCGCTCCTACTGAGCTCACCTATCCCCTACTAGGACGCTGTCTCTGTAGAGAGCTATAGATGGTTCCAAGATACCCATCCTAATCCTCTCATTGAGCAAGTCAATCAGCTTTGGTAGATGAGCTCTAGGTACAGGGATGGGACGTAGATTCCAAGGCACATGCGGTATAGTAAAGACTACCATAGGTGCAACTACACTTGGATCTACACATCCTACTTCATGTTACTCAAACGCAAAAGCCTTACCATGCCTGGATAGCATCTCCCTGAAGCTCTTCTTCTCTTGCTCAGTAAGAAATCCATCACCTCCAATCCTCAGCTCCTTCAGTGTTGTTTCTGTGAACTGGTGCCTAATTCTTCTCGATCCTCTGAGCGTCGGTTCTCGTGCAACTTGCTCCATCTTCTGATTGTAATCGAGTGATAAAGGCAAAGCCACTGGTTTGACTTTCTTTGCCACTGACTTGTACTTGGTCTCCACATACACCTCTTGTCGATCTATAAACTTATCAATTACATCATAAAGCTCCTTGGAGCTCACTCTCACCACTCTATCTACATCATCTATAGAACTTTCTACTATAGATTTCAACTCCCCTATAGTATCTACCAAATACTGTTCTCCAAACACTCCAGATATGTATTCATCTCCGGCTAACTCTCCACTATCTCTCAAAGACTGCTGTACATACTTCACATGTTGCCTCTCAAACCTCTTCAGATTCTCAACCTTCCTATAACACACTGATCCACATGATGTCAGTCCTAAGAAGCTAGTGGATAAAGCTTCCTGCTCTACTGGATCAGGCGAGAATCCTATCTCTATTGTATCGTTGAAGTCTCTCTCTTCAATGGTACTCTGCCAAAACCCTTAGACTCTCTAAACTCTTGAGTAATCTTAGGTAGTGGACGGTCTCTCAAGCTATCGTGATTTCTCTCATGTTCTGCAGCAACGGTCAAAAACTGAACAGCTCTTCTGCCATCTCTACTACGTATCCTAGCATAAGCTGAACCATCATCCATAACTCGTGTCTCCATTCTAACAGCAGTAATGTAAAGTTGCCTCAGAATGATAGGATAGGTTGACATGTCTTGTACAAAGAAATTCTGAACATCACTGATGTCACCCACAGTTATCTTGATGTTGGGACAAGCACCATAGAGTTCTCCCCTCTGGTTGTTGGCAGCACGGATGAGCCATCCATGGTCGGTGTCTATGGACCACCTCCCACGCTTGTACAGCTCTTTAGACATCAGATTAATCTCTGAGCCGTGATCAATCAATGCCACCACAAGTTCCCCAGATCTCCCAACTTCACCAAGGTCTCTATGGTTGCTCTTGCCCAATGGTTGTGAGAGTAATGACTCTTCTGTGATGCTTCCACCTCATCTTCAAACCTCACGTGCTGATACGATCTCTCTTCTGATACTTGAGAGCAGTAACCAGCAATCTCATCTTCCTCATCCTTCGACAGTTTGGTCCCTAGAGCGTTAAGCGTAGCTGCTTCACCCAAAATCTGACGTTTCCTCTTGATGATATCTATGATAACCTCATGGAACTCACGCTTTGCTATCCCAAGAATCTCACCCAGAGTAAACTCAACCTTCCCATTCAAGATACGATTCTCTAACACCTGCTTCAAGTCTGTAGCAATCTCAGTGTCAGACTGAAGTTTGTATGCAGACATCTTATCCTTCTCTTTGCTTCTCTCCTTCTCCTTTGGTGTTGTAGATGGTAGATCCTCCATAGTTTCCTCCCGAGTAGGTGTTGTTTCCTGCCTTGCCTCTGGTATAGCCCTTTCACTCCTTGTAGCAGGTCGTTTGGCTGTAGAAGCCTCACCCGCATCCTCTCTCCTACGTTTTTCTTCTAGTACAGCTTCATGCTGACTTCTTGCAACATAAGCATGCACTGACATAGTATCCACAGGGTCATTCCATCCTGTAGTTTCTCGAATTGAGTTGCCAACCCTTCGTAGCACATCTTTGTCTAGCTCTGTTCTAGCTACGGACCGAACTACATCAGATCACAACCCAGTAGTCCCTTTCTCTCTCTCCATCTCCACTTTCACTCCACATGTAGCAGCATTCACAAGAGAAACAGCATGTGATGCTGATATCTCATTCACAAGTCTTTTCATATCACCCTTGCCAAAGTTGGTTCCCAACATCATCCCAGTCTCTCTCAGATGGATCTTACCATCTTTGAAGAAGATCAGATCCTTCCTCAATGAATCTGAAAACTCCCCACAATCTCTTCTTACATGGTCTAGGCTATCACACCATATACAACGATGAACAAAGTCTTCTCTCATCTGAGGTCTTTGCATAGCAGGCTGTACATTCTGCTCCTTCTCTTCTAACCTAGTGAGCTTAAGCTTAATCTCCTTCATACCCTTAATCAACTCATCAAGCGGTGAGTCTTCCTCTCTAGCAATTACCAAAGTGGGCTTAGTAGGCAACTGCTTGACAGGAATTATCAGAGGTGCTGTTTCACTTACCACTACCTTGTCCCTTCTTCTCTGTCTCTTGGTCAGCAAAGAGACAGCCTCTTCAACCTCCTTCCAGTCAGTCTTCAATCCTCTCTCCTCACTCTTGTCTTCCAGCAACAGCTCAAGTTTCTCCTGAATAGTCACGTCCGTTGCTTGTAGGAAAAGCTCGGTCTTCTCCACCTCTAGTGTAAGCTTCTCTGTCCTAGAAAGCTGGGCATACTGACGATCAAACTCCCTTAACAACTCACTTACAGACAAACCTTTGTTAGGCTTAACCACCCACTCCAAGAATGCTCTTTTGGTCACCCTCTCTGAATCTTCAGTGTAGTACTCCTCCTTCAAAGCTCGCATAAAGCTCTCCCAACTCTGTCCTTGCTGCTGCTTGAGCTCCTTCACACGCCCACGAATCTCAGGCACAACAGCAAGTTCAAAGTTCTCCACCATCTCCTTCTCAGGTACCTTGTTCACCTCCATCTCCCTAGCATAGTATCGCACGTACTTGGAAATATCTGTCCTCTTGAACTGGTCCATCTGATGCACCATAGATTGCAACGCCTTGGTTGCTAATACCTCCTTCTTCTCTATGCTCTGCTGCTGCTGCATAAACATGTGAAAAGCTTGGAACATCTTCATCGTAGCAGCATCCAACTGAGCAGGTTGCTGAGCAGCAGCAACACCTTCACTTGATGATCCTTGGTTGGCCATGATATCTGATCCTGTAACACTCTCAAGAAAACTCCCACCCTAGGTGTTTCACGTCGAGTTCACCAAAAAGAGAGTATGTCGGAGTGTGATCCGTCTACCTAGGAAAGCGCCGGGCTTCTGGCTGTGGTTGTTTACTCAAGAGGTTGGCTTTCAGGTCACAACAGGGCAATAAACACTCACACAGGTGTGTATGATCCTCTAATATGCTCAAAAAGCAAAATTTAGGTCCAACTAGTAGTAATAGGTTTAGGCGGTGAACTTTGACACTCAAGGAGAGGAAAACTATGAAGGTTTAGACTTCTAAACTTCCCCTACATGTAAATGAGGTACTACTGGACAAACACACGAAGTTTCAGCTTGAGATCATGTGGTGCCCACAAATTACAGGATTCACGAATTTTTGAAATTTTTAAGATTAATAACTTGTTTGTATAACTGAAGAAGCGTTGATACTTAAGATTACTGCTTCCTTAGAAGGAAGATGATCTTATGAGATTTTTGTAATAAGAAGTTGACTTCTTCGGACGACGACCGTCTTCCGAAGAGCGTCTTCTCAGTTGCGTCTTCGGAAGACAGAAGACGGGAAGACGGCGGAAGACAATCATCTTCCGGAAGACAGCGACTGTGAAGGTCTAACCATGAATTTCCAGGTAAAGGAGTAGGTGTACCTACTAGGTAACACCAAGGTGGTAGGTAGGTCGACTAAGTCACATAGGGTCAAAATCCCTAATCTGTGGGGAAGATGTGCAAGAAGCGCATTAGCGCATTCCAACTTCCCGCAGCAAGCACTTCTTGAGGAGATCGATTTCAGAGGGTGAGCTTCGAGTGAGGAAATCGAGCGAAGTGAAATCGAGCGAGGTGAGGACCAGTTAGCAGCTAGGAAGAGGGCGAGACCGAATTGCTAAAGCATGGAAGGCAAGAAACGAAGGCGTTTTTCTGTGAGCTCCCGGGAAGCTAACATTGGAGGGTAGCTGAGTAGAATCGAAGGTGGAATTGAGGCATGGCCAGAAACTGACAGCGGAAGCAGCCGTGTGGAGTCGCATTGGAGCTAGGACCAGAGCCAGAAGCGCGCGGAAGGTCAAAGACAACTCGGGAAGCAGACAGAAGACTGTAGAGGTTATTCCCATGTTCTTCTCCCTTCTCACTGCTTCTCGCCTCTGTTTGGTGTCCCCTGCGCTTCCCCGGTTGGTTGCAGGCAGCCTGATCGATTACCCTCCATCTCCATTTTCCCCATTGTGACATTGGGTGCGGAAGCGCTGCCCAATTTCTGTCAGGCATCTTCCTACTTCTTCCTGAGTTCAATTCGAGCTTCCCTACCCATCGTCCCCAAATTGACGATCCTAGCTATCAATTTCCCTACCCTACTACCTCTCTACCCCCGAAACCTTGAACAGAAGACGCTTCGGAAGATTGGAACATCTTCGGAAGACGCTTCTGAAACTTGACTGTCTTCGGAAGATTGTCTTCGGAAGTCGACTATGACCAATTCGTATCAAGAGTGGATTTGTGTTGCTTTTGTGTTAAGAGAAGCTTGGTACGAATCCTGAATGGTGTGGTGAGTTTTTTGGTTATTTCGAGAAGTTGGAAGTCGGGAACTAGGCCTGTGCCTCCCGGTCTTCCAAGCTTCTCAACTCCACATCTTCCTAGAGAGACTAGAAGACTGAAAGGCTGGCAAAATGAGCGAGAAGACGTGAGGGTCCATTTCGGGTCTCTTCTGTCCGACCCATAGCAGCCATTCCTTCTTCTTCCCAAACTTAGGAGAGAGTCGTGAGAAGACTTGCTGGCAGAATCTGGAGAGAATGGTCGAGGGTCATGTCTTCCCACCGAGCAGCAAGCTTCTTCTGAGTGCGTATGAGAGGTGAGAAGTCAGAAGAACATAGTGCAATTGTCTTGAGTCTGTTGTGAGGATAGATTACGCGTAGGAAGACGAAGACAGGTGAGACCAGTGAAGAGAAGTCTGACTTCAGGAGGTCTTCCGAGAAAGACATTGAATCGGAAACTGTCCCGGGTGTCTTCCCAGAGGCCACTGTCACCGCAGGATCCCGCAACCATCTTCCGAACCTGTTATGCACTTTATGTTTCACGAATCTTGTATCTTCTGATAGGAAGTAGGATGTACTGCAAGGTGGGTTGTCTTCTTGGTAATCCATGCGAGGTCTTGCTTAGATAGGATTGTTTAGATATAGCTCGGAAGACGAGAGCTATCTAGGAAGTACTGTTAGAATCCCGGAAGACGGAGTAGCTGTCTTCTGGAAGACTAGTTTCGTCTTCTGAGAAGTAGAAGCTAGACTGTGGGCACTTGAGAAGGACTGAGCCTTCAGCTCATAGTAGGTGCTTGTGGCTTAGTGCAACAGATCTTCCAGTATGACGATGCATCCTCGAGGGTTGGTATTACCAGCAACAGAGTTGACCGAGGCCACACCCTTCCTCAAGGAGTTGGGTCTCAATTTCTTCCTATGGGATTGGAACCTCGTAGACCAGAGACTTCTGGAGGAGGTGTGGGCAGCGTTATCACCTCGCAACCGTGTACCTGCGAAGGCAGGAGTAGCTTGAGGAAGACCATCTTCCTGGACTGAAGATTGGTGGCGTAGGGCTTTCCACAAGCCAGAATCCGAAGACCGAGGGTATTGGTTTGAGAAGAAGATTTTGCCCAGGGTCGTGAGTGCGTGGCATGTTCCTGGGAGCACCACTTGTCTCTTCGTGGAAGACAGGCAGGGTAGGAATGGATGGAAGATTGAATCTTACCGAGAGCCGAAGAAGCGACTTCTGGCGAAGCTGTTTCTGCACCTCTTTCCCAAGGAGAAAGCGTAGAAGACGAGGTACCTGGGAGATCAAGACGTAGAGTTCCTAGAAGCAGTGTGGGATAAAAGAGTGCCAATCTATTGGGGCGCATACGTCCACAACTATGTACAGGCGGAGTTAGCGTACTTGGGTACCCCGGCGGGAGGACACTTGACACCTTTCCTCTGCTACTTGTACGTAGCCATGGGATATCTTAAGGGAGATCAGGAGTATGGGCCAACAGGGCAACAGGAGGTGAAGGAGGAGACCTCGGAAGACGATGACCGAGCAGCAGCCGCAACTCCCACTCCCACTCTGATGCCACAGCTGAGGCCCGGCTCTCACCAGAAGACGCTTCTGGTGAGGGAAGACGAGTCTAGTGGGTCGGAAGACGCCACGCCACCGAGGAAGATGGGTCCTAGAAGTGTATCTAGGAAGCCCACCTCCCTCATTCATTCAGGATCGGAGTCCGACTCGGAAGAAGAACTGCTGAGTATCCGATCGGAGCAGAAGACCGCTTCTGCAACACCTGGGAGTCTTTCGAAGACTCCAGAAGACAAGAGAAGAAGGGATACTCCTACTGCGATGCGGGGAAGCGCAGTGAAGAGAACCGCTCCTGCCATCTTCCACCCCGGAAGATGAGAAGAGTAGCTTCTTCTCGTGCGTAGAAGATGAAGCATCACTGCCCTCGCAGAGGAGAAGATGACATGGGCGAAGCAGCAAGAAGCCGCAGAAGCACGAGTTGCAGTCGAGAAGACGCAGCGGGAAGCAACGGAGGCTCGTGCACAGGAGATACTAGCACAGTCGGTGGAAGCGCTTCGGAAGAAGTTCAACTTCACCGCGGGTAGGAAGTTACTTACCTTGGCTAGAGGATGGGACAGCGAGTCCAAGACAATGTTGGTGGAATGCAGGGAGAGCATGTTCAGATACTTGGATCGGCAGATAGAGGGAGTGAAGACATTTTATGGTCTTCCTTCGCTTCCGATACCTGCAACTGCATCTTCTCAAGCTCCAGCACCATCTACTGGATCCGGAATGGAGAAGGAGGAGTTCGACCTCGCTGTGCACTTGGTAGTGACAGCGTTGGAAGCCGAGAAGACTCAGGAAGACGTCCCAGAAAACAAGAAGACGAGCCGTCTTCCCAGGTATTCCGTGTGGAGGAAGCGACTTCCCCGGACTCCTATGAAGTCGCCATGGTCCCTAGTACCGAGCTGATGCTCCAGAAGAGCGAAGAAGCACCGGTCGACTCCGCTTCCCAGAAGACGCTTCTGTCTTTCGAAACCGAGGAAGACGCAGCAGCAGCGACAGCAGGGTCAGCGAAGAACGATGAGGAGGAAGCCACCTCATTGACACCCGAGGTAACTGCAGGGCTTTCTAGCTTATCAGAAGCCGCGTTAGGAGCTCCGATAGGAGCAGATCAGGTAGAGGTTGCCTCCGAGCAATCAAAGTAGATAGTAACCAAAGTTGACTATTCTAGATTTAGTAGGACCAAATATGCTATCTTAAGGGTGACAGTTTTTCAGTGTAAAATTAGTTAGGATACCATGTGGCAGCATAGGTAGCGTAGGAGCAACAAGGCAAATGACTAAAGCTGGAAGGGGAATCGCTTGCATGTGGGGTGACAACCTCCTGTCAGCGCCTCTCTCTCCCTGGTGGTCGTCTCCTCTGATTCTCATGGCAGCGACATAAGTAGGATCGAACAGTAGAAAATAGAGGGTTCTGTAGACTCTGCACACACACACATCGATTTGACGGTGCAGACGAAGAGCACACCCAGACACATGATAGACATTATAGTGTACACTACACTCGATGTTGGAATAGGAGGATAACGTAGGAAGAAGTCTGCATTCTCTTACGGCCAGCAGCGATTCAGAGATGTAGATGAGTAGTGGACAGTCTAGGAGCAGGGAACGGCATCCTCGTGCAGTCCTGCTGGTTAGACTGATGTGTCGAGGAGTAGGGACAGACAGTAGAGGGAGTGAGCTTCCCAACACCTATGTACCTTCTTCTCGGGGAATGGATTGATGATTTGAGTGCAGAAGCTTAACTCGTGTCTTCTGGGTGGTGGATTTCCTTGAATTTGCTCCCAATTGTCCATGGGAAGTGTTCTCCTTGAGTGGCGGTGACTGTCAGCAGTTGTGGAAGTGTAGCTTGGCTCGTCCAGTAGAGCACTTAGGATCTACGTACGGACGGTCTTATGGGTAAGGGATCCCAGAAGACAGAGTAGTCAGAGCAGCGAAGTGAAGAAGAAAGAAGCTTTCTTCCCACAACAGAAGACGACATCCTCAAGAAGAAGACGGTGCAACTGTACACATGTTTGTTGTCTTCCTCCCCAAACTATTACAAGCAGAGATGGCTTGTTAGTCAGGATCCGGACTAGAAGCCTGTCGGAATCTTAATTTCCTCTTTTCATCTTGTTTTCTCTTGTTTGAATTTTCTCTTCTTTCCCATCTTCTCTCATCTTCCTCATCTTCTTACCTTCTTCTAGTGAGCTTCCGAGACTTCTATTGAGCTTCCGTGAAGGTGAATGTCGTTGTAGTGCTGCAGGAAGACTATTTCCGTAGGCAGAAGCCTGGGAAGGCTACAGGGGGCATACACCCTGTGATTGATCTAACCCGTTGTAATGTGAGTGTGAGAGTAAGATGTAACAGCCGTGCTAGTCGACTTCTACGAAGCAGGACAATCTTTTGGAGGTGTGAGAAGACGAGCTGAACCCCTAGAAGACGAGAATCGCTTCGAGAAGACGGTATCGAGGAGACCGGAAGAAGTGATCTGGAAGCAGGAAGATCGTGTTCCCGAGCTTCTCTGTGAATAGTTGTGTGATATTTTAGTTAGTAGTTGTTTGTTTAGTTCCAGAGCACCTTTTGGAGTGTCTGGAGGACGCGTGGTTTTGTGAGAAGACGGGATTCCTAGGCAAAACCCGTGTGTTTGTGTGTTTGAACAGATCTTAGAACTTAGAGCAGCGTTACTCGTGCAAATCCTCTATGGGAACGATATCTTATATACTAAATGGACAAAAGGAGTTATCCTGCGTCACTACAGATCAGATTCCAGCACCGAGATGTGGACAGAAAAGTTCTGAGTAAGAAAATTGCAGCAATTTCTGATACCCAGCTGGCTATTTTGATGTATAACAGAAGATTGGCTCGATAAATTTCAGAGATTCTTACAGCATTTGAAGTCTACAGGATGCTGAACATCCCTGTGAAGTTATGACTCCTGATTGTTTAGAGAACTCCAGATCTCCTTCTCTGAAGTCGCTGCTCTAGATTAAGAGCTTTTCAGACCCCCTCTGCTTCAGCGGCCGCCCTGAATTACTCAATCACTCAAATGATTCGAAACTTTTTGGACAGTCGTAGCTCTCCTGACAGTGAACGCAACCACGAAGTTTTGAAGTGATTTCCTCAATTCTGCTGCAATTGACACCGAAAACCCCAAAATCAACAAAAGTGACGCAGTTTTGACACAATCTAAACTTCAATTGAGCATAATTCCTTGTTTATTGATCCAAATCGATCAAGAATTTCACTGACAGTGCTTGGCTCGACGAGCTCTACCTTCCTGTGCTCTCAGATTTCGAAGATCCCTCACCAATTTGCTAGAAATCCTCTCTAGATCTCTGTTTCTAAGTTTAGAGTTACACAAAAGACAAAAATGAACCAATGAGAGTTCATAGCTCCATTTGGTTGTCCTTTTGTGCCTTAAACCATGTGGTAACTTAATTCCACTCATAGGCTACCACGTCAAGTCCCCTAAAGCGTCAGCGTAAAACCTAAACTACCTAAAACGACACATAGTCTTGAAAGTAAACTAAAACTAGCTAAAAGCGTACATGGGCAACATGTAAGTACAACCCACGAGCTTAAACCCTATCTACATGATAAATCTAAGTCATGTACATTGAATATCATAGATAAGTATGAATTCACTTGCACAAGCGCACAAATGCTTGAACAAGATAACTAGCATACTATCAGCTTAGTAGGACTCAAAATAGTGTTAACACCGTATGCAAAGGTGTCAAACATATACATAAACGACTATAAGTAATATGAGCTAACTTCTAGAACTACTGAACTCAAGTGTCGGAGTAGAAATGTAACATGTAGTCGCCAAGTAGCGTGACAACGGTCAAGGTAAAGGCAACCTGTACCTGCCATCACCACAAGCAGCCTCTCACGGTCTGTTGGTCATCACTCCAACCGCACCGTGAGAGAAACAAAGATAGTCTGACTGGTCCGCAACTCCAGCCTCACTACTGACAGCACACTGGAGTGAACTCACTCCAGAAATCAAACGCCAACACAAGCAAACGCGACGCACAAACAGGAAGCAGAATATGGAAGGGTTCCAACCACAAGAAGTCCAAACGATAACCCTCCACACTCAAACATTCACATAAAGAGAAACCCAGTCCCACCCGGACTGACGCCTCCTTTTCGGTGACCACATGCACAATATATGATCACCCATCGTCGTAACTGCTACTGAAGGTCACTAACTAAAATGTCCACACCTCTAGTAGCTCCAAAAATCTCTACGTGGTAGCTCTACTAGCTCACTCAAGACAACTGCCACCAATTGCCTTCAGTATGCGTCTCTACGATATAGACAAATAGTACCACAATTATAGCTTCCTTCTAATACTGTGGGATCGCCCTATCACTCCTCTAGGAACGTGCGAGAAGGTCTCTTACTATCTTATACAAGTCCATAAGTACTTGCACGCATCCTTGTAGGACACCAAGAGCTATTGGTCTAGTGTTAAAGATGAGAAGTGAATGTTAAAAACAGTGCAGTCGAGAGTGCTTGAAAGCGAGAGTGCAATCTTCAGGAACTCCATCCGAAGACGGGAGACAAAAACAGGTGTTCATGTGGAAGCCATGGAAGTGAGATACCATCAAAATGTGTTTGAACCTCTTCTGACAGTGTAGTGAGCCAGTGTAGTCGGCAGTGATTCGAGACTCCAATGTAACAGTCTTGTCTGAATCGAAGACGGGAGAGCTTGAGAGCTTGACTAGAGGTGCACCTCGAATCATTTGGAACCGCTTGTCATGTCAGTTTGGACACCTCGGCTAGGTTGGCCGAGTGCAGAGTGACGAATCCCGGTAAGGCCGTTAGTGCCGTTAGAGAGCACACTAGGGGTATACTTCGCAGGTAAGGCTTGGAGGTCTTAGTTCTTCGAGCTGAGCCTTCAAGCTCCAGGCTATGGTGGATAGTCTAGTTGAGAGTAACGCGGATTCTCTTCGTGCTTAGAGTGGGTTTGGCTTGACCGTTTGTGAGTAATCTTTGTTGTAGTGTTGGAGATGATAATTTCTCTGTTCATATTACTCGAGAACTGCAGGTCGAGGCGGAGTTCAGTAAGAGCTCGCTGATCTGAAATCGTCCGGTGGTATCTTCGTGCGTTGTCGTTCGTGCTTGATTGATTGGACCTGCGATCGAGGTGTGTGTGGGCACATGATACCTTGCTGTTCGCAGATTGATTGCTGTTGTGGGGTCGAGTGGAGATTTTCTGTCATGCGAAAGCGCTGCAGAAATTTTGCGGAATGTTCTTGAAGTGATCTGTTTGAGCCGGAGTGCGCGTTTGGGCGTGGCAGACGGAGTACTTGTCAATGTCAGATCGGAGTGGGCTCTTTGGAAGCGCATTGAAGAGACGATTGTAGTGCATCAAGTTTCGTGGAGTTTGGCCGAGCATCGAAGAAGTTATGGCATGTCGAAGTTCGTTGCCGTGTCACTCGAAAGTGCAAAAAGGCTAGTAACGTCAGATTTTGATGCAATTTCGTGTGGAAACTCGAGTTTAGGAGTTTTGTTGTGTGTATTGTGCATTCGCGAATCTGTTGTCGTGGTGTTCGAGTTGGCTTTGGGTGTTCTTGCTGTTTTACATCAGATTTTGGTTAGAGGCTTCGAGGAGCAGAGGTGCGTGAGTGCGGAGGCGGAGCGGAGCCTGAGCCTGAGCCCGCCGCAAGCCAGCTTGCTGACGTGCGTGAGAGAGGTATGCAAGTTTCAATTGTGATTCCCGTGCCCGTGCAATCACTCTCCAACTGCGATTCAGCCTAAACCTAAACAGCCAGGAATTGAAACCGTCGGAAGCGGGTTCGGGGACCGAGGAAGACATTTTGAACTTCAGGGGACTTAGGAGGATCGACTGTTGGTTTCGGGGACTGAGGAACAAGAAAGCTGGTATGAACAAGGAGGGCAAGTGGCATGACAAGTTGTCCTTTATCGTCGAACGCATGACGTATGTTTACTGTCCCCAACGAGAAGCACCAACCAGAGATGTCATTTCCATTAATTACGCGAACTGTTGCTTATACGGCAATCGTGCTTGTGGTTCCAGCCGAGAATTCCCTGGCCCAAAGACAAGAGACAAGAGCATGCTTCCATCCCAGCCTTCGACTTCGACTGAATGACATTTCTAAGTTTTAATCTCCCGAGTGCCGATTAATGGCGATTCATAGTTGGCTTTCTATTAAAATCACTGTCGCATCAACAAATGTCCTCTTTCATCCTTTGGGCCTCGGGAACCTCCGAGAAAGGCGGTGTAGTTGTTGTCTCAAACGCAACGAACTTGATGCAGAGGTCACGAACGAACTCCAGCGCCATCCCACAGGGAGAGGTGATTTATTCCAGTACGTGGCTCTTTCAAGGGCGGTAAATTGAGCTAGTGGAGGTGCTCTTTCGTCTTTCGGGCCAATTTGCCATGTGAGCGAAGAAACAGTCAACTTATGCAACTTCCGCTGTAGCCGGTGGTGATATCCTCTGGAGTATAGACTATAAATAGCTGTCCGCAGGCATAGAGAGCACGCAACCTCATCTTGAGGAAGTTGTTTGTGGCTTCTCTTTTCCCGTAAGCTCATGCAGAACCGTGTTTTCCCCGTTGGAAATCGCAGTGGTGAAAGCCGTAGTTTTACCTCTGAAGGAATCCGGAGTGAAAAAGCAATAGCATAAGGCTGCTGAATTATCATCGAAGAAGGACATGAAAGAAACCGTCATCCCGCGCAAAACGCGAAACGGAAAGGACATTTTAGTGACACAAGGTCATGGTTAAAGGAAGGTGACCAACGCAAACCCAATGGATCTATAACGGTAGAGAAAATTTGCTTCGGCGCATTTACTGATGGATAGCAACTCCTGCCCTGTGCACAGAGGGAAAAGGCTGCTAGACGTCAGCGTAGATTCGTTACTTGTCTTGTGAAGTATCACAATCGGAAAGTACAGTCTCACGGCACGGGAGCTCGTTCGTTATCCTTTTCCTTGTCACAGCTACTGCCTCCTCAATTTCAAAGTAGATATGAACACCCAGCACAAATTTCTGGACAAGAGAAGAGTCCGACGAAAATTCGATTTGCTGTAGCCCTTTGCTTCCCCGACTCATGGCTCCCTCACGCCCTCTGGAGGATCAGTACCTACGGCACAAGTAAGTTTTAAACCAAAAGATGACAGAGATCCACTAAGTTTTAAACCAAAAGATGACAGAGATCCACTCTAAGCTAAGTTCGTGCTCAAGGTCAAGTTAATGAGCAAGTTTTCCTTGACTGAATCAGGTAACATACTGGCGGAACGCATCTCACTGCCATCCTCTGCCTACCAACGGGAGCGCATGTTCCAAAAGAAAAGACAAAAGGGTTCTTGTCATCGCAGCTTCCACCCTGAGAGGTCAGGAGATGTTCTAGTAAAGCGAGAGATAAGCAAGTTGGGACTGGCAGAAGAGCAAAGGGACAAGGAGGAAGGCAAAGGAAGACGAGCAGGGAAGGGTAGAAGAGATGAAAGGGAGATCCAGCGCCAGGGTGAGTGAGGTATGAGAAATGTATGTCGGACGACCACCTCCTGCGATTCCAGGATCTTTGCTTTTGGCCGGTCCCAACAAGCTGTAGGTCAGGTATTGAGGAGTGAGTGGAATCTCCTGAATCTCTGAATGTCCGTGGATCTCTGGGGCACGAGCGTATCGTGCGAAGTGGTGGAGGGAAGTCGAGGTTTGCTAGCGGGACGTCTTTAGTGCCGGCATGCATTGCTGCAGGGCCGAGAGAAGTCTGGAGTTGCAAAGGGGATCTGTAACGAAAATCAAACTCCTGACTGCAGACAGGAACATAGACATTCTGACTGGCTCGAATTCTCCGTCGGGACAGATAAAGTTTTGCTTGTTCTCTGAAAAGGATACTTGCAGGGAGGAATTTCACTCGACGAGCATCTCAACCGGTACAGCTGCTGAAGCTTCCAGCAAATGCTGCTGCTCGGGCACTGGAGTTTCTTATTGTTTTAGAGGTGATATGAGTGAGTGTAATCCGTCTTGGGTAAATTTGTATCTGGACCCATGAATTGGAATGCGTTGCATTATCTTGGTACTTGCCAGTGGGTGAATTCTTAAACACGCCGCCGTGTAGCATCACTGACTGCACTGCACTGCACGGGCGTGATGCGCTTGATGTGACCGAGGTTAAGGAATTTCCCTCGTTCCAACTCTATGGCAGCGCCAGTCGGTTGGAGACCAGCTGGAACCCCAATCGCCTGCTATAAAGTAAGGTCCTGGTGTCACCAATGGCTTGCTTTCGAGCTAGGAGAGTTCGGAAGAGCTAGATTTTCCAGGTGTGAGGACGACAGCTGCAGAATTGTTCTTCGGCCATGCGTTAACGGGTCCTACGTGCTACAAGTTGTGCCGAGGACAGTGGAAGGTTGCAGTGATTCTGTCTCATGGGGACAAACCCCCGAACTTTTCAGGCGACAGGATGATGACTGTGCTGCTGATTCTCCTAAAGGTGTGGGTGATTTAGACCATTCAAATACGTTTGATTGGTTCCTCGATGTGCGCGAATCCAGCGTCGTTGTCACCAACTCTGCTCTAGACGAAGCAAGTTCGCAATTCTGGTTGGAGTTTGACGAACATGGAAGTAAGTATTGCTATTGGTTAGCATTACCAATTTATCCGCCCATCTTCAAAAGAAATTCCGTGCAGTGGTCAATGCTTCTCCTTCTCTGGGGTAATAAGGTTACTGCGGTGCATAAAGAGCATCGCAGGTAGCCGTCTACCCGCCGAACTGGCGGGTATAGTCCTGGCCCTGGACGAATTTATGATGAGGAGAAGCTCATAGAGAGTATAACTGCAACTGAAAAGAAAAACCTGTTATTGCCTACGTAAGGTGAATGAGATCCAGACTGCCACAACGTCTACAATTCTATGTTTGAACACCGGTTTATTGTCGTTGGTCGAAGGTTCCTTCAGTAATTCCTCGGGCAAGCCCATAGATGCCGGCCGGTTTCGTGTCTTCGTTGGACGGGGAGGTAATGCGATGGAGGCCTTACAAGTTTTTCCTACCTGCAATATTGATCATCTCACGTCAAGACATATAAAGTTTACGCGTCTAGACTGAAAGCAGCTGCGTTGGGCTCTGGGCTCTGGCATAAATTTTTGGATAACTTGATGACGATACCCTGAACATAAAAACTGAAAGAAGTTGCCAGATTTTGCTCACTTACAACGCGAATATGACAAGATAAGATTTTAAAGCACAGAGTTCACCTTCCTGAACCCATGATAAAATCTCTTACCCCGCAAGGTTTTTTCGTGGTCCTGTCCGGGCGACTGGTATCGGTTTTCAACAAGCTCTGTGAAGGAGATGTGATGGTATGGGTAAAATTGTGATGTCAAGACAAACTTTGGGGCCCTGTCTGACAATGTGTTTGCTTGTGTGAACCTCCATCAGGGGTTAGAATTCGAGGAAGCCACGACCTGGGCTACCTAACTGCTGATGCACGAGGGCGGTTTTGGGGCGGGACGCAGAAACCACAAAAGTGGGAACATTTTACCTTGATTGAGGAGGCTTTGAGAGAGATGCCGCTTCATTCATTGTGGTAAGTGTGCAAGGTGTATTGCGTTCAAGTTGAACTTTTGACCTTCATGTGCATGTTCCCTCTTGCAGCCCTTCGCTAAACGGTATGTTCGGACAAGTGCAGGACTGTCACTGCTCCAGTACGAGTGACGCTACAAGCCCAGAATGGAAAATATTTGTGTGGAGCCTCGGGAGTTATAAGCGCAAATGCGGAGGTACGCAATCAGTTGCATCCCTGTGGTATTCATGAAGATGAAAATAGTAGATTCTCAAGATGATACTAAATTTGAACCTGTTATGCTGCTTATATAATTTCTGTTGAGGTATTTTGACAAATAGTTGTTATTCTAAAGAGGAAGCCTGTTCTCTAGATCTACACGTTTGTCAATGCATGTAGTATGTGCTGTGGCTGGGAATTAAATCCACGCTTGCAAACCTGCAGGCGGCCTGCTGTTGTGAGGAGTTCTTGTTGGACCTCAAGTTTCCATCTTTGATTCCAGTTCGGTCTTCCAGGACAAGCCACGACCCTCTTTCACCTGTCGATTCTGTTAGGTCTAATGTAGAAGTGAAGTCTGAGCGGTTTGAAGACCAAGAAAAATGTGCTTTTGCAGCTGTTCCAAAAGCTGATCAAAGTTTGGGTGGTTCCGTCTGTACAATACGCACCGCAGATGGCAAACGCATGGTTTGTAATTTTACTCCTGAATCTCGTTGTAAAAGTCTGTAACGGTATGCGAGCTTAGGATCTGATGCAGTTCTGGTTTGTTGGCTTGGGCTTATCGTTAGAATTTCGAAGAGAAGTTGAAGGTCCAGTTTTTGTAAGTCATCTTCAATATGTCGAGAATGGCAGATATGCTCAAGGACCACTCTCTAGTATAGGGGTATCACGCAATTAGCCCAGCCAAGTACATAGTGAGAAGCAATTAGGGGCCGAACGTGCGCTAACAATGCCGACTGGAGGTAGCGAATTATTTTGTAACCGGAGGGTGTGCCGATGGAAATGTGTAGTGCGAAGCACATTTCCAGAAAGGTTCCCTTTGGTATGAAGTCGAATGCGAGTGAAGAATGACAAGAGAACAAATGCAATATGTATTGATGCAATCTGATCGCTTCAAGTGAAAAGGCTAATGCAAACTCCAATGCAGAAATGGAGACAAACTAGATTTGTTTACTGCAATGTTGAAAGAATCGAAGGCTATACAGGCAGAACATAGATACAGATAACCACAGAATCCAGGGCAGGAGAGAGTGAGTTGAGGAGCACGGATTTAGCAAGTGAATAATTTGAGAAGACAGACAGAGGTAGTAAGAGAATATCATGTATTTGCTCGTCCATCACAGTTTTTGTAAGTTACTTGCTTTCAGCTCTCGCTCATGGGAAAGTATGCCTAGCTTACTGTTTGGCACCTCTTCGTCTTGATGGTCGTAGTCTACGCAGTCTGGAGTGTCTTCCTTCTAACCGAGACTAGCTTTGTACGGTTACTATACGAGCTGTATCTGAAATATCAAGCACGCTGTGACCATATCTTTTCCATATAGTGTCAAACTGTTGTGTGGATTTACGATCATGTGTTTCTGGGTTCCAGCTTAGTGCCGAGCAGGATGGTATCTTGTTCACGACTCCTATCGATCAAGCACGTGGCATGGAAAAGTTTGAAGTTAGAGTACAGTACAGCAAAACTTGTCCGACTGTCAGCATCCGGCCCTACGCTGGTGAACCAGGGAGAACTGGACATCGTTTAAGTGCTGGACAATCGGGTGAGATTGTTTGCGACAAATCTGAGAAGAATCATTCGGAGGCCTTCGGTTTGCATTTAGCAAATGGTTCGCGAGTACTTATTCGGAGCATACATGGTGGATATTTGGCATATGATCCTTCCGTTGCGGTTCAACTTGAGCACAGCGAACAGCAACACAGGTTGCAAAGGGGTTTGTGTTCTTGTCTTCATTACGGGAAAGATAAAATGCGTCAAGTAGGTGCTTGGCAGCTAAGATATCATGGTGACTCGTTGTACACATTGGTAGCCTTGCCCGTTGCAAAGGGTGGAGCGCAAGAATACTTATCAGTGGACTCGAAAGGACGCATTATACAGGTATAGTTAAAATGTTTGTTGCTCATTAGATGAACACTTCGTTATTCTTGTTCGTAAAAATCTTAAGAAGCCGTTTTGTTGAACGAAAGTCAAATCCTAGAAAGAGACACAGTGTGTTGGAATCTTCCATTGTCGATGGCACCTCGTTTCATACGCTCTTTTACCTTTTTACTTTTGGAGTATAGGTGTTCCGCAGATTCCTGAGATGTAAGGGATACTCTTGTACTGTTTATGGGGCTCACTGGCAGATTATGTCGGGGTTTAGGTCTCACTCATAAATACGATAACTCTCACTGTGAGGCTTCATAGAGCTGTCCGATTTTCCTAGTAAGTCCAGTTATTTTGAACGAGGGACTATTTACCAGAATTCGCTTTTGGTTAATCGATGTTTTGCAGTCTGGTGCTCCGGCTGTCAATTTCCCAGCCACAGCTTCATTGTTCGAGATCGTATCCGTATCTGGAGCGTGCCTGGACACTATGGATGAAAACATCTGCTCATTTTCTGGGATCGTTGGGTTTACTATTCGCACAGTTCGCCGGATTCATGGAAAGCAGTGAGTGTGACCTTTTATTTGCACACAAGGCTATTAGAAAGCGAACTGTCTGGTTCGCAGTTTGTTGCTTTGACGTATGATAGTCTTCGTATTGTGGAAGGACATTATTGTTGTGGTTTCCGTTTCCATTGCACAGGAATGTGTTATCCTTTGTCCGGTCACCACTCTACTCTTGAGGTGGATTGATAAGCGGGCTTGCTGCTTATTTTATTCTCGAGTTCTTGATAGTTGGAATTAAAACAAAGTGATCTACATGGATGTAATAGTTTCTTGTTTTGACGTCGTCTTGACTGCAAGCTCTGAAACCGTTGGCGTGTTCGTGTTTGCATTTGCAGACGTTATGTTAGTGTGGAGCCCAGTGGGAAAGTTTTTGCAACACGTGTACGACCATCACGGTGGGAGATATTCCAGTTTATTGATGTCGATGCTACTGCGGCTGCATCGTCTCCCGATGAGTTTTCATGCATACCTGCTGCCGTGAACTTGAACTCTCCAGTCTCCGTAGTTCCCTCCTTATCGGGTTATAGAGTTCAACAACGTGTGCCGTCGTTAGGCGGCCAAGGCAGGTGGGGGCTTGTGCGGAGAGTTGGCTGGGTCCAGTCTGTTGGTGTCTCTGAAGTACTAGTTCAAGGTACTTCGTCAAGTAGTTCCTCGGCGTCTGTTGCTGCAGCGGCGTCTGAAGCTTTAAGAAGGTAATGGATGGGGGCTAAAACTTTGGAGAATATATTGTCGTTTGTTGTCATACCAGTCATTCAGTCTGCTTCTTTCGACTTGGTTGGAGAGTACGAGCTACTTGGAGGACGTAATTTCTCTTTCCATGTCAGTTTGTCAAGTTGAACTTTGTAGCAAATTTGCTCCTTGTAAGCTGGAAGACAATAATACATCATCTGTTCTAGGATTCGATTTCAGTCCGGAGAAGGGATGGGAAAGCTAAAGGAGCTGACTAGAATGCATGCTTCATTTACAAGTAATGCGGGTGTGGATTTAAACAGAAAACTCAGATAGTCCAGTATTCGGCCCTTTGCGGTCTAGCTATCGATCTACTAAGATCTTGCACCTTGTGTCTGAAAGGGCTTGTGGGCTCACGGCTGAATCGTTGAGCAAAGGTTTGGCGGTTCCAAGAAGATCTCCGACCACACTACAAGAACTTTGCATCGGGCATGTTTGCTGGTTTGCGTCAACAGGTAAGGATAAACCATGTGCATCACAGCTAGAAGAGAAGATTCTTCCCCTTAATTTTACGAGTAGGAACTGCATGTATCAACAAGCAATCACAGGGAAGATTATTGTCCGACTGGAGTGAATCATCAAACGTGTGCTTGCAGAAACTGGCAGCTCCTACCGACCTACTCAGTCCATAGAAGCAAGCGAGTGCCCTGCAACAGTTGACGTGGGATCCAACCCTGTTGAACCTGAGCTTCAGGAATTGGTTGCCATTCTGAGATCTAGTGGGCAAGGATCCGGAATCCCTCCGGAATTGATCGATGGGAATCTGTTCAGTATTCCGGATGATCTACTCACTAGGATCTGGGGACAATGGCGGTACTGAGGAATCTTAACCCTTGCTAATATTCTGATTTAGACACAAAGTGTTTGGCTCGTATGAATTTTATATAGACATTCCCATTGTCTTTTGCCAAGGTGCAGTTAGTACGAATTTTCATGTCTAGGATGTCGGTCTGGCATAATAATCCGACATATAGGTTTGACCATAACTATCCGAAGCATGTCTATTTGTTAATCTGACCGTTCAAATGATACGCCCGTGGAAATTCTTAATGTCTGATTCTGATAATTGGATCCGCGGCTTGCATCAGGTCCAGGCAGCCTTCTCCGCAGTCATGCAAGTGGTTGCCAAGTTCACTGATTGCCCAGTTACCTCCTCAATTTCATAACGGAGTGCGACCTTTACAAAACCATGCGGGGAGACCACATGGTCCGCCATATGTTCACCAGGGCTTGCCTCCGCACAATATTGCTCTCTTGAACGGCAGTGGGGATGGCTTTCACTGTGGGTCATGTGACGCTGAAGGTGTTCTTTCCATGGATCCAGCAGTAAATCCTGGTCAGTACGGTTCTTATATCTGGCGGGATAGATACGGGAAGAGTTGGCTGATAACATCTTCGTGCTGTGGTTGAATAGAAGGGTGACTTTGTATTAGATTACTTGACTTCTTCGTCATTGTACTGTAATTGATAGCGATCTTCATTGTTCGGCAATCTTTGCAGCCCATCATAGATATCTGGAGGTTCAGTACCGGGCGTATAGTGGTGCACGACAGCCGAGTGTGTTGTGGAGCGCTATTTCCTTTGCTGGCATGAGGTACTATACTAACTGCCGTGTGTCTGCCGTCGTAGCAGTTCGGATCGCAAATTGTACCAGTTCCCTGTTTGAAGTGTTAGAGCATTTTCGGAACAAGGCTCTTTCGAGCTGTTACCAGTATAACTGAACAGAATAATCGGATATGCTGCCCTGTATACTAGTAAAGTATGTCTTTTGCAGGCGCCAACCGCTGTATGGCGCGGCATTACTCTGTAACGGCGGTGTAACGGTCAGTCTCGTTGCTTACGCTAGATCCCTGACCTGGATGTTGTACTCTAAGTAGACTAAAGAAAATCAGAGCGAGGCTTGCAAGTAAATCGCTTAGTTGTTTGAGCGACCTGGCCAGATGAGTGTTGTATGCTGCTGTACAGGACCTGTGCTTGTGTCTGTTCTGACCCTTAGTTGTCAATCCACTGGGGAGAAGGGGCACCAACATTAACATCCATCCTGTGAAAGAGGATGCTAACGAGTATTTCGCGACCAAGAGTATTACTGTAGATGACCTAGAGTTAAGGACTCCTTCCCAAATGAGAGTGCCGCTGTTCCCGTTTCTAAAAATCCCGTAGTGAGCGTGCTGCAAACAATCTTGGTACTGGTAAACCTCCTCGCTTCCGGGTACGATTAACTTGTTGCTATGAGTCCTATGTGGCTAGTCTTGTCTATCTATACACTGTCAGAAGTCCTTCGGAACCATTTGGTATGTGCTAGCGAGGTGTGACAAGAAGACTCGCAGGAGGCTCAGCATAATAAGGGAGTACTAATTTCGGAACACTGTGGCTCGTGTGTTGTGATGCAGTCTCATGACAACAGCTCTGGCTTGTCGGGTCATTTCTCTCTGCCGGATATCTCTCACAATCCACAGCGCGTGATTTTTGGGCCTGAATCCCTCTTAACCCATAGTCAGATTATCATTTTGGTCGGTACCGGTTGGGACAGTATCGTGGCAACCAGCCTTTGTACCATAATCTTATCCATTCTTTGTCTAAGCGACGCCTACTGATGAGTAGGTTTGGTCCACTGATTCGAGATGCGTGTATATAAACCTTTCTCATACTGAGTTCAGTGGTTTGTGCCTTTCTTTCGTGTAGTGTAGTTCTAATCAGAACTCCACTTCAAGCTGCTGGTAATATCAGTAGTTTTCTACTTATTTGTGGCAGTAATGACTGTGTATGTATTCACTTGATCATATCATTGAATTATAAGCTAACCACCTTGTGGTCTTCGAAGATCTAACAAGTAGAAAACGTCAAGAAGGCCCAGCACAGGTGGCCTAGTTGGTACCGTAACTTTACTTGTATCAGGTCTTGCCCTATGTATAACAGGCTAGACCTAAAAGCTCCTTGTCCTGGTTTTACTTTGTGTACGAAGCTGGTGTACCATACTGCACTAAAGCATGATCAACAAAGAAAGTTGTCGTAATGGTTGACGTGGCTATGTGGTGGACAAGTAAACGGACATTTGGTGAAGCTCTTGAAACTACAAAATACTAATTGCGGCTTTCTTGCGAGCAAACTGAATGACTGAACCAGGGGAATCATGGCTGCTGATCCGTGACAGGCCCGAGTGCCCTGGTGGCAAACCTCGTGCAGCGGCTGCAGCCACTCTAAAATGTACGAACACTACTTTGAGAACAATGTTCTCAGGTGTCTGCAAGAAACGTGCACTCCACGTGTACAAACTCACCATAAGTTTGTCGTTCCAAAGCCATATGGCGGAGGGACATGCAAAACTCGTGTAAAGGGACTTAGTCGAGATAAGATATTCTGGAGCCGTGGGGAACAAAGTCGAGATAGGATATTCTTGAGCCGTCTGGATTGTTCAACTGCAACATCATGTTGGTGACTACTTTGGCTTGGGGCGTTTGTACCTCCCAGGCTTTGAAACAACCTCGCATGATAGTGAGCGAAGAGCAACCGACCTACTTAATTCTAGGCTGGAAAGTAAAGCTGAAAGAGGATTAGTTCGAAGTTGCGGGTGGTTCATTCGCACCCTCTCGGACATGAAGGAAGATTGAAATCCCTCGTATTCACATTTATCCACGTCTTGTGCATTTCCCGCCAATGCAAGCTTGGAAGAGACCTACCGTCAGCTACGCAGCGGAAGAAGAATCCATAAATTTCCTGGAAAGTCCAAGAGAAGAATCATAGATTGAGTCGGTCACCGACTTTCGACATCTAGAACAAACAGCGTGACCTCTACCCAACAGTAAGATGGAAAAGCATGTACAGATATTTTCGGACAGCCTGAATCACTAGACTCTACTAGCAGGATTCAGGTTCAGCAAGTTGGGCGGTAATTCCAACGTAAGTTGTGGCTCGAATCAGGTCGTGTAGATGAAGCAGGAATCTCAGGCCCAGCCCAGGTTTTTCCCTGCTTTATCCGTAATTTGCCGGCGGTTTTTGACAACTGACGGACTACTGTTTAGTTCACCGGCGATTTTTAGTAAATTTCGAATATTTTTTCACCTTTTTGGTTGGTTGACGCATTCTCTATTTCTCCTGCATTTTCAGAAAAGTTGCCGGGGCACATTACACGGGATGCCGGATCTAGGCTGGCGTTGAGCAGGATCCATGTATGAGCAACCAATGAATGGTGAGCGATCTACTTCAAGAGCTGGGTGAATATTCTAACCAGCCCTAGACTTCTTTTGCCGCCTAGAACACCTAGAGTGTTCTACTCATCCGTCAGTCTCGGCCTAAAATGTCAAAGGTTCTCTTGTGAACAGAAGGAAGCACAGGAAGGCTCGACGGTCGTTGCTTTTCGGTCAAGATACGAGATTCAGTTGGACCTGTACAAGAAACAGAGACATGTGGAGGCAGTGACGGCAACATGAAACCTCGCAGGGTTTGAGAGGGAATACGTGACAACGGTTTAGCAGGTGACTGACGGGTGAAGGAATGACCTTGTATTGCATTCACTGTAGGGGCGGATTTGATTCTTTTGGATTGTTGATGCCTCAGCAATGGCGAAGTTTCCTTCAGGGTTCACGTGAGGCGAGGGAAGGACGCCAGGTGTTCATGCGGGAAAGGACAAATTCATTCTTTCCACGGTAAGGCGCACTCAGCAGGGTAACAATTGTTGCTGGATCCACGAGCTCTGAAACAGTGAAACTGAAGCAACGATGAGTCTTCTCCCGCGCATGGCAGCAGAAGATAGCGGTAAGGCCCAAGTGGTGATTATGTGAGGCCGAAATGAGCGTGGAAGAAGAGAAGAGGGGTGATTAGCGAAGATGATGAAAGCATGAACGTTGTCCGGACAGAATTGATAGAGGATGCGGTGGAGAAGAATTCTCCGGTCCCAGGACGGTCAATTCAGGGTGAGGAGGGACACGAGTCAGATCGGGGCAGAAGGGATGCATGGAAGAGGAGCGCAGGCTCTGCAGCTGCGCATGATTCATGTGAATGCGTTCGCATCGAGGAGGAGAAAAGTAGACCTAAAACACCCAAGTACTGTATGTACGGGGTAGTGGTGCTTCTCTGCACCCAGCCAGCTACTAGGGGTTTAGTCAAAGTTAAACAACAAGATTCCCGGACGTGTAAGACCGCCGGGAACTGAGAGATGTGATTTTGAATTAACATAATTATTTTTTCATTATTTAATTTCTCTCTTGGATAGCTATAGCTAGAATCAATGTTCTCACTCTTCAATTTCTCTTTGTAACAACTCATCACCGAAACGAGCAAAAGACGAGCGAGAAATGACCCATGGCGTTTTCCTGCGGGCACCTTTGGAGGTGCCTGCAGAAATCATCTACTGAGGTTCAGTCGAAGTCATGTTGTACCGATGTACCCCTCGCTCTTCCTTCCTATTACACCACCTTTGAAATTTGAGTATGGTAGATTCCTTTCCAGTTTCGCTAGTTTCCTAGTTGTGGTGGCTTTGTCTAACGAGAGCTTTCCTTCTGCTTCCTCTAATAAGGTCACTTGTAGTATCGTCGTTGACCCCTTAGGCTAGGAGAGGCCGTGTTTATTTGTAAACTGTTTTTCAGTTCGCATCAAATGTCCCTCATGGTACCCGTCCTAGCTCTGGTAGAGTTGTTATCAGCCAGTGTTCTTGGGCAGATCAAGCTCATCTCTCTTGTATCCACTTCTCTTTATGGATGAAGTCCATCGTGAGTTGCTCTGCTACCCTTATCCAGTCCTCTTCTTGCCTCTATATAAATCTAATGCAATGTCTTGCTTTGAGAGCTTTCTGTTGCAAATAAAAAATGACCAGCCCTATCCCTCCTTCCTTCTTGGGTTTCTGAAACTCCTCCCAAGCAATCATCGCTACCTTGTTCTACCCTTCTTTATTCGTCCTCCATATGAGTTTCCTGCATAATGTTTCCATCATCTCGGTTTTAGATTTCTTGAAGGAAAAGCATTCTAAGATATGTGTAGGGATTGATCTTAGTACATGCTTCACAAACCACTAACTTACCAGTGAGAGGTAGCATCTTGTATCTTGTATTGAGCTTGGTCTTCTTCAGTCACCTTCCAATCTATTGGTTATCCAAGGTAACGGACTATTTCTCTATCTTAAGCTTATGACACTATGTTCGTATTGTCAACAGTGGGATCGTCTCCATAATCATTAGGATGATTGTGGATTTTGTCAAATTTAGCTTCGCTCAAGAGATATTTTTGTAGCTGCTTAATACCTCTTGAAGGTTTTAGAAATTATTCAGCTTCGCCTCCAGACTAATCCTTGTATAATCTGCAAGTGGCTGGTGTAGGAGTCTTCTGTCCCCCAAGCTTGTTAGTCAAATCTCACTGATTTTCCCCTCACTTTCTGCCATGTCTAGCATACTCATGAAGGGTTACGTAGGCAGGGAAAAGCAACGGGGCTAGCGGACACTCTTGCATGACTCCTCTTTGTAGCTCTACTTCCTTCGTGAATTGTTCATTCGAGCGTACTTTTGATGTTGCCTTATCACTAACCCTTTAGTAAACTCTATGAAAGTTCGGTCTATATTCATGACCTCCATTGTGGCCCATAGATACGAGTGATTCATCTGATCGTAAGTTTTTTCAGGATCGAGTTTAACAAACATTACATGTATCTTTTTGCATCCAGCGCGCTCTTTCCCTAGGCTAAAGACTAGTAGATGGTCTACAATATGTCTACCCTTGATGAATCCATCCTGTCTTTTATCTACTAGGTTCGGCGTCATTTCCCGCAACCGATTAACGAGCAACCTTCATTCGACCTATACACTGAAGCCACTTGTATCGTTTCCTCTTGTGTTTGTAGTTTTGCCTAGGCAAAGGTCTCGTCTCCCTTAAACCCTCCCTCCTGGTATAAAAGGGTACCATATGGAATATTCCTCTTAGATTTTTTTGTTGAATTCAAAATTCTTCTTCGAAATCTGAAACATTGAAACTAGGTTCTGATAATGTACAGATGAAAATAAAATTTTTTTTTCTTTAAATGTAGCGTTTTTTAATCATTTTTCAGGTTATTTATCACCTCAATAACGGAGGTCAGATTCAAACATTATGAGAATATGCAGCTTGCTCTCTGTAACCTAGAGGTCCGTCTTTCACGTCCGCGCACCTCAAAAAATAAGGAGTCTGGATAACCCAGATTTTAAATATCAGGAGTGGGGGTTTAAACCACTAGTAATGATATAAAAGATTTGATTTCGCACGCGGTGGTCATTTTTCACTGTAGTTCTTTTTTTCTTTTCTCAGACAGAGTGCGGGAGGTCAAGGTCTCAGTTGGTGCCCTATTTCACTGGGTCATGGTAAAGCGAGGGCAGAGTGATTATAACAAAATGTGTTGGGTAGTAGAATATTTCAAAATTCAAAATTCAAAATATTTTATTTTTGTAATTCTCAAAGACCCGGGTTTCACTTGATAATTCTGACATCGTCTGTATCGTCTGTATTCCTCATGAGTTCATTTGAAGCCTTTTCTCTTTATTCATTTCGTTACCAAGATCACAAAGTTTCATCACGTTGTCGCGGCGAGAGTCTTCCTTGGGGAGGGCGGACCTCCTAACTGTAATTGATCAGAGAAACGACCTAAAGAGAAAATAGGTTGCTGCTGGCGATGAGATCTCTTGCTGTCATCAATTACAAGACAAACACTCAAACAGATACCCACCAGACACTCAAGTGCACACACAGATCTTTCATGACTCAGAATAACTTTATTTCAGTGCCGGCTACATCATCAATTTCTTCAACTGTAAAGAAAATCTCTCTCTCTTCCTCTCTTGTGCGTTTCTCTCTCAGTCTATCATTTTTCTGCCAAAAATCTACCAAGTTCACCTCAATCTCAATCTAGTAGGTGAAATTCAGGCCCCTGACTCTTATTCTTCTCCTTGCGTCAACCTTCCAACTGAAAACTCTCAGAAATTTGATTCAACAACGATCAAAAACCTCTCATAGATCATCAAACTGATCTCCCTCAATAGACTGCCTCCTGTCCGTTCAGAAGGTAATTCTGCCTCCAAACTATATAATAGACAAAGTTTAAGCTTCTAAACACTTGTCTCCTCCTTTGCGTCGATCTCCCAACTCAATTCTTTCAGAAATCTGATCTCCTCTGCTCCCAAGCTTCTCCTGCGCGTCCCGATGACTTCTCTCTCTATTTTGTGTAAAAAAATCCCCCTTCTCCCGCGGCCGCAGGTTAATTAACCTAAAAGGTAAGTCCCTAGCTAAGCTGTCCTCTTGCTGTCCTTATAAGCAGAACTACTTATCACAAGCAGGCCCCTAGCTAAGCTACCCCCTGCTGTCCTTACGTACACAACCTTAATTACTAAACCAGCTCTTTTTTTAATAAAAGCTTCACAGCTGTCTTTACAAAGCCGACCCCTTCATTACTAAAGGTCTCACAGCTTTCATTGTCATTGCTAAGCTGACTCGATGATTAATTAACTCATTAACAAAAGTTTCCCGTGCTCTTGATGCCACCCTGAATATACTACAAGCCATCCAATATAAGCCGAAGTCCCAACACTTATGAGGTTGCCTCACAGGCTTACAGCCTCTCATATGCGCACCAGGTATCTCCTATAGTATATTCAGGATGGCATGCGGAGGCTTAGGTCAGGAAGCTCACGATTAAGGAAGATACCGGTCTCTAGATATGCAGGACGTGGCTGCATATCCAACATAGACTCTCTTCCAGGAAGTCAACATGTCGGAATAGGAACCAGAGACCAGAAGGAATTGATCCTGAGACCACTTTCTCCTTAGGCAGGCGCCCTATCACTGGGATGGCCTTTGGTTCCGTTCTAAAAGGTTAAAAATTCTGTACATATGCTTTTACTGAAGAAGATTTTCTGTAAAAGTCATTACTAGCTTTTCCTATGCTAACTTCTCTATACAACTCCATTTTTAATGAATAAAGAGTCAAAACTATAGTATTCATGAACACCTACATACTCACGCTATCAGATTCAGAGTTGGAGTCACGAGCTAGCATCGATGGATTTCTCTCTTTCGCATATTTCTCAGTCTAAAACCCGTGCTAACTATTACTTAAAACACTTTTTGTCAAAACTGGAAGTATGAAGTCGCCTTCCTTGTCGAGCTCTACATTTTGATGTCTTTCGATCCCTTTAGGATGATATTCCAAACCAAGCTAGAGGATAGCTTGCCAAGCATAGCCCCAGCTTTACTCCTGCCCAGCTTGATAAGCTAGGGCGCAGCTTCCTGAACAAATACTGGTTGGGTGCCTTCTGAAGCTCCGTTTCATCATCTTGAATGTCACGTACTACGACATTCACCCCCTCCAAACCTGCACATCCTCAGGTATGTGTCAACTTTTCTCTAGTCTCCATGGTTCTCTAAATTACCATCGTCCTCCTCATCGTCCTCTACGTCTTCTTCTGATATCAGATCTGCACCTGCATCCATCAGCTGATCTGACTCCAAAAATTCATCTAGCTCAATGGATTCTCTCCTTCTTCTAAACAACTTGATACGCTTACCAGCAACAGGAAGTCCTAGAGGTGTACCATCGAGCTCCCGTAAAGAGTAAGTAGCATTCTGATGCACTTCTAAGACATATGGACCAAACCACCTCCTAGAAAATTTTCGAACCATAGAGTGTTGATTCTCTAACGTACTGTCATACATCAAAACCCAATCTCCAGCATGTATGAGCTTCGGTCGGAGCCTGTGGGTCTTGTCAAACCTGTCCTTGTTCTTGAGACTAGCATCTTTCAGTTTCTGTTGAGCCTCTATAAGATCCTCCTCTCTATGTTCCAACTGTCTGATTCGAAGTGCAAGAAGTTGTACATGATCCATTTCGTCTTCCCACGGTAAAGTAGCTCATGTAGGAAAGTCCTCCTCTTCCGGCATAATCGGTTTTTGACCCAGCATCAGTTCAATGAGCATGTACCCAGTAGTAGTGCAATGAGTCGACCAGTCAGCCCACAGAGCAAAAGGGAGCAACCTAGACCACTGTCTACGCCTACCATCGCATGCCTTTACCAGAGCTTGAGCAATCGACGGATGTCATCTCTCGCTCTTACCAATCCCTTCCGGATTCATAGCAGTAGTGAGTTTGAGTTTCACTCCGTGTTGGACGAAGAACTCCTTCGCTTCCGTACCACGCAACTCTCCTCTATCTGCACGCAATCTCCCTATAGATCCGTACCTACATATAATATCTTCAAGAACAAACCTACATATCCCTTTTGTGATCTTCTTCCTCATAGCTCGTCCTTCCATAAAGTTGGAGAGGTCTTCTCGAGCCAACACCAAGTATCTCATACCTCATAACCCAGGAGGCATTGCTATCAAATCGAGAACCCATTGAAAATGGATACTAGACGGATAGGTTGGTACCAGGCCATCTCTGTAACGTACCTTTGAATAAAATTGACAGTGCAAGCATGAACTCACAAAATTCACGACATCTTGATAAAGTCCTCTCCACCAATATCTCTCCTTCAATTTTGTGTAGGTAGCCCAAGCTCCTCGATGTCCGACCCACAAGGTATCATGAAACTCCTTCATCAACCGTTGCTTGGTCTGCAAATCATCTATAACTCGTAAAAATGCCCCATCTCTTCTCTTTGGACGCTTCCAAAGATATCCATCCTGCAACAAGTAATCATATGCCTTTCTTCTTATCTCTCTGACTCTGCATCACTCAAACCCTCCCGCATGTTTAAAGAACTCAGAAAGAATCCAATGTCACGTAACCTTCCCGTGTAGAACTCCTCTCTGAACGGCAGCGGCTCCAAGTTTGTAATCCGTCGATTAACCTGACAATGAGCATCCTTTCTCTCTTCTTCCTCAGCTTCTGAAAACATGACATCCTCATCTACAAATCGAGCCCTTGACAACATATCTGCGACCACATTCTCCTTTCCTTTTATATGTTTCAGACATTTCTAGGACTACATGAGCACCAATCAGAAACTCACGGTCTGTCTTCATTGCTGTCATTGCTCCCCACAACTCACGCTTCATCTGAGGATAATCTCGTTGCCTGTCCGTCAAGATCCTAGCTCCAAACCTAGAGGTAAGTCGTATACCATCCGCATCATCTTGACCTATCGCCCAACCAATCGTCTTTGGACTAGTATCTACTGTAACAATGACAGGTCTCCCACACCCGTAGTCTACTCTTCTCAAAACAGGTGGAGACTGTAGAGCCTCCTTCAGTCTATTCATAGCTTCTCGATGGACTGAGATCCATACAAACCTCTTACCTTTCCTCAATAATGCATACAAAGGTTTAGCAACATGAGCATAATGAGGAATGGATAAACGGTAAAATACACAAGTACCTAAAAAACGTCGAACCTCCGTGATATTCTTACAGTCTACCATCCTAGCTATGGCTTCAACCTTCTCCGGATTTGGTCGTCTTCAGAAAGCACCACACAGATGTCCAACCACTAAAATCTCAGACACACCAAACTTGGACTTAGCTCTTGACAAGATGAGATGTACCTCCTCCAAACGAGTTAAGATACGTTCTACATCCCTGATATGATCTGCAACAAACCTCCTACATCCATTCGCAAGTACTGCTTCATCCTTGTCTTCAACCGTCCAGCCTTTTATAGGAATATCATCTAGAAACGGAATGGTAACATTATGCACAAATTCCCTTAGTATCTTATGCATCGTATTCTGCATATGAGCCACCGAGTTCGTCGCTCCTTGTGGAAGAGTACACATCCACATCAATCTCAAGGGCGTATGCATAGTAGTTAGATCTCTACTCTCTACAGCCAGCTGGAACGGATCATAACCAGAATATAGATCTCCTATCGAATAGATAACTCTCCCTGCAAATGCCTTCGCTACCTCCTCAATCACAGGACCCGTCCCAACGTTACAAATGGTTACGTTATTTGCAACCTGTAGGTCTTGAATAAAACGCAAAGCTCCTGACTTCTTGGGTACAGTGAACCACCTGCTAGAATATGACCCCATAGACGGCTCAAGTATCCCCATATGTACCTTCTCTTTCAACAACTCGATGAGTTTAGACAACAAGACACAAGGAACTGGGATCGGTTTCATATCCCAAGGCACATGAGGGATTGTGAATATAACCATAGGCGCTATAACCTTCGGGTCCACACAACCTATCTCCTCTGCTGAAAAAGAGAATGATTTATCATGATCCATTATCATCTGCTCAAACAATGTCTTCTCAACCTCAGTCAATAAATCATCCCCTCCTATCTGGAGCTCTTTCAACGTCTCCTCAGTAAACTGATGTCCTACTCGTCTACGATCACGCAATATAGGCTCAGTCCCTACTAATTGTACTTGCTGCTAGGAGTTAGCAGATAGTTGAGCTGCTACCGATCTCACCTTTTTCAATACAGATTTGTACTTCGCATGGACGTCTTCTTCCTGAGCGCACACCAACAAACGGCTTCTCTTCCCTCACTATTCTGCATCGGATGAGGACAGAACTGCATGTATGTAACAACCTCCTCATATATGCGTCGAGAATGGATAGGGATCACCGTCATACTATCTTTCCTTTTCATCAATCAACTCACACTGTTTAACCAACCAACAACTGACTGTACAGACATAAACTCTTCAAACAAGCCAGAAACCACTTCGTCTTCAGGCAGAACTCCTACACGCCATAACTCTGATATTTGTTTCACCATCCATCTTTTTGTATTTTCTCTCATATCTTCAACTCTTGTAAATCGACTCCATCCATCTACCTCAAACATCAGCAATCCAGACTGCCAACTCTATACACTACACCTGCCTCCAGACCTTTGTACATGTCTCGCTTCCAACTCAGACGGGATCTCAACAGTAGGTTCTACACCTATGTCTTCCCGCTCTACATGAGTGGACTGCGAAAACCCTTACATCTCTTCGTCTGAGAATCTCTAAGGGTTTGTCGGTTCCGCTCATGTCTTGAACGAACCGTCAAAAACTGTACTGAGTACTTGTCATCAGGACTCCAAACTCTGGCATAATGAGACCCATCGTTCATCACATTTGTCTCCATCCGAACAGCGGTGATGTATGGTTGATCCAGTATGACAGGATAGAAGACAGATGACTATACAAAGAAATGCTGATCAACCTCTACATCTCCAATCCTTACACGCATATTGGGACAAGCTCCGTATAACTCACCCTTTTGATTATTTGCAGCACGAAGTACCCAACCATGATTCTTTTCGATTGGCCACTGCCCCTTCTCATACACCTCCTTGGAAATGATATTGATCTCCGACCCGTGATCCACAAGTGTAGGTACTGGTTCAGAAAGTCCTCCAAGCCGAACATGCGTCTCTGTTGTCGCTCGTGCCCAGTGCTTCTCTTTGAAATCGCTGTCTGCACTTGATCTATCCTCCTCAAACTCTTCATCTTCATTCTCAATAACAGCTGGACCAGCAACCCATACCTCATACTTATCACCTCTGAACCGATCAACACCATAACATCTACTGCTCCAACCATCTGACTACTTACTTGTTCAGTCAATACCTATCTCTTTCTCTTCATGATGTCTATTATCAACTCATGAAACTCTCTCTTTGCGATACCAAGCACTTCACGAAGAGTAAACTCAACTCTAGCATCCAAAATGCGTTGCTCCAGAACAGCACGCAAGTCTGTTGCTGTTTCGATGTCTGCAGCTAACTTGTAAGCTGGAGCTTTTCTTTTTTCCTGTGCTGTAAATCTCTTATCCCGTACTCTATCTGTAGCAGTAGTCTCTTGTGGCAAATCCTTTACACCTTCCATAGGATCTACTGCAGGTGGTGGAGCTGTAGAAGTAGAAGGTATATCCTCTGCAGCAGGAAATCTACCAGTTGGTACAGATGGTGATGGTTCTGCTGCTCTCCTCCTCGTAACCCTCCGACGGTCACTGTCTTCTGGTACTCCTGCATCTAAATCAGAAGCATCCCGTCTTCTTTTGTCTTCGATCATGGCATCTTGTTCACCACTCGTCTCTAAAAACGTTCGAATAGAAGTTGCATCTACTGGGTCCTCCATCCAGTAGCTCTCCTAATGCTTTCAGCACCTCTCTTCATCATTTCAATCGGAACCTCAGCAGCCTGCTCAACCATAGTTGGATTAGAGCGCACCTCAACCTTTCCAGTATACACATCAGCTTTCGCAGAACCCGCCGTCATCGCTGTAGTGTTCGCACCAGTAAGTGCTGGAAGCGAACTCCTCATTCCTCCTCTTCCAAAATATGTATTTAGGGGTTTGTCCAATGACGGTTAGATACAACCTGTTATTCTGATAATTGACTACGCCATCTCGCAAGACAACCGCTAAGTCTTGATAGTCTCCTCTGAGACGATATGAGCTATCGCACCAAATACATCTCCTGGTAAAGGTTCCTCCTACAGATCGAGCACCTGGTGCGGCTGGTGCGGCTGGTCGTTGGTCTCTCCTCAAATCAGCCATCTCAACTCTCAAATCTCTCAACTGTTGAGTGATCTCTTCAATCAGGTTATTCTGATTTTGATTCTCAACAGGTCGCTGCTGCTGTCTAGGTCCTCTCTGTGCTGGGATAGACACTACAGACGCTTGGGGAACCACAACAGGTGCTTGAGGGATCACTATAGGTGCCTGGAGTATTATCTGAGGTATTATAGGAGCCTGAGGAGCTACTCTCTGCTCCGGCAAGGCCTCTAGCTGCAGTGCCATCCTACCACGACACTATCTAGCAAGAGTAGATACTACTTCCTCCACTCTCCTCCAATCAGATGTAACGCCCTCTTCAACTCCACGATCAACTAACATGAAGCAAAGTCTGTCTGCTGTGAACTCATCTAGAGCACCTAAGAACAACTCCGTCTTCTTAGCATCCAGCGTCAACCTCTCTAGACCACAAAGCTGAGAGTACCTCTTCTCAAATTCACGAATCACCTCATTCAATCCCGTAGAACGTCCAGGCTAGCGCTCTATCCAATCCATGAGAGTACTTCTGGTTACTCTTTCTGAATCTTCTTCTAGAAACTCTTCCCTTAGAGCACGTTCAAACAGAGTCCACCCACCTAAATGTCTTCTCTGTAAATTTCTCACCTTCTCTCTCAATTCAGGGACAACAGTCAACTCAAAGCTTAGAATTACCTCAACTTCAGGTGCCTTGACCAACTCCATCTCACCCACATACTCCCGCAGGTACCTAGTAACATCTCTTCCATCAAATCGTCCACATCAACCAACAATTGCTCGTAACGTCTTTGTGGATTTCTGTTCCGCTCTCCCAATTGAAAGCTGTTGCTGAATCAAGGCAGCCAACGTCTGAAGAATCTGAGATGTGTCTATGACAGGCTGTGCTGCTGCTGTTGGAACCACCGTAGATCCTCCTTGAGAGCCAATTCCATCCTGACCAGGAGTCCCTTGAACATGAGCACCTTGAGCAGCAACTACACCCTGGATAGCAGCACTGTGATCCATTTTCCAACCAATCTAGTCAATTCTCTAAATCAATCACCCCAATAGTTCTCAGTGGAAGCACCAGATGTCACGACGAGAGTCTTTCTTGGAGAGGGCGGACCTCCTGACTGTAATTGATCAGAGAAACGACCTAAAGAGAAAATAGGTTGCTGTTGGCGATGAGATCTCAAAACTCCACTTCTTGCTGTCACCAATTACAAGACAAACACTCAAACAGACACCCAGCAGACACGCAAGTGCTCAGACAGATCTTTCAGGACTCAGAATAACTTTATTTTAGTGCCGGCTGCATCATCAATTTCTTCAACTGTAAAGAAAATCTCTCTCTCTTCCTCTCTTGTGCGTCTCTCTCTCAGTCTATCACTTTTCTGCCAAAAATCTACCAAGTTCACCTCAATCTCAATCTAATTCAGGCCCCTGACTCTTATTCCTCTCCTTGCGTCAACCTCCCAACTGAAAACTCTCAGAAATTTGATTCAACAACGATCAAAAACTTCTCACAGATCATCAAATTGATCTCCTCTCAATAGACTGCCTCCTGTCCGTTCAGAAGATAATTCTGCCTCCAAACTGTATAATAGACAAAGTTTAAGCTTCTAAACACTTGTCTCCTCTTTTGCGTCGACCTCCCAACTCAATTCTTTCAGAAATCTGATCTCCTCTGCTCCCAAGCTTCTCATGCGCGTCCCGATGACTTCTCTCTCTACTCTGTGTAAAAAAGTCTCCCTTCTCCCGTGGTCGCAGGTTAATTAACCTAAAAGGTAAGTCCCGAGCTAAGCTGCCCCCTGCTGTCCTTACAAGCAGAACTACTTATCACAAGCAGGCCCCTAGCTAAGCTGCCCCCTTGCTGTCCTTACGTACAGAACCTTAATTACTAAACCAACTCCTTTTTTAATAAAAGCTTCACAGCTGTCTTTACAAAGCCGACCCCTTCATTACTAAAGGTCTCACAACTTTCATTGTCATTGCTAAGCTGACTCGATGATTAATTAACTGATTAACAAAAGTTTCCCGTGCTCTTGATGCCACCCTGAATATACTACAAGCCATCCAATGTAGGCCGAAGCCCCAACACTTATGAGGCTGTCCCACATGCTTATAGCCCTCCTCATATGCGCACCAAGTTTCTCCCATAGTATATTCAGGATGGCATGCGAAGGCTTAGATCAGGAAGCCCACGATTAAGAGAGTTACTGGTCTCTCCCCTAGATATGCAAGACGTGGCTGCATATCCAACATAGACTCCCTTCCAGGAAGTCAACATGCCGGAATAGGAACCAGAGACCAGAAGGAATTGATCCTGAGACCACTTTCTCCCTATCACTGGGATGACCTTTGGTTCCGTTCTAAAAGGTTAAAAATTCTGTACATATGCTTTTACTGAAGAAGAGTTTCTGTAAAAGTCTTTACTAGCTTTTCCTATGCTAACTTCTCTATACAACTCCATTTTTAATGAACAAGGAGTCAAAACTATAGTATTCATGAACACCTACACACTCACACTATCAGATTCAGAGTTGGAGTCACGAGCCAGAATCGACGGATTTCTCTCTTTCGTATATTTCTCAGTCTAAAACCCGTGCTAATTATTACTTAAAACACTTTCTGTCAAAACTGGAAGTATGAAGTCGCCCTCCTCGTCGAGCTCTACATTCTGATGCCTTTTGATCCCTTTAGGATGATATTCCAAACCAAGCTAAGGGGCAGCTTGCCAAGCATAGCCCCAGCTTAGCTCCTGCCCAGCTTGATAAGCTAGGGCGCAGCTTCCTGAACAAATACTGGTTGAGTGTCTTCTGAAGCTCTATTTCATCATCTTGAATGTCATGTACTATGACAGCGTACTGCAATGATGATTGCGTTGTGCAAATCTCTGAGAGATCCTGTCATGCCGAACTTACTTAGCAAAGGCTAAAAGTGATTAGCGGTGAGGATCTCCACCGCTAATATAACGGTACTTGTGGTTTAACTCCACACTCTACCATTGTCTCTTGTTTTGTATACTATTGTAGTCTCTGTCTTCTCTTCTTGTGTGTAATCAACAATAATATTATCACTTGAGTCAATTTTTGTAGGTGGAACATTGTCTTCTCCTCCTTTATTTTTCTGGCTCAGCTTGATTGGTTGGGTCTCGTAATGGTTCTAAGTTCTCTGTTGGGCTTTCTCGCTAGGCTGTCTAGCTTCTAGACCTCTAATGCTGAATCTGACACTACCACAGTAAAGATAAAATCTTGTCCCCTGCAACTTTTTACTTCTTTGACCTCTTCTCTCTCCTCCCTCAATTCTTTCACCTTGCTCTCTGTTTCCATTCCAATGTTCTTTGTCTACTTCTTGTGTGCGCACTTCCAACTCCGTTCTCTTCTTCCTCATCGACAATGACATGTCATGGCAACCATGGCTCACGATGCAAATTAAGAATTTATGTTTGCTCTCTCTCACTCGCTCCACTGTGCGCTCGCACACCACTCGCTTTCTCAAAGTTCAATTAAACTTACATACTCTCACTGTAGGTTTATGAGGTTTATCAAATCTTATTGTTTCATCTATTCATCTTCCAAATCTCAAATAATACTATATCTTCCTCATACGTGTGAGAGGTTCATAAATCTTACGGTTTAGCGGAGGTGAAGATAACTATATTTAATAGAGTGGTTTTTGGAGATTAAAGATAGCATATATTGGATATATCTACCAATGGTTTATGATAGATTAACGATGATACCGATGGCTTGATGGATGGAGCTTAACAAAGAATGAATTTTAGGGACGATTCTTATCTATCCGAATGTTTGATGGGTTGATGTGGATTCCATCACATCCCATCCATGTGATGGAGATTAAAGATAGCCTATATTGGATATATCTACCAACGGTTTATGATAGATTAACGATGATACCGATGGCTTGATGGATGGAGCTTAACAAAGAATGAATTTTAGGGGCGATTCTTATCTATCCGAAGGTTTGATGGGTTGATGTGGATTCCATCACATCCCATCCATATGAAGTGCTTGGCAAGTAGATTGAGATAATTTGCACGAACATAGAGTAATAACATCCTCACATTGTTCTGATGCATGATTTCTTATATCACAACTTTCTCATGTTTCTAAGAAGTTCTTTTACATTACAAGGAGTTGTCATCGACCGTGAAAATATAGTCTACTGCGTAATAAGATAATCCACGAGAAGTCATTTTCTCCTTCTTTGTTTGTTGTGGTCGACGCGTGCACAAATGATCGACTCTTGACAGACTGTCTTCAAGAGAATTATCAATCGAATGTTGACTTGTAGGTCTTCAACTAAAGTGTGAAGAGAAAATTCAGTTCTAAACAAACTGCCTTGTTCATGAGAGATACATAATCAAATATTGACTTGTAAGTCTTGGTTTTGAAGCGCTAGGAGAAAAATGTTTTGATGGAAGAGAGAACATTCTTTAACCTAGATAGTGTAATAACAACTAGGTACTAAGAAAGTATATAATGTGAATCTCAAATCTCCTTATCATCACACCCTAATTGCTTTCTTTATCAAGCTTATGGGATGAGAAACACGATGGATAGAGTTTTTCATAGAAAATGGAGTGCATTGTGATCACTTACATGGAACATGAGTAGATATTTCACTACTCAGTTCATCATGTTTCGCATTGTAAATGTGTGATGATATCGTATCATTTTACATGAAGGTTGTCTAAGAGTTCATGGTTGTGAGAGATTAAGACGGGAGAGAAAAAAATCATGTGAAAAAGCACTCCATATATGTCAAATCTCATTTTAATACACTTTTGTGTTTTATATCAACACAAATGTTAAACATATCTAAATAATATGTAATCTACACCTAAACTCTTGAAACAAATCTCTTACTCATTTAAAGATTTAAAATAGCTTATTTTAATTTATCTATTTCCAAAAAAATTTGAAAAAAATTTGAACTTTTTTCTTGCACGTGTTTATAACAAAAATAGTTAGTGAACTCTCCGAGATCGAGACCCGTAGTAAGCACCAAATCCATAGTGAAGAAACCAAAAAAGACCAATCTATGGACTTCTTCTTTACCCCAAATGATCTTTAGATATGGATAGGGCCTACTCCAATGATCTTAAGAACCTCAAAATCTAATCTCCAACAGTCAAGATATCTCCAACTTTCAGTCGCATGTGACAAAACCTCCAGAACCTCCTCCTTACAGCCTAAAACCACTCACATCAGCAAAATGGATGATATGACTCATATTCTTCTCCTCCCGTGGGTAGATCTGACTTCATGGTCCACCACGAGATCCCAAACAGGCAGTTTGGAGGTCCCCTTGCGACATATAATAAAACATTTGGTTACAAGAAGGAAAAATATCACATAAATTGATCCTCTCCCGCTCAGCTTCCCTCATCACACCAGACACAATAGCCAAATCCACATATGATCTTCTCCACTGCATAGATGAAGACTCTTTGATCGTTTGACACCAAACACAAAAAGCTTAGCTCATTGATTATGGAAAGCAAAGCAACCTCAAGCCATAGGTGAATGAAAGCTGATGGAAATCCAATGAGTCAGATCCAAGAACAACATGTTTTGGCTCCAGAATGATCCGAACGGTCCGTACGATCCAAATCTCCTTCGCAAGCAACAAAACACTCTAATTCTCTTTCTTTATGTCCCAATTTCTCTCAAAACACATCATACGATCCGTCTCTTCATGAACCGTCTTATCTTATGCATTACATGTACAGATTTGAACTTAATGACACTTTGCGTGCATGCATTGGACCTCTCAATCTCCTCGAAACATCATCGATAAGTCGCAGGTACAAGATAGTCTCTTAAGCACCCCTTATGTCAGTTCACAATATTTGTTAAGGTTCTTTAGATTATGAGTAAGCAGCCCATTGCATCCTAAGTATAGTGCAAGGAATCACAAATACCCAATCAACATCAACAAGCTAAAGCTTAGCTTGATTTCCTCAACTTTCGTATCTCATAACTTCTTTATTAAGCATCCAAATGAAAATATTGAAGTGCTCATGGGAAGCTTACAATGACTCTACCATTTGATGCTTTGAGAGTCGAGATCCGAAAGTTGATCAAAAAGTCTTTTTTTGGCTCCATGAGCATCTTTGGAGCGATCATATGCAACCTTAAAGTTTGACTTTCAAGTAGAGACCGGTCTACAACTCGACATCCACCTCCTCTGTACTTGTGCATAAGAGATACTAATCAATAAGTGGACTGCGCTTCACACAACCTCTACATCTTGTCTTATATCTTCAATTGTGACATCTTCTTTGTCATCCTTGACTCAAACTGTGTTACAATGATGCTTGTCTCCAACCGTATCATATTGTATGTTACGTGAAGGTTGTCCAAGAATACACTAGATATCTGACTGTGGAGATATCTTGTGTGAGAATAAAGACGAGAGAGAAAGACACACAACCACGAAGACTAACTCGTTGGATAAGTCAAACCTCAGTTTTGTGCTTCAACTATGAAACACAAAACTTAAAACAAACATAAGTCGTCTGTAAACTACATCCGAGTCTCTAAACCAACCCATCTATTCCCATTGATTAAGTGGTACAGATTTGAAGACGACATTGGAGAGCGAAGGAGTCATCTATACTCCATAGCGATTTAGGAGTGTTTGCAACTTTGTATTAGATCAGATCAAAGTATCAGTGGGTACAAGTCTTGATGATTGATCTCAATTGTTCTCGTATGACATTGTTGGTATAGTATACAAATATACTAACTATCAGATGATGTGAAAGAATGTACCTTATTTTTAAAGAGTACATCCTTGAGTCAGATAACTTGATGAACTTATCACCTCCTCACACAAGATTACTTGATGGTGATCTTACTCGCAGTAGGAACATTGCGAGGTATATTCAATCAAGTTTGGATATGAGATCAATAGTTAGATACGATACAGAGTGGCGTTTTGCGGTTGAGAGTGTTATAACACTTTATTGGAGAGTCAGTGTGCAGCACATAAGATATCCTAGAACCGAATTCCACAAGAATTATATCTAGCTCTTCAGTTAGGTTTTGATAAACAGGGTGAAGATTTCTTTATATTTACAAACTTCTTCAACATAAGTTTGTACAAGACATGTTGTGTAATGTTAAATCTGATTTTTGAAGACTACATTGTGATACTGTTGAATCAGAGTTCATACTCTTTTATAAAGACAACAAATGATCGAGTCTGGTTGTAAATTCTTTGGACATTTAGACTTTTATGGATTAGAAGTTTACATTCGTATGTTATTGTGCATGTTTCTTGTCCCTATGCACTTTCTACAGTCATATACCTTATGTACTCTCGGATACATCTTTCAAGCACAACAATACGACAACGAGATGTCAAAAAAATTTTTCATCTGAATAACATCAATTATACGTTGTTAAACATTATGTGGGTATATGTGAGAAGTATGTCTTAAGATTTTTGAATTATTTGACATTATTATGATACATATACTTTCTAACATATTTTTGATAAGTGTCTTGATTATGTTGAAATTTGATCCTACTGTCAGAAACATATCATAAATACTGTCATAGATTTTCTCACAACATTTCTCGACATTGTTTTGACGTTATTATACTTGAATGTCACTTTTAGCCCAAATTCTTGTTGAAAAATGTTGAATTTTTGTGAGAAAGACCCGAGAACATCTTTGTCAAAAGTATGATGAATATAGGTGTCTAAATTCATGAGTCTGTAATATGTGAAATGAATGATGAATAACACAAAATACATATTTCAGAGCTCAACATTCTTATTGAGCACTATTGACTATAAAACATGTTAAGGATGAGCTTGACTTACACATAATGTTCCACTTTTATATTCACATCTTGAAGAACTTTGATATTTGAGATAGTACGACATTGCATCAACGCTCAACAACAAGAGATCATGTTTGAAAGTCATTGAAACACAAGAAGATGAAGAGTTGATATTGCATCAAATCATATAGTCAAACTTATGTCCTTGAAGGAGACTAAATATAAGAAATGTAGTTTCTAGTACAATCTAATCGTAATACGATCGTTACGATTAGATTGTAATATGATTAAGATAGTAAGTATACTTTCTTATCGCTAATTAACTTCTAAGTAGTGTAATAAACTTCAAGACATCAGTTCGCATGTGTTAAATCATAAGGTTCTCCTAAAAAAAATTACAAAAAAACATCTCATATATATTTGCAGCGAATATGACATACATTGCCACGACATCATCATTTCCAAGACGAGCTAGTCTTTCTAAATAGTAAATATTCGTTAGGTTTCACTCTAAGATAAATGACCATTCTCTTTCTTGATTATCTCTTGGTAAATTACTAAGGTATTCAGTTGGTTCTGTTGAACTCATTGTTCATCATCATTTGAATAGTTATTAACTTTTGTATGCGGGTTTGATCGATATCTATCTACATATTTCATGATAATTTCATATCTCGTGACCATGGTATTAAACATGAGGGATTCAAACTCTACCAGTTGTAACATTCTCAAGTCTATTTATGATGTTGTCGAGGATTTTTGTAACCTCTACTCGGACAGCAACGATTCTCTATCCAACAAAATCAGAATATTGGTTTGAAACATTTAGTGCGATAACAACATTGCTAATCATAAAAATTGGATCAAGATGATGATATTAATATTAACCTAAGCGATCCTCGTGCTCTTTATTTGATCAAATGAATGTCACTAACTAGAAAGTTACTATAGCGATATTGTAATATTTTCTCTATATTGCTAAGAGCAATACTATACTACATAGGTAGATCCATCAGAACTATCAAAGCTACAAGTATTGAAGTTTGTCACCCTTCAACCATTATAACACTCCGTTGTCGTGTTATGGACGGTTTTGTAATATGAAAAATTACTGTATGATGGATGTAGAACAAGCTAACCTTTTGCTTGGTAAGCTATACCCTAGCTAAGCTAAGCCCGTGGTTAAGCTGCTTAGTTAAGCTGGACCTGATGTTAAGCTAGAGCCTAGGTAAGTTGGGCCAAAGCTTAATAGAAGAAGTGTTCTGAGAACAGAAAACTGATGAGACCATGTGGTAGAGCTCGCTGAACTGAGCTGAGCATGACTTGAGTTGGTGAAAACACGACCTTGTTGACGAAGATATGTGAATTGGAGCTTTGTAAGAATTGAGAAAAAAGAAATCACGTGAGTGGCAGATATTTGGCTGGAGCTGAGATCTTAGGTTACGGTGCATAATTTTCTAAGAATCTTCAACATTGAAAACAAACTCATATCACTGGAGATATGTGAGTTAGAAGTAGTAAAGCGTAAAAATCAGTAGAAAGAGAAGGCTTCAACCTTCTCTAACCTTTCCTTTATAGACATGTGTGCTGTCGAGGTAGATGGTTAGCTCAGCCTCATGACAACAGGAGGTCCAAGGTTCAAATCTCACTTGGCACCGTTCCTAGATTAGATCACGAGTGCGCTTCACACACCATTGCATGTCAGCCTCCAGCGATGGAGGATTGTGTTGAGTGTGACTTTGGTCATGCTTAGAGACGAGAGACGATATCTTCTTAAAATGTAGTCTGAATGGAAGACGTCCATATGCAATGAGAATTATCAAAAGATTGACATCATACGATGAAAGTAAATGTTACTAGAGGATATCAAAAGAGGATGGTGATACATGTGGATACATGAGAAAGGAGGTGGATGCTATTGTATGGCTCCGAAGTGAGATGGTGCTACCTCCAAGCCTATTGCTGCGATCTTTCACTAGGAGAAAATGAAGCTATGAGAGTACTATGGCTGAAAACGAATCTATTAATTAGTTTGGGATGTGAAGTTAGTGTACAAATCTTCTCTTATGTGTCATTAGCTGTATGGTTACACTTCGATCCTACAGATGAGTGCCTAGTGATTCTATTAGTATATGGTGTTGTTACGATCAGACTGGAGCGTAATCCAGATGTCGAGTTATGATTCTTTTTCGACAAAATCTGGAGTGTAGAGTTAAGATGTGGTTACATCTGTAAAGGCTGTGAGTACACTTGTCTAATGTCCAGCAAGATGATGGCACTTGTTATTACGTTTTGTAGTTAGTGTAGTTGCAAGAAAAAAATCCTAAAGTCGCACGGCAAGGGATATATTCAGAAATTTGAGTTCAATGGAGAGATACAAAGATCATGGGCTACTGGTAGAGAGCTCTCGACGAGCAAACAGAATTAGACTGAAGAATCAAAAAGTTTGAGTGTGTTGTGAGCAAGTTGTGAGAGTGCGAGCAAATTTTGAATATATAACTTTGCTTCTGTAGAAGCACTTTTTCTGATTTTTGAGTATTGGCTGTGGTGGTTGAGTTAGGAGTCAGATCCAAACTCTTGTGGAGCATGTTACTACTTGGCAGATAAGACATTTGGGAAGTTTAAGAAAGAGTGGACCGTTAGATCGAGGGTTTCTGAGGGATGAAGTGACAAGGCTTTGAAAATATCTCAATCTGTACACTACAACTATCTCTTGCGATATCAGGAAATCAGTAAACTAGGTTTACTTGTGATTTTTTGGATGTGATTGTGATCTCGAGAACTTCAAACGCTGTGAGTCTCAGTACGAGTTGTTGATTGCGTTGAGAGAGGCGGCTGATAAAGAAGATTTGGGAGGTGGAAAATATCACATCTGCATGTTTGTGCGTACACAGTCACTTAAGGAGCTCTTTTCGAGACAAGCTCTGTCAGAGGAGTTTATTGCAAGTCTCCAAGCACAACCAATGGTCTTAAGTTACTCCGACTATCTGTGCAAGGTCTCCAGCGTTCATTTAATCTTTTGATACTGACCACAGCTAAAAAGTTCCATCTCTCTTGAACGACTCTTGCCTCGACAGCGTCACTCCGTCTAACAAAAACACACAAAATCAAACATTCATTAAGCTCATAAAATCATTTGTCCAACCATCATTTGCAATCTCTTTTCAGATAAGTCATCTAGAATAAATGATCGTCGAGAAAAAGGATGAAAATATCCAGAATACAAAAGTTCTTCATATCTATCCAACATCTCAATACAATTACCACAAATCGTCTTAGTCTGCCACAAGGGTTTACTCCCTTGATATTTTGAAAACACATGAGTCCAAGAAAATATATTTTTATTAATTTAGCAAAAAGATTTAAACCAAAAAATTTCATGAAATACTATTTATATTATCATATCATTTATAAAGAATAATATAAAGAATAATATTTATTTTAGAAATCTATACCTTTTAACTAAAGTTCAACCAACTAACTGTATATAAAGTGAATCATTAGTGTATAGATAGTTAGCCAACTAGACGAGTTGGGAGTGTTCCTACATACATACGGCTGACATGTTCTCAAACTCAACCGTGTTATCTAGACAACTCTTATTATGATAATATAAATTAATTTTTCAATTATATATTTATTTGTATTTGAAAATAATATTTATATAATTTAAAAGAAACTTTATGTAAAATAATAAAATATTTTTATGGAATATTTTTGAAAAATAAGGCTATTCTAAATACAAATCTCTAGAAAAAACTATTATTTATTAGTTTTCATAAACACATGATCTTGGACTCTATACTAAGTGACAACTGACGTCAAAGCATAAGAAACTATTTTGTATGTAGCGAATCATCACAACTACCTCATAAAAATTCACAAAGTTGTTCATATATTGAATACTGAATTCCAAACACCAAGATAATGAATTCTATAGTTATGGTGTTGACCCTATGTAACTAAAGATCTTCATCGGCTAACCTTCTAAGTTTTAATCTAACTCCCTCTATCATTCTCTCCTCGTTTTCCTCTCTGTCTGTCAAGAAATCTCTTCTAGTCTGCAAAAGCCCGCTTTTTAAATACCTCTTGTTTAATCTTGTTTGTATCCTTGATGTATAGATTATATTTTAAAATAGTATAATGTTAAGACTTCATTTGATCAAATTTTCAATCTTCGTTTGTCCAGTAATTGGTCCAATGATGGAGGAAAAAAGCTCAAACTCTGAATTCAAACAAATATCAGTATTCATGAATACTGATATTTATGTCTCTCAAGTTCCATTCATGAGTTCTTCCTGTGTTTCCTATCCTTGACGGTTACGGGAATCAGTAATCATGCGTCGGGTCTGAAAGACTGGTAGCAACCACTCACGAACGCACGCGGCCGCTAAGTGATTGAACTAGTAGAACACGCGAATACATATACATAGAAACTGCGTGAAGAGAAAAACGGAGGAAGAAGATAAAAAACAAAGTAGAATAAAATCAAGTATCCTGATTTGCAAAGAGAGGTTTCAGTCGACATTAGAAAAATATTTATTCTAAGTTTAGCGACAATAAAATCTCTTTGACAGTCTGATTAAAATCTTGTCAAGAAACAAATTCTAACACAGTCTAATAGTTTCAAAAGTTTCAAAAGTCAAAAGTGTTTCTTATTGGTATATCTTATTTAATGTGTAAACCAAAGATGTCGAGTTTTCTGATCTTGGCATGTTCTAATTTAATTACTTTACTAAATATAGAAAGATAATAATGTGCTTTTAGACATGTGTCCTAGAGTGAAGTAAACCCATAAGCGCAACAGAGAAAGATGTCCTGTCTCATCAATAAATGAATGACCGTTAACTACTAGAAATTCAGTTCTGAACTTGAAGTTTAATTATCCACCAAGTCTCTCCATGAGCCAAAGTGTTTATTTTAGTTCGTGCTAAGAGGACCTAGACCAAAACATTCAACTGTTTATTCAAGTGAAAGGACAAACATCATTCGTTAGATCTAAAAATAGTTATTTAATTTATTATGTTGACATGATATAAACTTTGCTTAGGCTCAATATACATAGAAGGACCCCATCGGGCCTTACAAGGGAAAGAAGGACCCGAAGGGCCAAGCAACCAGCGAGTGTTGAACTCATATTCAACCTTGATTTACATCTATCAAAACATCAGGTTTCTCGTATTGTTTGTTTGATCATAATGCCGGAGAGTCGACTGGATCTGAAATGCACAAGGAGATAATTTGAGACCTCAGCTTTCTAACGCTACCAAAATTGTTTTATTGGAGCTCTCTCACAGATGGACTTCTAAGAGAAGTTATTGTAATACTAATAACAAGTTTATTGCTTATTAATCTAAAAATGAGCTTTTAAAACCTGTTATAGATCTCACATGTGCTTATATAGACTACACACTGGTACCGACCAGCGCGTGGTACTGCTACTCTGACACAGCTGTCTTCCTGCAAATTGGCTGCATTACGTTGCCACCGCGACATAAACAACAGCAGCACCTCGTCTCCATCTCCCGTCCATTTCCTCTCGCCAACCTACTGCTCTACCAGGAAGACCGGACTCTCTTTTCTGTCGTTCATGTCGCCTCGCCATCTTCGTGGTGTCTCGTCTTTCCATGCTGGCATTCGCCACGTCAACATCAGATCTGTTAAGCTGGGGCGGTCATGGACTGTCCAGTGCTGTCAAAGTCTTACGGATTAGACCAAGTGCCCGCTCTCCGCTCCTCCGTTCTCGACCCAGATTCACCGTCGCCTCCGGTTCCGGTCACTAAAAGGACCATCGAGTCCTCACCTTTCCACCCCGGCTCCCGGTCCCGCAGCTTATCACCAGGTACCTATGATTCCCGCTGTCCTACTGTCCTCCCAACTGGTGCCGGGACGCAGTAATCTGTTGGTCAAGTATTCTACAGTTCCACCAGATCGTGTATACATACACAACTTGGTGGGGCAGAGTCGCCAATAGAGGCCGAAGATGGTCTCCACCTCTGTGGACGCCATTTGCTACCGCCATTTGCTATTAGTGTCTGATATTATAGGTGCGATAGGCTACCTTAGAGCATCTCCACCTGATCACTGTAAATGCCTCGCCACGGTAAACAGGCACGGTAACCAGTCGCCTTCTTGGCGTGTTGGGTGAGAAAAGACAATAAATGACAGATTTTCACTGTAAATTCGTCTCGAGTCCCGTCCCGGTAAACGTTCACGCTAAACTTGAATACCATGTCAAGTTTTGAGGAAACTGGAAACTGCTACTTTCCGGGCCATTTCCAGTGTTCGGGTGGAGATGCCCTTAGAGTTACTGATAGCGGTGATTAGCTCCGGTGTTATTCCCTTCGGGGCGTTAGTTGCTTTGCCCTTCGGGTCCTCCTTTCCTTTGTATTGCTTGATGGGGTCTTTCCATCCGTTGGCTATTCATTGCGTCGCGTGTTCACCATTTGCTACCACAATGTACCTCATTCAGTATAAGATCAGGTGTTTCCTTACCTTTCCAGCGAAAGTCCGCTTGTTGTTAAACCTCATTTCTGAAAGATATATCTGTCGCCGTTTGACAAAGTCTAGCCATTATGCTGCCAGTAACTGAGTGAAGAAAAGATCGGAAACAAGGTGTTGCGAGGCTGTGCATTTGGTACAGCAGAGAAAGTAAACATAGCAAAGGACATGAGAGTAAAGATTGAAAATGCATGTCAAGTCAAAGAAAACAAGAATGTATTTCTATTTTCTTGCAGTTCTGCAAAATGGACGATGCAAATGCATAGCTACGACGCACAATGGTTGTCAGCTGCTATATGCGTTTTATCATTTCAACGCGTCATAGCAGTGGGAGTCCAGCATTTTGATTCGGCAGGACTCGAAGAAAGTGACCAGAGAAAACCAGTGCACGTACAGTAACATGTATAGGAATTCAAGTACTGTCTTCAGGAGGACAGAACCGGGTCATAGACTCCAAATTCATCATTCACTGCACGTCACTTCTCCTCATACGTCGAACACCTCAAGGAACACTGCTCGCCCCATCCTCTCTCTCTCTCTCTCTCTCTCTCTCTCTCTCTCTCTCACCTTTTCCTTGTGGGCGATGTGGAGTCACTGACTGACTCACTCGCTCAGTTTAGTCGGTCCATGCGGCAGTCAGGCAGGTAGTCTGCTCTGCGCCCTTCCTCCTCTCCTAAATAGACCTCCCCCGATTCAGCTAGTTCAGTTACTGAGCCATGGCCATGAAATGACAGATGTTTCAACAGGCCTATCGTGCCTACCATTCTGAAATTCCTTGAAATTTTTCACTTGTCCTGACCTCCCAATTCCCCACATCCAAGATATATAAATTCCTGATGCCATGTGAGTCCACGAAAAGCCGGAAACCTCTATCATTTACACAATCAGCCCGGTCCAGCCTTCCAGGTCGTCGGCCTCCTCTACGATTACAACCTACCTCCTAGCTCTAACTTTGTCTAGCGTTACCCTTTAGCTCTACCCTATATATCTTGGTATAGAGGCTACGCTACTGTATGTGCTTTTGGCTAGGGCTTCTACCCACGCAACGCTATTCCTGGCTGGTGTTAGGAACACTGAATGGAACAGAGTACGTGACTGCGGTGACTTTGATCTCTGTCCTGTACACGTAGTCTCGTGGACAGGACCAGAGTAGACCTAAGGATCTCCACCTGTTCCGTGCTTATACTGTAACGCGTTGATGTTGTCTAGATTGCTTGGTAGTCAGCAATTGACTGTTGCTGCTGCCTTCACAGCCTGCGCTGTTCTTACAACAGCAAAGCGTTGCCATAATATGCCAGCGTCCTTTTCCTATCTCTCACCAGTGACTACAAGAGAGATGTCAACGACAGCGCCTCTCTCAGCTGCTCCTGCAGTTCGTGAGACCTTACATTAGGCTGTGCTTACCTCTTCTCTCTAGGTCCTTAATTATTGTTATGCTAATTCACATTCTCACAGGTGGTCGGGCTGTCGCAGTAGAGAGAAGGGATCTTGTGCTTCCTCTCTCCAAATATAAATCCAATACGAGCGTTGCTTATGTTACCTGATTTTTCTCTCTTTCTTAATCATGCTTATTAGGCCACCATCCTCGCACTGGGTACCTGTCACTCGGCACTACGCCTGCAGTTCGCATCACCCGATGCGACCTATCCTCCCTAACCCATTCCTTCTCTCACTTACTTACACCTTCAAATTCTCTATCTATGTCTTCTGTCCCTCACATCGACTGTTCGGTTGGCTGATTACTCCTCATTTCTTGTCTGCAATGCTGCATCTGCCAAATAGAAGCAGAGTCGGGCAAACAAATGCAACCATAACGTGAACAAACTTTCCAAGCCGAAGGCTCCAACGGCTGGTACAAAATTATTGCAGATACTTCAATTAGAGCCCAGGCGAACTTATCCAGTCCGACAAAAAGTGTAGCCGAACAACTCAAAGTACAAAAGCCTCACGGGCCAATATGATGAAGAACGTAATCATCTGTACGTACATTGTCACCTGTGACTCTGTGTCCTGTTCCCAGGTTTCAGTTACCTGGTTGATTAGAAGACATGATTTAATGGCAAATTTTAGTTTAATAGGCTGAATCGCAGTATCCTCATCACTGGTACTTAGTAGATACTGGATGAGACGCTATAATTCAACACAGGAGGAGGGAAGGGATCTGGGAAACACAGAAACCGGAAGTCTTGATCTCTGAATTAGCCTCAACGATCAGGCTAAGGCCGTTATGTACAACTAAAGTAATGACAGGATGATAATGACTGTGCAGAAGACCTTGGAATGTGTTAGCATGCATGAGAAACGGTTCATTGTCAACCCTTCGAAATATCATTACTTACCCGTAAGAAAGAAGTGTGAGAGTTAACCACCCATCTTCACAAGTATGTATATCCACAATAAAAGTTCTTTCATACTGCACTGCTACATCGACAGGTCTTGTATTGCCACGTGCTTCGCATGAACTGGCATTCGGCTTGCTTCCGTCAGTTTGCAAAGGTGCTAGGACACGTTCAGCTGAATGGTGCACTTCCCGATCAAGCCTTTACTCAGCACAACCCGCAGAGCCCGACCCGCTAGTTGTCGGAGCAAATTCAGCAATCCAGAAGAAGAGAACACGTTTCCACTGACGGGTAAACAAGCTCTTGGCTTGCCCAAGTCGAGCAAGGTACTTTGGTGACCCCTAAACCGTCAACCATTCTTACGTCTCAAAGGAGCACGACCTTTTCCTCTCCCCTAATGTTTAGATGAGCTCCTAAATATTTGAGAGAATCAGTAGAGGGATTTTCACAAGGAGAAGTACCTTCGATGCTTAGAAGTCAAAACAGCTCCCAAAGTGGCTTCAGTGCATGTGGGGCGAAGGAGGGAGGAGCAAGTCGTGAGCCCCAAGAACTTCCTCCAAACTCTCAGTTCAGGTCTGTTGCGGGATAGAAGTGCTTAACATGTTCCCAAGATAAAATCAACTTAGGAGTAAACGAACGAAAGGTACAAGCAGGCAAGTTGGGGACAACGATAAAAGTGAATGACCGTCTGAGGAATGGATCCATTTGCCGAAATATTCGAATGACCATATGGGCATTGGAAAACAAAACCAAACGACTTCCATTGTAACATGCCACGTCCTCGTGCCTCTTCCTTCCAACATGTGGGTGGGAGGTGGGCACTTTTGCGAAACCCTAAGAGACCTCGGGTCCGTACCCCACACACATCCATACACAGTGATTCCACACAGCAACAAAGCCTGATCAGCAATGTCTGTTTTCTTCCAGCAAGAAAGGCTATGTGTGAAGTTGTGAACCTTATCTCTCGTGTGACGAACACTTTGGAAACCCCTCACATCATTGCCACGGCCATGTTTCCCAGACGGAAGCCCGCTGTCGAAGACGAAGATAGCTTTTCAACTATTCCTCTCATCAAGCATTCCGTGCCTTGCAGGTATTGCGCGAGAGTACAGGGAAGGATCCATAGCCAGAATCCATGGATGTGAAGTATGTGCGTAAAATCAGTCAAGCACCCCGAAAGAGTCTAGACTCTGACCAGAAACAGGGTACCGACAAAAGATCTAAAGTAAATGGTCTTGCTGCCCCTTGCACTTGTGTCTTGAGCACGATTCTCAGACAAGGAAGGACAAAATCTTTCCCTAGGAAATATCCTACTTCTCTCTGGAACTTCTAATACGCCCAACAGCGGCAAGTAGCAATGGTAGTCCCAACCAGGTGTGGCAACATCCAAACGGGTGCAGACCGTGCAGTACATCTTCTGCATTCTCCGAGACCGCTGGTCTCCCGGACAGAGCATGTTCTCCACTGATATGTTCCTGTATCGAGCCTCTAAAGCCTGTCTTAATTGTACGAAAGGAAACTCGCATTAATTGACTGACTTGTACCTTTCCACTATAGTGTTACGACTTTATCTTCCTTCAACTTACACACCTAAGGACCAGAGATTGACACAAGAACAATATGATAAACATGATCAATTTCTAGCACTGCAACTGAGACCTCCTCTTTGATCGATGCCTTCGCAGTGCATGCGGATTGCCGATCTGCTTCTTACATCGTCGAAGCTTCTTGCTGCTGTTGGCAAATTTGAAGCAAAGTAGAAGATACAAGAAGACGTAAAAGGAGGTCCCGTTTCTCGTAGCATATGAACTCATACAATTGTATATAAACGTTTTATACAAAATATGATCAGTTAGCAACTCACTAGTGCTTCCGGTTAATAATTCTTTTAGGATGGTATGTCATTTATGTGCAATAGAAGATCAGTATAGCATTGAAGAGTTCGTTAGTGGAAGTATTTGCAGAGACTCAAAATGCTTTCTTCATCCGATAAAAGAGGTGGTATTTCGATGACTCAGCTCATATTGTCTCTGGTCTCTTTACTTGAGGAGGTTGCGCAGTTAGCTAAACATAGTTAATGTTCCAAGTTTTTTTTTCTCCGTTTTGTGTTTGGTGATCTTTGTTTCGTTTTGTATCTCACAGTGGGATTTTTTCCAGTTTTCTTTTAGACAAAAAAGTTAAATTAAAAACTCCAGTTGATGATCTGAATAAAGACAATATACTGGTTCCGTCCAAGTTGAGGAAACCTTTGCATATCTCCGTTACCTTTTGAGAGACATAGCTAATGTTCCAGGTTTTTCTTTCTCCGCCTTGTATTTGGTGGTACTCGTTTTATATGCCACAGTGGGGGTTTTTCCACTTGTCTGTTATGCCATCTTCCTCTTTCTTTCAGTACCTGGTTAAAATAAATAAATACTGCTTCCTTCTCTCCACATGCAGAATGCATTTCTTTTCTTTTAGATGAAACACGGGGCATAGGGGCCCAGGGTCCGTAAAATTAATTTAAAGGAGGAAGATGCACACATGTAGAATGCATATGTGCATCACACCCCCATCTAACTAAATTTGGCCACTCCCCACTCGGTTGCAAGACGTGAGTTCAGAGCTCTTTAGCTGCTGTTTGGACCAGGGGAAATCATTCATCTAAAGGTGCTCTGTTTCTGAGCTCTCTGCAAACGGATTCTGGCCATGACTGCACTGATTTAAGTGAATCGAAAGGCCAGTTCTCACTCACCTTTACAGTAGACATCATACGAAGATATGCTTCAGGGAATGGAGAAGGAACTGGATGGTGCCCTCTCGAGTCACTGTAATGGAAAGCCTTTTAACATGCGGCCGATTCTCTTAGGAAGATCTGCTGGAGAGAAGTAGATCGCTACTTCCTCTCAGCTGCACAAACCGAGCCCCTCAGTTTTTGAGTGTCGCTTGCAGCTACTGTAGGCTCGCAAGCACATAATAATATGAGCGACCTGACACGGACTTCCGTGCTGAAACAGTATCTCGACAAGTCGGGAAGCACTCGACAGCCAATGTTTGTTCTCATAGCTCCCCTTATTACGCTTTGGAGATGCCCAAAATTTGCCGACCGGTGCTGTGCAGTCTTTATTGAAAAATCTAGTGTCGCAGAAGATAACGATGACTACTGGGTCAGATACCTCACCCCGCACGCAAGTGACGAATCTATTAGATTCTCTAAGCAGGGGAAACGAAGGAGTTTGACTCTCTGTGGACATTCTGTAGTGGCCGTATATTCGTAATCCCAAAACTTTCTAGGTCATGAGGCGCGCTGTCTTCGCGCTTTTCCTCGGGTTTGGGACCTTGGGTAGCCGCCGGCACTTTGTTCGGCGTGTTCTGTTCAACTTCGTTTGCCGAATATTATCGCCGTGAGCGGAAAGGAAAATACTAATACTGAGTAAACTCCGTTCGCCTGAGAAAGGAACCTACTAAGGGTGTAACCGCCCCCAGATTATATAGTTTACTTTTCTCTTCAGTACTGTGCCGAGACAGGGTCTCAACAACAGTCTGCACCAACCCTTCCACAAATGCGACATTTTGTACTGCAATGGTTCATGGACGTTTTGAAATTGAACCTGGTGTGCAATGCTTCCTAATGCGATTACTTCCTTATTCCTGATCTAAATCGCTCGCTCCAGCTGGGTGTGGTTATTCCCTAATACACATGCGGGTTTTATCAAGATAAATAAACTAAAGGAACATACGTACTTGTGTCATGATCATTATAAGAGTATAAAAGGTTAACTCATCTCTTGTATTTACAAGTATTAGGGGTGTCAAAGTTGAAGACCAAAGATTTCTCAATGGTCGATGCAAAAAAATCATAAAAAATGAAAGGGTAACTTTATCTAAGATCGCTATTCACATAGATGTAAACTTTTGAATAGATCGAATACTTTTTCTGTTAATTATTTTTGTACAGATTGACAAAGACAAGGAGGTAGCACCAAGGAATGCCGAACCACCAAAAGAAGAGGATGAGTTTGTTTAGGTCACGCACAAGAAGCAGAGAGAAAAGGAAAAGAAATCGTGCAGCAGGAGAACACGATACCACTACAAAACCCATTTTAGGAACCTTTGATAGAAATTCTTTGTCCGTGGAGTGTACTCACCACTCAGCCACGATCGTTTTCTGTTGGGCACCTCGGGGATGCTCGCAGGGCTCACGAGCATTTGCTTATTCGTTTCCGACTTGTTTCACCCGTCAGTATTGCAATAAGAAAATAAGTATTCAAGTTATGAATGGTGAGTGTCAAAATAAAAATAATTAACAGAAAAAATAAGTATTCAAATTATGGATGGTGATTACTCTTCGTGGACGCATGTAGAATAGAGAACTTCCCTTGTGGCCTTCAGCAGAGACTAAAGAGGGTAGCCACAAGAATGAGGAGGAGTTGCGGTCGGTTAGGAATCAGAGGAATCCTAAGTTTGGGGACGGTCACACCCAGGAGCTTGGGTGGAGGTTGTACATCGGCGGGTGACGCGCCTCACTTTTGCGTTGGTAGTAAAATTCTCGTCTTGGTGTTTATTTTAAAAATAAAAAGGAAAAAATAATACGGTGATGGAGAGTGAGGCTTGTGGTGTTCGTGTTGTGTGAACAAGCGAATGAAGCAAAGAATCAACTAGTCCGTGGTCTAGCAGGAGCAAAGCATTTCCTATATTATCCAAGAAGGATGGTGCTCGAAAAGCAGAACTTATCCAACGATTGCAAAGCTTTCGATAAGAGATGTGACATGAAGCATATTGTAACGTCGTTTTCCTATATATGGGTAGTGATTAGACGACTTGACATGACAGCTACAAGGTCCAGAAATTGCTCAAAGAGAGACTAGATAAAGTGGTTCATGAACCCTAAAAGCTCACTTGGATTAGTTTACATTTTCTCAAGCAGAACAGAGAGCGGAGACTGTACACTAGAGCACAAAGAGTAGAGACTGTACACAAACCATACTACACTGAAAGCACACTGTGGATATATAGCTACAAACTAAGGGTACAGGAAGGATCTAGTGTTGGTTAGAAAGTTAATTTGATATTTAGCTTGTTGAGTGAAAAATCAGAGCGTTCAGAGTGAAGACAAGCTTTTTGGAGAAATTCTAGTTCTAGAGTGAAATTCTCAGAGGAGAGTGGCAGAGCAGTGAAGATTGCTAGTCCAAGAGTTCTTCGCGACCTTGTTAACAAGTAAACGTCGTGTAATGACGCCCATGATTTTCTTTATTCTATGATAAGTAAGCTTGGATCGTGTGCCAAAGCTGAATTGAAAGCATCTGGTATGGTGTTGACTCTATTTCGGTATAATTACTTTGTCTTCCTACTTCCCAGCATCCACTAGGTTTCATAGTCCAGGTTGTTGCTCCCCGTGGATCATTGCGTTCCGACTTGATCACTAGTAGCAAAAGCTCTGTCCAAATTTTATCCAACCCCGACCCAGAATAGTTTCCACTGTGTTCTGAAATCTGAATTAGGATCAGAGACCTGCAAAAGACTAATTGGTTATTCTAAACCGTTCAACGGTTATTAAATCCCCAGTGCTTATTAACGGAAAGTTTAACGAACTGGATCTGGAGACACAAATAAAGTATATAAGTCTTCAGGGAGGTTCACGTTCGGCGACTTATTGGTTAGAGACAAATGATTCAATTTTGGGATCTGCGATCGAACGTCACATTTGGTATTAGAGCTGATTCAGGTGGAATCTTTGATGAACACCATTGATAATGGAAGCTATGCCGACCGAGATGGACGAGATGAAGGCGTTGTTGAAGAAGTTGGAAGGTCGATTTGAGCAAGTGGAAGCTGAGAACAAGGTGCTTAAGTGCCACGCCCCTCATTCTCAAGATCGAGCACAGACGCGAACAACAGAACCCTAGCAGACTTGCGCTAGGTTGTGAACGCTGCGAGTAGGACTTAACGGCTTGGCCGGCAAGTCGGGATCAGATGAACCCTAAGTGGTTCTCTGAACCAAGGTTGGAACCTTGGGTTAGGACATAAGGGCCTACCCCAAGAGGGCCCCAGACGAACGCTGACCTAAGGAGGCGAGTCTGGGAACAGACTGAAACATGAGTCTCAGACATAGATCCGAGACGCGGGACCGAGACGTGGGTCCGAGACACAGACGAACCACAGGGTTCGACCCTGGGTCTGGACCACAGGTTTTCGGAAAAACTACTAAGTGTTGGAGCTCCAGGGATGTTTTAGGTCGTGGACAGAGCTCCACATAAGATCTCGAGGCGAGTGAGATATCATTGGAAAGGTCTCGTCGAGAGCTTTCTAGTGATATATAACACTCCTCGATCTGACGTCCGAGCTGGAAGTTATGGCTGAACCACAATCGGGTTGTGGTATAATTTTCAGGGACCAAAGAGGAGGGCGGGGCCGCCGATCCCCAGAAGTATATATGAGGGGGGCTCGATGCCTGGGTGGGCCAGGACGAGTCACCCGACCCCAAGGTTCGGCGGGCGGACTCTGGGGGCATGAGGTGATGGCTGGGCCGGTTCCAAGGCACGTTCCGATCCAGACTTGGATGTCTGGACTTAGGAACGATGTAAGGGCTGGGGCAAGACTAGGGAACGAGTCGGCGGGTTAGACCACCGTTCGGGAGCCTAGACCCAGACGGACATCACGGACGGTTGGACCGCTAGGTGTGCTGGAGCCACCGTTTAGGACCCTGGACTATATGGGAAGTCCGCCCCAAGTCATCTTGTGACTTGCTCATGTTTGGGACCGACTTAGGCGGATCTAAGTCGGGACTTAGGATTGCTGAGCTTGATGGTTAGGGAGACGGTCCGGCTCCGATCCGGACCAAACAGAACTAAGATAAGTGGTGCATGGACGCTAACTTGTGATTGTGTTTGCAGGTTAGCGGTGTAAAGTTTGCGACCTACTGAGCTAGAGCTTCCGCTGGCGCAACAAGGCGGTAGGTGCGCGAAAAGTGGTATCAGAGCCGACGCTTCGGTGAGCGAGAACTTGAGGTAGCGGCTGAAGGCTGGACGTTTGAGGAGGGACGCAAGACACGAAGCGGATCAGCATTTCTAGGTGAACACTTGGAGCGATGGCCGAGGACGGACAGAGTTCCAGGAGGAAGACCAAGAAACGAGGAGCGACTAACGGGAACAGATCGACTCGAGCTAGCCCCGAGGCACAGTCTGAGGACGACAACCGACAACCTTCGCCCCAACGTCAAGGGAGCCCTGTACCTGCTGCGGCACCGGTGCAGCAAGATGGAGTCTTGCCAGCGGTGCCCAACGATTCAGACGCGGGAAGTCAAGGAGCTCTGTATGCAGAACTCATCAAGATGATGAAGACCATGCAAGAGGGTATGACCTCCAGGGACAAACGTATCGCCGAGCTTGAGGCAGGCCAAGGAAGTTCCTCGTCTACCAGGAAGCTTTGTAAGACGAATTTGCCGACCCCGTTTTCAGGTATAGGACGGGCTCGCAAGGTTAAGGATTTCTTAACTGAGTTGGATCTATACTTTGAGGGGCAACAGACTAAGGAGTCTGACAAGGTGAGAGCGGCGATTACGTTCTTGAAAGACCATGCGTTTCTCTGGTGGACTGCATACAAGGATGAGCATGCCTTGACCGTCTCGGCGCTTAGTTGGAAAGAGTTCAAGGAGTTGCTTGCAGGACGATTCACTCCGGAGTATCAAAGGATTCGGGACGGTGTTGAGTTGGTGAGACTGAAGCAGACGGGGACCTTAAGCTCTTATGTGCGCGAATTCAGTGCCAAGCTGGATTCGTTCTCCAAGTGGACTGAGGAAACCAAGATATGTATATTCATTGGGGGACTCAAGTCTAGTTCGGAGAAGGCTCTCTTTCGGATGCCAAAGCTACCAGAGACAAGTGCCGAACTTTTGAAGCTAGCGGAGCGAATTGGGGACGACGAAGTCCAGCAGCAGAAACCCTTTGAACCACGCAGCACGGACAAGTTCCAGAAGAAGGACAAGGGCTTCAAACGACAATGGGATGGGGGTGAGAAGGATCGGAAGGATACTTCTGCCCCGGCAGCAAAGCGGCAGCAAACAGGAATAAAACCTAAAGGGCAAACACCTCAGAAGGACAATGGCGCTAAGTTTACTTGCTACAACTGTGGCGAGGCGGGCCACATTGCTTAGGGGTGCACGAAACCTAAGGTTAGTAACTGTAGCATGAATGCGTTTGTTAAAAAGGATTTGTTGGAGGGCCAGATGACTGTGACCTTGAGAACCATGAAGAAGACGCCGGGACTGATGTATCTACAAGCCAAGGTTGCTAACCGTGATGTTACTTTTCTTGTGGACACAGGAGCGACTCACTCCTTCATAAGTCCAAAGTTGGTGAAGAAGTTGGGCTTGTCTACCTCCAAGGCAGACAAGCCTATTCAGGTACGCTTTGCCAAGGGCAAGACGTACCAAACTTCTGAAGTGGCCTTGGACCTACGATTTGCGTGTGGGAAGTTGGAGTTCACAAAAAACTTCACGATGTGCGAGATGGATGATATCCATGCGGTTTTGGGGAACACTTTCTTGGACAGGTTTGAAGTGGAACTTAGGTGGAGACCTTTAAGGTTAAACGTTAGAGTTAAAGGGCGGAAGCTGGGAGTGAGGCTGATCCGGAAGGCGCGGAAGATTGATGACTTTGTAGTGAATTTGATCAAAGGCAAACAGATGGACTTCAACGACGGGGTCATGTGTTTGATGCGGGTTGCAGATTTGATGGCGGGTGACAGACAAGAGGAAACATCTGGAGACGCGACTAAACTTCCGGAGGTGCTTCGCGAAGTGATTAAGGAGTTTGAGGATGTCTTGACGGATGAGTTACCTGTTGAGTTACCTCCAAAGCGGGTGGTGGATCACAAGATCGAGGTCTTGCCAGGATCGGAACCACCTTCTAAAGCCCCTTACCGACTCAATCAGGTGGAACTCCTTGAGTTGAAAAGACAACTCGGCGAGCTATTAGCGCGGGGATATATTCGAACCAGCAAGTCACCTTATGGAGCCCCAGTTCTTTTTGCAAAGAAGAAGGATGGGAAGTTACGACTCTGTGTAGATTATCGTGCACTCAATAAGGTGACGGTGAAGAATAACTATCCCTTGCCAAGGATGGATGACCTCTTTGATAGGTTAGCGGGCGCAAAGTACTTCAGCAGGATAGACTTGAAGTCAGGATATTACCAGATCCGGATAGCTGACCCAGATGTTGAGAAGACCGCTTGTCGAACCAGATACGGATCGTTTGAATTCGTGGTGATGCCATTTGGACTCTGCAACGCCCCTTCAACGTTCACTACATTGATGAACACAAATTTTTCGCGAGGAGATGGATGAGTTTGTCATCGTTTACATCGATGACATCTTGATCTACTCCAAAACCTTGGAGTCGCACGCGGAGCAGCTAAAGGTGGTGTTGACGAAGCTGCGGGAGCATAAGCTGTTTGTCAACATTGACAAGAGTGAGTTTGGTTTGGAGTGCATTAACTTCTTGGGACATGTCGTTAGTGCAGAAGGAGTCGGCCCGGATATGCAGAAGGTGGATGCGATTGTGACTTGGGAGCCTCCGAGTACAGTGAAGGGGATGCGGCGATTATTAGGATTGGCGCAGTTCTACCGCAAGTATGTGAAGGGGTTTTCAAAGATCACGAAGCCGCTGACGGACTGGACGGGCAAAGACGCACAGGTAAGTTGGACCAAGGAGGTGGATGATGCGTTTCAGACGATCAAAGCTATTTTGTCAAAGGCGCCAGTTTTGAAGCTGCCGGAGTTCGACAAACCATTCGAGGTGCACACGGACGCGAGCGACTATGCGATTGGCGGAGTGTTGGTGCAGGATGGAAAACCTGTAGCGTACGAAAGCAAGAAGCTATCTGGGACAGAGAGTCGATGGTCGACTCACGAGAAGGAACTGTTTGCGGTGGTTCATTGCTTGAGGAAATGGCGGCATTACTTGGAACTTCACAAGACCCAAGTGTATACTGATAACATCTCGCTCAAGTACTTTGAGACACAAGATCGGGTGACGCCAAAGCAACTACGGTGGCATGATACCTTGGCGCTCATGAATGTGGAATTAATCCACAAAGCGGGAAAGGACAATGTGGTTCCTGACGCCTTGAGTCGCAAGGAGGAATATCTTCCATCGTCAACACAGATCTTGCGAGCTATGTATCCTAAGGATCCATATTTGGAGAGGCGAATACGTGAAGATTACATGGGTGATGACCAAGCGAAGGAGTACCTGGAACAACTCAAGCGAGGAGTGAAGTTGCAGAATATGCAGCTAAGACATGGTTTACTCATGTTCAAGCAAAGTCGGGTTTATGTGGGACAAGGAAAACTTCGGACTAAGTTACTCAAAGAATGTCATGATGCGCTCTTATCAGGACATAAAGGAGAAAAGTCCACTTTAGCAGTGATAGCTAAAAAGTTTTATTGGCCCCACATGAAAGACGATGTTTCCCACTTTGTGAAAACATGCGTAATCTGTCAAGCGAATCGCGTTTCTTACGAGAAGAAACAAGGGTTGCTTCATCCTCTGCCGATTCCAGTCCGACCTTGAGAAAGCATTAGCATGGACTTCATTACCTCTCTGCCTGACTCGAATGGATACAATGCGATTTTTGTGATAGTTGATCGGTTTAGCAAACTAGCGAAGTTTGCTACGACCTTGGATACTGCAACAACGTTCATGACTTCTCGGTTGTTTCTAGACACTTGGTGGCGTTCACATGGATTACCTCGGAGTATTATTTCAGATAGAGACTCCAAGTTCACAAGTGCCTTTTGGAAACACTTGTTCCAAAAATTGGGGACTAAATTAAAATTTAGTACCGCCTTTCATCCGGAAATAGATGGGCAAACGGAACGAGTTAACTCGGTTCTGAATCAATACTTGAGGAATTATGTGAGCGCGGACCAAAGTGATTGGACGGAGTGGCTCAGTCTTGCGGAGTATTGCTACAATTCCACGAAGTATTCGACAACCGGCGAATCGTCTTTCTTGCTGGCTTACGGACGTGAGCCAGAAGGGCCTCTTGACTTGACTCTTGCAGGGAGTTCTACATCGGCACGACCAAGAACACGGCAAACATCAGCTGAAGAGTTGGTGACGGCAATGCAGCGGCGCGAGGAGCAAGTGAAGCGCAACTTCGAGAAGGCTCAGCAACGCTACACGAAGCAGGTAAACAAGCATCGACGGCAAGTGAAGTTTCAAGTGGACGAAGAAGTATGGTTAAGTACGAAAAACTTCACACTTCCGAAGGAAATATCGACGAAATTTTCATCGAAGTTCACGGGACCTTTTGTCGTTGTCAAGAATCCGCATGAAGATGTCTATACCTAAGACCTTCCTCGCGAGTGGCAGTTGCATCAGACTTTCCATGTTTCTTTATTAAAGAAATACTTCAAGGATGATTTGCGGCCGGAGCGCAAAAAAGTACTCAGGCCTCAACCTGATGTCGTGCAAGGCGAAGCAGAATATGAGGTGGAGTCCATTTTGCGATCTCGGCACAAATCAAACCGGATGGAGTACTTGATCAAATGGCGTGGTTACCATTTGAAGGAGGCAACTTGGGTGCCAGAGGAAGATCTCGCAAATGCGAGCGAAGTACTAGACCTCTTCAAACGGAGACAAGGACAACAAGGGCGTTAGCAAGATGAAGACATCTCCTTGCAGTGAGGGGTGAAGAAACGACGAACCATACGAGTAGCAACTTGAGGCGATTTGGGCCGATGGACTTTGTACTTTGACTTGTGTTTGGAAATAAAGATTTTGTTTCCTGAAAAATTGTCCAAGTGTATTGGTAGTGCATGGCTATGACTAGTTCTGATCAGATGCTTAGGATGTTGTCTTGAGGAGGAACGAAGCACACTCAAAGGAAGCGAGCTGGTTTGGATTAGCATCTAAATCAAGACTAAGTCTTGATGTCAAGACTTAGGTTTGCCGTAGCATTGGCAAAGCAAGTATGAACTTTTATACTTGTCTTGGGGCTTGGGGTGATCTTGCATTGCGGTTTTCTAACTGCAAAGTAAACTTAGTCGCGCGTCTAAGTCAAATCAGATTGCGACCGGAAAGTGAGTTTCGGAGGACCTCGTAAGTAGGTGTGAATACTTATAGTTTGCAAGTTAGAGTCTTAAGTAGAATGTTTAGAAGTTGTCAACTAGTTTTGTTTAGGGTAAGCCAAAAAGGTAAGGCTTTTCCCGAGACTAGTTGAAATTTTCTAAGTGTTCTAGCGACAACTTAAGACTCAAGCCAAGAAGGGAATTGCGGGTTAGCTACCAGAACGTAATTCTGACGCCAAGGGGTTGGCTACCCATTTTGAACTTGGTGTTAACTTAAAGGATCATTGTTGATGAGGGCATCAACCTCCTAAGTGGGCGTGAGTGTCGCGCCCCTCATTCTCAAGATCGAGCGCAGACGCGAACAACAGAACCCTAGCGGACTTGCGCTAAGTTGTGAACGCTGCGAGTAGGACTTAACGGCTTGGCCGGCAAGTCGGGATCAGATGAATCCTAAGTGGTTCTCTGAACCAAGGTTGGAACCTTGGGTTAGGACATAAGGGCCTACCCCAAGAGGGCCCCAGACGAACGCTGACCTAAGGAGGCGAGTCTGGGAACAGACTGAAACATGAGTCTCAGACATAGATCCGAGACGCGGGACCGAGACGTGGGTCCGAGACACAGACGAACCACAAGGTTCGACCCTGGGTCTGGACCACAGGTTTTCGGAAAAACTACTAAGTGTTGGAGCTCCAGGGACGTTTTAGGTCGTGGACAGAGCTCCACATAAGATCTCGAGGCGAGTGAGATATCATTGGAAAGGTCTCGTCGAGAGCTTTCCAGTGATATATAACACTCCTCGATCTGACGTCCGAGCTGGAAGTTATAGCTGAACCACAATCGGGTTGTGGTATAATTTTCAGGGACCAAAGAGGAGGGCGGGGCCGCCGATCCCCAGAAGTATATATGAGGGGGGCTCGATGCCTGGGTGGGCCAGGACGAGTCACCCGACCCCAAGGTTCGGCGGGCGGACTCTGGGGGCATGAGGTGATGGCTGGGCCGGTTCCAAGGCACGTTCCGATCCAGACTTGGATGTCTGGACTTAGGAACGATGTAAGGGCTGGGGCAAGACTAGGGAACGAGTCTGCGGGTTAGACCATCGTTCGGGAGCCTAGACCCAGACGGACATCACGGACGGTTGGACCGCTAGGTGTGCTGGAGCCACCGTTTAGGACCCTGGACTATATGGGAAGTCCGCCCCAAGTCATCTTGTGACTTGCTCATGTTTGGGACCGACTTAGGCGGATCTAAGTCGGGACTTAAGATTGCTGAGCTTGATGGTTAGGGAGACGGTCCGGCTCCGATCCGGACCAAACAGAACTAAGATAAGTGGTGCATGGACGCTAACTTGTGATTGTGTTTGCAGGTTAGCGGTGTAAAGTTTGCGACCTACTGAGCTAGAGCTTCCGCTGGCGCAACAAGGCGGTAGGTGCGCGAAAAGTGGTATCAGAGCCGACGCTTCGGTGAGCGAGAACTTGAGGTAGCGGCTGAACTTAAGGGAGATTTAGCTCAAGCAAAAGTGACACATGAGAAAGAAGCAGAGGTCCATGTACCGCAAACCAAGCAAGTCAAGGTTTTAGCGCTGCTAGGTGAAGGAGCAGTTCATACTGCTCAAGCATATAAGAATGAAGTTGGGTCACAAAAGACGCAAGATAATGTTGCGGAAGGTAGCTCAGCCAAAGAAGGACACAAGCGGAGAATGAAATGGGCTGAGCCAACAACGTCATCATCTCTATCCAGTAACCGTTATGAGTTACTGAGATGGAGAATTACTTGAAGAATTTTGATGAGTGCAGCTGGTTCACCTATGCTGTTAGTAGATTGGAAGGAGAGACGAAAGAATGATATGGGGGTCAGCAGTGGATGAGGAGTTTGAATGAGACAACTCCTATGTCCACTTGACCGGAGTTGAAAGATGAACTCTGATGACATTTGATACAAGTGGATGAAGCTACATAGTTTCGGCTAGAGCTCATTCATTTGAGACAGACAGGGAGTATTAAACAGTACCTCTAGCGATTTTCTGAGTTGATTATTCGTTTGCACATGATGGATCGCACCGACTTGTTGTTTCAGTTGAAGAAACGTCTGCAAGATTTCTATGCTAGTGTGTTTGATAGCTGGGTTATGTCTCACAAGTCCGAGGACATGCAAGACTTGTTTGCATATCTGGAAGCAGTAGAAAACACTAGAGAACGTAACTATATCGTGCAACTCTCCAAGTTTCAACATGGAACAAGTGGTGGCGAGCATAGTAGAGGATTTTGACGCAATCTTCAAGGACAGATAGTGTCCTCTCAGAGTAGAGGTGATAGAGGACGTGGTGGTGGAAGATTTGGTGCAGCAAGAAAGAGGTTTCCTCGTGGATCTCAGTAGCGAGGAGTTACTCGCAGTCCCACTCAGACACGATCTATTGGATCTTATACATCCAATGCAAGATCAAACCAAGCTTCGACTTCAGGTGCTAGGAGCAGTGGAGCTAGCAGTACTAAGGACGATCATCTGTTTTTGATGCGGATGTGATGATCATATAGCTCGTGGGTGTCTTCAACGATCAATGACAAATACGGTTCGTGGATTGACCGCTGAAGAGATAATCAGTGTTGAAGAACTTATTGAGGCAACTAATGGAGTAGAGGTATGTGCTGGTGAGCATTTGATAGAACATGGAGATTTTCTGCCATGGATTGAAGTAAAAATAGGAAACCAACATTGTTGTTTGCTTATTGCTACTAGAGCAGATGTGAATGTCTTGGATGAAAAATTAGTCAAGACCTTAGGAGTGACTAGAACCAAGATCATGAGCCCGTTGTGATAAGGTTTGTCCAAGGTAGCACAACCGTTACAGAAAAGCTCATGAGTGTTCCTATTACTGTTGGAGGGATAACCAAGAAGCATGAATTCCTAGTTATGAATTTGGGTGACACAACGGAGGGTATCTTGTCTTGGTCTTGGTTACAAGAGACCAATGCAAAGCTGTTGGGTTTAAATAACCTTAGAAATCTTGCGCAATAAGCCAAACAAAGGTGCGGCTTTATGCGCGAATTGATGAACAAAATGTTAAAAGTATGTGGCTAACCTAAGAAAAGATCTGAGCTCATGAATACTCTCATATCTCTTTCATTCGACAATGGCTTGAATCTTAGTCCTGCTAGAATGAATACCCTACGCATCAATCAAACATCTTAGAAACACCACACTCTCTTGTCCAAAAGAACACTTGCTCTTCTTGAGATACAATTGGTGTTCTTCTAGGCGCTTAAACATTGTTTCAACATCTGCTAGATGTTGATCTCAAGTGGATGAGAAGATGATGATATTGTCTAAGTACACGATAACACTCTCATCCAAGAGATCTCTGAAGATCTCATTCATCAGCTTGCAAAAAGTACCATGTGCATTGGATAATCCAAACGGCAACACTGTATACTCAAACAAGCCATACCTCGTCCTTACAGCCGTCTTCTCTTCATCTCATTCTTTGATCCGGATTTGGTGATATCCAGAACGGAGATCCAACTTGGTGAAGTACCTTCTTGTGGTCAAACGATCGGTGGTTTCATCCATGAGAGGAAGAGAGTACTTGTTCTTGATAGTAACCTTATTAAGTGCATGATAGTCTGCACACATGTGAATATCACCATCTTTCTTGATCGCGAATAACACCGGGGCAGCATAAGGTGATATATTGGGTCGTAAGATACCCTGAGCTACCAACTCTTTCAACTGAGTCTTCAACTCTGTTAGCTCATCATCAAACGACATGCGTCTTGATGGCACTGCAATAGGTGTAGCTTTAGGAACCAGATCAATAGCATGATCCAAGGCTCTCCTCCGAGAAAGTCCTGTTGGTAACTGGTCCGGCATTATGTGAGAATATTTCGCAATCAGTACTTGCATATCATGATGTATGGAAGAGCAACAACACGTTCTTCCTCACCCGTCTCCATCTTGGGTTTAGACATCACTGCAATCCAAGCTTCGTCAACCGACTTTATTTGCTTTCCAAATCGGCTGCCTGTGCAGATCTGAAATACCATCTTGGCTCGTTGGAACCTACGAGCAGCATGGTTTGGCTCCTTGGGTGTCTCTTTGATGATCAATGGATGTGGTTGACCCAAGCCCCATTGATCCATGACTATGACATTCTCTTCTTGCACACTGAAATAGCGTTTCAAGAGTTGAAACAAGCATTGACAGAAATGCTCGTGCTAGCTCTTCCAAAGATGAGAGAACCTTTCGAGGTTCACACAGATGCTTCGCAATGGACCATTGGAGGAGTGTTGATGCAAGAAAAACATCCAGTGACTTATGAAAGTCACAAGTTTTTAGAAACTGAAGCGAAATGATCTGCTCATGAACAGGAGATGTTCGCAGTTGTTCATCGTCTGAAATGCTAGGAGCATTATTTGTTGCCAAGCAAAGTCACTGTTGTAACGGACTGCGAGGGTAATGCATACTTTCAGAGTAAACCTCGCTGTCACGTAAACAACAAAGGCAGCAAGTGGAGCTTGCACGTCTTGATATCGAATGACGGTATCAAAAAGAGAAGAAAAATATTCCAGCAAATGTGCTAAGCACGTGTCCAAGCGTTAATAACTCAGGACACAAGTGAAAAGCTTTTGGATCGAATCTGACAGGCATTACCAAACAATCCTCAAGCTCAACATTGGACAAGCCAACAAGAGAGAGATCCATTGCTACGTAATCTCTCATTCCGCAATGACCTTTGGTTTTATAAGCAAACCAAAGTGTATGTTCCAACTGGATCACTAAGCATGATTGTGAACTAGCTGGACACGGAGGACAGAATAAGACGTTACAACAAGTTAAAGAGCAGTTCTATTGATCGTCCATGTTGGAGGATGTAGTCAAGTACGTGCAGACTTGCTTGACATGTCAACAACAACGAATTGAGCGAAGGAGACCTGAAGGGTTGCTGAAACCTTTGCCAATACCTGATGGGCCTTGGGAGAGCATAAGTATGGATTTATGCACCGGTTTACTTGAGTCAAGAGGTTTTGATGCTTTGCTAGTTGTAATAGATCGTTTCAACAAACAAGCTCACCTCATCTCTTATATGGAAGCAGTGACGTCAAGAGGTGCAGTTAACTTATTCTTTCGATATGTTTTTAAGTATCACGGGATGCTTAAAGATATTGTTTCAGACTTGGATAAGAGGTTTGTGGTTGATTTTTGGATGGTTTGTTTTGAAGACTCGAAACTACTCTCAAGTTCAGTTCTTCTTATCATCATGAAACTAATCGTCAGATAGAAAAGATGATACAGATAGTGGAGCAAGGATTGAGAAACTGTATCATACGAGATCAGAGTGGAGCGAGCACTTGAACTTGGTGGAGTTTACATATAACAATCCAAGCATTCAAGTACAGGATTTAAATCATTTGAAGTGGTTTATCGTGGCTCTCATGCACCTTGGACTCCTATAGCTCTAGCTACCAAGGGACATGAAAATACAGGAAGGTCAAATCAGGATTCTCCAGATGTAGAGATTTTCATATACGTTCAGGGTACGTGTTTCAAGAGGCAATAAACACATGGAGAAGGCACAACAACGGTATGCCAAGTATGCAAACTGTGGTAGACAAGACGTACAATTCGAAGAAGGACAGAGAGTTTGGTTACAAACCAAGAACTTCAGAATCCCAGCAGGGGTGGACTTAGCCAAGAAGCTTCTTCCAAAGTGAGCAGGACCATTCCTGATTGAGAAGAAGTTAGGTCATGTGACATATAAGTTACATTTTCCAGCTAATATGAAGCATTATCACCTTATCTTCATGTTTCTAACTTGAAAGCATTTAGTGAAAAACTAGAGTCATTTTCAAGAAGATATCAGAAATGACACCCGGTGTTAGAAGCATTACCAAGAGCTGATGATCTGGAGATGATTGAGATAGTAGATCATCGAGCATCACCGAATCCAGATGGAGCTGGAGAACCCGTTATTCAATATCTGTGCCGTTGGATAGATAGAGTCCTAGGATTGATAAATGAAGCTTGGGAGTTCCTGGATGATCTTGCACTGTACAAGTTCCAAGAACCACTGTGTAGATACTTTATGAGACGACGATTCGCAGTGCTCTCTTCCACCTAAGCGGTGGATTGAATCGAGTCAGAAGAGTCATGCCAAAGGACCCTTCAAAGATACTAGAACCGAGTAGATATGATCAATCTGCTCGTCTAAAGATGGAGTTGTGGTCTGCTGACTGCGTTTGACTGTCGGATGTCAATCAGATTTAGATATAGCTACTATGGTGTATCATAGTATGGAGGTGGATAAAAAAACTGACGAGTTCACCACCTGGAAGCTAGGATTCTGTCGCATCCGAAAGCTTCAAACGAATGCTCGTTAATAGAGCACAGTTCAGGATTGAACGAGATGTATACGCTCTGAGAGGGTTTGATATTACCTTACATGGGATAGTTATGAGAGTATTTTGCATAACCATGTTTGTAGGTACTGCAGTTCAGTGGAAGAATTTTGTTGGTTGAGACAATTGTAACACCGTTTTCTTATATATGCGGAGTGATTAGACTATTTGATGTGGCGGCTACAAGGTCCAGAAATGGCTCAAAGAGAGACTAGATAACGTGATTCGTGAACCCTAAAAGCTCACTTGGACTAGTTTACATTTTTTCAGGCTGGTAGTTGAACAGAGAGCAGAGACTGTACACTGGAGCACAAAGAGCAGAGACTGTACACAGACCAGACTACACTGAAAGCACACTGTGGATATATAGCTGCAAACTAAGAGTACCAGGAAGGATCTAGTGTTGGTTAGAAAGTTAATTTGATATTTAGCTTGTTGAGTGAAAAATCAGAGCGTTCAGAGTGAAGACAAGCTTTCTGGAGAAATTCTAGTTTTGGAGTGAAATTCTCACAGGAGAGTGGCAGAGCCAAGAGTTCTTCGTGACCTTGTCAGCAAGTAAACGCCATGTAATGTATATGAGCCCGTGATTTTCTTTATTCTATGATAAGTAAGCTTAGATTGTGTGCCAAAGCTGAATTGGAAGCATCTGGTGTGGTGTTGATTCTATTTCGGTATAAGTATTTTGTCTTCCTACTTCCCAGCATCCACTAGGTTTCATAGTCTTGGTTGTTGCTCTCCGTGGGTTATTGCATTCCGACTTGATCACCAGTAGAGGAAGTGCTGTCTAAATTTTATCCAACCCAGGTCCAGAATAGTTTCCACTGTGTTCCGAAATCTGAATTAGGACCAGAGACCTACAAAAGACTAGTTGGTTATTCTAAACCCATTCGATGGTTATTAAATCCTCTGTACTTAATAACGAAAAGTTTATCGAATTGGATATGGAGACACAAATAAAGTATACATGTCTTCAGGGAAGTTCACGTTCGAAGACTTATTGATTAGAGACAAAAGACTCGATTCCGAGATCTGCGATCGATCGTCACAATACCGTATGTAGTATGTACAGGCAAGACGATATATATGCTGAAATGCAAGAATCTCAGCAGCTCCTGCGTGCTGCCATGACCAACGGAGTTGAACGGACAACAGACCGCCCAAAATAGAGAGCTGGCTCCACCAGTTTTTGCTCGCCGATAGATGGATGGATAGCAGCACAGATCAGCGGGTAGTGGCTTCTTGTTCCGAGTTACGTATACTCACGTCTTTCGTTTCGACCTGGCGCTCTTTTCCCGAGCCTTGCCTTCACCCTTCCTTCACTCTTCCATCTCATTCCTTTCCCTCCATTGCATTCCTAACCCAGCGGCGCCAGCCCCGACATCCGAAAATCTGAAGGTTCTGGACTCTGGATATGTCCCACAACGAAAATACAGGGCCAAAGAAAAGACACCCCGCGGGTAGCAGAAGGGGGGCTCCCTCCCATCCGTTTACAAAGACTCTACCGGTATATGCTACAACATCAAGAAGTCCGTCCTTCTCCTGCGGTAGTGGCAGCTCTCTTGTCAGACTAGGAGCGGGAAAGAGACGCGATGAAACTTGACCTGCCTCTACCACATGTCGTGCTCCTCCGCCTTGCTCCGTCGCTCGTAGCCTTGAAGATCTCTGTCAAATGGGTATGGTCTCTCCCCCGGCTTGTTCTCTTTTGATTGCCTTCGAGAAGGAGGATGGACACAGCCTCCCTTACAACCGTGGCTGTGCTGGATCCTGAATTCTGATTACGATCGCCCATCCATCGGGGAAATGAGAAGAGAGAAGTAAAGGGATGTTCCTGTCTATGCCGTGATCATATTATAGCTAATCCTAATCACAACTTGCTACCAGCTGTGCATAAGTTTGTGCTGAACGTGATAAAGGTGGTCATGAATTTAGGAGTAAGGGGGAAGAATCTTCCATATTTTTCAGCCCTTGTGCACGGGAGTCTGAACCCTCTTGATTGAGTTGTTCAGTTTTGAGTCCCCACTCGCTCTTCATCCCTTCAGTCATTTGTCATCAAGCCCGTCACTATAGTTGTGGTCACGTCACAAATGTTTATTACAATCTTTCTTTCATACAAAAGAGCACTCAGGAGGAAAGAAACTTAAGCCGGAGCTTCATACTTGAGGATAACCATAACTAGGGCTTTGGAAGCTCGGTCGACAAGAACGAATATCTGGAGTGGCAAACGCGACATACGATCCTTTCAGGATTCCGGGAGATATTGTTACTGATTTTATGGTTGCTCTATCTCAGCAGTTACAACTGAAATTATTGAAGTAAATTGTGATTTGTAGTCTGACTCGAACGAGTCCTAATCCGGTAGAATGGAACTGATAATATATACACGCAATACAGATAAAGTTTGTAAATAGCAGATAACAGGAGTGGAAAACGTTTTCCGCGATGAAATAACAGAAGCATACTTGCAACTCAGAGAGTTGTCGTAGACTCAAGTGGGACCATTATGTACTAGTTTGATCACCCTCATCTATTTGCGTGAGAACGGGACGCACTTTAAGCAACATAGGTACTTTAACTCTTGAAGAATGATTATAGATGTCTAAAAAGTTCGAGATGAGAAAGTCAATGATTCGGAAGTCATTGGTTTATGAATATTCTAACTTGTGTGGAAGAAAAACTCGATCGGCCTTTTTCATACTTCGTTCAAATGGTTTGACAGACCGGAAATCCACAACATATGATTGGATGTCATTAAAATATGAGTTCTTTGCTTGTTTTATTCATTTCGGTTATGATATTGGATTCGAACATGTGGCCAATCATCCCATCGAGCAAATCATTGTCAGAGCCTGAAATTAATCTACGGATATTTAGAGAAACCACTAAGCTAATATACAGTGAAGGCTTGTCAATTATCCAGGACATATAGCTCCTTATTTCTTACAGTAAGCAACTATCCAACTCAGAGAGGGCCTCAGAGTGAGAGTTAGTCGGTTATCTATTCAATCACCTCGTTTTCTAACATTTCCCCCGAACTCGGGTGCCTGTGGTCCGAAGAATCTTATCGGGTTTGCAGGGTGAATCTCCGCTCCGCTCTTCTATAACAAGGTGTTGAATCCAGTTGACCCTTAATTGACGAACCTGAATCTCAGTCTTTGCATACTATCAGACTTCGAATATCAATACTGAAGTTAGCATGTATAGTCTCTTTTCGGTCCTTGTACGTTTGTCCACTGCTTCCAGAGTTGAGTTTAAACTGGTCTTTCGCTGTTATGGTAAGACTGAACAAATCGGTTTAGGGGTGCGATTGATCTTCTTTTACAACATCATCTATATTGTCGTTCGTCACGTGGACCTACATGAACGTCCCCAGTTGAACTTCTGGCATGAACATTTGATTCTCGGCTGGCAATGTACGAAATGCTTGCTTTATTATGTCAGTCACGTTTTTACCGCTTTTGGAGTTTTGCTCTTGGATTTGCGCCAAACGAAAGATGGTGACGAAATATACCTTTTTGTTCAAGCAAAAAAAGATCAGGTGGAGAATTTGGTCACATCCGGTTAAAATCATAGCGAAATTGATTCCAGTGAAAAGAATATGTGGTACATCAGACCGATGTCAACTTGGAGAACAAACATGCAGAGGTATGAGTCAAAGACTTATAGTGCGTGTACTACGCGTTCCTGCTTGAGGTGGGCAAATGCACTTGTATGTTATCTCACGTATATGTCATGAAGTTAACAACAATGAAAAGAGTGACCACCTTCTAGCTGTAGTGATTAAGTCGACGAGAAGAGATGCGCATCAAGCGAGATGACAAAGGATTCCGTTGGTATACAACGCTGTTACCGAGTTCATTATAACTGGTAACTCTCCAGCTAGAAGAATGTTCGGCGAGACATCATTAACATGTTTATAATCATTATGGCGTAGTATTTTTACTGCTAATATTTACTTCTACTCATTTTTGTAAGTACAGGCGATGACATATTGCAGACATCTAGTTCAGTAATTCGAGCATGGAACAGGAGGACCGGTACTTCCACGCGAAATGGTGTAGAGATCTTCCCGATCCCGTGGAGCCGAGGTGAGGGCTAGAAACTTCTCGCATCCTCTCCTTGTATGAAAGCCAGGACCTGGTAGGACAAAATGCTGTTCCAGATGTCGGGGGCATCGTCACTACCTTCGAGTGCCTTGTTGGATAACCTTCAATACTGTATATGATTGTTCCGTCCCTCTTGTCTCCATGATAAACACAAAGCTCGTTCACTTCGCAGACGCGAATATTTCAGTTATCAGCTCGTGTGAATGGTCTCATTGTTGGAACAAAGGTTTTCGAACATGGAAGGAGCTGGCTTGCCAACCAGTAATGGTTGTAGAAACGTTTGAATATCGTGGGTACGAGTGTGTAGCACTATCATTTCAAATAAGCCAAAAGAACGGGAATTCTTCTTCTTCTTAATCACTTGTTCTAGCCTAGTACATTCTACCACAAACTAGTAGGAATCCATGTACTGGGCATTTAACTCAACATACGCTTATCCAGTTCAACCCCTACCATAACCAGAAACGTCGTAGAAAAGGAAAAGATAAGTGTCCCGATTGTCCTTGATGTTCAGGACGTAGATGCTGCGAGGGTCAAACTATTGGAGTCACATTTGAGCTTCGGCTGTGTAGGGTCACGTACCCCGGCAAGACATACTCGGTTCGTTTTGTACTTGCTTGATATTTGATCTATATTCTCCAACTATTACGTCGTTCAAAACGGGTGATGCTGGAGTAACTGATCAACGAGCTTGACTTGCTGTCGGAAAAGGACCAAATGAAATAACCTAAATGGTATCATACCGTACTTGTAAGGACAGCTGTAGAGCTGCAGACAACACGCTAATTAACTAGTGTAGTGTCGGATAAGAGACACTTTAAGTAAGTGGTCTGTTTGCCCTTTGCGTCATTGGCCCGATAGGGAGCAAGCTAAGAGTGTTGTTCGTAAAACAAATACTATGTATCTTAATGTTGGTTGGACCTGCAGCGCGGATACTGCAGTATGGAAACAAATTCAAAATTGGATCTTGACATGTAGATAGGTTTAAACGGTATACATATTGCTGGGAAGTTGGTGGGCTTATCATGAATTAGTGCTTGTTGTGGAATCCTGTACAAGAAGATCACCTTCGTACTTTGGAAAGGCCGTATTGTTATTAAGAAGGTTTTAACTTCCAGTACGTATTATGTACTAGAATTACTAAGAGACGGTGAATATATATGAGCTAAACTAAGCAAGAGGGATATCCCATTGTCTTAGTGGATTGGGTCCGTCCTGTTGCAAGATTCGCCTCAATAATGAGCAATGCTATGCATCCGTTTGGACTCTCCTATCCCGCGGAAAATCCTCTCTGCTCTTTCTCGAGTCCATTGGCCTAGTCACCCGTAGTGTAATTTTCATCGAAGCATAGAAGTCATTGTCCACATTAGAAGCCAGTACTTCGGTCTCCTAGTATAAAGAGATCTACAAGAATGGTACAGTGTTTTATACTGGAGCAGGGACCGGACTTACACTCGTTGGATCATAGTTATCCACACTACGATACTTTTCACTTTTCGATTGAACTGAATCTCAGTGCTTGATTCGAGCGAAGAGTACGGTAATTCATCAACCTGACGTCAACAAGGATGATCCATGAGATCAACCTATCTATAACCATCCCAATTTGTACAATGCGTACTCATGTACTTACTGGCTGGCTGCCTAAAGTTGAACCGTTTCACAATTTACTTCCGGTGACTCTGGTGCGTATTTTTGTTCGTCAATTTGCGTGCATGCTTCAGAGCCAATGTGACTACTTACACTGACTTTTAGTACGTCTTGAAAGGGTGTCATCTACGACGCAATCGTTGAACATGACTCATAAGCGAAGCGAATATGCGAGAATTCTTCAGTGTCTAGTCGTACGCTTCCCGATATAGAAGAGAAGCTTCTCCTACTCCTCACAAGAGTCACATGACTTTTGTCAATGCTTCTGCTGGGCAACGACATACACATGTTTTGTGCTGCTGAAATGCTGTTTGCTTCGTTTCGTCTTCGGTTGTATGTGGTATCTTGATAGATGATGGTAAAAAGAGGTATATTGATCTTACCTCCCTCGTCTCATGCGGTAAAGTGGAGTAAAGATGCGACATTTAGTATCGATTTCCTAGTCTACTGTGCAGATAGAGGTTCGAAGGACTAAGATTAAGTTTGCCTCTTAGCATGAACGCATGCTAAGATGTACAGATATGGTTAACGGAACCAACACGCGACGCAATGAACAACCAACGGATGGAAAGACCCCATCAAGCCTTACAAGGGAAAGAAGGACCTGAAGGGCGAAGCAACCAACGCCCCGATATGGTTAAGCCTGGCATGCTTATGCCCTTAAAAACGTATCCGTCCGTAGATCACAAGTGATACCTTGTCAGATTGCCTACAAAAACACCAAGGAGAATTGTCGAAGCCTATAAGATTGGGTCTCCTAGTACAAGAAGATCGGTGTCGGTTTCAATGTAGGAAAGTTATTCTGTCTCTTCCTTCTTTTGGTTTTAATTACCCTAAGTAGTTTGACTATCGATTTCCAGGATCACCACTTACAGTTCAGTGTTTCCCTGCTTTGCGTGAAGTGAGGAAAAGATAGTCGGCTTACGAGTGCAATTTCATACTCACGAGTCACGAATCCTAGTTGATCTTGGTATGTATTCTGGATGACGGCTCGTCATGTTAACAATGAACACATTTCCATAGTGGCAGAAACCTTTTCCATTATTCGAACATCAGTGTGTGGTTTTTCCCAACTGATTATTATGCTCTCACACGAGGATATAATTAGTGTAGTCTTTTCGATTGATGCCGTTATGAAACTAATTAGGCAATCCTATGCCCATAGTGGAAATCTACAAGGCTATGCTAGAGACTTACCAACAGAAGTAGGTTCCCATGATGACGAATGAGTGGGTTGGAATGTCATAGAGGTAACTGTTGAAGGATTGTAGGGTGTCCTCAAGGGGGGCAAGAAACAAAACTCTATTTAGCAGTCTACATAACCGAATGGGATTCCGGAAAGACACCAATCTGAAAGTCTAACTGGAAACGAAGTGAGGGGAGGGAAAAGAGTGTTTGAGAGGGTGGAGTGTGTTGGGTGGGTTATTACAGCCAGAAAACATAAAATAAAAGAAAAAATATTTAAATGTGTTTAGATTTTATTTTTCTAGAATTGATACATTATGTGAAAAAAAGAGTTAGTATTAAATACTTTTGGGTTTTTTAGAGTTACAGATTTTTTTATTTAATATTTTTGAGAGATTTTTGAGTACTTTCTTGTTACATCTTTTGTGTTTTTCATCCTTAGAGATCAGAGGTTTTTTATTTGAATGAGTATTTGAAGATGTTCTTATTACGAGTATCGTTTGATTAGATATCGTCTCTTTTCTAGCTATGGATATTCTCTTTCTCATGAGATCGAGACTGATCCGAGACCCGTCATGTCTGATGTGCTGCCAGTTATTTATCTTGCAAGGGATAAAGTCTCATTTGAGAAATATGCACAAGAGCTATGATTGGATCACATGAGATGCCCATGTTAACCGAGATTAGATGTCTACACGTGCAGTCATTATGACACTGTTAGCCTTTCTTCCTGGAGTTCCTCTTGAGTCATGTGATAGTCTTGAAGGAAGATCATCGTGAAAGACATCCACATATTCTGCTATCACATCTGTCAAACTTTCTAGAATCTTTCCGTCGAGTTGTGCACTTGGGACTTCTCTTATTAAACCCAAAAAACAAACATCGCTCTTAAGTATAGCACTCGTATCTATGACATACAAAGACAAGTTCTGTCTTCGAGATCTCATTTATCTCCGAAGATTTTCCACTGTTTGATTTTCATCACTTTTCTTCGTCAATCCACTTCAAGACTATACTGCTCCATCCACGACATACCCAATATGACATCATAACGAGCTAATTTGATCACTCGCCACTCAATATCTTCGCGATATTCACCTAAAGTAAGTTCTATTTTTCGAGATAAAGACTCAATCTTCTCGGTTTGTCCATTAGGTAGTTCCACCTCTTCACTCTCATCATTTTCTAACTCCATTCTCAACTTCATAGTAGTCGATCGAGACAGGAAGTTCTCTGTTACACCAGGATCGATTAGTACTCTCACATGAGTCCCTTCCAAGACTCCATCCGTGACTATCAACTGCGCATTACTTTTTGTCATTCTCTTCTCCTTCCCTCGTCTTTCTTCTCTCTCCTTAAATCAGTAAGGCCGCGAGGTGCATTTACTGATGTTCTTCATTTTCTGATCTTGTCTCGACTTCTTCATTTCTTCTCTCTCATTCAGATGATTCAGAGGTCGATGATATGGAGGTCTTGGATTTCTAGGAAAATGATTTCGGTAATTTGCAGCTATGTTATCAAATCGTCCACAGTTGTAACATAGCCGTTGCTCGGGTTGAGGTGCAACATTCCTGACACCTTCTCCTCTAAGAGCTCTCTGACGTCTTTTTTCTGATCGACCTCGACAATCTCCACATTGAAACTGTCATGGTTGATAACGGATGTTGCCTACTCCATGGGTGTCGGACCGTTTGCATATTCGACTTCGAGTCGATTCCGATGATTTGATGGAATCATCACTTCTCCTCCTCCTAATGCTCCAGTAATTCTCTGAGCGCAAGCGATGGTTGCAAAATCCACCGTGAGTGGATTTTGCACCATTACCTCTTGTCGGATTCGTTCCTTTAACCCCCTCTTGAAATTATCAAGAGCCTCTGCTGGACTCATATCAGTGATTGCAACTTGCAGGTCAAGGAACGCTTCTACATACTCTTGAAGGCTTCCCTTTTGTTTCAATCCTCACATCTTCATTCGAGCCATTCGCACAGAATTCACAGATTGGAAATTCTTCAACAGACCTTCTTGCATTACATTCTATGTTACTGTTCTCTCTTCAGTCAACACCGATCTCTCTCACACATCATACCACGTGAGAGCTTTATCGTTCAAGTATCTACACGCAAATATTCTCGTTACGTGATCAGTGATTTTCGTACAGAGAGTCACAAATAACGATTCATCCAAGAAATCCAATTCTCGACTACTCTCATGATTTGTTGACATTTCAATGTTACATGACTTCTTCATCCGCAGTAACAGCGTATCTTCATCATCGACTGGAGCTCTAACGATTGGTGCAACGGGTTTCCTTGGTGCAGCTTACTCTCCCACCACTGGTATACCTTGAGACGATCCTCTCCTTTCAACGTCCGTCATATTTTGACCCTCGAGGTTCAACATCTTGCTCTGTAGTGCTTCAACTGTCATCTTCATCTCTCGAAATTTTTTCAGCATGTCATGCATCAATTCCTGCATCACCAACTTTGGGTTCATAGGTTATGGCTCCATGATCGGGGCTCTCTCTCTCTCTCTCTCTGATAGCACAAAATTTTCAAAATTTTCCTAGTATAGAGTGATGACCCAAAAATGTTCATACACTATAAGTACTACAAAAAAGACAAGAAAATCAATTATCTCACGGTAGAAATCCTCACCAAAATTTCTAATCACAAACTGTCGCGCCCCTCATTCTCAAGATCGGGCGCAGACGCGAACAACGGAACCCTAGCGGACTTGCGCTAGGTTGTGAACGCTGCGAGTAGGACTTAACGGCTTGGCCGGCAAGTCGGGATCAGATGAACCCTAAGTGGTTCTCTGAACCAAGGTTGGAACCTTGGGTTAGGACATAAGGGCCTACCCCAAGAGGGCCCCAGACGAACGCTGACCCAAGGGGGCGAGTCTGAGAACGGGCTGAAACATGAGTCTCAGACATAGGTCTGAGACGTGGGTCTGAGACGTGGGACCGAGACGTGGGTCCAAGACGCAGACGAACCACAGGGTTCGACCCTGGGTCTGGACCACAAGTTTTCAGAAAAACTGCTAAGTGTTGGAGCTCCAGGGACGTTTTAGGTCGTGGACGGAGCTCCACATAAGATCTCGAGGCGAGTGAGGTATCATTGGAAAGGTCTCGTCAAGAGCTTTCCAGTGATATATAACACTCCTCGATCTGACCTCCGAGCTGGAAGTTATGGTAGAACCACAATCGGGTTGTGGTATAATTTTCAAGGACCAAAGAGGAAGGTGGGGCCGCCGATCCCCAGAAGTATATATGAGGGGGGCTCGATGCCTGGGTGGGCCAGGACGAGTCACCCGACCCCAGGGTTCGGCGGGCGGACTCTGGGGGCATGAGGTGATGGTTGGGCCAGTTCCAAGACACGTTCCGATCTAGACTTGGACGTCTAGACTTAGGAACGATGTAAGGGCTGGGACAAGACTAGAGAACGAGTCGACGGGTTAGACCACCGTTCGGGAGCCTAGACCCAGACGGACATCACGAGCGGTTGGGCCGCTAGGTGTGCTGGAGGCACCGTTTAGGACCCTGGACTTTATGGGAAGTTCGCCCCAAGTCATATTGTGACTTGCTCATGTTTGGGACCGACTTAGGCGGATCTAAGTCGTGACTTAGGATTGCTGAGCTTGATGAATAGGGAGACGGTCCGGCTCCGGTCCGGACCAAACAGAACTAAGATAAGTGGTGCATGAACGCTAACTTGTGATTGTGTTTGCAGGTTAGCGGTGTAAAGTTTGCGACCTATTGAGTTAGAGCTTCCGCTGACGCAACAGGGCGGTAGGTGCGCGAAACAAACTCTCTATGTAACAATTTTGATCTACAGACATAGCGGACCTCCACCCACGTGTTGAAGGGAACAGGAACGGGTAGGTTTAGATCCATGCTCACTAAATCAAGATATAGACGGTCAAATCTCAATTGACCGCATATGTCACTATTGGAAAGATCACCGGGACTAGCGAATTCATCAGTTGATCCATGAAATCCTCACCGAATTGATAGACAAGGTACACTCGAAAATGCTCACGACGTAGATACATAAGCTTGATGTGGAAAGGATTCAAGAATAATAATTTCGGAGCTAGAAATCTACCCCCGTCCATCACATAACTCTCTTATACCTTTCCGACGCTCAAAGTTCTAATTACCAAGTACATCGATCAAAGGTCCTTCTAAGAGAGGTAATCCGCTCTCTTAGAGTTCCCTGCTCTGATTATCATTGTAAGACGGGCTCTAGAGTGAACTCAAACTCGAATTCTCTTGGAGGTGCATTCTCATACTTTATATAGTGACAGGAGGAGTACAGGATAGGGCTCAGATCAATGCTGACATCTCAAAGTGAGCACACGTATCACTTACGTGGTTTACATGCATCATTAGGTTCAAAACTTCAAAATAGCATCTAGAGGGCTCAGAATGAGCCACATAAGGGCTCGTTGGAAAGCTCTCGAAGACTACGAACCATGGCATTTAAGACGTGCCTTAAGTCTAGTCTCTATCGGTTCATTTTCGGATCGAAAAAACATCATTTCGATCTTCAAATTCCTTCCAGAAGTTTTTGGCGGACTTTTGGCACTCTCGTCTATTAGTAGAAAGTACTCTTTTGCTGCATGTATTCTCAGACATACTTAGCCATAACTGTTTGTTATACCAAAGACTTCTATCAATCAATTTTCACCTTTAGTCGATAAGTAAAGCTCTACTTATTACAAGTACAGACGACTTTGTTTCTCGGTTCTTAGATGTTGTCTTGGCGGATAACGTTTTGCATATCGAGAATCTTTCTAGGTTAGAGGACTCACAAGTTGCCTTTGGTATCTTTTCCTCTTCCGTTGCACGTCGTCCAGATTACTTTCTCCGCACAGTACCTTCATCTCTTATCTTCATCTCGCGCCTTAGATAGGAGAATCATGAGGATTTTTGACGACATCTTAAGATCGGAGACCTTGGAGTGTGTGATAGGATCTCTCGCACGTAAGCAGACATAATTGTCGATATCATGTGACGGGGTGGGTTTATTATCCATGGAGGAGATTGCTCGATAGTCTTTTTGAGTAGTTGGGTCCTCTCAACACCTTGGCTCTATTTTCGTTTCTTCGTGCGAGATAGACATATTCTGGAGAGCTATGTGAGAGAGGTGGAGGATGGTTCTTATCCACTACAGATGTGTCTCCGTGAGACAAGAGATAGTTTGACTCTTGAGGCACGTCCTCGATTCGATACCTTAGCTACTGGTGGATCTCACGAACTACAGTCCTCTCTGACGGGACATCACTTCCAGCAGGTTCTTCATGCCCTCTTAGTTGATCCTTCTATCTCACTGGATACTAGAGCTCAACTCGGTTCTTGGCTCATAGCTTGACCTTGCATTAGAGCGTTTAGACTCGCATTGACTATCTTCTCTATCTTCTCTACAGCAATGAGGTTCTATCTAGGCTTGGTCCAACTTGTTGCTTCGATACTGTCCACTTGCGAGTGTGAAGTCTCGCTCGATACCTCCGATCGACACCTTACTCGCTATCCTCACAGTGGAGAGCGGATAGCTATCCATGATCTCATAAGAGACATTATGTTTACTTTAGCATGGGAGAGCGGTTACATGACATGATAATTGGACACTGATATATCTTTTAGACGAGAGGGTCAATGAGAGTTGACATGGACATGATGAGAGAAGATCAAGTCTAAGTGGCAGTGTGGTTGTCGAATCCGACGCAAGATTTGGTGACGACAAAGGTGGTCATTTATCTCCCAAGATGAGCTATAAGCGTGGCGGCAGCAGCGAAGGTGACCAAGTATAGGAGTATGCAAGAGGGACATCGCTTCATTCCCTTAGCCCTGGAGATATACGGATTGACAGCCTCGGAGTTTGACGTTTTTATTCGAGATTGTGCCAGAGCCTACCATGAGAGACGTCAAATGTACCACTTTCTCTTTCTTTTTGCACTATGTTTTTTAGACAGCGAGTTTTGGCAGACGCGGTCCACAAGAGAGCAATTGCAGTAGGCGATGCTACTTCATGTGCACCTATTGTATGCAGGAGTTTTGATTTACCGGTGTATGATAGGGTAGGTGGCTCTAGAGCTACCGATAGAATGATATTCTTCTTCCCTTCTTGGCGTTGGTTGCTTTGGATCTGCGGGTCATTTTTTCATTGGCGTTAGCTATTCATTGCGTCACGTGTTCCTACTGAGTAGTCACAGTATTTGGTGAGAAACAGGCGGGATGTGATCCGGTGAACTGAGTACAGCCAATAGCAATAGATTATAGAATGTATCCCCGCAGATTGCTTGGTAGGCAACCCACCTTTAGTAGCGGAGTTGGACAGCGTTACATGCAGAAATTGGCTTGATCATACCTCCAGTAGGTTCCGTGAGCTTGATCATACCCCTCTTAACGTTTGGTTGCTTGATCATACCCTTGACGGATTATTGACAGTCTGAACCAGTCATTTTATCTTTTTGTTCATCATTTTAGTACTTTCAACCTCGACTAAATATCACTTTAATTCAAAATATTTGACATTAAAGACGCATCCATATTCTCATTCCTTTAATATGTGTAGACTCACATCTGAATAACATCACAAAGTGACTGGTTTTACAGGCAATAGCCAGTCAGGGGTGTGATCAAGCCAGACATCGTTAAGAGGGGTATGATCAAGCTCACGTAACCTACTGGGGGTATGATCAAGCCAATTTCTGCGTTACATGAAATACGTAGAATGTATGCCACAAACCTAAACCCTGCTGCATCCTACCAAAGTTGTAATGCGAAAAGACCTACTGGATGTTGTCCGCATGGAGGTGAAATGCTCAGAGTGAAGGCGAAAAGCTACGATAATCTTTAACCTGAAACATTCTTCCCATTACAAACCATGCGTTCAACCTCTGCGTTTTCGTGCGATCGTGAAAGTGAATGGATGGACCGATTTCCCGAAGAAGCTGATCGTGTCGCAATGCGCATGCGTTGAGAGGGAGCAACCGTTTATTGATTGATGGGGCCTAAGTTATGGCCCACACTAATACTCTTACATACCTATTAGAGGTTGTCAAACTTAAGGCTGTTCCTTACAAAGGCCTCTGTCGGGGAAGGCCAACATTCCTGACGTATGAAAAGCCTTTTTCCTCAACTTCTAATAAACTTACGAGATGCGAATTTTCATAATTTCTTTGCTCTAGGTATCCCATAAGATCTTATAGGCGAATCCCAGAAAATCGATCATAGGAATGCTCGTAAATCTTAAGAGTGTAGGTTGACACCCCTTATTGTCCAAAATAAGTACGGGATTCAAGGTGGTTGTTAGAGTGGCTTAAGTCATGTCATTGCCCGTCAGTGCTGGCTAGTGGCTGAACTGATCAACGTAGGGATTCTCATATTTCAATCATAACGTATAAGTGGAATTTTTATTCAATGCAGCAGACTCAAGGAAGAAACGAACTCGTTCAAGGTGAGTAAACTCCAGGAAATCGTACAGAGTCTAGTCATCTAGACCCATGGACCCCACTGCACTCGAAGGCTAGTCGATAAGTTGGAACATGACTGATTTAGTACACCGTCAAGAAAACGACGGTAAGAAGATTATCGTCCGATACAGATGCAACTGAAGCCGGTTCAAGCCAATGATACTGGGTGGCCGGGAGTAAAGTAGTAAGAAGAGCTGTAAAGGGCGTTTACGTTTTCTCTATCTGGCCATTCCTGCATGCGGGATATTTTAGTGTGAAAACTTCCACGATCATTGAAAATGTCACAATATCGGTATCCGAACTTAAGTATCCAAATACATCGATGGCTATATGATTGATGCTGACACCAATAAAATGAAACGTACGTTCTCCAGCTCTTAGACAAAGCACTTCATATGATCACGATGTGGAAGTCTTTCCCGTGTCGGAGTTCAGACTTTTGTACTAATTATTTCTTCCTGTGCACTTTTTGATCTTGTGGCTACGGGAGCATCTAGTTCCACCTAAGCGGAGAACTCAAATTCACACACGGCGATACTAAGTGTATCCGAAGTTCTCACAAATAGAAGTTCATCAAGAGATGCTTGATTATCAGCTCGAGCATATTTGGCATTGGTTGCCACTATCTCCATGGAGTGCGTTTCAGTGAAAGGTGATATGCCAACAACAAAGAAGTCAGAAAATCGACCGCGAGTACAAGGTGAGAGAAATGATGCCACACGAGGTTGAAAAGACAGGCAAGCTCACTACACTTAACCTCCTGTAAGATCCAACCCTCTAACACCGAGAATAATAAACACATCTTTCTAGAACTGTTGATCCAAGTGTCGCTCCTGAATTTTTGGTCCAGTTCTCATCCGTGTCTGCAGAATTCCTATGCTACAAGAGATAGTATCATAAGTTTCTACACACATACTAGTTTTTCAAACCATTCAGTTCCCAAGTCCCAAAGAATCTGAGATTGTTCCAGAACAACTCACAACAAAACCGCAAAGACAGAAAAAAAAAGCATGAAATGGACTGTCATGTCCAATGTCACTCTATTTGTAGACCAATAACGGCACTTGTCCTTCAACCTGATACACAGTCTCATTTTTCTCTCTTCCTTGCAAGGGCCTTGGTTGTTTTTCCTGACGGAACACCACAGTTCATCCTAGGATAATTTCTTGTTTCACACATTGATTTGATTTGTAAAAGGTTGCTCGTTGTTGAGCCTTCTTATGGTTCGTTGATCTCTATTCCTATTCATACACGGAGAAGTAGAGGGAGAGGGGGTAGATAGCTTTTCTGTCTCCTGTTTTGTATGATAAAGTTGTCGTCTCTTCAGGGCAAGAATTAGAGTATACAATTGAATATATAGATTCTTACGAACTCCGGGGTTAATTTGGATGGTCTTCAAGAGAAGTAAAGCCAAACATCGTAGACGCAAATTATTTGAGCAGAGTAGTGAAATGACCAGAGGTTGGGAAAGACCTTGTTCACTCGCGGGACTTTTCGGATCCTCGGTTTGTCGAGTTAGTCCATGAACAGTGGTACACTCTCCAAGGTATCGAGACTGATTCAGTATGGACTTTTGGTTAGCATATGACATGGCTCAGAGGATGTTCATTCCAGAAGTCTTTGAGTCCTCAACCCCGATACCCGGACCGTCGTCTGTCTCCTGGAGTTGACCGTAGGCAGGAGCAGAGACAGGGGTGGGATATGCTGGTGAAAGTATTGGTTATATGATTCGGGCAGCTCACAGGGAGCAGCCGAGAACAACACCTTCCCTTCTTCTTGGCCCGACATATACGCCTCCTGGCGTACATTTCCGGCCCTGGTTGGGCCCCCATTCTTGCCAATCCCAACACTTCCCTTTCCAACGTCTCAGACCCTCAGACTCCGACCCTGTGTCTTCTTCTTCCCTTGCACTAACTCCGCCACTGCTGCAGCTGCTGATATTGTGGAACAGTGGAAGGAAACGGAAGAGGGCAAGAAGGAACTTCAAGGAAGTGGGACGGAAGCTAAAGGTCAACAGCCCAATCCAACCTTCCTCAGCGAGAACCTTTCCTCCTTTTACCCTTACAACAGTTGAACATCCTTCCGTACTGTTGCGACATCGCGCTAGCTCTCCTCTCAAGCAGGCGTATGGGGCGGATTGACTTGCTCCATGCGCAGGAGGATGATATGTGGGGATATGGGTGTGCAAAGAAGAGCACAAGACTTAGGGAGCACTTAGGCAACGAAAACTTAGACAATCGAAGGGAGGGGTAGGGAACGGGAAGACAAGGCAAGTTGGGTGAACGACTGCTGCTGTAAGTGAAGTGCAGACTTGAGAATTAGTCTAGAGGCGAATGTAAACTGACACAAGCTACTGGAGGAGAGAAGGTGGTTGCAGAAAGTAGCACCTTGTCGACAGACATGGTAGAGAAATGAGGTTGATGACGGTGGATTGATGCTGGGAAGGAGAGAGGGAAGGAACTTAAGGAGTGGGCCGCAGTTGGACAGAAGTGGAGACGAGACGTGTGAGAGGGAGTGAGTCACACCTATTGGTAAGCAAATTGGTAGAGCGTTGCTATTTGAAAGTCAATTGGAGAACAGCAGAAGGGTAGGAACTAGGCAGGGTCACCTGTAGATGCTACTGCGTGACTGTCAATGCGTGTAGGTATATGTAGGTATGTGTGTGGGCTGCGTGACTAAACGATGTGCGTGTATGAACTTTGAGCGGTGAACAAGAGTTAGCTGCTACTTGCTACCAAGCAATCCTCACTGAGATGCGCCCGGTCCTTACTCTTTCGTCAGTTTAGCATCTCGACCTTGAATTCAACATGATGTGTTCTAGGTACCCGCTCCCGCTTGCTTTTGCCTCAGAAGCGGAGGTTTGAAACATCTCGCCCATCTGGTTCCAGTATTTTCTCCACTTATAGCAGCTTCTACTTTACTCGACTCTCTCACCGTCTCCTAGTATCCGTCCTTCCTTCCCCTCTCATTCGCATCAGTAGGTTCGTCTGTTCGGTATCTACCTCGCACAGCTCTGATAGTGTTCTCCAACCATCGTTTTTCTGCGCAGAGTTTTGCCACGATACCTTCCGCATGCACATTATTCTGATCAAGGTGTACATCATGGGCACTGCTAGTTTCGCTGATTTCGAGGGGACTTGTTATTACGCTCTCAGTACAGGCCGTTTGTAGATTACATAGTCTGAGTAAATAAATGTATGACGGACCAGTAGTCGCATTCCTCATTCCCCATCTGAAGTGCAAAACCCTTTTCCCGGACAGTGAAGAAAATGACCAGACGTCAGTGCAAGTGAAGAGACACCAAGCTCAACATCGATCCGTCCAGATAGTGTCACCGCTTGTTATACTGCATCTCGGTCTATATTAGACGACAAACTCTAGACCAGTTTGCTCTATTTTCCGAAATCAGGTCAGGAACTACTGGGAATCATCGACTTTAATTCCTGACTGGGATTCAAGAGCGTCAGTCCTGTTAGCTTAGTGTTCAACTGAATTTCAGCTCGTGAAGTAGACTCTCCGATGTTCCGCCAGTTTCAGGTCAAACTCTAGTTACGTATACGTATGGCTATCTGAATGGCGAAATTTCGGCTGGTTAGCACCTTCCTCCAAAGCTTTTCGTCTTCGCGCGTGCTGGCTACACCGTCGTGAACTTTCAGTTTTGTGACATTTCGATTACATCCAGATTATATCGGGGCAAAGCATGATGGAAATTGCAAGCTTGGGGAGGCTCGCAGGAAGGGCTAGGGTCAATAAGGACACTTTCACGTGACGGTGGAAATAGACGACTGCAACCAGCTCCCAGACCTTAGAAGAAGAAACTCAGGAGGGAGGACAATGCAGCGGCGGACGTCAAGAGAACGTGAGATATTGCAGGAAATTGTCGAGAGAATAGGATGGGTGTACGCAGGCCTGTGGCAGCCCTTACCACCAACTAACAGGTGCGCTTCTAAACTCAAGGACCGCATTATCCACTGAATGTCGTTGTAAGGCAGGACCAGGGTTATGGTTGAAGGATGTATTTGTGAGTGAGTGTGATCATGAGATGAATCATCCAAATTGAGAATTTCGAGTAGACTCCGGTAATGCATAGACCAGTCTAAGTATCACCCACATGCGTGAAAAGATCTCCACTGAGATTATTTCTGGCGTGGCGCCGGAATTTAGGTTCCAGCAGAGTTTGAGCGTCGAGCAAGTAACACAGAGATAGACATGCTTAAGTGATGATCAGCTTCTAACGGAATTTGGTAAATGTCGCAATTTAGAGGATGTAATATGGTCGACCAACCATGCATCTCGCTTACACGGGCGTGGGTGGTACTTCATAAAGAAGGATGGGGTCCTTCGAACCAAACTAGGATTCAGTTTTGAGCGGTTGTGGAGAACTGATTCTCGAGATTTCCTCGCCTCGTTTATTCAGCTTTTAAGTCCCACAGATAATCGAGAGGAAATCTTATTATTTAAGAAGAGGATCCTATAGAGATGTCACGAGACGTTGCCGTCTCTAAAACCGAGTAGCTACCTGCTGAGGTGCTTTCACAAGGAGTGTAACTACTGCATTCCGCCTTCAGTGATTTATGAGACGCCTGATTGAAGGTACAGTAGCTGCAACTTTTCCTGCCAGAGCGTCTGGCAGGAAAGGTAGGCGTTAGGGTTCTTTCACTCTGTGCGTATTTCGGCATCATACCCTATAGTCCAATCTGTTGCCTCTGCTCAAACTGGAGAGTGTGAATGTCAATGTAGGGGTCACTCTACGTGAGCTACTGGGACATGTTTCAGTTGAACCTTCCATCTCCGATTATAAATGAGCGCAGCGTCAGGATATTCCCGACTCTGATTCTGTAACTTAAGTACGGGCAGTGCCAAGGTCCACTTCGGTAGTTGCACCTGTTGGTAGTCTCGGGACCTGCAAACCTCGATAATAATCTCTTTAGTGTTATTTCCCTCATCTTACGTCGTACCGTACTCCGCATGTCTTTTCATGGTTTCACACCTGAAGCATCTAGTTTGAGGATTTCGTAGCAAATTTCTCTACTTTTAATTCCGCTATCCTGGGCATTAGTTTCAGACTGCCAGATTTCTGCGCGTCCCGTGTCTCCTGATGTGGGTAGAGCCCCACCGATCTCTGATTGTTGTGATTTAGGCGGATATCTGTATGGTGGAGGTCTAACTGAGCACGTTTCCTCGCGCTTGCCAAGCTCGCTCCAGTTTCACGTGGACGGGGGTTTCTGAATCCCCTATCTTCGGAAATAAAGGAGGTCATGAATGAAGCTCGTAGTTGCTCATGTAGACGCTCCGAACTGTCATTTTGTTTATTGGATATTTGAACGGTGAACGCCGAATGTAATTTGCTGTTACCTGTGGGCCACAACGCTGGCAATACAATCCAGTGGAGTATGCTATTAGCTAGACTCCAGTAGTGCTCGATATTATAAACCTACTAGTAACCTTGATACAACGTCTTGATTGCGAGCCATATGTGTTTACTGGGAAGAAGGAAAAAGACCTTTTCTTTCTTCTCGATTTGGTTTGGGGATCAGTGTCGAATGGGAGGACAGCTCCAGTAGGTCTGACTCTTTAGGGTGCGCTGGCTAGTGTTCGAGACCCGGGGCATTTTCACGCTTCTTGTCAGTAGCTCCCTGCGAAACTTGTCCACTTTATTCGAATCGGAATTGTAGGATCTCAGGTGTGAGACCCTCGGCGGGGGATGGTTGAAGGGAAGGTGATACTGAGGTTCGAAGGCTTGAGTCTGATAACGAGTGTCACAGGGTTGTCGTACCTCGCTTCCTTTTCTTTGTAATGTAGTTCGAGGACGTCAAATCGCGTTTCATTTCAGTTCACAGATCAACGAGCTGTTGGGTATAGTAGGGAGGCGTGCTCTCAGTTGATCACAGGCGGCTAGACAGGATAGTAAGCACTTCTCTTCCATTCACGTGCTGGTGAGACGCCGAGTCCATAGCGTCATGGCTATTTGCACTTGCACGTAAAGCACATCTATTTGAGCTCGGAGGTAGAACCTGCACTCGATAAGGGCGCTTGAAGAGTCCTCGGGCGAACAAACATGCACGCTGGCATGTTGGATCACAGACGGTGGGCATTCATTGTCCTGTCTATATGGCGACTAGCAAGCTAGCTGGGGGCCGAGAAGCGCGGCGCCAGTCCGTCAGGGGGACTGTACAGCAGCGGATATTATTAATTAGCCAGCCTCTACTTACGTTTTTCGTTCTCATCAAGTGAGAAGCGGGTTGAGACGGGGATTTGTAAAAGGTAAAGAGAGAAATTACATCGGCCCGTCCGGCCAGCCTCTGTGCACTAGGACAAGCGTGCGAATGGAGGGGAAGGCAAGAAACTTGAATGCCCCCGGTTTTGCGGGGTACAAATCGATAAGGAGGTGAGAAAAGAGCCGAGGAGAAGCAGGGCACCGCAAGAGGACAGTGGGGAGCCGAGGGTAGTTGGGTTATGCAAGAGAAAGGTGGTGAGAGGGAGGGCAATCCTGTCACAGTCGCCAGCCAGCCACGGGGTCAGCCAGATAGGCTCACACGCTCATCAAAGGAAGGCTAAAATCTGTCTCTGGACATGGCTTGTTGGATTGGCTGGGCTCGGTTGCGCATCTCGAGACGAGAAAAAGCAGCAGTGGAAGGGAGGAGGGAGGGAGGATCACTGCATTCGCTCGTTCCCGCACTCACTCACTCAACTGCTAACGTCATCTAGTGGTGGACGTTGTGCAGCAGGAGGGGGCTGGGCTGGTTGTGCTTTTTCCTGGTAACAAGAGGGGTCTGTACTCTGGCAGGCCAGAGCAGTGAGTCTGTGGCCGAATCTTCCATGTCACTGAGGCCCCCATTAGCCCACCTGATCCATAGTGTTTCACTTTAACCGGCGATGCCACGCCCGCCGAGAAACACCATACCGACAGGTGAGTCCCACCGCAATGAGCCATAGTCACGCCGCATAATGAGGCGCCTACGCGAGCTCCTGATCGCAAGGTTTTGAGGCCTGGTTTCTTCTTACGCTCGCTACTGCTGCTCCTCCTCCCTCCTCCCTCCTCCTCAATCCCAACGTAACGCAACGTTGCCCTCCAGTATATATTGCAGATTGACCTTTTTCTCCCCTTGAGGACAGCACAACGATGGGAGTCATCATGCCAGACGAAACGATGACGAGACGAGACGCAGGTGTCCTGATTCACTAGGGATCTTAAAATGCCAGTACACGCTTGAGGAACTTCTCCTCGAGTATTAGAGACTTATGGTTGGATCATCAACTGCTAATAAGTCAATGCCATTTTGCGGGTGGTGTACACAATCAACAAGCTAGCGTGTATGATGTAATATGGCGTCGTTAAATCTGTCCGCTCCGCCTCGGGCGGCTGTACCGTCGGTGACCACTTGTGTAAAGTATCCGCACACTGGTGGGCCACTTTTGTCCCCCTTCGCTGGTTGCGGCCCCCAATCATGGGTGGAAAGCAGTGCAACGTGTGTGTCATTGGAGAGAAACGGAGTACGGGATATGTTGTTTCCTGAAGCAACCCTTCACCTTACTTATTGACTGATAAACAAGCTTTGCCCTTGTCTTCTAGCCAGAAGTAGGCACTCCCATCCTTCTCACCAATCCTGCTACTCCCGCCCCACTATCTGTGGTGGGTAGCTCTAACCTAGCTGTAGGCTACTGTTGAACCTTTGTCTGTCTTGGCTAGCGACTAGCTTGCTGACTTGCTCCGAAGAGGGGGTCTATCAGTTTGTCCCGTATGCTACCATGCCTTTTTCCAGTTTCGTCATGGTTGGCTCGCTGCATGCTGGATTCGTCATGTTTGCTCACAACAAACTTCGCTTCTGCTTTCGGGTTGATGAGACTAGCCAATTGAACTGAATATATGCATGGTCGATGAACTTCTGGGAATTTTTGTTTGCCTGTTATCGGGGAAATTAATAAATGTTAAAAGAAAAAATATTTACCAAGGAGAAAATAATAATAATAATTTTTTGAATGTTAACCCATGCTTGAAAACACGGTGAGAACAAAATGTAAACCATAAGTGTTCAGTTGACTTTCGCGCTTCGGAAGATTCAAGTCCGAAAAACTGGAGTCATTCAATGTATGCATTAAATGTGGTTTAGTTTATTACCTAACCTTCCTTGCCAAAAAAATTAATTACTAAATGAAATTAGCATGCATATTCCCTCTCTTGCGTATTCCCCCTCTTCCGAATTCGGAACAGAGTGAATATGCATGCCTACTACTAAGCCCAGTCTGCCACCACTTCTAAGCTACTCGGTCATAGTAAGTGGTCACTTCTTTATCGTCGATGGAATGTTTTCTCGTGGGGGCCCAGTGCAGAGTTCTGTGTACGTGACGCTACGTAGTCAATAGATGAACAAGATAACTTCCATGTGAGCGCAGCAGGGGAAATATTTTCTACCCAATTAGACATACTGGGATCGGAACAGTTGAGAGTGTGGGATCTATTCCGCGTGGGCCCTCATAACCTGCCTGCGTTTCTTCCTGTTATGAGTAATCACGACTCATGACATTCACGTTTGAAGTAATGTTGAGTGTCTACGTAGAATGTTTCAATCATGAATGTGACGGATTAAAGCCCTTCTCCTAAAGTAGCAGAGATGGACTCTTGACGCGTCGGATGAGACCCCATATCTCTCTCTCGAGTTGATGGGCTTTCCCCAGAGCCCTTGAGCGTCTTGAGTTCGAAAGAACAATGAATTTAGCGTGAGGGGCGGACCAGCAAACGAATTAAAACGTGGCAGTGTGTTATATATTGGACTGTAAGAGTTACTTTGTTAGATCATCGTGCTACGCATTTAGCCGACAATCAATTGCCAGACCTTGTACGGATCAGAAAATTGCTCACGTTTATTAAGGTAGCTGCAAGTTACGTTTAGAGAGATAATTTCTGTCTGCAATTTACGAGAGATTTCTTAAGCCATGGAGGTCAAATGGCTTGTTATTGCCAGTTAGCTGATCTATCGCCGAGGATGCTGGTTGAAGGATAATTATGAAATCCAGTCTACGTGCAATTATTAAAATTGAAGCTATTATGATAGGTTCGTATATAATCGAAACGAAGCTTACGTTCTCTTGTCAGCGAAACCTTTGCCAACCGTGTCTAGCTGAACACTGCTGTGGCGCGAAATTCTTTTCTTGGATTTTCTCGGCTAGGGTTGCAATAGCGAGAATTTTCTATCCTTGAAGACCCAGAGGGTTTTCTTCCTCTACTCGTCAGCGTTATCTTTGTGAAGATGTTAGATTACAAGACGTTTCTACAGGAGGAAATTCAGTATACGATTAGGTTCGTCGCTCGCAAAGATTTTGTTGGTTATCTGGTACGGCAGACAATTGCACTGCACAATTGTGTGCAGCAAAAATTACGGTTAATGCAATTCTGAAAGAACGCCCCTTGCATCTGAAGCGTACCTGCTGGCAATTTGAGGTGGCGCAAGTGCATCTGATTAAACACGGAAAGCAAGTACTGAAAGACTGTCTAACAGAGATTGCGATGTTTCGGAGATTACCTAAGGCTACGCTCAGAATGTAGACTGGATCACAGGGCTTTCTGAAACGAAATCACTCGTGAAGCTCAGACGGACTCGTTCGTGTCTTGCAGCTTGGTTGTTTGGACAGAGGGTTATTACAACGGACCAACTCTGGGAAATGGCGAGACACCACTGCCGTCGAGCGCTCAGTGGAATCAGAGGAAAGCGCGGAGGAGGGTACTGGAGGAGTTGCAAGCAATGCCAGAAGGCCGTCTCACCAGCGACCTCACTAATACTGAGTGGTTCTACTTGAATTCATCCAAGTTCCAATTTCACTTCGGGCAAGATGGGTAAGCGCACACCACCATCTACCTAGCGTTCTTGATTCCGTCAGTTTGTACGATCCTTCTTAATAGCGACTAGAAGGAAGGGAATGGAAAAGGCTGTTCTGGGCTGGGCTCGATGCAGCAGCTCTCTTGGAGAGTCCTCCTGGAAAAAGTTCGAGGCGCCCACGTATCATACTCAGCATAGTATACGTGTACATTTGCAGTATCTGCGTACGCTTGGGCTATACAGGGAGCCATCAAAGCTTCAATCCTATATAGTATATCCCGTCCAATATCGGGACCAAGTTCCCGGTCCGACCGCTTTGTCGGTCCACTGAGAAGAGGACGGACCCTCCCGCGGCCCCGGGATCCGTTTGCAGTAAATTCTGGGCCTTCTTACCGCTAATTGTTCCTCCACGGTCGGTAGGCCAAATCTCTCGGGGAAAAAGCGGGCTGTGCGACTGTAGTAAATGTTGGCAACTCGTCCTGAACATGGACAAATGAACTGCTCTGTTTACTGGCCTGCCTGGACACTGTGGCGTCCAAGTGCACGCACATGACTAGTGTTCACGTAGGCCGGCTCGCCGGGCGGCTGTTTGGGGGAAGGGATGTCTACGAAGTCCAAGCTCCGAACTCCGTCGGTATATTTATCACATAAAGTAGGAAGCTTATGGAACCATCATGACGAACGTGGCTGCAAGTAACCACAGTTCAGATGCCAAAGATGTATGATCCATTTTATCATTTTTCCTGTTTTAGTTTATGAAACTTTTGCTCATTGCCGCCGGCCTGAAAGCTCGTCGGCTGCTAACCCACGTGCCCAGCCGAAGTTGTCCGTCAAGGAACCGGCAGGGATCGAGCCCTGGACCACCTGTGAGATAGCGCATCGGTATAACTTACCGATGCGCTATCCTCAAAGGGACAGACTCGGACCCGTTGGGATGGGAGTCCCGGGCCTCCGGCGGATGGTTCTGAATTTTCCTCAGGATAACAGCTCCACGGGAATTTTGCTACTCAATGCCTTTTCCGTCTGAACATCCGTCGGTCCGTTCGAATTTATAGCTCTCCGTAAACGACCTCGTGAAAGAAAGACCCGAGGTTTTGACTGAAAATGTCGGGACTGTGGAGTGTTTTATATGATAGTAGAGCCATTCCAGTGACGTTCCCATTGCACTGAGTTCTCTTTGACTCAGTAAAATTGTCTGGGTATCAAGTAGGTGGGCACAGGAGTAGAAGTCAGCTCTTCCTGTCCACAAGTCACCAGACTCGGTTCCTTACGTTACGAAATTTCCGGGCCATCGAATCTCTTTTGGGTGGACCTGGATCCCTTCGAGGTTTAGAATCTCTTATAAAGTTACGACTTCCCTGTCAAAGTAATTCAACATGTTGAAGTCATGGCCATGTCTTCCGCTGATGTCTCATAACTGTAATTCACAGGAGAATGATGAATCGAGGATAGGATTGGAAGGATTGAGAGGTCTGGGAATCGTGTTCGTGGTCAGCCCCAAACTTGCGCTCGAACCGATTGTACGTGCCAGATTCTCGAGTCCTGACGAGATGTCATATTGACAAACCACAAATATTTCTCGCTATTTGAGAAACCTCAACCATATATCTTAATTTTGTTCCCACGTGCAATGTCAAGAGTTACGCCAAGATGATACCAAGCTAGCTGCTTATGAACATATTGTAGAAAACAGAGTACCACACACGACGATGCTTCGTATCTATTTCGCTAATGAGAGTAGTTCCTGCACATTGAGTGAGAACCTTACCGCACGCTTACCATGGCCCCTGATTGAAGAATCAGCTATCGGATCAAACTATACCTTTTCAAGTATGTCCGCGCACAGTATCAACGTACTGATCGTAAAGTACGAGCTTGAATTGGTCACAAGCTTCTGTGTTATCAAGGAACTGAGGTTACTACATCTATACTTGTCATTATCAGTAGTATCATTCAGATGATAAGGCTCGTGTAAACTATCCTTTCCATACCAGTACCTGACTCTCACTCGGTAGAAAGAGCATCCATTCCTTCAATGTTACCCTAGTAATAACTGGCGACGTTTGTTAAGTCTGAGCAAGGAACAGAAAGACAAATGATGGTTTCCACCGGCTGGAGCTCAACGTAATACCGCAGACGAGTAAGCCGTTAAGTCAGTGAACGACACTCATGGGGACTGGATTCTTATCTTTTGTACAGGACACCAGCAAAAATGCTCTTGACGGGAGGTTTTGAATGGGTATGTGATGGCGACGAAGTAAATGGAGCCATGTACAGCCGTACAGCTCTGGTCAAGGTGAGTCTCAGTGGGCAGCACTACACTTCCTTTTATATCTCAAATGTCGAGTTTGTCGGTCAGAATGTAGTTATCCTCTTTGTAGCATGATCTTTCAACGTGCACCGTTTGAACATGTCGTCCCTTTCGCCCAGTAGAGTGAAATTTGTAAGTAGATACTGACAAAGACCAGCAAGTAACACTAAACTGATTTCTGTATGTCTCTCTTTTTCTCGGAACGTTTCATCCTTGATCGACAGGCAGCTGGAATGAAGGTATCTCCATCTCCTTTACTTCGTGTTAATCATACTTCTCGTTGCTATAAAGTCTCATCTAAATGCACTAGGGGTCTAATCCTGGCCATACCGAGCTTCAGAGTCAATTATGATGAAGATTCACACTCTTGTAGGTTCAACAAGCAAGTTTCTTGCTTCTTAAACGACCATTCTCCCTCCAAGACAACTTACTTTCTGCATTCTCAGAGTCTTCGAAGTGACTGGTCAGTACACCTGTTGGAAATGTGCTGCAAAAAGCCTCCTCTTCCTTATGTGCTCATCCTGGATCTTGTGGTGACAGACGGTTTTGTGCCTGGCGGTGCCTGGCGGAGTTGTGGAGATCGGTACTACTGCTTTGGTCGATCAAAACCCGCAGCTGGTGCAGTTTGTACGCAACATGTTTCAAATAGGTGTCGGTACACCAAAAGCACCAACTGCAAGCTCGCTTCTCTGTCAGGACCAAGATGACGACCACAGCGACAATGGTCTTTTGTTCTCTGCCACCTCAACGACAGCCAAGTTCTCATCCCCGACATCAGCCAATTTAGGAATCTCAAATCCGGGTTTGCCAAACGCCTTGGCTGGAAGAGGTCTGGGCCTGGCGCCGCCATACCAGACCAACCTCAACAGCCCCGGTCCTCTTCAGCAGATCACTTCATTCGGATTGGACTCATTATTGTTTGCTCCAAGTCTCTTAAATGGGTTGATACGGGAGCAGGGACCGGAGCTGAATCTGCAGCAAACAGGAGCAGCAGGGTCATGGGATCTGAGTCTAGAACAACACCTGATGCAAGATCAGAACATGATACCGGCCAATCTCAAACACAAATTGACAGGGCCCACCTCTGCCCTCACAAAGTCAGGCTCATGTGTGGCCTCCTTTGAGCAAGCTCTTTTCCCGCATGCTCAACATGTTTCACAGAGAGGAGCACTCCCCGTGGAGTCCACGGGGAAGCTGCTGTCAGACTTCCAAGCTCAGCTCTTCAGTCAAGCTCAGCTACAGCAGCAGAACAATCTTATGCAAAATTCTGCTGAAACAGTTGTAAGTGATTCTCCCCATCACTCGCCAGTTGGACCACCATTGCCTGACTCTATGAAGCATTCCCAATCTCCAGACATTCACTGGGGAACAGTCACACAATCGAAAGGCATGGCGTCACCCCGAGGACTCCTCAGAGTGGAGTCCGGCCAAGGTTTAGGTGAACTGTCTAGAGTCGACGATACCAGCTTGAAATGTCATCAGCTTGCGAGCCCTTCCGAGGATTCACACCCGCATAATTTTACCGACTTGCTCCCCCATTCGAACCATGGTCACGGACACCAGAGGCAGTTCTTAGCCGAGCTAAGAGGCGAAGCACACACTGGACACTCGGCTGATCACTCGTGGTCTAGTGAGGCTATATCTCCCACTATCTCCGAGCAGGAGCAGGAGCCAGAGGATGGTTATTCCCTCTGGGAAGATAGCGAAACTTTGGAGAACGGGCGATTTATAGATGGTCCACTTAAACATGACAGAAGCAAGAAAGCCAGACTCTGTGGTGGCTTGAATATGAATGGCCATCGTAGCAACGGTACTACAAATGGTTTCGGCAACGTCCTGGATCACAATACGTCAGAGAGAAAGCGGCAAGCGGACGGGGAATTCCAAGCTTTAAGGGCAATGCTTCAACCGCACTCATCCTTAAAGGTAAACTCCATATTATCATTTCTCACATAATGCCTTACCCAGCTGATCATGATAAATTGTTGCATGGTGTTTGAATTGCTACGATGTATTGAGATTTTGGTGTTCAGCTGAAACCATTGAGCTCTCCTATGTTTAGGTGTGTAGCCAACGAATGAACATGTCACTAGCTCATTAGATGTTGGATATGGATTCCCGCAAGACGAACGTGAACGTTGATATTAACTTCATACACGGATACGCACGTGGGTGTTGTGTGCTACGTTACCTTCAGGGTGGTAAGGCTGCCGTTCATGGAGATGCAATCGAGCGGATGAGAGATCTGCAGAGGAGAGAGAAAGAGAGCGAGTCCACAACAACATCGTCAGCTTCAGACGATGGTCCAAATCCCAGAAGTTTGGAAAGAAGTTCCAGTCTCACGACAAGCTTGGTACAAGGCGTGAATCATGTTCACCTCCGAAGAGACTACAATCACCGCAGTGCTATTCGTCAGCAACAGTACGGTAGAAGCGGTGGAGGTGATAATGGTCCACTCTTGAAGCTATCGGATGTATGTCTGGATACTAACGAGGAACTAGATGGTGTCGTCCTAGGTGTGGTGGATGACATACCACAAATTGAAGTGCGAATGATGGAAAACGAGCAAGTGATGATCAAACTCAGTTCGAAGAATCGACCCAACCTCTTCACAGATATCATGTTTGCTTTGCAAGATTTGCGTCTCCAAGTCCAGCACGCTAACATCCGTACGGTCGCTGGTGTGGTGCATGACGTCTTTGCTGCCAAGGTGGGTGATTTCAGCCCCCGCCATTCTGTGGACTTCTTCTCAACAGACTTAACACTGGCGAAATTATAGCATAACGGGGCTAGTTTGAACTTCCAAAAGCCCAGCTTAGTGAGTGAGAATTGAAATCCAATAGTTCCCAACAAGGACAGGTAGTTGAAATCTACTAAGAGGTTGCTGATGCGACCTGGCCATGCGTGATGTGGGCTCTTTGGGCTGGTGCAGGTTGATGTGGCGCTGATAGAGAAGCAGTCGACATACACCATAGCCGAGGCCATAAGACGAGCCATTCAGAGGGGTAACTCTCACCTCAATTCTTGCTCACCAAATCCTGCCACTCCAGATGCCATTCCGAACGTCAACTCACCACGGAAGCGGTCGCTACAACTAACTTGACAACGGTGGACGTACGTCACTTCCGGTGTCGATCCACTTACATTTACTAACATACCAGAATCTGAACTGACATGAGCAAAACAACCATCACTTCCTTTGATGGAGTCAGAAAATTGGGCATCAGATCAGCAATTCCACCTTCAATCTTCAGCGTGTCAGAATCAAATGGATGATCCCATGATGATCGACTCAGAAACTAGTAGCTGTTTGGAGCAAGGGGCTTTGGAAGTACCCGTCACCAGTGAGAAAATGCCAAGCTTCCTCGTGCAACGACACTTATCATACAAGAAGACAAATCGGTATGAGTTTGGAAGCTCTTGGCATCAAAGTTGCATTACATTAGCAGCTTCGGAGGTTAAATTTTAGACTATCTTTTTTGTCACCATACTATGCTCAGGGTGCTCTCGACCTAGTATTTCTCCTGCTTGTTCCATTTTTTACCCGTTGTTGGAGGAATTCAAGACGAGCAACCTTTTCTTTCCTTCTGAGTGTTAGTCAAGATAAGATTAGATGGAGCTAATGCAGAGGTCAGTCTTCTTACTTAGGGCGCTCCAGTGGTACTCGACTTTTGTACAAGAAAACCGAGTTTATGTTCCGAACAGCATCTCATGTAACTGCTGTCACTATGAAAAGCAAAGTAGTTCATGTTGGCTTTGCATTTCTTGTCACATCAGTTCTCATTTCGCCGATACATTTTATGCATAACTAGAGCCGCTTCTGCGTAGCAAGTACACCAGTTTCGGGAAGGGTGACTGAAGACAGTTGCTTTGATTGTTACGCACAAGTACTTTCACGAGAAGTCTTCATCTAACGGAAGCATCTATTTGTTTCACTTCTGTCACCGTCACTTTGTGTGAACATCTCATTTTAGCTGTCATCCTGTATGTATTTTCGTTTTGTGTATTACTTGTAAACTCTTGGCAGTTCCTTTGAATTACTTTTCAAGTCTAAATAGTGTTGATTTCGAAGGGAAACGAGATTGGAGTTCGAATCTCGGCTGAATATCAAACCCCTTAACTCTTATTGTTAAAGAGCTTTATTGGCTGTCATCATCTTTCGTTTTGCAGTTTTCGTGTTGTATGATAATGATTTATGAAGCTAAATATTTAGCTAACCTTTCCTCTAAACAGTTAATTTGAATTTAAACTGATCGTGGAATTAATTCTAATTTTTTTTGAATTTCACAATGTGCCAAACGCATGTAAGTATAGTGTTTGTATTAAAAAGACAAATTTCTTGGAGAGGGAATAAGACAGAGGTAACTTTCTCAAACATTAAACAAGTGGCTGCCATTGCAATGGAGAGACAGTAAATTATTTATTTTCTACTTTCTAATTGTGTGGTGTCAGAGAAAGTGTCTACGTGGCAAAAGAAAAATAAGTCATGCTACGCTATTTCTATCTAATTTGGTCTTACATTTATTATCCGCAGTAGAAGAATGAATATCTCAGATATATTTAATTGGTAATTGTTAGGGTTAAAGAGTTGATTTTTAGAGTTATAGAGTTAACTTTTAGGTCTGCAAAGAGATTAGACGGTTGTCAAAAGAGTGTTTGTTTATTGTGGAGGTTGTCATTATCGTTGCTCTAGAAGCGGATAATCAAAGTAGCTATATCACAAACAAGGAGAATGAGATTGTGTAATAATTAGTGCGATGAAAAAAAGGAAGAAGGTTGCTTTGGAGAGAAGATGAAGGATGAAACTTCTCTCCAACGCAACCTTCTTCTGAGATTTCATCGAAGTATTTGCCTTTGAGACGAGACGTTGAGATTGTGTGATATTCAATACAATGATGAAGAGACAAATCGTTGTGTTGTACTATCTAGCATGTTACATGCATGTCATTTGTCTTTTTCAAAACGACATATTCTCGTGTCATAGATCGGCTTCTATTTAACAATCAAACTTGAAGATTATACACTATTGTTTGAAAAATGTTCATAGAGCCAAAAAATGACTTTTTAATCTACTTTCGAAGAGTACATAAGTGATAGAGCTCGGTATAAGTTTCTCATGAACACTTCATTTGTTTCCTCTGGATGTTTATGGCATAAGTTATGAAGTTCAGAAGATGAAGAAATCAAACTAGGTTTCAGCTTGTCGACGTTGACTACGTATATGAGGTCAGCGACGCTATACTAAAGATATAAAGGGTTTGCTTGGTCATTATCCTGGTTAATTGAATGTGAACTGAAGTAAAATGGTAGCTTAAAAGACTAACTTGTACTTGCGATTTGTCAGTGTATGTTTTGGAAGATTGGGAGGTCCAGTACATGCATACAAGATGTCATTGGATTCAGATTTGTACATACATGCAACTCATAAGATAAGGTAGTTAGTGAAGAAATGAATGATGGTGTGAGAAATTGAGACATAAAGAGAAATGATTAATGTGCTTCAATTACTTACAGATGAGAGTTGGATCGTTCTAGCTGTTCTGAAGTCCAAACTTGCTATCCTAGGATCCATTGTAATCAACACATGAAATCTTCAAGAATTTGAAGACGATATAAAGTTTCATTGAGCGGTTTAAGAGATGTGAGAGAGATTGGCTCGTAAGGAGACGTTTTCATCATATTATAGTTCACTTGCGATCTAAGTTGCTTTGTTCTTCACGATCGATGGACCAAGCTCTTCTTTCTTTCTGTCAATATGATCAAGGAGTCTTCATCTATGCATAAAAGAAGATCAATTTGGATATAATGGACACGGCTAGTGAAGTTAAGTCACATCGGATCAGTTTACATAAGTTTTTTGCTTCTTGGACCAAATTACTTACTATTATTCGCAAAAGGAACTCCAAACTGCTTGTTGGAATCTCTTTGGGATCAAAGTAGTCAAATCCATTCAGTAGATGACGGATCTAAGATCATGAGGTCTATTTTGCTAGTGTAAGTGATTTTAGGTCATATGAAGGAGGTTATGGAGGTTCGATCACTTGTAACTAAAACTTGGAGATACCTCGACTATTGAATGTCAGATTTGGAGGTTCTTGGGACTAGTGGAGTGAGGAGGATAGACCTTATCTATTTAAAGATCATTTGGAGAAAAGAGAAAGTCCCAAGATAGGCTTTTTCCAAGTTGTTCGCTATGAGTTTGATGTCTACTTCAAGTTTTTATATGGTTCTCTTTATATTGCTAGCTACATGACCTGCAATGATGATTCTCTCTTGGATTAGAGTTATCTGATCATCGTTCTAGTGGTCTATTGAGTGACAGCATTGATGTGATGATGGATTGCGGTTGTAGATGTTATATAGTGTATTTGAGAGTTTAGGTGGTGAGACACTTTTGTGAAACTTTCTATTAGTATGATGACGTTTTTCTTACTTTTAGTAACACTTCTGCCGTTCTTGTTGTAGTGTCGCATGATTACTCCTTTCGCCCATTTAGTATAAAAGATATCATTCCCACAGAGGATTTGCACAAGTAACGTTGCTCTAAGTTCTAAGATCTATTCAAACACACAAGGGGTTTTGTCTAGAAATCCCGTCTTCTCACAAAACCACACGGCTTCCAGATCCTCCAAAAGGTGCTCTGACCTAAACAAACAACTACTAACTAAAATATCACACAACTATTCACAGAGAAGCTCAGGAAGACGCTTCCTGCTTCCAGGTCACTTCTTCCGGTCTTCTCAGTATCGTCTTCCCGAAGCAATTCTCGGCTTTTGGGGTTCAACTCGGCTTCTCACACCTCCAGAAGATTGCTCCTGCTTCGTAGAAGTCGACTAGCAATGGCTGTTACACCTTACTCTTTCTCACATTCCAACGGGTTAGATTAATCACAGGGTGTATGCCCCCTGTAGCCTTCTCATCTTCTGCTTCTGTCTACGGAAAAAGATCTTCCTGCAGCACTACAACGACATTCACCTTCACAGAAACTCAATAGAAGTCTCGGAAGCTCACTAGAAGAAGATAAGAAGATGGGGAAGATGAGAGAAGATGAGGAAGAAGAGAAAATCCAAACGAGAGAAAAGCAAGATAAGAATAAGAAATTAAGATTCCGACAGGCTTCTAGTCCGGATCCTGACTAACAAGCCATCCCTGCTTGTAGTAGTTTGAGGAGGAAGACAACAAACGTGCGTACAGTTGCACCGTCTTCTACTTGAGGATGTCGTCTTCTGCTGTGGGAAGAAGGCTTCTTTCTTCTTCTCTCGCTGCTACGACTACTCTGTCTTCTGTGATCCTTTACCCATAAGACCGTCCGTACATGGATCCGAAGTGCTCCACTGGACGAGCCAAGCTGCGAATCTACACAACTGCTGACAATCACTGCCACTCAAGAAGAATGCTTCCCATGCACAATCAGGAGTGAATTCAAGAAAATCCCCCACCCAGAAGACACGGACAAAGCTTCTGCACTCAAATCAGCAATCCATTCCCCGAGAAGAAAGCACATTGGTATTGGGAATCTCACTCCCTCTACTTTCTGCTCGTACTCCTCGACACACCAATCTAGCCAACAAGACTACACGAGGATGCCGTTCCCTGCTCCTAAACTGTCCACTACCTCCATCTACATCTTCGAACCACTGCTGGCAACGAGCATGCAGACCCCTCCGGTATAATCCCAATCTATTCGTATGTCTCTAACATCGGGTGTAGTGTGTGCACCAATGCGTCTCCTGTGCTTAATGTGTATAATGTGCTCAAAATCCTACTCTGTCATCCTACTTATACATCTGCCTTGAGGCGTATGGGAAGTTCCCCTCCAATCCTCAATTACAACCAGGGAGAGATGGGTGCTGTCGGAAGGCTACCACCCCACATGCAAGCGGTTCCCTTTCCTAATTAGCCATCTACCTTACTACTCATGCGCCGCCTACTCTACCACATCGTCACCTATCTAATATTACACTAAACTGCCACCTCCTAAGATAGTATGTTCGGTTCTTACTAAGTTTGGACAAGTCAACTTGTCTTCTGCGCGTTGCTACCTACTCTAATTGCTCGGATGCAATCTCCATTGGGTCTACTCCTACCTGAACTCCTAACTCTGCTTCTGATAAGCTGGGAAGTCCTGCAATTACCTCGGGTGTCACTGAGGTGGCTTCCTCCTCAACATTCGTCGATGGCTCTGCTACTGCTGCTGCTTCTGCTTCGGAAGACGGAAGCGTCTTTTGGGAAGCTGGGTCGACTTGTGCTTCCTCGCTCTTCTGAGGCACTAGTTCGACACTGGGAGCCATGGTGATCTCATAGGAGTCCGGGGAAGTCGCTTCCTCCACTCGGAATACCTGGGAAAACAGCTCTTCTTCATGTCTTCTAGAAGACATCTTGTCTTCCAGGGCTTCTTCCGGAGTCTTCTCGGCTTCCAATGCTGTCACTACCAAGTGGACAGCGAGGTCGAACTCCTCCTTCTCCAAGTCTGATCCGGTCGATGGTGCTGAGGCTTGGAAAGATGCAGTTACAGATGACGAAATCAAGGGAAGACCATAGAGTGTCTTCACTCTATGGCCTATCCAAGTACCAGAACATGCTCTCCTTGCACTCTACCAACATCACTCTGGACTCGTCGTCCCATTCTCTAGCTAAGGTAAGAAGCTTCCTACCCGCGATGAAGTTAACTTCTTCCGAAGCGCTTCCACCGACTGAGCTAGCATCCCCTGCGCACGAGCTTCCGCTGCTTCCTGCTGCGTCTTCTCGACTGCAGTCTGCGCTTCTGCGGCTTCCCGCAGTGTCGTCCATGTTGTCTTCTCCTCTGCAAGGGCGGTGATCTTACCCCGCTGTCGGAGTGTGATCCGTCTACCTAGGAAAGCGCCGGGCTTCTGGCTGTGGTTGTTTACTCAAGAGGTTGGCTTTCAGGTCACAACAGGAGCTATAAACACTCACACAGGAGTGTAGGATCCTCTGATATGCTCAAAAAGCGAAATTTAGGTCTCACTGGTAGTAATAGGCTTAAGCGGTGAACTTTGACACTCAAAGAGAAGAAAACTATGAAGGTTTAGACCTCTAAACTTCCCCTACATGCAAATGAGGTACTACTGAACTCACAGACGAAGTTTCAACCTGAGATCAAATTCTGACACGGAGATATGAACAGAAAAGTTCTGAATAAGAGAATTATGACAATTTCTGGTACCTAGACAGCTATTCAGACATAGAACAGAGAATTGGCTCGATGAATTTCAAATCTTCTCACAGTATTTGAAGTCTACAGGATGCTGAACATCCCTGTGAAGTTGGGACTCCTGAATGTTTGTAGAACTCCAGATCTCCTTCTCTAAAGTCGCTGCTCTAGATTAAGAGCTTTTCAGACCCCCTCTGCTTCAGCGGCCGCCCTGAATTACTCAATTACTCAAATGATACGAAACTTTTTGGACAGTCGTAGCCCTCCTGACAGTGAACGCAACCACGAAGTTTTGAAGTGATTTCCTCAATTCTGCTGCAATTGGCACCGAAAACCCCAAAATCAACAAAAGTGACGCAGTTTTGGCACAATCCGAACTTCAATTGGGCATAACTCCTTGTTTATTGATCCAAATCGAGCAAAAATTTCACTGACAGTGCTTGGCACGACGAGCTCTCTCTTCCTGTGTTCTCAGATTTCGAAGATCCCCCACCAAAATGCTCGAACTCTCCTTTAGAGCTCTATTTCTAAATTTAGAGTTAAACTAAAGACAAAAACAGACCAATGGGAGTTCATAGCTCCACTTGGTTGTCCTTTAGTACCCTAAACCACGTGGCAACTTAGTTTTACTCATAGGCTACCACGTCAAGCCCCCTAGAGTGCCAGCGTAAAACTTAAATTACTTAAAACGACACGCAGCCCGGAAAATTAACTTAAATCAGCTAGAAAGCGTGCATGGGCGACACGCAAATACAACCCATGAGCTTAAGCCTATCAACATGGTAATCAACCTACTAAGACTCAAAATAGTGTTAACACCGTATGCAAAGGTGTCAAACATATACATAAACGACTAGAAGTAATAAGAGCTAACTTCTAGAACTACTAAACTCAAGCGTCGGAGTAGAAATATAACATGTAGCCGCCAAGTAGCACGACATCCACCCCCTCTGAACCTGCACATCCTCCGGTATGTGCCATCCAGATCAAGACTCTTCAGCTTCGGCTTCAAACTCATCTTCAACCTGCATTGAGTCTTCAGCTTCATCCTCTGTAAACTCTGCAACGTTCTGGTCCTCCCCTCTCCTCCTAAAGAGCTTGATTCTCTTTCCTGCGACTGGTATCTTGAGCACTGCACCATCTAACTCTCTCAAGGAGTATGTGGCATTATCATAAACTTCTAACACCACATAAGGTCCAAACCATCTCTTGGAGAACTTCCTGATAGTGCTATGCTGATTATCAAGACTACTATCATAGACTAACACCCAATCACCTTCTTTAACTGGTTTGGGTCGTAATCTATGCGTTCTATCAAATCTGTCTTTGTTTCTCTCCCTAGCAATCTTTAACCTTTCCACAGCTTTGGCAACATCCTCAGGTCTTCGTTCTAACTGCTGGATCCTTAATGCAAGAAGATCCTCCGTACTTCTACCATCTTCCCATGGCAAAACATTCCAAGTAGACACAACCTCCTCAATCGGCATCACAGGTTTTTGCCCTAGTATCAACTCTGCTGGCATGTAACCTGTAACGGTACTATGAGTTGTACGATCTGCCCACAAAGCAAATGGTAGCAGTCTAGGCCATTCACGGATCTTACCCTTGCAAGCTTTCACCAAAGCTTTGATGATTGGCGGATGACCTCTTTCGCTCTTGCCATTCCCTTCAGGATTGTAAGCAGTGGTTAACGCCAACTTGATTCCCAATCGCTTGAAGAACTCAACTGCTTCTTGTGCATCCAGCTCACCCCTATCTGCAGTGATCTTTCCCACACACCCATATCTACAAATAACATCTTCAAGTAGAAAGCGGCAGACACTAGCAGTGGTCTTCGTCCTCAGGGCACGTCCCTCAACCTGGTTAGATAGATCTTCTCTAGCCAAGACTAGATACCTCATTTGTCCAAGCCCAAACGGCATAGTTACCAGATCCACTACCCATTTGTAATGAATGGCTAAAGGATAAGTAGGATGCAATCCATCACGATGGCGTACATTGGAGTACATCTGGCAAGGTATACAAGATGAAACAAACTGTACTACATCCTTATACATACCCTTCCACCAATACTTTTCCTTCATCTTGGCAAATGTAGCCCAAACTCCTCTATGACCAGCCCATAAACTCTCATGGAACTCCTTGATCAGCTTCTGCTGCGATTCTAGGTCACATACCACCCGCTGCGGTAAACCTCCTTGTAGCTTAGGGCGCTTCCATAGATGTCCTCCATGTAAAAAGTAACCATAAGCTATCCTACGGATCCTCTTGACATCTGCATCAGACCAGCCTTCCTGCCTTTCCAGTGAACTCAAATAGCGCCCAAGATCCAACCACTCGCCATCATACACACTTTCCTCAAAAAACTCCAACGGGGCTGCAAAACAGCTTCTATCTCTTCTAGCAAGAGCACTAGAATAGAACTCTGTTCCCACATCCTCCTGATCATCTATCATTTCTTTCTCATCGTAATACCTAGCCCTTGATAACATATCTGCCACAGGATTGTCCTTCCCTGCAATATGTCTAAACTCTGGGTTCAAGGACTTGATATATGCTATCCACCTCAACATAGCAATATCTGGAGTTGTACAGCTAGTAATCATTCCCAAGAGAGGTAAACAATCTGTCTCCACAACCACAGGTGCTCCTATCAAGTATTCCTTATCACTCTTCATCGCAGTAACTACTCCCCATAGCTCTCTTTTGACCTGAGGGTAGTCTCTCTGCCGTGAACTTAACACCTTAGCTCCAAAACGCACCACATATCTGTTTCCATCCTCATCGTCTTGTCCTACAGCCCATCCAATGCCAATAGGACTAGTATCAACAGTAAGGATAACAGATCTGCCCAACTCATATGTTACCTTCCGTAGAGTTGGTGGTGAAGCTAAAAGATCCTTCAACTTCCTCATAGACTCGCTTTGCTCCTCTTGCCACTGAAATCTTTGCCCCTTCCTCAGCAGCTTGTACAACGGATCATGCCTAGATAGCATCTCCCTGAAGCTCTTCTTCTCTTGCTCGGTAAGAAATCCATCACCTCCAATCTTCAGCTCCTTCAGTGTTGTTTCTGTGAACTGATGCCCAATTCTTCTCGGTCCTCTGAGCGTGGGTTCTCGTGCAGCTTGCTCCATCTTCTGATTGTAATCGAGTGGCAAAGGCAAAGCCACTGGTTTGACTTTCTTTGCTACTGACCTGTACTTGGTCTCCACATACACTTCTTGTCGATCTATAAACTTATCAATTACATCATAAAGCTCCTTGGAGCTCACTCTCACCACTCTATCTACATCATCTACAGAACTTTCTACTATAGATTTCAACTCCCCTATAGTATCTACCAAATACTGCTCTTCAAACACTCCAGATATATATTCATCTCCTGCTAACTCTCCACTGTCCCACAAAGACTGTTGTGCATACTTCACATGTTGCCTCTCAAACCTCTTCAGATTCTCAACCTTCCTATAACACACTGATCCATATGACGTCAATCCTAAGAAGCCAGTGGATAAAGCTTCCTGCTCTACTGGATCAGGCGAGAATCCTAGCTCTACTGTACCGTTGAAGTCTCGCTCTTCAATGGTACTCTGCCAAAACCCCTAGACTCTCTGAACTCCTGAGTAATCTTAGGCAGTGGACGGTCTCTCAAGCTATCACGATTCCTCTCATGTTCTGCAGCAACGGTCAAAAACTGAACAGCTCTTTTGCCGTCTCTACTACGTATCCTAGCATAAGCTGAACCATCATCCATAACTCGTGTCTCCATTCTAACAGCAGTAATGTAAGGCTGCCCTAGAATGATAGGATAGGTTGACATGTCATGCACAAAGAAATTCTGAACATCACTGATGTCACCCACAGTTACCTTGATGTTGGGGCAAGCACCATAGAGTTCTCCCCGCTGGTTGTTGGCAGCACGGATAAGCCACCCATGGTCGGTGTCTATGGGCCACCTCCCACGCTTGTACAGCTCCTTAGACATCAGATTAATCTCTGAGCCATGATCAATCAACGCCACCACAGGTTCCTCCAGATCTCCCAACTTCACCAAGGTCTCTGTGGTTGCTCTTGCCCAATGGTTATGAGAGTAATGGCTCTTCTGCGATGCTTCCACCTCATCTTCAAACCTCACGTGCTGATCTGATCTTCCCTCTGATACTTGAGAGCAGTAACCAGCAATCTCATCCTCCTCATCCTCCGACAGTTTGGTCCCTAGAGCGTTAAGCGTAGCTGCTTCACCCAAAATCTGACGTTTCCTCTTGATGATATCTATGATAACCTCATGGAACTCACGCTTTGCAATCCCAAGAATCTCACCCAAGGTAAACTCAACCTTCCCATTCAAGATACGATTCTCTAACACCTGCTTCAAGTCTGTAGCAATCTCAATGTCAGACTGAAGTTTGTATGCAGGCATCTTACCCTTCTCCTTGCTCCTCTCCTTCTCCTTTGGTGTTGTAGATGGTAGATCTTCCATAGTCTCCTCCCGAGTAGGTGTTGTCTCCTGCCTCGCCTCTGGTCTAGCCCTTTCACTCCTTGTTGCAGGTCGTTTGGCTGAAGAAGCCTCACCTGCATCCTCCCTCCTGCGTTTTTCTTCTAGTACAGCTTCATGCTGACTTCTTGCAACATAAGCATGCACTGACATAGTATCCACAGGGTCATTCCATCCTGTAGCTTCTCGAATTGAGTTGCCAACCCTTCGTAGCACATCCTTGTCTAGCTCTGTTCTAGCTACGGACCGCACTACATCAGACCACAACCCAGTAGTCCCTTTCTCTCTCTCCATCTCCACTTTCACTCCACAGGTAGCAGCATTCACAAGAGAAACAGCATGTGATGCTGATATATCATTCACAAGTCTCTTCATACCACCCTTGCCAAAGTTGGTTCCCAGCATCATCCCAGTCTCTCTCAGATGGATCTTACCATCTTTGAAGAAGATCAAATCCTTCCTCAATGCATCTGAAAACTCCCCACAATCTCTTCTTACATGGTCTAGGCTATCACACCATATACAACGATGAACAAAGCCTTCTCTCATCTGAGGTCTCTGCATAGCAGGCTGTACATTCTGCTCCTTCTCTTCTAATCTAGTGAGCTTAAGCTTAAGCTCCTTCATACCCTTAATCAACTCATCAAGCGGTGAGTCTTCCTCTCTAGCAATTACCAAAGCGGGCTTAGTAGGCAACTGCTTGACATGAATTATCAGAGGTGCTGCTTCACTTACCACCACCTTGTCCCTTCTTCTCTGTCTCTTGGTCAGCAAAGAAACAACCTCTTCAACCTCCTTCCAGTCAGTCTTCAATCCTCTCTCCTCACTCTTGTCTTCTAGCAACAGCTCAAGCTTCTCCTGAATAGTCACGTCCGCTGCTTGTAGGAAAAGCTCGGTCTTCTCCACCTCTAGTGTAAGCTTTTCTGTCCTAGAAAGCTGAGCATACTGACGATCAAACTCCCTTAACAACTCATTTACAGACAAACCTTTGTTAGGCTTAACCACCCACTCCAAGAACGTTCTCTTGGTCACCCTCTCTGAATCTTCCGTGTAGTACTCCTCCTTCAAAGCTCGCATAAAGCTCTCCCAACTCTGTCCTTGCTGCTGCTTGAGCTCCTTCACACGCCCACGAATCTCAGGGACAACAGCAAGCTCAAAGTTCTCCACCATCTCTTTCTCAGGTACCTTGTTCACCTCCATCTCCCTAGCATAGTATCGCACATACTTGGAAATATCTGTCCCCTTGAACTGATCCATCTGATGCACCACAGATTGCAACGCCTTGGTTGCTAACACCTCCTTCCTCTCTGTGCTCTGCTGCTGCTGCATAAACATGGAAAAAGCTTGGAACATCTTCATCGTAGCAGCATCAAACTGAACAGGTTGCTGAGCAGCAGCAGCACCTCCACTTGATGATCCTTGGTTGGCCATGATATCTGATCCTGTAACACTCTCAAGAAAACTCCCACCCTAGGTGTTTCACGTCGAGTTCACCAAAAAGAGAGTATGTCGGAGTGTGATCCGTCTACCTAGGAAAGCGCCGGGCTTCTGGCTGTGGTTGTTTACTCAAGAGGTTGGCTTTCAGGTCACAACAGGAGCTATAAACACTCACACAGGAGTGTAGGATCCTCTGATATGCTCAAAAAGCGAAATTTAGGTCTCACTGGTAGTAATAGGCTTAAGCGGTGAACTTTGACACTCAAAGAGAAGAAAACTATGAAGGTTTAGACCTCTAAACTTCCCCTACATGCAAATGAGGTACTACTGAACTCACAGACGAAGTTTCAACCTGAGATCAAATTCTGACACGGAGATATGAACAGAAAAGTTCTGAATAAGAGAATTATGACAATTTCTGGTACCTAGACAGCTATTCAGACATAGAACAGAGAATTGGCTCGATGAATTTCAAATCTTCTCACAGTATTTGAAGTCTACAGGATGCTGAACATCCCTGTGAAGTTGGGACTCCTGAATGTTTGTAGAACTCCAGATCTCCTTCTCTAAAGTCGCTGCTCTAGATTAAGAGCTTTTCAGACCCCCTCTGCTTCAGCGGCCGCCCTGAATTACTCAATTACTCAAATGATACGAAACTTTTTGGACAGTCGTAGCCCTCCTGACAGTGAACGCAACCACGAAGTTTTGAAGTGATTTCCTCAATTCTGCTGCAATTGGCACCGAAAACCCCAAAATCAACAAAAGTGACGCAGTTTTGGCACAATCCGAACTTCAATTGGGCATAACTCCTTGTTTATTGATCCAAATCGAGCAAAAATTTCACTGACAGTGCTTGGCACGACGAGCTCTCTCTTCCTGTGTTCTCAGATTTCGAAGATCCCCCACCAAAATGCTCGAACTCTCCTTTAGAGCTCTATTTCTAAATTTAGAGTTAAACTAAAGACAAAAACAGACCAATGGGAGTTCATAGCTCCACTTGGTTGTCCTTTAGTACCCTAAACCACGTGGCAACTTAGTTTTACTCATAGGCTACCACGTCAAGCCCCCTAGAGTGCCAGCGTAAAACTTAAATTACTTAAAACGACACGCAGCCCGGAAAATTAACTTAAATCAGCTAGAAAGCGTGCATGGGCGACACGCAAATACAACCCATGAGCTTAAGCCTATCAACATGGTAATCAACCTACTAAGACTCAAAATAGTGTTAACACCGTATGCAAAGGTGTCAAACATATACATAAACGACTAGAAGTAATAAGAGCTAACTTCTAGAACTACTAAACTCAAGCGTCGGAGTAGAAATATAACATGTAGCCGCCAAGTAGCACGACACCGCACTCGCAGAACCTCTTGATCACGCTACTGTAAACGCGCCTGCAACTCCTGGTTGCTCTTCTTCAGCTGCGCTAACTCCTTGGCAGAAGCGGCTGCTTCTGCCTTGTACTTCGATGCGAGCTTCTCCGTGGTGCGGAGGTTGGCTTCCAGCGCTTTTATCTTCTTCTGGTCTTGTTCCTGCTGCATCAAGGTGCGCAGACCGAATCCAGGCTGTAGTGGCTTCTCCTGAGCCTTCGCTCTCTTCTCGATCAACTCCATAGCTAGCTAGATCTCTGAGTGGAAGAAGGCACTGAACACCTCCAGTCTTCTTCCCGCGGAAGATAGACTCATCTCCACAATCCAATTGGAGGTGTCGACCTTGTCTTCCCGAGGCAAGGATGCCTCTTCCACCACTATGGTCTTCTGTTTTTGCGGACGGGAAGATGCTACTCTTCTCATCTTCCGGGGTGGAAGATCTCTCCCCATGACAGAAGCGGTCCTCTTTACTGCGCTTCCTCGCATCGCAGTAGGAGTATCCATCCATCCTTCATCTTCTGGAGTCTTCGGAAGACTCCCTGGTGTTGTAGAAGCGGTCTTCTGCGCAGCTCGGGTACTCAGTGGCTCCTCCGGTGAATCAGTCTCCGATCCAGAATGAATGATCAGGAAGGAGGTGGTCTTCCTAGGTACACTCCTAGGGCCCATCTGCCTTGGTGGTGTCGCGTCTTTCGACCCACTGGAAGCGTCTTCTGATGAGTACTTGGTCTCATCTGCGACATCAGAGTGGGAGAGAGAGTCATTGTTGCTGCTCGGTCATCTTCTCCAGAGGTCTCCTCCTTCGTCTCATGTTGCCCTGTTGGCTCATATCTCGCCAACTGATCTTCCGTGAGATCCCCCTTGACCACATACAGATAACAGAAGAACGGAGTAAGATGTCCTCCTGCCGGGGTACCTAAGTACACCAGCTCTGCCTGTACATAAGCATGGAAGAACGCACCCCAGTTGACGTTCTCTCTAATACACACTGCTTCCAGGAACTCCACGTCCTGATCTCCAAGGTACCTCGTCTTCTGCGTCTTCCCCTTAGGAAAGAGATGAAGGAACAGCTTCGTTAGAAGACGCTTCTACGGCTCCCGGTAAGATTCAACCTTCTAGCTATTTCTTCCATGCATGTCCTCCAGGAAGAGACAAGTTGTGCTTCCAGGCACATGCCACTTACCCGAGATCATGGGTAAGATCTTCTTCTCGAGCCAACAACCTCGGTTTTCAGATTCTGGCCTGTGAAAGGCCTTGCGTCACCAATCCTCAGTCCAAGAAGATGATCTTCCTCGAGCTACTCCTGCCTTTGCAGGTACACGGTTGCGAGGCGGTAAGGCTGCCCAAACCTCCTCCAGAAGACCATCTTCTTGGATCGATGAGGTTCCAATCCCACAGGAAGAAGTCGAGACCCAACTCCTTGATGAAGGGTTTGGCCTCGGTCAGTTCTGCTGCCGGTAACACCAACCCTCGAGGATGCATCGACATACTTGAAACTCTGTTGCACTAAGCCACACGTACTTACTGTGAGCCGAAGGCTCAGTCCTTCTCAAGTTCGCACATTCTAGCTTCCACTCTCAGAAGACGAATCTAGTCTTCCAGAAGACAGCTACTCCGTCTTCCGGGATTCTAACAGTGCTTCCTAAATAGCTCTCGTCTTCCGAGCTATACCTAAACAATCCTAGCTAAGCAAGGCCTCGCATGGATTCCTAAGAAGACAACCCACCTTGCATTACATCCTACTTCTTAACAGAAGATACAAGATTTGTGAGAAGTAGAGTGTGTAATAGGTTCAGAAGATGGTTGCGGACTCCGAGGTGACAGTGGTCTCTGGGAAGACTCATGGGACAACTTCCGATTCAATATCGTTCTCGGAAGACTTCCCGAAGCCAGGCTTCCCTTCACTGGTCTCACTTGTCTTCTGCTTCCTGCACGCAATCTAACCTCACAACAGACCCAAGACACTTGCATTCTGTTCTTCTGACTTCTCACCTCTCATACACACTCAGAAGAAGCTTGCTGCATGATGGGAAGACATGACCCTCGATCATTCTCTCCAGATTCTGCCAGCAAGACTTCTCACAACTCTCTTCTAAGTTCGGGAAGAAGAAGGAGTAGGCTGCTATGGGTCGGACAGAAGAGACCCGTAATGGACTCTCACGTCTTCTCGCACATTCTGCCAGCCTTTCCAATCTTCTAGTCTCTCTAAGAAGATGTGGATTTGAGAAGCTTGGAAGACCGGGAGGCACAAGCCTAGTTCTCGACTTCCAACTTCTCGAAATAACAAAACAACTCACCAAGCCACTCAGGATTCGTACCAAGCCTCTCTTAACACCAAAGCAAAGCCAATCCACCCTTGATACGAATTGCACAAATTTGTCTTTCAAAAACAGTCAAGCTTCCGAAGCGTCTTCCGAAGATATTCAAGTTACAGAAGCATCTTCCGAAGATGTTCAGATCTTCCGAAGCGTCTTCTGTTCAAGGTTTCGGGAGTAGAGGGATGGTAGGATAGGAAAATTGATAGTTGTGATCTCTTATTTGAGGACGATGGGCAGAGAAGCTCGAATTGCACTCGAGAAGAAGCAAGAAGATGGCTGTCGGAAATTGGACAGCGCTTCTGCGTCCAATGTCTCAGAAGGAAAAATGTGAGGAAGGAATCAATCGATCGGTTTGTCTGCAAACAACCGGGGAAGCGCGAGGGATACCAAGCAAAAGGCGAGAAGCAGTGAGAAGGGAAGAGAACATGGGAAGAACCTCAAACAGTCTTTTGTCTGCTTCCCGAGCTGTCTTCAATCTTCCGCGCGCTTCCGGCTCTGACCCCAGCTCCAATGTGACTCCACAGAGCTACTTCCATCGTCAATTTCTTGCTACACCTCAATCGAACAAGACTCCACCTTTGATTCTTCTCAGCCGTCCTTCAATGTTTGTTTTCGAGAGTCTCCAGAAGACTCCTTCAGCTTGATGTGATTCCTACTCTCAGCGATTTGTCCTCGCCTTCTTCCTAGCTGTGAATCGATCCTGGCTTCACTCAATTTCACTCTGCGTGCCCTCCTCGCTCAAGTCGATCACCTTCCAACTCGATCTTCTAGCCAAAAATGAGCTCGATGCGAGAAGCGATAGTGTTTCGGTGCTAATGCGCTTCTTGTGCATCTTCTCGCGCAGTTTAGAGGTTTTCGACCTACCCGACTTATCTACCCTACTCGGTGCTACCTGGTAGGTACACCTACTTCTTACGTGGTTAAGCTTCCACGGTTGCCGTCTTCCAAAAGATACGTGTCTTCCGTCTTCCATCTTATGCCGTCTTCGGAAGACACAACCGAGAAGACGCTTCTCAGAAGACGGCCGTCTTCCGAAGAAGTGAACTTCTTTGTGGTGCCCACAAATTACAGGATGCACAAATTTTTGAAATTTTTAAGAATAATAACTTGTTTGTATAACTGAAGAAGCGTTGTTACTTAAGGTTACGTCTTCCTTAACATGAAGATGATCTTATGAGCTTTTTAATAAGAAGTGGACTTCTTCAGAAGACGACCGTCTTCGGAAGAGCGTCTTCTCAGTTGCGTCTTCGGAAGACGGCGGAAGATGAGAAGACGGCGGAAGACACCTGTCTTTCGGAAGACAGCGACCGCGAAGGCCTAACCACGAGTTTTCGAGTAAAACAGTAGGTGTACCTACTGCGTCGTATCGAATAGGTGGGTAGGTCGGGGAAGACACCTAAGGTCGAAAAACCCCTAATCTGCGGGGAAGATGCGTAAGGAAGCACATTAGGCGCATTCCAACTTCCCGCAGCACAGCGCGCTTGAGAAGTTCGATTGGAGAGAGTGAGCTTCGCAAGTAAGCTTTGAGAGAGGAATCGAGTGAGGACATCGAGGTAGGAGAGAACCAGTTGGCAGCTAGGCGAAGGACGAGACCGAATTGCTGGAGCACGGAAGACAGAAAGCGAAAGCATTTCTGTGAGCTCCCGAGAAGCTGACATTGGAGAGTAGCGAGTAGAATCGAAGGTGGAATTGAGGCGTGGTCAGAAATTGACAGCAGGCGCAGTCGAGAGGAGTCGCATTGGAGCTAGGACAAGAGCCAGAAGCGCACGGAGGTCGAAGGCAACTCGGGGAGTAGAAGAAGACTATAGAAGTTCTTCCCCACGTTCTTTTCCCTTCCCACTTCTTCTCGCCTTTGTCTGGTAGTCCCCGCGCTTCCTTGGTTGTGTGCATGCAGTCTGATCGATTACCCCACCTCCCATTCTTTCTATTAAGACATTGGGCGCGGAAGCGCTGCCCAATTTTTATCAGACATCTCCTTGCTTCTTCCCGAGCTCAATTCGAGCTTCCCTACTCCTAGCCCTCAAATTGGAGATCCCAGCTATCAATTTCCCTACCCTACTACCTCTCTACCCCCGAAACCTGAAACAGAAGACGATTCGAAAGATGGGAACATCTTCGGAAGACGCTTTTTAAACTTGACTGTCTTCGGAAGACTGTCTTCGGAAGTCGACTGAACACACTTCGTATCAAGAGTGGTTTGTGTTGCTTTGTGTTAAGAGAGGCTTGGTACGAATCCTGAGTGGTGTGGTGAGTTGTTTTGTTATTTCGAGAAGTTGGAAGTCGGGAACTAGGCCTGTGCCTCCCGGTCTTCCAAGCTTCTCAACTCCACATCTTCCTAGAGAGACTAGAAGACTGAAAGGCTGGCAAAATGAGCGAGAAGACGTGAGGGTCCATTCGGGTCTCTTCTGTTCGACCCATAGCAGCCATTCCTTCTTCTTCCCAAACTTAGAAGAGAGTCGTGAGAATACTTGCTGGCCAAATTTGGAGAGAATGGTCGAGGGTCATGTCTTCCCACCGAGCAGCAAGGTTCTTCTGAGTGCATATGAGAGCTGAGAAGTCAGAAGAACAGAGTGCAAATGTCTTGAGTCTGTTGTGAGGATAGATTGCGCGTAGGAAGACGAAGACAGGTGAGACCAGTGAAGGGAAGTCTGACTTCGGGAAGTCTTCCGAGAAAGACATTGAATCGAAAGCTGTCTCGAGTGTCTTCCTAGAGGCCACTGTCACCGTAGGAGCTCGCAACCGACTTCTGAACCTGTTATGCACTTGATGTTTTGCGAATCTTGTATCTTCTGATAGGAAGTAGGATGTAATGCAAGGTGGGTTGTCTTCTTGGTAATCCATGCGAGGCCTTGCTTAGATAGGATTGGTTAGATATAGCTCGGAAGACGAGAGCTATCTAGGAAGTACTGTTAGAATCCCGGAAGACGGAGTAGCTGTCTTCTGGAAGACTAGGTTCGTCTTCTGAGAAGTAGAAGCTAGACTGTGGGCACTTGGGAAGGACTGAGCCTTCAGCTCATAGTAAGTGCTTGTGGCTTAGTGCAACAGATCTTCCAGCATGACGATGCATCCGCGAGGCTTGGTGTTACCAGCGGTAGAATTGGCCGAGGCCACTCCTTTCCTCAAGGAGTTGGGTCTCGACTTCTTCCTGTGGGATTGGAACCTTGCAGATCAAGGACTTCTGGAGGAAGTGTGGGCAGCGTTGCCACCTCGTAACCGTGTACCTGCGAAGGCAGGAGTAGCTCGAGGAAGACCATCTTCCTGGACTGAAGACTGGTGGCGCAAGGCTTTTCACAAGCATGAATCCGAGAACCGAGGATATTGGTATGAGAAGAAGATCTTGCCTAGAATCGTGAGTTCGTGGCATGTGCTTGTGAGCACCACCTGCCTTTTCGTGGAAGACAGGCAGAGGAGGAACGGTTGGAAGATAGAATCTTACCGGGAGCCGAAGAAGCGACTTCTGACGAAGTTGTTTCTGCACCTCTTTCCCAAGGGGAAAGCGCAGAAGACAAGGTACTTAAGAGATCAGGACGTGGAGTTCCTGGAATCGGTGTGGGATGACGGAGTGCCCATCTACTGGAGCGCGTACATCCACAACTACGTACAGATGGAGCTAGCATACTTGGGTACCCCGGCGGGAGGACACTTGACGCCCTTCCTCTGCTACTTGTATGTAGCCATGGGGGATCTTAGGGAAGATCAGCTGGCAGGATATGGACCAACGGAGCGACAGGAGGTGAAGGAGGAGACCCCGGAAGACGATGATCGAGAGACAGCAGCAACGCCCCCTCCCACTCTGATGCCACAGCTGAGGCCCGGCTCTCACCAGAAGACGCTTCTGGTGAGGGAAGACGAGTCTAGTGGGTCGGAAGACGCCACGCCACTAAGTAAGATGGGTCTCATAAGTGTACCAAGGACACCCATCTCCCTCATTCATTCAGGATCGGAGTCCGACTCGGAAGAAGACCTGCTGAGTACCCAATCAGAGCAGAAGACCGCTTCTGCAACGCCCGGGAGTCTTCCGAAGACTCCAGAAGACGAAGGATGGATGTGTGCTCCTGCTGCGATGCGAGGAAGCGCAAAGAAGAGAGCCGCTCTTGCCATGAGGAGTCTTCCACCCCGGAAGATGAGAAGAGTAGCTTCTTCTCGTGCGCAGAAGATGAAGACCATCATGGTGGAAGAGGCTTCCTTGCCTCTGGAAGACGAAATCAACACCGCGGAGCGAGTAGTGGAGATGAACTTGTCTTCCGCAGGAAGACGACTGGAGGAGTTCAGTGCCTACTTCCAGAAGGAGATCCAGCCGGCTATGGAGTTGCTAGAGAAGAGGGCGAAGGCACAGGAGAGGCCCTTACAACCTGGATTCGGCCTGCGCACCTTGCTGCGACAGAGAGAAGACCAGAAGAAGACGGAGTCGCTGGAAGCTAGTCTCCGCACCACGGAGAAGCTTGCAGCCGGGTACAAGGCGGAAGCAGCCGCTTCTGTCAAGGAGCTGGTGCAGCTTCGGAAGAGCAACCATGAGTTGTAGGCGCGGGTTGGTGTTTAGGGTTTAGGTGTGTGGAATGTTGGTGGAATGTCGGGAGAGCATGTTCAGGTACTTGGATCGGCAGATAGAAGGAGTGAAGACACTTTATGGTCTTCCCTCGCTTCCGACACCTGCAACCGTATCTTCCCACGCTCCAGCACCATCGACTGGATCCGGAATGGAGAAGGAGGAGTTCGACCTCGCTGTGCACTTGGTGGTGACAGCGTTGGAAGCCGAGAAGACTCCAGAAGACGCCCTGGAAGACAAGATGTCTTCTGGAAGACAAGAAGACGAGCCGTCTTCCCAGGTATTCCGCGTGGAGGAAGCGACTTCTCCGGATCCCTATGAGGTCCCTATGGTCCCTAGTCCCGCACCCGTGCCTCAGAAGACGGAAGAAGCACCGGTCGACTCCGTTTCCCAGAAGACGCTTCTGTCTTCCGAAGCAGAAGCCGAAGCCGAGGAAGACGCAGCAGCAGCGACAGTAGAGCCAGCCAAGGACGATGAGGAGGAAGCCACCTCAGTGACACCCGAGGTAACTGCAGGTCTTTCTAGCTTATCAGAAGCCGCGTTAGGAGCTCCGATAGGAGCAGATCAGGTAGAGATTGCCTCCGTGCAATCTGAGTAGTTAGTAATTCCGTTTACAATTCCAAATATAGTAAGATCGAACATGCTATCTTAAGGGTGGCAGTTTTTCCATGTAATATTAGTTAGGGTACCATGTGGCAGCATAGGTAGCGTAGGAAGGACAAGGTGGATGGCCGATTCGGGCCGGGGAACCGCTTGCATGTGAGGTAGCAACCTCCTGTCAGCGCCTCTCTCTCCCTGGTGGTCGTCTCCCCTAGTTCTCATGGCAGCAACATAATTAGGATCGCAGAGTAGGAGATAGAGTTCTGCTTGTCCTGTCAATTTTAAAACGTTCAGTAGTCGATTCTATGCTGCAGGCAGACTAGACACATTAGAGAGATGTCGTGCGCATACAGATCGCTACACAACATACATCGCTGACAAAGGAACACCACACATACACATAACACATGGACGATGTCATACACATACACAAGTGTACCACAATGATAACAAGGTATGTACTCACTCCACCTGCCAACAAGCACTAGACAATCACTACAGTCGAGCCAAATCCACTCTGTGCTCGTAGAGAATCCAGATCTCACTCTCAAGACTACTCACCATAGCCAGGAGCTTGAAGGCCAACTTGAAGAACTGAGGTCTCCAAGCCCCTACCTGCAAAGTATACCCCTTGTGGGCACTCTCACCAACTTGCCCTAACGGTCTTACCGGGGTCCGCCACTTTGTACTCGGTCAACCTAGCCGAGTTACCAAATTGACGTGACAGATGTCGTGCGCATACACATCGCTACACAACATACATCGCTGACAAAGGAACACCACACATACACATAACACATGGACGATGTCATACACATACACAAGTGTACCACAATCGCCCCCTAACTGGCGGTTAGGTCCCTCTAACTCCAGATAGCTCCATATCTCAACTACGTGATATACATCTTCATGGGTGCAAGGATCAGGAGACCGGGTGCTACATTGTCCCATCGTTAGTCGCCTGTCTGCAATCCATACCACGCAAAGATCTAATCGGCTATCCTTGCTATATACATCGAGGACAAACCCACCGTCCAATAGGAATGACAGTGAGAGGTGGAGTCAAACATGACATGTGTCAACCTCTCGAACAACCATCACACACCAACATACGAGCTGCTCCACCAGCAGACCCACACAACATACACCTCAAGCCTGCTCGTACAACTGCCAAGCTTGGGTCAACGGTACCATCGATGTTTGGAAGATGACATGGCGTGCAATTACGCACATGGTCCTTCCAAACAACACCATCACGGCCCTCTAACATGAGTACTCCAGAAGGTAACACCTCACGCACTCGTAAAATAGTGCGTCCTGCGGTCACATCCAACGTCGTCGGTGCAGTCTGCTGCAGATAGATATAATCGCCAGGATGAAACCTGCGAATCGATGATCGATAACCTCCTCCTCGGATAGTTGCATATCGCAACGTGTCTCTATGCTGAGCAATCGCTAGATTCTCAAAAGCCATAGGCATAACTCTCCGAAATGTCTCTGCTCGTTGAGAACATGCTCTCACCCACATATCTGGGTCATCAAGGTTCAGCACCTCAGCAGAATCACGACGAATGGCCGAAGGTAGATCTGGATCTCGACCGTATAATAGAAAATACGGTGAGAAGGAAGCCAAAGACGCTTGTCGGCTAAAACGGTAGCCCATAGCCAACCATGGTAACTGCACATCCCAGTCTCCCAAGTGGCCTTTCTGCAAGCCATACTTACGCAATCCTCTCTTCACCGTCTGAACTACCCTCTCCGTCAAACCATCCGCCTCAGGATGATCTCGAGACGTAGTTCGATGATCAATCAACGCCTGATCACACAAGGCCTGAAACTCACCAAGGAACTCTGTACCTTGGTCTGTCAGCACTTCAGCTGGTGCTCCAAAACGACTCAGCACTCGATCTAAGAACGCATACGCCGTCCCTTCACTCGCCTTGTCTGGTAATGCCACCAACTCAATCCACTTGGAGAAGTGCTCCACCATCACCAACACATACCGATGATGACGTACCGTCAACGGTAAGGGTCCCGCAAAATCCAAACTCCAACGGTAACCCAACCCCATAATCGGTAAGGGGTGTAGTTGTGGAGTAGGAGCATTAAACGATGCTCGTATTCGATCACAAACCACACATCGTGCGACAAATTGTTGCACATCGACGTGCATACCACGCCACCAATATTGTCCTTGGAGTAAGCTATGCGTGCGCTTCACTCCAAAATGTCCCAACTCCTCATGAGCATGTCGTACTAATTGTGTCCTCTGGGATGGATGTGGCACTATCCGTACTCTCCCATCATCCCACACTCGAAGTACATGTCGTCCTTCTCGTCGAAATCTCTTCGCTCGTTGAAGGACACGATCTCGCTCCTTGGCACTTACTGTGCCTACCACCACACCAGTACGTAGATATTCCATCACGATCACATCGTCATGGATATCTCGCTGGTTTGGAACACCATCTCCACCCTCAGGATCTGGAGACTCGTCATCTATTCTCTCACTTGAGAAAGATACGACTTGACCCTCCATACTAGAGTTCATGGTCAAAACACAAAGAAAGGCAGATGCATGTCACCCTGGCACTATCTCCTCATCAACCTCATCATGCCATCGAGCCCCAATCTGATCCTGCTGACTCGTGCACGAGTTGCGACTCAACCCATCGGCATCTAGGTTTGCAACTCCAGGTCTATGCACTACCTGAAAGTCATACTCTTGTAAGATCAGAGCCATCGTGCAAGCTTCCTTGTAAGCTTGTCGGACTCCATCAACCACTTGAGCGGCTGATGATCAGTGATGAGAGTAAAGGGGTTCCCAAACAGGTAACATCGGAAGTGTGCAACAGTCCACACTGCAGCTAAACACTCCCCCTCGTACGAACTGTACCTCGCCTCCGCCGAATTGTTGGAGCGACTGGCATACGCCACCACAAACTCCTTTTTCTCATCATCATGCTGAGTCAGCACTGCTCCAAGTCCCAACATACTCCAATCAGTGTGCAGTTGGAAAGGACGTCTCCTAACGGGTCTCCTCAAGATGGGAGCAGATGTCAACCTATCCTTGAGCTCCACGAAAGCTCGCTCTTGCTCATCTCCCCACTGCCACTCCTGGTCCACCTTCATCAGCTTGGTCAATGGCTTCGCAATTGCACTAAATCCTTTCACGTATCGACGATAAAAGTTCGCCAAACCAACAAATGCTCGAACTCGACTCACATCTGTGGGGCGTGGAATACGTGCAATGGCCTCGACCTTCGTCTGTTGAACACCCAACCCGCCTGGGTAGATGGTGTGACCCAAATACTCTACCAACTCCTGGAAGAACTTGCACTTCCTAGGATGTAACTTCAATCCATGAGCTCTCAACCGCTCGAACACATCCCGCAAGTGTCTCTCGTGCTCCTCCACTGTAGCACTATAGACCAAGATGTCGTCAATATAGCATCTGACAAAATCCAATCTTGCTAGGATCCTATCCATCACTCTTTGGAATTCAGCAGGGGCGTTCTTCAACCCAAATGGTAAGAACCACCATTGATACAAACAATCCTTGCCGTGAGAGTCAATCCCCCAGAATGCTGTCTTGGGCTTATCTTCTTCTCTCACTGGCAACTGATGATACTCTGCTCGAAGATCCAAAGTACTGAAGACCTTCACATGTCCCACTGCATCAAAGATCTCCTCAGGTGTCGGCATGGCATACTTATCGGACTTTGTCTGTCGATTGATAGGACGATAGTCTCCACACATGCGCCTATCCGTGTAGTTGCCATACATATCCTTCTTTGCTGGCATAACTGTGGCAGATGCATACTCTCCATGCGACATCTCCACCAACCCAGCTTCCACCAAGTCTTGAGTCCTACTCTGGATCAAGGTTCTCTCCATGTCACTGTACTTGTAAGGACGTCGAAAGATTGGCGTGTCATTAGCCAAGTCGATCCGTATACTTGGTCCCTTCAAGGTACCCAAATCCTTCATACTAAAGGCAAAACAATTCCTGTAGCTCTTCAGGAATCTTTGAACTCTTCGTCTCTCCTCTTCTATAAGCTTGGGTCCAATCTCTGGCTCCCAAGTATCCTCTGTCACCATGCTAGAGGTAGAAGACGAAGTCGTTGACTGCTATCTTGGTCTCTGGAGCAGTTTCTTTCTGCTCACCATCAACAACCTCCACCGCTACTGCGCGAAAAACTTCTGCAGTTCTAGCTGTAAGCTCTACACTCTCTCCTACGACATCCCATGATGTCCAAGGATGACGAACTCCACGTGTCTCGCCCCCAACCTTTATCTCCACCGACCCAGTAGGCAAAGAGCTCAGGAGTGTCCGAGCAGTAACACCCGTCAGTCGCATCCGACGTTGCTCAGTCAATCCAAGACTAACAATCCATGTCAAGCACTTCAAGTCCATTGCTTGACCCAACACTTGACGACGTGAAGCCTCTGACACCGAAGCTACTGCAGTCGTACCCGTAGGGAAACCCATCGCTCTCTTTCTCTCGTCGGCATTGGGCTCCACCAACTGTTGTAACCGAGCATCCCACACAAGCTCAGGTCCTCCATCTCTGTAAGCATGTGACGCTGGAAAGCTCACCAAAGTGGGTAACGCTGCCATAGGTTGTCCCACTAGGTTCACAACTGCCATGGGTGACTTATCGACGACTCTCACTACTTGAGATCGTCGTCCTGCATCCAAGATGCCATCCACGGTGAGGTGCGCTGGTCGTCTCACTGCATCGTGTGCGCGCTTGAGCACCTCTCTTGGTAACAAGTTCGTCCACCACAACCGTGGACGATGTGCACGAGATCCCACTCTCACTGCATCTAACAACACTGCCGGTCTGACCCAAGACCGCACTTGATGCACACTCGTCATCATATGTGCACGAGCATCACCCAACAAAGGAACGTTCTCCAAGATGTACGCTGGAGAATCCACCTGATGCATCTGGAGATGTCGTAAGATCCGTAACATCTCCCAGAACATCCTAGATCGCGGGTCATGTAAACCCTGACCTCTCCCAGCACGCGTGTGACCTTGACATGGCCACCCGGCTATCACCAAGTGAATGGTGCCAACAAACGTGAGATCCTGCGCCCCCAGCAGCGAAATATCTGACGGTAATGCTTGCTGGTATCCTCTAACAGCTGATATAGACAACAACTCAGGATATCTCTGCACCAAACGCGCCACGTGATGCAATGAGACACGTCTTGCGACCTCATCTCTCTCCACATACAAGTATCGCTGTACTTGTATGCTTGCCTGCAATACCGCAGCCAAACCTGTGCCGATCCCTCCAAACAGCTCCAGCACACACACACCCTCTTTTGGATACTGCCATGCAATGGGAGTCGTATCCAACGGTGTTAAGGTCACAGGGTCAGTAACAGGAACACCCCGATGTTCTTCTACTGGCGGTACAAAGGCTTCACTCCAAGCTTGCTGTACCAACCGATCGGCATACTGCTGCAACTCTCCACTCGAACTCCAAAGTGGAACATCCAAAGCAGATGGTACTAACATAGACATGCTAGGCATGTCCTCCACCTCCTCAAAGACCGGAGTATCCTCCGCATGGGCATTGCCCTCTAATAACTCGCCCGGCCAAGTGATGACCGAACTGAAACCTGCAACGAATGCCATCGTCTCTGATGTAAGCTCCGTTGCTCCAATTCTAGCACTGAACCGCACTGGTAAGCGGCTCACTCGTCCCTCACCGGACTGCCAACCTGGTCTGTAAGATGCTGTCTCCGCCCAATAGTCGATCACGAACCTCATAGGGTATAATACAGCACCTCCAACCAATACATCATAAGACTCCGCGGCCGTAACGATAGCCTTGGCCCTCACCATGGAACCATCCGTGGGATGATCTGGTATAACTCTCACCGTCAGCAACTCGCGTGTCATGTGTAGAGTTGTACCTCCTGATCCCCCTAGAGATGTTTGTAGCTGGAATGGACATCTCTCTACTTCGGACTTCCTTAGGCCCAAACCGATACACGCCGCCTTTCCCAACATCAACGGTTGAGCTCCAGAGTCTAACAACACTTTCTGTGGTCGATACACCTTCCCTGAAGGTGCCACCAAACAGAAGATACCACTTCTGTTGTCCAACAACACCACACCTGGTGTCAATCCAGCACGGTCAATTGCCGGTCTAGCTGGTAACTCATCTAGCCTAGCAGCCGCCGCTTGCCAAGTACCACTAGTAGCTGTCCTGATCTTCGATTCCATGGACACACCTACCGCCTCTTGCTGAACCACCTCAGCACTAGAGGTAACCACATCCTCGCTCTCACTGAGCGTGGCTGCCAACTGGAACACTGGAGCCAAGCTGACTCCCAATGCCTTCATATCGGTGGCTGAAAATAGTGGAGCTCGCAAGACTACGGTAGCCGTCACCAACATCGGGTTCGACGTCGCATCCATAGACGTCGAGGGTTGACTCACATTATCCCCACTCTTGGATGTCGATGTCTCCAACTCCATTGCACCATCGGTAGGCCGTTTAGGAACCATAGAAGTGGTCCTCAATGCCTCTGATAGCGTGAACGATTGAGGAAGTCTGGTCTGTCTACCAGCCTCCCCGCGTTGTGGATCCAACTCCACTGACGCACCCCGTGGCTCAGAGATACGCACTGCACTCCGAGTCACTGTCGCAGATGCCTCAATCTGTGCCACACCAGTCATGAAGTCAAAGTCACCTCCTTCTCCTCCATAAGACGTGGAAGCTTCTGTTCCACCAGATCTCCGCTGAGCCATAGCCATACTAGCTATCCTCTGCTCCAACTGCTCAATCCGAGCAGCCATACCTGCTTCTGACGTCGTAGCAGGCGGTGGACCAACTGGTCCTCTCCCAGGTGCTGGACCTCTACCTCCAGCTCGCCCACCACGGCTTCCCTGAGCTCCTCCGCCTCGTCCACGATCAGTCTTCCCGTGCCGTAGTTCCGGATGGAGATCAAAACAACGGTCACTACTGTGACCTGGTCGCCTACAGTGCTCACACTGCCTAGGCACCGCTTGAGACGTCCTAGATGTCTCATAACTACCTCTCCTTTGTGGACAATCCTTCTGCTGATGAGGACCATCACACGTCCAGCAAGGACCTGCTTGCTGCTGACTAGAGAAGGACGGCATGGGCTTCTGCCCACCAGATCCTCCAGCACCTCCATGGGATCGTGAGTGCTCAGCACGATCCTTACCACCACCACCACCACCTCGCTGTTGCGTAGCCTGTGATCCTCGAGAAAAGGAGGTCGCCCCATGTGATGCGTCTCTGCTGAACCCAGCAGTCACCACCCTCTCCTCTATCATGTTGAGCTCAATCCGCTCAACCAAACCAAAGACAACCGCCAATGTCGGAGCGGTGTCTCTAAGGAGAATGGCATCTCTGACTCTCCTACGCAGCTCCCGGTCTAGTATCCCATACCAGAACTGGACTGCATGTGCTTCCGTCACTCCTTGGGTAACGCTGATCAACCGCCTCATGCGAGTAAACGCCTCGCGTAGGCTCTCTCCAATCTTCCGCTGGAACTCCTGCACACTCTTTAACTTGTCGGTCCGCACACCCTGATAATTCTTCCTCAAACAGTGGAAGAACTGAACCACAGGGTTAAACTCTGGTGGTATCCCGCTCGCACTACCACCTGCTCCACTACTAGTGGACGCACCGCTGGTAGTAGGGACTCCGCCACCCGTGGATGTACCACTACTACTGGCACCTGACCTCGAAGGTGCTACGCCTCCCGAAACTGCACCAGTAGTGATAGAAACGTAGTTGGGAGACCAATGTTGTCTCCACAACTCAATCTCAACACCGTAGTCTCGCCTGAACTCGTGGTAATCGTCCATCGGCGGTCCCTCCAAGTGCTGAAACAAACCCTTCCACGCCATGAAAGGTGTGAACAACTATGAGTTCCGCATCTGTTGCAGATCGCACCAACTGTCGAACTCCTGGATGAAGTCATCCAGCTCAATGGTACCCACCGTACCCGAGTAACGTCGAGGTCCTTTCGTGACCTCATAGATCTCGTCCATGTCCCACAATAACAATGTGGTGACACTAGTCTCACCAGCAGAAAACGCACTGTCTGCGTCTGACTCGTCCTCTGGAACAACCAACGGCAATGGTGTAGGTAGTCGGTACCTCACTCCACTCCGTGTATACCCACTATCCGAGAAGTCCCCACCAGAATCTCCCGAGAACTCCGTGGTGATAGAATCTCGCGAACACTGTGAAGCCTTGGTTTTTCGTTTTGTTAATTAATTGATTAGTTGTAAAGTAAATAAGAAGAATAGATGATAGAAGATAAACGATATGAGTAGAATAGTGTTAATTAGAAGTTTAGTGAAGAATCTCAGTTTTGGAGGAATTTATCGAATCTATGGAGACACTGAAAGATGATTTCCTCATAGATGAATTCCTCGGGCGAAGAGCTTTCTAACGAGATGTTGTGCGAGGCAATCGGAGACCGAATGACGAAGTTACAAAAGACTGAAGAATGTCAGTCGTCGAGAGGAAAACCCTAACTTCGGCACGTGCGAGAAACCTATCGTGGGATATAAGCCAGGTAACAAGTCATTTACTTTACTAGTTTACTATTCCCTGAGCGAGCAATAGCAGGGCGCAGCGAACCGCATTTTCCCAGCGCCGAAGTACATCAGTGACTGGCGAGGAAGCCGTTTGAGGCGAAGAACTCGATTACGGGCGAGGAAGGGATTGCGACGAAGAATCCGTTTGTGACGAAGATCGTTGCAGTGATCCTAGGGATGCGCGGGATGCAGACGACTAAGGCGCCGAGGCTCCGATCCTTTGAAGTTAATCGAGCGGCTCTTCGCCGCTATGACAAGGAGCTCGAGGAGATGGGATTAGCTTTTCTCTTACTTCCTTGGTGGGGGATGGTCTCCTCCAAATTGGTGCACGAGTTGAAGGTCTGCAAGCAGCATCCGGCCGATGATCACTATGGGCGCCCTTCTAACTGGACCAAAGATCATTGGTCCAGTGTCTTGGGAATAGACGATGCAGGACGGGAAGGTGATCTTCTTTTTGATGCCACAGCTGCCGCTGCTTCGTCCGAAACGGTGAAGAACTTCCCGAATCTCTTCAGGGAGTTACCTCTAGGGAGGAACGGCTACCGAACGAGCGATTTCTGCAACCCGAAGAAGAGAGAAGTAGCCGATGCGATTATGGCGATCTTCAGGCCACGAAGAACGACATACATGTCGAATTGGCAAATCAACTTCATCGAGCAGCTCTTCGCCGGAAGAAGAGCACATTGGGCGAGGATCTTTCATCGTCATGTGCTGAAGCTTTGGACCGAGAACGACTTGGTGTACATAGGACCATTTGTATCGGTGTTCTATATGAGGATGAGATTGCTGTCGGACGAACAGCAGACGAAGTTGGGTTTTACCGCAGCTGCAGAGGAAGATGAATTTCAGGTGGTACAGACTCCAGCACGAGACGCACATCTTGAGAAGTTCTTCGATGAAATCGAGGTCGAGGACGCAGCAACCGAAGTAGTAGTGGAGAAAGCGAAGAAGCACAAGGCATCGACTTCAACGCCAGCTCCAGAGAAGGCGACCGAAGAAGTAACTCAGGCCGAAGACGAAGATGTGGTCGAAGTATCTCCTCCGATCCGTAGGAGTGGAAAGAAGAAACCATTGGAAGAGACGCCGAGGTCTGTGCAGAAGTCCCGGAAGAAGATGAAGATGACGAAGACGATCCGGACCGAAGATGAAACAGTTGAAGAGGCGACTGAGGAAGTCGATGAAGAAAGCACCCCTCGGACGGAGAAGGACATTGCTATCTCGAAGAGTACTCTTTCTCTGTCGACGATAGGAGAGATCGAGAAACTGACTTCTTCGGCGGATTACCTCAAGGATGTAGTCGTACCGCTACTGCACAGCTTGGAAGCGAACCGCGGGACCTACGAAGAAGTTGTCGGTAGGAAGCTGAACCTGACAGAGTTATTGCATACGATGCACTTCGGCCGAGGTAACTGGAAGGAAGAGAAGGAGAATCTGAGAGCTGCACTTCGCATGGCCCAGAAGGAGGCGCAGACGAGGACCGATGAACTGAAGAATGCGACATCTGAGAAGGAGGATGCGACATCTGAGAAGGAGGAACTTCTTCGGCAGAAGATTGATCGTGAGAAAGAACACGAGAAGGTTCTTTCTCTGATGAAAAAGGATTTGGATGACATGCGCGGGCAGCGAAATAGGTACCAAGACACTGTCGGCCAGTTGACGACGGAGGTGGAGGATCTGAAGCGGCGCACTGTCAAGGCCGAGGAGCTAAGCGCTCAACTTCGGAATAAGGTCGAGCCGGTGCTGAAGAACTACTTCGCAGATGAGATGGACGCCGAGGAAGCGGGATTTCTCCGCAAGGTTAGAGAGGAGTTCTTAGCTGCAGATGCGGAGGGTACTTCAGCTAGGAACCGGGTAGCTAGACTAGGCCAGCGAGTAATTAGGGAGCTTAGGGAGGTTAGAGCAACCGTAGAGTTCTCAGTTTGCGAGATAGGTAGAGAGCTAGCGGTAGAAAGCGGTGTCGTTCCTGGTGTCGTTTCGGACACAGGACCTTCATCCGACGGTCCAGAAGTACACCCGACTTCTTAGGAAGAAGATCCATCATCTTCGGTGTCGCGCCATTTGGCGGCTACATGCTTGACTTCTACTCCAACGCTTAGGTTTGATAGTTCTAGAAGTTAGCTCATATTACTTCTAGTCCTTTATATATATGTTTGACACCTTTGCATACGGTGTTAATACTATTTTGAGTCTTAATAGGCTGATAGTATGTTAGTTATCTTGTTCAAGCATTTGTGCGCTTGTGCAAGTGATTTCTTACTTGTCTATGACATTCAATGTACATAACTTAGGGTTTCCATGCTGATAGGGGTTTGAGCTCATGGGTTGTACTTACTTGTCGCCCATGCACGCTTTCTAGCTGATTTAAGTTATTTTTCGGGGCTACGTGTCGTTTTAGGTAGTTTAAGTATTACGCTGGCACTCTAGGGGGCTTGACGTGGTAGCTTATGAGTGTAGAAAAGTTACCAGGTAGTTTAAGGCACAAAAGGACAGTCAAGTGGAGCTATGAACTCCCATTGGTCCATTTTTGTCTTTTGTAAAACTCTAAGTTTAGAAACAGAGCTCTAGAGGAGAGTTCGAGCAATTGGTGAGGTATCTTCGAAATCTGAGAGCACAGGAAGAGAGAGCTCGTCGTGCCAAGCACTGTCAGTGAAATTTTTGCTCGATTTGGATCAATAAACAAGGAGTTATGCCCAATTGAAGTTCGGATTGTGCCAAAACTGCGTCACTTTTGTTGATTTTGGGGTTTTCGGTGCCATTCGCAGCAGATTTGAGGAAATTGCTTCAAAACTTCAAGGTTGTGTTCACTGTCAGGAGGGCTACGACTGTCCAAAAAGTTTCGAATCATTTGAGTAACTGAGTAATTCAGGGCGGCCGCTGAAGCAGAGGGGGTCTGAAAAGCTCTTAATCTAGAGCAGCGACTTTAGAGAAGGAGATCTGGAGTTCTACAAACAATCAGGAGTCCCAACTTCACAGGGATGTTCAGCATCCTGTAAACTTCAAATACTGTGGGAAGATTTGAAATTCATCGAGCCAATTCTCTGTTCTATGTTTGAATAGCTGTCTAGGTACCAGAAATTACCATAATTCTCTTATTCAGAACTTTTCTGTCAACATCTCGGTGCTAGAATTCAATCTCAGACTGAAACTTCGTGTGTGTGTTCAGTAGTGCCTCATTTACATGTAGGGGAAGTTTAGAAGTCTAAACCTTCATAGTTTTCCTCTCTTTGAGTGTCAAAGTTCACCGCTTAAGCCTATTACTACCAGTGAGACCTAAATTTTGCTTTTTGAGCATATCAGAGGATCCTACACTCCTGTGTGAGTGTTTATAGCTCCTGTTGTGACCTGAAAGCCAACCTCTTGAGTAAACAACCACAGCCAGAAGCCCGGCGCTTTCCTAGGTAGACGGATCACACTCCGACATACTCTCTTTTTGGTGAACTCGACGTGAAACACCTAGGGTGGGAGTTTTCTTGAGAGTGCTACAGGATCAGATATCATGGCCAACCAAGGATCATCAAGTGGAGGTGCTGCTGCTGCTCAGCAACCTGCTCAGTTGGATGCTGCTACGATGAAGATGTTCCAAGCTTTTCACATGTTTATGCAGCAGCAGCAGAGCACAGAGAGGAAGGAGGTATTAGCAACCAAGGCGTTGCAATCTGTAGTGCACCAGATGGATCAGTTCAAGGGTACAGATATTTCCAAGTATGTGCGATATTATGCTAAGGAGATGGAGGTGAACAAGGTACCTGAGAAGGAGATGGTGGAGAACTTTGAACTTGCTGTTGTGCCTGAGATTCGTGGGCGTGTGAAGGAGCTCAAGCAGCAGCAAGGACAGAGTTGAGAGAGCTTTATGCGCGCTTTGAAGGAGGAGTACTACACTGAAGATTCAGAGAGGGTGACCAAGAGAACATTCTTGGAGTGGGTGGTGAAGCCTAACAAAGGTTTGTCTGTAAATGAGCTGTTAAGGGAGTTTGATCGTCAGTATGCTCAGCTTTCTAGGACAGAGAAGCTTACACTAGAGGTGGAGAAGACCGAGCTTTTCCTACAAGCAGCGGACGTGACTATTCAGGAGAAGCTTGAGTTGTTGCTGGAAGACAAGAGTGAGGAGAGAGGATTGAAGACTGACTGGAAGGAGGTTGAAGAAGCTGTTTCTTTGCTGATCAAGAGACAGAGAAGAAGGGACAAGGTGGTGGTAAGTGAAGCAGCACCTCTGATAATTCCTGTCAAGCAGTTGCCTACTAAGCCCGTTTTGGTAATTGCTAGAGAGGAAGACTCACCGCTTGATGAGTTGATTAAGGGTATGAAGGAGCTTAAGCTTAAGCTCACTAGGTTAGAAGAGAAGGAGCAGAATGTACAGCCTGCTATGCAGAGACCTCAGATGAGAGAAGGCTTTGTTCATCGTTGTATATGGTGTGATAGCCTAGACCATGTAAGAAGAGATTGCGGGGAGTTTTCAGATGCACTGAGGAAGGATCTGATCTTCTTCAAAGATGGTAAGATCCATCTTAGAGAGACTGGGATGATGTTGGGAACCAACTTTGGCAAGGGTGGTATGAAGAGACTTGTGAATGAGATATCAGCATCACATGTTGTTTCTCTTGTGAATGCTGCTACGTGTGGAGTGAAAGTGGAAATGGAGAGAGAGAAAGGGACTACTGGGTTGTGGTCTGATGTAGTGCGGTCCGTAGCTAGAACAGAGTTAGACAAGGATGTGCTACGGAGGGTTGGCAACTCAATTCGAGAAACTACAGGATGGAATGACCCTGTAGACACTATGTCAGTGCATGCTTATGTTGCAAGAAGTCAGCATGAAGCTCTACTAGAAGAAAAACGCAGGAGAGAGGATGCAGGTGAGGCTTCTACAGCCAAACGACCTGCTACAAGGAGTGAAAAGGCTAGACCAGAGACAAAGCAGGAGACAACACCTACTCGGGAGGAGACTATGGAGGATCTACCACCTACAACACCAAAGGAGAAGGAGAGAAGCAAGGAGAAGGGTAAGATGCCTGCATACAAACTTCAGTTTGACATTGAGATTGCTACAGACTTGAAGCAGGTGTTAGAGAACCGTATCTTGAATGGGAAGGTTGAGTTTACCTTGGGTGAGATTCTTGGGATAGCAAAGCGTGAGTTCCACGAGGTTATCATAGATATCATCAAGAGGAAACGTCAGATTTTGGGTGAAGCAGCTACACTTAACGCTCTAGGGACCAAACTGTCGGAAGATGAGGAAGATGAGATTTCTGGTTACTGCTCTCAAGTATCAGAAGGGAGATCGTATCAGCACGTGAGGTTTGAAGATGAGGTGGAAGCATCGCAGAAGAGCCATTACTCTCACAACCATTGGGCAAGAGCAACCACAGAGACCTTGATGAAGTTGGGAGATCTGGAGGAACCTGTGGTGGCATTGATTGATCACGGCTCAGGGATTAATCTGATGTCTAAGGAGCTGTACAAGCGTGGAAGGTGGCCCATAGACACCGACCATGGATGGCTTATCCGTGCTGCCAACAACCAGAGGGGAGAACTCTATGGTGCTTGTCCCAACATCAAGGTAACTGTGGGTGACATCAGTGATGTTCAGAATTTCTTTGTGCAAGACATGTCAACATATCCTATCATTCTAGGGCAGCCTTACATTACTGCTGTTAGAATGGAGACACGAGTTATGGATGATGGTTCAGCCTATGCTAGGATACGTAGTAGAGACGGCAAAAGAGCTGTTCAGTTTTTGACCGTTGCTGCAGAACATGAGAGGAATCGTGATAGCTTGAGAGACCGTCCACTACCTAAGATTACTCAGGAGTTTAGAGAGTCTAGGGGTTTTGGCAGAGTACCATTGAAGAGCGAGACTTCAACGGTACAGTAGAGATAGGATTCTCGCCTGATCCAGTAGAACAGGAAGCTTTATCCTCTAGCTTCTTAGGATTGACGTCATGTGGATCAGTGTGTTATAGGAAGGTTGAGAATCTGAAGAGGTTTGAGAGACAACATGTGAAGTATGTACAGCAGTCTTTGTGGGATAGTGGAGAGTTAGCAGGAGATGAATACATATCTGGAGTGTTTGAAGAGCAGTATTTGGTAGATACTATAAGGGAGTTGAAATCTATAGTAGAAAGTTCTATAGATGATGTAGATAGAGTGGTGAGAGTGAGCTCCAAGGAGCTTTATGATGTAATTGATAAATTTATGGATCGGCAAGAGGTGTATGTGGAGACCAAGTACAAGTCAGTGGCGAAGAAAGTCAAACCAGTGGCTTTGCCTTTACCACTCGATTACAATCAGAAGATGGAGCAAGCTGCACGAGAGCCGACGCTCAGAGGACCGAGAAGAATTGGGCACCAGTTCACAGAAACAACACTGAAGGAGCTGAGGATTGGAGGTGATGGATTTCTTACTGAGCAAGAGAAGAAGAGCTTCAGGGAGATGCTATCTAGGCATGGTAAGGCGTTTGCGTTTGAGTCACATGAAGTAGGATGTGTAGATCCAAGTGTAGTTGCACCTATGGTAATCTTTACTATACCGCATGTGCCTTGGAATCTACGTCCTATCCCTGTGCCTAGAGCTCATCTGCCAAAGCTGATAGACTTGCTCAATGAGAGGATTAGGATGGGTATCTTGGAACCATCTATAGCTCCCTACTCTAGCAGATGGTTTACTGTTCCAAAGAAGAGAGGAGCTTTGAGGTTTATCCAAGATATGCAGCCAGTTAACAAGGTGACTATCAGGAATATGGTTATAGGACCTATTGTAGACGAGTTTGCAGAGGCTTTTGCTGGTCGTGCTATCTATTCAATGGAAGACTTATATTCAGGTTACGATCAGTTTCAGTTATCTTCTGAGAGTAGAGACTTGACTACAATGAGGACGCCTTTGGGGTTACTAAGGATGTGCACCTTGCCACAAGGTGCTACCAATTCTGTAGCACATATGATGAATGGCATGAATAAAGTTTTGAGGTATTTCATTCCTGAAAAAACTATGCCATTCCTTGATGATGTGCCGATCAAAGGGTGTGCTGAGGAGGAGAAGAATGAGGTAATGGATCAGAGGGGGTGCCGTAAGTTTGTTGCAGATCACATAGCCGACTGTGATAAGATATTGAGTCGACTGGAGGAGGTTCATTTGACTTTATCAGGAGCAAAGTCTGTATTTGGAGAACATGAGGTGTTAATAGTGGGACATCTGTGTGGATCTTATGGTCGGAAACCTTGTCCAAACAAGGTTGATGCCATCCGAAGGATGAAGGAGACATGTGGATCGGTTACTGAGGTGAGAAGGTTTCTAGGTGCATGTGTGTTTTATCATATATGGATTCCACACTTTGCACATGTAGCAGATCCGTTGTACAAGTTGCTGAGGAAGGGGCAAAGATTTCAGTGGCAAGAGGAGCAAAGCGAGTCTATGAGGAAGTTGAAGGATCTTTTGGCTTCACCACCAACTCTACGAAAGGTAACATATGAGTTGGGCAGATCTGTTATCCTTACTGTTGATACTAGTCCTATTGGCATTGGATGGGCTGTAGGACAAGACGATGAGGATGGAAATAGATATGTGGTGCGTTTTGGAGCTAAGGTGTTAAGTTCACGACAGAGAGACTACCCTCAGGTCAAGAGAGAGCTATGGGGAGTAGTTACTGCGATGAAGAGTGATAAGGAATACTTGATAGGAGCACCTGTGGTTGTGGAGATAGATTGTTTACCTCTCTTGGGAATGATCACTAGCTGTACAACTCCAGATATTGCTATGTTGAGGTGGATAGCATATATCAAGTCCTTGAACCCAGAGTTTAGACATATTGCAGGAAAAGACAATCCTGTGGCAGATATGTTATCAAGGGCTAGGTATTAAGATGAGAAAGAAATGATAGATGACCAGGAGGATGTGGGAACAGAGTTCTATTCTAGTGTTCTTGCTACAGAAGATAGAAGCTGTTTTGCAGCTCCATTGGAGTTTTTTGAGAAAACTGTGTATGATGGCGAGTGGTTGGATCTTGGGCGCTATTTGAGTTCACTGGAAAGGCAGGAAGGCTGGTCTGATGCAGATTTCAAGAGGATCCGTAGAACAGCTTATGGTTACTTTTTACATGGAGGACATCTATGGAAGCACCCTAAGCTACAAGGAGGTATACCGCAGCGGGTAGTATGTGACTTGGAATTGCAGCAGAAGCTGATCAAGGAGTTCCATGAGAGTTTATGGGCTGGTCATAGAGGAGTTTGGGCTACATTTGCCAAGATGAAGGAAAAGTATTGGTGGAAGGGTATGTATAAAGATGTAGTGCAGTTTGTTTCATCCTGTATACCTTGCCAGATGTACTCCAATGTATGCCATCGTGATGGATTGCATCCTACTTATCCTTTAGCCATTCATTATAAATGGGTAGTTGATCTGGTAACTATGCCATTTGGACTTGGACAAATGAGGTATCTGGTCTTGGCTAGAGAAGATCTATCTAACCAAGTCGAAGGCCGTGCCCTGAGGACGAAGACCACTGCTAGTGTCTGCCGCTTTCTACTTGAAGATGTTATTTGTAGGTATGGGTGTGTGGGAAAGATCACTGCAGATAGGGGTGAGCTGGATGCACAAGAAGCAGTTGAGTTCTTCAAGCGATTGGGAATCAAGTTGGCATTAACCACTGCTTACAATCCTGAAGGAAATGGCAAGAGCGAACGAGGTCATCCGCCAATCATCAAAGCTTTGGTAAAAGCTTGCAAGGGTAAGATCTGTGAATGGCCTAGACTGCTATCATTTGCTTTATGGGCAGATCGTACAACTCATAGTACCGTTACAGGTTACATGCCAGCAGAGTTGATACTAGGACAAAAACCTGTGATGCCGATTGAGGAGGTTGTGCCTACTTGGAATGTTTTGCCATGGGAAGATGGTAGAAGTACGGAGGATCTTCTTGCATTAAGGATCCAGCAGTTAGAACGGAGACCTGAGGATGTTGCCAAAGCTGTGGAAAGGTTGAAGACTGCTAGAGAGAGAAACAAAGGCAGATTTGATAGAACGCATAGATTACGACCCAAACCAGTTAAGGAAGGTGATTGGGTGTTAGTCTATGATAGTAGTCTTGATAATTAGCATAGCGCTATCAGAAAGTTTTCCAAGAGATGGTTCGGACCTTATGTGGTGTTAGAAGTTTATGATAATGCCACATACTCTTTGAGAGAGTTAGATGGTGCGGTGCTCAAGATACCAGTCGCAGGGAAGAGAATCAAGCTCTTTAGAAGGAGAGGGGACTACCAGAACATTGCAGAGCTTACTGAGGATGAAGCTGAAGACTCAATGGAGGTTGAAGATGAATTTGAAGCTGAAGCTGAAGAGTCTTGATCTGGATCTGGCACATACCGGAGGATGTGCAGGTTCAGAGGGGGTGGATGTCGCGCCATTTGGCGGCTACATGCTTGACTTCTACTCCGACGCTTAGGTTTGATAGTTCTAGAAGTTAGCTCATATTACTTCTAGTCCTTTATATATATGTTTGACACCTTTGCATACGGTGTTAATGTTGATATAGTCCCAAGCTCTAGTAGATCGACGGCTACCATTAGCCGGAGTGGTTAGGGTTGTTAGAGTTGTTAGAGGGCTAACCCACCATTAGGGTTTCTCTTGTTCTCACCTCCACTATATATACAGAGAGAGGCAAAGCCTCTCTCATCTCATTCCTATTTTACTTCCTTGTCTACTCGCTCTCTCTCTTCTTGGAGTGTCCTCGAAGTATCGATCTTTCTACATGGTATCAGAGCTGGTGAGAGCGTGTGTCCCTTGCTGATGAGCAAGATGGAGATTGGAGTACAGGAGAGAGCAGCCAGAGTTGTGCCTGATGTCGAGCACTATCCTGCTGATGCGTTCGGGTGAGGCGAAACCGTTTCTTTCGCCACCAGAAACTTTGAACGCGATTTCGGAGACCTAGACGATTTTTTCTCTCTGTTTTCTGTCGATCAGCCCTCTAGGGCTGTCTTGTTCAGAAGGTGCAAATTGTGTACTGGGCCAAGTTTCAGTCGATTTGGAGATTTCCAGCGGCAGATTTTCAAACGGATCTTTTTCGACCAAAACGAAAGTTTTAGGACTTGAGTCCAAAACTAATCCTGTTTCGAATAAGGGTGGGTCGATCCTAGCTATTTGAAAATTTCTGAAAATTTCAAGGAGTCGCACGCCCATTTTCGACCTCATTTGGTCTAGTTTCGACCTTTCTTGGTGTGTTCTTTCGACGTTTCCGTCGTGTTTTATACACCTACAGTTCGCGCACAGGTTCTTTTCTCGTTGTCGTTGCAGGAAGAGTTCGCGGAGTCGCCTCGTCGTGACTTGTGACAACTCTTGATCGCGCGGTGGGGAGAGACGAGTTTCGTGCAGTTTCTGGGAGGTTTTCCGCGTACAGAACAGTGCAATTTCGACATTGCAGCTATGGCGGAGTCTGTGTCTTTGATCACTGGAGAGAAACTCGACAAGAACAACTAGCAAGTGTGGAAGTTCCGGATGAAGACTTTCCTGCAGGGACAAGATCTATGGGATCTTATCACTGAGGAGGAGAAAGCGCCTGAAGTGCCAATTTCTGATCCGAAATTCAAGGAGTGGAAGAAGCGCTCGTATCAGGCTATTCACTACATCGCGCTGACAGTTTCAGCATCGATGATCGGTCACATCCAGGATTGTGATACGCCCAAGAAAGCTTGGGATGCACTCGCGCATCTGTTTCAATCCGGAACAGAGGCGCGGAAGCTGCAATTGCTGCAGCAGTTCAATACCGTGAAGAAGGGGTCGATGTGCATAAACGACTATGTGAACGGGGTCAAGCAGCTTGCGGATCAGCTATCTTCTGTCAAAGTGGAGATTGATCCCACTGTCTTGATCGGAGCCACATTGCAGGGACTGCCTGCAGAGTACAACAGTTCATAACATCGATTTCGACCAGAGAACCTCTTCCGCGATTTGATGAGCTTGTTCCTATGATGTTAGGAGAGGAGGTGCGCCTACTGGGGAGTTCTACTTCGACGGGTCAGCAAGAATCTGTCTATTTTGCAGGTTCTGGAGGATCTCGAGGTAGGGGTCGTGGCAAAGGTGCTGGACGTGGACGGGGTCGCGGACAGCAACAGCAATCGCAGCAGCAGCAGAACCAGCAGAACCAGCAACAGTCTGGTGGTTCCAACAACAATCAGAAAAGAGCGCCTGGTTCCTGCAACTACTGCAAGAAACAAGGCCACAATGCGAATCAGTGCTACAAGAAGCAGAACGATCAGAGACAACACGACAACAACCCCCAACAAGGTAACAGCAACCAGCAAGGCTATGCAGTCACTGAGCATGTCTATTCGGAGCAATTGCTGATTACTACGCATCAGAGTTATGCGGCTTTCGAGCCACAGACTGACTGGGTGATCGACTCCGACGCCACCAGTCACATGACTCCCCATCGGGAGTGGTTTAGTTCACTCGAGCCTGTGGAGACTCCACAGTTTATGGTGACAGGAGATGACACCAAGCACAAGATCCAGCACAAGGGTAACATTCCACTTGACATTCCTGCCTCAACGTTTACTGGTATACGGAATGTCTTACATGTACCTACATTGACTAGAAACCTGCTATCTGTAGGACAGTTGATAGAGCAGGGTCTGCAAGTGCACTTCAATAAAGATGGATGCTTTATTGAAGATTCGAATGGCACTGTCATAGCTCGAGGTATCAAGAGTGGTAGGCTGTTTAAACTAGATGCATTTGCACCTAAGTTACAGGCTGCCATGTATGGACAGAGTGGTCCAGTAGTGTCTGATATTGACATCTGGCACAAGCGAATTGGGCACATGAACTTTCAGAGGCTGAAAAGCCTTCCGAGTTCTGACCTGGTTACAAGTCTGCCCAAATTCGAATCCAGTGAGCCCACTGGAGTCTGTGCAGCATGTCAATTCGGCAAGCAAGCTAGACAGCCCTTTAAGGGATCAGGCAGTAGAGCGAACAAGCTTCTGGAGCTTGTTCACACTGATGTATGGACTGCTTCTCAGCCAAGTATGACCGGTTTCCAGTACTTCGTGTCGTTCATTGATGATCATTCGCGTTATACTTGGATCTATTTGTTGAGAAACAAGTCCTCTGCCGAAGTACTGTCAGCATTCCAGACTTTCCGCAAGTTGGTGGAAAAACAGTCTGGAGCATCTATCCTCTGTTTGAGATCTGATGGAGGAGGCGAGTTTCTTTCTGGAGAGTTCGATGCATATCTGCGTGAGCATGGTATCCGACACCAGAAGACCTGCAGCTACAGTCCGCAGCAGAACAGGGTTGCGGAGCGCAAGAATCGACACATAGCAGAAGCTGCTCGTGCGATGTTGAACGAGAAGACCATGCCTAGACCTTACTGGGCAGAAGCTGTTTCATGTGCGGTGTATCTGATGAACGGACGTCTACAGCGGCAGTCCACAGCAAGACACCGATGGAGGTCTTCACAGGCAGTAAGCCTGATTACTCTTTCCTTAATGTTTTCGGATGTATCTGTTATGTGCACATACCTGATGAAAGACGTAAGAAACTAGATCCGAAAGCAGATAGATGTATCTTCATTGGTTATGCTTCTGATACGAAAGGATATAGGTGCTACAATCCTTCGTCCAAGCAGTTCTATATCAGTAGAGATGTCGTGTTTGATGAGCTACAGTCTTGGTTTGCACCTGCACCTGTGATAGCCATCCTTGTACCTACTGTAGAACCAAGGAGTCAGTCCACTGTAGTACCTCAGAGTAGTACGTTGAGTGGAGGATCTGGAGAAGTCACTGATTCCAGATCAGAATCTGTTGCACATAGAGCTGTTGTTAACGCTGGAGTCCACGTAACACAGCCTAGTGGAACTAGTGTAGTTTCTACACAAGATGAGCACGTGCTATTGCAGCGTATGTTTGACTCATCCAGATATGTGGATCTTCCACATCCCCTGGATACTTTGTCCCAGACCTTGGCGTCTACGTCAGATCAGTTGCAAGGGGAGGTGACTAGTGCACCGATTATCTCTCGCAGATCTGAGCGGCCAAAACATCCAGTGAGTAGGTATATGCATGAAGGTTTTCTTGCTGCGCACCATGCATATATGGCCAATGTTCTTCAGGAACAAGAACCGAGTTCGCTTGAGGAGGCGATGCACAAGGTCCAATGGGTAAGTGCTATGGAAGCTGAACTTGCTGCGCTTCATCACCAACAGACTTGGGAGTTGGTAGACTTACCTCAGGGTAAGAAAGCGATTGGTTGCAGGTGGGTCTTCAAGGTCAAGCGCAACTCGGATGGTACCGTGTGTCGGTACAAGGTCAGATTGGTAGCTAAGGGCTACGCACAGCAACATGGAGTGGATTTTGAGGAGACCTTTGCTCATGTTGCGAAGATGGTGACTATTCGAACAGCAGTTGCAGTTGCAACTCAGAAAGGTTGGAAGATGCACCAGATGGACTTCAAGAATGCCTTCCTCAATGGCGATCTTGAGGAGGAGGTCTACATGCAGCAACCTCCTGGTTATGAGGATCCTAAGTTCCCTTCCCGTGTATGTAAGTTACGGAAGGCTCTCTATGGTCTGAAACAGGCACCAAGAGCATGGTATGCAAAGATCAATTCTTACTTGCAGTCTCTTGGTTTCCACCTGTGTAGTTCAGACTCTACCTTGTATTCATTGAGAATACGAGACCGGATTGTTGTGATCACCATCTATGTTGATGACTTGATCATTACCGGTAACTTTGAGGAGCTTATTTCCCAGATCAAGGATCACTTGAAATCCGAGTTCGAGATGATGGACTTAAGAGAACTCAAGTACTTCCTTGCTGTGGAGTTCATTAGAGATGGGAAGGATGTTTGGCTTGTACAGCGACAGTATGCTCTCAGTATGCTTGAGAGATTTGGTATGCTTGATTGCAAACCCATTGCTACACCATTAGAGCAAGGGGTAAAGCTAGGAGCAGAGGATGGTGAGTTGCTGGATGATCCACGCATGTACAGACAGATGGTTGGGAGTTTTATCTACTTGACCATCACCAGACCAGACTTGAGCTATGCTGTCGGTCTGATTAGTCAATTCATGCAGTCACCACGGAGACCACATTTTGAGGCTGTCAAGCGGATCCTCCGCTACGTGAAGTTCTCGATGCAGTACGGACTTCACTATCGATACGGTGGACCATTGTTGTTACATGGCTACACAGATGCTGATTGGGCAGGAAGTGCCGACAGGAGATCCATGTCAGGTTACGCTTTTGGACTTGGAAGCGCTGCTATAAGCTGGGCTTCTAAGAAGCAACCCACAGTTGCTTTGTCATCCACGGAAGCAGAGTATCGAGGAGCAACGAACGCAACATGCGAATCGATTTGGCTTCGATGTCTGCTATCTGATATTGGTGTGGAGTGTACAGATCCTGTTGTCGTATATACAGACAACATTAGCAGCATGAAGTTAGCTAGTAATCCTGTTTTCCATGCTAGGACGAAGCACATTGAGGTGCACTATCACTTTATTAGAGAGAAGGTCCTTGCAGGAGAGATTGAGCTCAGTTATGTGAGCACAGGAGATCAGGTTGCCGATATCTTCACTAAGGCGTTGCCTAGAGATAAGTTTGATGCTTTCAGACATTGTCTAGGAGTACAGGATGTAGAGATGAGCTTGAAGGGGAGTGTTGATATAGTCCCAAGCTCTAGTAGATCGACGGCTACCATTAGCCGGAGTGGTTAGGGTTGTTAGAGTTGTTAGAGGGCTAACCCACCATTAGGGTTTCTCTTGTTCTCACCTCCACTATATATACAGAGAGAGGCAAAGCCTCTCTCATCTCATTCCTATTTTACTTCCTTGTCTACTCGCTCTCTCTCTTCTTGGAGTGTCCTCGAAGTATCGATCTTTCTACAGTTAATACTATTTTGAGTCTTAGTAGGCTGATAGTATGTTAGTTATCTTCTTCAAGCATTTGTGCGCTAGTGCAAGTGACTTCTTACTTGTCTATGACATTCAATGTACATAACTTAGGGTTTCCATGCTGATAGGGGTTTGAGCTCATGGGTTGTACTTACTTGTCGCCCATGCACGCTTTCTAGCTGATTTAAGTTATTTTTCGGGGCTACGTGTCGTTTTAGGTAGTTTAAGTATTACGCTGGCACTCTAGGGGGCTTGACGTGGTAGCTTATGAGTGTAGAAAAGTTACCAGGTAGTTTAAGGCACAAAAGGACAGTCAAGTGGAGCTATGAACTCCCATTGGTCCATTTTTGTCTTTTGTAAAACTCTAAGTTTAGAAACAGAGCTCTAGAGGAGAGTTCGAGCAATTGGTGAGGTATCTTCGAAATCTGAGAGCACAGGAAGAGAGAGCTCGTCGTGCCAAGCACTGTCAGTGAAATTTTTGCTCGATTTGGATCAATAAACAAGGAGTTATGCCCAATTGAAGTTCGGATTGTGCCAAAACTGCGTCACTTTTGTTGATTTTGGGGTTTTCGGTGCCACTCGCAGCAGATTTGAGGAAATTGCTTCAAAACTTCGAGGTTGTGTTCATTGTCAGGAGGGCTACGACTGTCCAAAAAGTTTCGAATCATTTGAGTAACTGAGTAATTCAGGGCGGCCGCTGAAGCAGAGGGGGTCTGAAAAGCTCTTAATCTAGAGCAGCGACTTTAGAGAAGGAGATCTGGAGTTCTACAAACAATCAGGAGTCCCAACTTCACAGGGATGTTCAGCATCCTGTAAACTTCAAATACTGTGGGAAGATTTGAAATTCATCGAGCCAATTCTCTGTTCTATGTTTGAATAGCTGTCTAGGTACCAGAAATTACCATAATTCTCTTATTCAGAACTTTTCTGTCAACATCTCGGTGCTAGAATTCAATCTCAGACTGAAACTTCGTGTGTGTGTTCAGTAGTGCCTCATTTACATGTAGGGGAAGTTTAGAAGTCTAAACCTTCATAGTTTTCCTCTCTTTGAGTGTCAAAGTTCACCGCTTAAGCCTATTACTACCAGTGAGACCTAAATTTTGCTTTTTGAGCATATCAGAGGATCCTACACTCCTGTGTGAGTGTTTATAGCTCCTGTTGTGACCTGAAAGCCAACCTCTTGAGTAAACAACCACAGCCAGAAGTCCGGCGCTTTCCTAGGTAGACGGATCACACTCCGACATCGGGAAAATTTGTATATAAGCGTTGTGTTGTTCGTATTCAGCACCTCTATGTGTTTTATCATTTTTGAGTTTTCTATTTCCTGAGTTTGCGGAGCCATTGAGTGTTTTGTGTTCTTCGGGGATTTACCTACGAAGTATCGTAGTTTGCTGTGGTAGGAATTAGTCTGGGTGCCGAAGGATTTGCTGTCGACATTTGAAATCAGAGTAGAACGTTTACGGCGAAGACTGAGAATAGACCAGCATCTGCGGAGTTAGTTTCCTACGAAGACGTTTTTGGACGAAGCTGACTTCGGGAGAAGTTGTTCTTTGGTGGAACACTTAGGAAGGAGTTCAATCTGGTACTTCGGCGGAAGAAGAGTCTTCTTCGTCAGAGTTTTCCGAGAGCAGTAGTAGTGAAAGTAACTTAGTGTGAAGATACTTAGCGTTTATGGTGTTAGAGGCTACCTAGTAGCACTTCAGCAGTACTTCCTCGTGTGACATTTCCGTCCGTGGCTCTGTTACTCTGTTGTTCATCTATTTCTTGAGGTCCCTGACCTGTTCAGTACCTGTTATGTTTGTTTGTCAGGATTGTCAACTCTGTCTTGTTGGATAGACCTGAGTTTGATCTCTACCGGGACTGATTTCTGCCCGTGAGAATAAAAGACAACTATAAAGAATCACCTTTGTCACGTGTTTACTACTTTTGGATGATCTTTACTTGCATCTCTGTGGGTTCGATCCTTAAATTACTACTTTCGAGCATCTTTTGGTTTTCTTGTGTGTTACAAACACACTCTCTAACCCGGATGTCGAAATCCCCGTCACCACCTTAACTACAACTTGCATATCCCCGCTCCTACTGAGCTCATCTATCCCCTACTAGGACAGTCAAGGTAAGGGCAACCTGTACCTGCCATCACCACAAGCAGCCTCTCACGGTTTGTTGGTCGTCACTCCAACTGCACCGTGAGAGAAACAAAGATAGTCTGACTGGTCATCACTCCAGCCTCACTACCGACAACACACTAGAGTGAACTCACTCTGGAAATCAAGCGCCAACACAAGCAAACGCGGCGCACAAACAAGAAGCAGAATATGGAGGGGTTCCAACCACAAGAAGTCCAAACGATAACCCTCCACACTCAAACATTCACATAAAGAGAAACCCAGTCCCACCCGGACTGACGCGTCTTCTTCGGTGACCACATGCATAATATATGATCACCGACTGTCATAACCTGCACCTAAGGTCACTAACTAGCCGTCCACACCTCTAGTAGCTCCAAAATATCAACGTGATAGCTCTACTAGCTCATCCAAGACAACTGCTACCAACTGCCTTCATACGCGTCTTTTCGATATAGGCAAACACTACCACAACAGCAGCTTCCCCTTAGTACTCTGGGGTCACCCTACCACTCCTCTAGGAACGTGCGAGCAGGTCTCCTACTACCTTAAACCAGCCCCTAAGTACTTGTACGCATCCCTGTAAGACACCAAGAGCTATTGGTCTAGTGGTACAGCCAAAGTTGAGACTACAGAGTTAAGCATCCAAGTCCAGAAATAGTGTTGGGATGGGTGACCTACTGGTTTTACACTTCCCACACAACTGAAACTTGGATACCTCTCTCACGCACGCCAGCAAGCTAGCTTGCGGCGGGCGCGGGCTCGGGCTCCGCCTCCGCACTCTCGCACTCTCGCACTCTCGCACTCCGCTCTCACGCCTCCGCACTCACGCACCTCTGCTCCTCGAAGCCTAAACCCACTCCTCAGATCCAAAAATTATCGACCCAATCCAACCTGACACTCCCCGACGCACTTCAGCCGACCTAAAACCCGTCACCAAAACCCGTCACCAGAAATTCGACTTCCCATAACTAGCAAACGGCTCGACCAAACTTTGTGAATCTTCCTGCACTAGGACCGTCTTCCCAGTGCGCTTCCAACGAACCCACATCGGTCTGATATTGTCGACTATTTCGTCTGCCACGCCCAAATGCGCACTTCAGCCCGAAAATGGTCACTTCAACGCATTCCGCGAAATTTCAGCAGCGCTTCCGCACTACCTCATCACCAAATCGACTGCGACCGAGTTCAAACGACACCCATACACACAGCGATCGATCACAACACCAAAACAAACCACTCCACGCACGCGCGCACCCGCAAATCGAAGATACCAACGATCTGCCAACTCTAGAGATACCACCGGTAGCAATCTGCGATCTGAAATCCCTACCCCAGGCCTTGCAATCTGAGTTCTTCAAGTGATAACAAGGTATGTACTCACTCCACCTGCCAACGGGCACTAGACAATCACTACAGTCGAGCCAAATCCACTCTGTGCTCGTAGAGAATCCAGATCTCACTCTCAAGACTACTCACCATAGCCAGGAGCTTGAAGGCTCAACTTGAAGAACTGAGGTCTCCAAGCCCCTACCTGCAAAGTATACCCCTTGTGGGTACTCTCACCAACTTGCCCTAACGGTCTTACCGGGGTCCGCCACTTTGCACTCGGTCAACCTAGCCGAGTTACCAAACTGACGTGACAGAGAAGACACCTGATAGATAGTTCTTCGCACTACACCCGTTGTTGGAAACATACGAATAGTCTTGGAATACACAAGAGGGGTCTGCATACTCGTACTAGTAGTGGTTCGAAGATGTAGATAGAAGTAGTGGACAGTCTAGGAACAGAGAACGGCATCCTCGTGCAGTCCTGTTAGCTAGACTAGTGTGTCGAGGAGTAGACGCAGGAAGTAGAGGGAGTGAGCTTCCCAATGTCATTGTGACTTCTTCTCGAGGAATAGATTGTGGATTTGATTGCAGAAGCTTTGTTCATGTCTTCTGGATGGTGGGTTCCTTGAATTCGCTCCCAATTGTGCATGGGAAGTGTTCTTCTTGAGTGGCGGTGACTGTCAGCAGTTGTGGAAGTGTAACTTGACTCGTTCAGTAGAGCACTTGGGATCTACGTACGAACGGTCTCTTGGATAAGGGATCCCAGAAGATAGAGCAGTCAGAGCAGCGAAGTGAAGAAGAAAGAAGCCTTCTTCCCACAGCAGAAGACGACATCCTCGAGTAGAAGACGGTGCAACTGTACTCACATTTGTTATCTTCCTCCCCAAACTATTACAAGCAGGGATGGCTTGTTAGTCAGGATCCGGACTAGAAGCCTGTCGGAATCTTAATTATCTCTTTTTATCTTGGTTTCTCTCGTTTGGATTTTCTTATCTTCCCCATCTTCTCCCATCTCCCCCATCTTCTTACCTTCTTCTAGTGAGCTTCCGAGACTTCTATTGAGCTTCCGTGAAGGTGAATGTCGTTGTAGTGCTGCAGGAAGACCATTTCCGTAGGCAGAAGCCTGGGAAGGCTACAGGGGGCATACACCCTGTGATTAATCTAACCCGTTGGAATGTGAGTGTGAGAATAAGGTGTAACGACCGTTACTAGTCGACTTCTGCGAAGCAAGACAGCCTTCTGGAGGTGTGAGAAGACGAGCTGAATCCCCAGAAGACAAGAATCGCTTCGGGAAGACGGTATCGAGAAGACCGTAAGAAGCAACCTGGAAGCAAGAAGATCGTCTTCCCGAGCTTCCCTGTGAATAATTGTTTGATATTTTAATTGGTAGTTGTTTGTTTAGTTCCAGAGCACCATGTGGCGTGTCTAGAAGATGTGTGGTTTTGTGTGGTTTTGTGAGAAGACGGGCTTTTTAGGCAAAACCCGTGTGTTTGTGTGTTTGAACAGATCCTAGAACTTAGAGCACCGATTACTTACGTAAATCCTCTGTGGGAACGATATCTTGTATACTAAATGGGCAAAAGGAGTAATCCTGCGTCACTACATTCTTATTATGAAAAAGATCATAAGATCATCTTCCTTCTAAGGGAGCCGTAATCTTAAGTAACAAAGCTTCTTCAGTTATACAAACAAGTTATTAATCTTAAAATTTTCAAAAATTTGTGAATCCTATAAATTATGGGCACCACATACGCCCACTCTCACATGTTTGTGTCCCCGCAAACATCAGTGTTTCAGCACTTCTGTTCACGTCCAGTACTTCTTGACACACCACCCATTTACACGAGTGGTCATCAACGTACCATCTAACTCTTCCAACTGCAAGGAGCCATTGGTGAAGACCTCCAAGACTCAGTAAGGACCCATCCAACGAAGATGAAGTTTCCCAAGGAACTTAAGATGTCGATTGTCATAGAGAAGAACCAAGTCTCCATCTGCGACGGTTACCTTCTTCAGCTTGCCATCATAGTTCACCTTACGTTGCGCTTGTACTTCATACGTCTTTTCCAAAGCTGTATTCCTGTCTTCTTCGAACTCTACAAAGTTCAGAAGACGATGCTCATGGCTTTCCTCTTCTTCCATGCGTTCGGTTACGGCTAACCTGTAAGTTGAGACCTCTAACTCGATGGGGACAACAGGTGTCATGCCATAAGTTAGGTAGAAGGGTGTCTTCTGGGTCGTGACTGTAGTGACGTAGGATTTCTCCTATTGCCCATTTAGTATACAAGATATCGTTCTCACAGAGGATTTGCACAAGTAACGCTGCTCTAAGTTCTAAGATCTGTTCAAACACACAAACACACGGGTTTTGCCTAGAAATCCCGTCTTCTCACAAAACCACACAAAACAACACGTCTTCCAGACACGCCAAATGGTGCTCAAGAACTAAACAACCAACTACCAATGACAATATCACACAACTATTCACAGAGAAGCTCGGGAAGACGATCTTCCTGCTTTCAGGTTGCTTCTTCCGGTCTTCTCGATACCGTCTTCCCGAAGCGATTCTCGTCTTCTGGGGGTTCAACTCGTCTTCTCACACCTCCAGAAGGCTACCCTGCTTCGCAGAAGTCGACTAGTAACGGTCGTTACATCTTATTCTCACACTCACATTCCAACGGGTTAGATAAATCACAAGGTGTATGCCCCCTGTAGCCTTCCCAGGCTTCTGCCTAAGGAAATGATCTTCCTGCAGCACTACAACGACATTCACCTTCACGGAAGCTCAATAGAAGTCTCGGAAACACACTAGAAGAAGGTAAGAGGATGGGGAAGATGAGGGAAGATGGGGAAGAAGAGAAAATCCAAACAAGAGAAAACAAGATGAAAAGAGTAAATTAAGATTCCGACAGGCTTCTAGTCCGGATCCTGACTAACAAGCCATCCCTGCTTGTAATAGTTTGGGGAGGAAGACAACAAACGTGAGTATTGTTGCACCGTCTTCTACTCGAGGATGTCGTCTTCTGTTGCGAGAAGAATGCTTCTTTCTTCTTCACTTCGCTGCTCTGACTGCTCTGTCTTCTGGGATCCCTTACCCAGAAGACCGTTCGTACGTAGATCCCAAGTGCTCTAATGAACGAGTCAAGCTACACTTCCACAACTGCTGATAGTCACCGCCACTCAAGAAGAACACTTCCCATGCACAATTGGGAGCGAATTCAATGAACCCACCATCCAGAAGACATGGACAAAGCTTCTGCACTCAAATCCACAATCTATTCCCCGAGAAGAAGTCACAATGGCATTGGGAAGCTCACTCCCTCTACTTCCTGCGTCTACTCCTCGACACACCAGCCTAGCTAACAAGACTGCACGAGGATGCCGTTCTCTGTTCCTAGACTGTCCACTACTTCTATCTACATCTTCGAACCACTGCTGGTACGAGTATGCAGACCCCTCCTGTATATTCCAAGACTATTCGTATGTTTCCAACAACGGGTGTAGTGCAAAGAACCACCTATCCTGTCCCTCTGCTCTAATGTGTCTCGTCCGCCTGCACCATAGAACCGATGTGTGCAGTCGCTACAGAATTCTACCGAACTGGTAGCACACGCAGAACTCTATCTCCTACTCTGCTATGCTACTTATGTTGCTGCCGTGAGAACCAGGGGAGGCGACCACCAGGGAGAGAGAGGCGCTGACAGGAGGTTGTCACCTCACATGCAAGCGGTTCCCCTGCCCGAATTGGTCATCCACCTTGTCCTTCCTACGCTACCTATGCTGCCACATGGTGTCCTAACTAATATTACATGGAAAAACTGCCACCCTTAAGATAATATTTTCGATTCTACTATATTTGGAATTGTGAATGAAGTTACTAACTACTCAGATTGCACGGAGGCAATCTCTACCTGATCTGCTCCTATCGGAGCTCCTAATGCGGCTTCTGATAAGCTAGAAAGCCCTGCAGTTACCTCGGGTGTCACTGAGGTGGCTTCGTCCTCATCGTCTCTTGCTGGCCCTGCTGTCGCTGCTGCTGCGTCTTCCTCGGCTTCGGCTTCTGCTTCGGAAGACAGAAGCGTCTTCTGGGAAGCGGAGTCGACCGGTGCTCCTTCCGTCTTCTGAGGCACGGGTGCGGGACTAGGGACCATGGGGACCTCATGGGGATCCAGGGAAGTCGCTTCCTCCACGCGGAATACCTGGGAAGACGACTCGTCTTCCTGTCTTCCGGGGTGTCTTCTGGAGTCTTCTCGACTTCCAACGCTGTCACCACCAAGTGCACAGCGAGGTCGAATTCCTCCTTCTCCATTCCGGATCCAGTCGATGATGCTGGAGCGTGGGAAGATGCGGTTGCAGGTGTCGGAAGCGAGAGAAGACCATAAAGTGTCTTCACTCCTTCTATCTGTCGATCCAAGTACTTGAACATGCTCTCTCGGCATTCCACCAACATCGCTTTGGACTCGCTGTCCCATCCTCTAGCTAAGGTAAGTAACTTCCTACCCACGGTGTAGTTGAACTTCTTCCGAAGCGCTTCCACCGACTGTGCCAACATCTTCTGTGCACGGGCCTCTGCTGCTTCCCTCTGCGTCTTCTCAACTGCAGCTCGCGCTTCCGCGGCTTCTCGCTGCGTCTTCCATATGGTCTGCTCTTCTGCGAGGACGGTGATCTTCTCCCGCACTCGGGTGACTTCCTGATTGCGCTGCTGTACCCGCGCCTGCAACTCCTGGTTGCTCTTCCGAAGCTGTACCAGCTCCTTGGCAGAAGCGGCTGCTTCCGCCTTGTACCTGGCTGCAAGCTTCTCCGTGGTGCGGAGACTAGCTTCCAGCGACTCCGTCTTCTTCTGGTCTTCCCCCTGTCGCAGCAAGGTGCGCAGGCCGAATCCAGCTTGTAAGGGCTTCTCCTGTGCCCTCGCTCTCTTCTCCAGCAACTCCATAGCTGGCTGGATCTCCTTCTGGAAGTAGGCACTGAACTCCTCCAGTCGTCTTCCTGCGGAAGACAAGTTCATCTCCACCACTCGTTCCGCGGTGTCGACTTCGTCTTCCAGAGGCAAGGAAGCCTCTTCCACCACTACGGTGTCGTATTGTACATAGGTCTATACAGTGAAAAGTATTGCAGAGAGACTTTTTTCTATATTGTGTAAAGGAAGCTGCCCTGCAGCTTAACAAGCTAGGCAGGAGCTAAGCTGGGGCTATGCTTGACAAGCTGCCCCCAAGCTTGGGTTAGAATATCACCCCTAAAGGAGTCAAGAGACACCAGAATGCAAAGCTCGACGAGGAGAGCGACCTCATGCTTCTAGTTTTGACAGAAAGTGTTTTAAGCAATAGTTAGTACGAGTTTTAGGCTGTGAAATATGTGAAAGAGGGAAATCTGTCGATTCTGGTTCGTGACTCGAACTCAGAATCGGATAGCGTGAGCGTGTAGGTGTTCACAAATACTATAGTTTTGACTCCTTGTTCATTAAAAACGGAGTTGTATAGAGAAGTTAATGTAGGAAAGACTAGTAAAGATCTTACAGAAAAATTTCTTCAGGTAAACATATGTACAAAAGTTTTTACCTTCTTGAACGGAACCAAAGGCCATCCTAGTGATACGGCGCCTGCCTAGGAGGGAAGTGGTCTCAGGATCAATCCCCCCTGGTCTCTGGTTCCTATTCCGGCATGTTGGCCTCCTGGAAGGGAGTCTATGTTGGATATGCAGCCACGTCCTGCATATCTAGGGGCGGGAGACCGGTATCTCCCTTAATCGTGGGCTTCCTGGCCTAAGCCTCCGCATGTCATCCTGAATATACTATGGGAGATACCTGGTGCGCATATGGGGGGGGCTGTGAGCCCTGTGGGGCAACCTCATAAGTGTTGGGGCTTCGGCCTACATTGGATGGCTTGTAGTATATTCAGGGTGGCATCAAGATGGCATCGAGGGCACGGGAAACTTTTGCTAAATATTATGTACGCATAAGGACAGCAGAGGAACAGCTTTAGATGGGGCCTTAAAATTAAAGCGCAAGATTACAGTGGAAGCGGAAGATTACAACGGAAAACTGAAGCGGAAGATTCCCTCGGAAGCTTGAAGCGGAATATTACAGCGGAAACGGAAAATTACAGCGGAAGCGGAAGATTACCGCGGAAGCTTGAAGCGGAATATTACAGCGGAAGCGGAAGATTATCGCGGAAGCTTGAAGCGGAATATTACAGTGGAAGCGGAAAACTACAGTGGAAGCGGAAGATTACAACAGAAGCTTGAAGCGGAAGATTACAGCGGAAGCGGAAGATTACCGCGGAAGCTTGAAGCGAAAGATTACAGCGGAAGCGGAAGATTACCGCGGAAGCTTGAAGCGGAATATTACAGCGGAAGCGGAAAACTACAGCGGAAGCGGAAGATTATCGCGGAAGCTTGAAGCGGAATATTACAGCGGAAGCGGAAAACTACAGCGGAAGCGGAAGATTACCGCGGAAGCTTGAAGCGGAATATTACAGCGGAAGCGGAAGATTATCGCGGAAGCTTGAAGCGGAATATTACAGTGGAAGCGGAAGATTATCGCGGAAGCTTGAAGCGGAATATTACAGTGGAAGCGGAAAACTACAATGGAAGCGGAAGATTACAACAGAAGCTTGAAGCGGAAGATTACAGCGGAGGCGAAAGGAGGAGAATTAGAGTTTAAGAGGGGGGGCAGCTTAGCTAAGGCCCTGCTTCTGATAAGTGACTGCGCTGATAAGGACAGCAGGGGGGCAGCTTAAGCTGGGGTCTTTACTTTTAGGTAAAATACCTACGGCGACTTGGGATCGGGAGGAGAGTTTTTTTTTGCAAAGGAAGGTTTTCTGAGAGAGCGGAAGCGGAATACGGAGGAGAAGCTAAGAAGCTGGGGGAAGATCAAATTGCTGACAGATTGAATTGGGAGAGCATCGTAAGAGAGAGAGGCATGAGTTTTAGGCTTGGACGTTGTTTAAATAAACTATTCTGGGGAGAAATTACTCTCAGGAGACAGTTCTATTGAGAGATCGTTTGGAAATCTACAGGGGACTTTTGATCGACGTTGGATCAGATTTCTGAGAGTTTCAGTTGGGGCAAGGAGAGGAATAAGATTCAGGGGTCCGAATTTCTCTATTAGGTTCAGATTGAGACGTACTGGGTAGACTTTTGGCTTGACGGGTGAAGACAGGTGCGCAGGAGAGGAAGAGAGAGATTTTCTGTACAGTTGGAGAAATTGGTGGTGCAGACGACACTGTAATAAAGTTAATTGAATCTTGAGAGACCTATGTGTGTACCCAGGGTGTGTTTGAGTGCTTGTTTTTGTAATTAGTGAGCACAAGGAGCAGTGTTTTGAGATCACATCGTCAGCAGCAACCTATTTTCTTTTCTGGTCATTTTTCTCTGATCGATCACAGTCAGGAGGTCCGCCCTCCCCAAGAAGGACTCTCAACTCGACATCTGGTGCTTCCACTGAGAGCTATTGGGGTGATTGATTTGGAGAATTGACTGAATTGAGAAGATGGATCACAGTGCTGCCGTACAAGGTGTAGCTGCTGCTCAAGGTGCTCCTGTTCAAGGGACTCCTGGTCAAGATGGAATTGGCTCTCAAGGAGGGCCTACAGCGGTTCCAACAGCAACAACACAGCCTGCTGTAGACACGTCTCAGATTCTTCAGGCGTTGGCTGCCTTGATTCAGCAACAGCCTGCAATTGGGAGAGCTGAGCAGAAGTCCACAAGAGCATTACAAGCAATTGTTGGTCGATGTGGACGATTTGATGGAAGAGATGTTACTAGGTACCTACGGGAGTATGTGGGTGAGATGGAGTTGGTCAGGGCACCTGAAGTTGAGATAATTCTGAGCTTTGAGTTGACTGTTGTCCCTGAACTGAGAGAGAAGGTGAGAAATTTACAGAGAAGACATCTAGGTGGGTGGACTTTGTTTGAGCGTGCATTGAGAGAAGAGTTTCTAGAAGAGGACTCTGAAAGAGTCACCAGAAGAACTCTCATGGACTGGATAGAGCGTCAGCCTGGACGTTCCATGGGATTGAATGAGGTAATTCGTGAGTTTGAGAAGAGATACTCTCAGCTTTCTGGTCTAGAGAAGTTGACGCTGGATGCTAGGAAGACGGAGTTGTTCTTGGGGGCTCTGGATGAGTTCACAGCAGATAGGCTTTGTTTCATGTTGGCTGATCGAGGGACTGAAGGGGGAGTTACATCTGATTGGAGGAGAGTGGAAGAAGCAGTATCTACCCTTGCTAGGCAACGTCGTGGTAGGATGGTGTTACAGCTAGAAACCTTACCAGAGCAGCAGAGAGTAGCTCCTCCAGTTCATGTAGCTCCTCCTACAATACCTCAGGCACCTATAGTGGTTCCTCAAGCACCTATAGTGGTACCTCAAGCGCCTGTAGTACCTAATCCAGCACAGAGAGGACCTAGACAGCAGCAGCGACCTGTTGAGAATCGAAATCAACATAACTTGATAGAAGAACTCACTCAACAGCTGAGAGATTTGAGGGTTGAGATGGCAGACATGAGGAGAGACCAACGACCAGTTGCACCAGGTGCTCGACCTATAGGAGGAACCTTTACCAGGAGATGTATTTTGTGCGACAGTCCAGATCATCTCAGAGGAGACTGTCAAGACTTGGCGGTTGCCTTGCGAGAGGGCGTAGTCAACTATCAGAATAACAGGTTGTACTTAACCGCCAAAGGGCAGCCTCTGAACACGTATTTTGGGAGAGGAGGAATGAGGAGTTCTCTTCCAGCACTTACTGATGCGAATACTACAGCGATGACTGCGGGTTCTGCAGAGGGTGATGTGTATACTGGGAGAGTTGAAGTACGCTCTAATCCAACTATGGTTGAGCAGGCTATTGAGGTTCCGGTTGAAATGATGAAGAGAGGTGCTGAAAGCATTAGGAGAGCTACTGGATGGAGAGACCCAGTGGATGCAACTTCTATTCGAGCATTTTTAGAAGCGAGCAGTGAACAGGATGCCATGATGGAAGACAAAAGAAGACGGGATGCTTCTGATTTAGATGCAGGAGTACCAGAGGACAGTGACCGTCGGAGGGTTACGAGGAGGAGAGCAGCGGAACCATCACCATCTGTACCAGCTAGTAGATTTCCTGCTGCAGAGGATATACCTTCTACCTCTACAGCTCCACCACCTGCAGTCGATCCTATGGAAGGTGTACAGGATTTGCCACAGGAGCCTACTGCTGCGGATAGAGTGCGAGGGAAAAGGTTTACAGCACAGGAAAAGGGGAAAGCTCCAGCTTACAAGTTAGCGGCAGACATTGAAACAACAACAGACTTGCGTGCTGTTCTGGAGCAACGCATTTTGGATGCTAGAGTTGAGTTTACTCTTCGTGAAGTGCTTGGTATCGCAAAGAGAGAGTTTCATGAGTTGATAATAGACATCATGAAGAGAAAGAGACAGGTGATGTTGACTGAACAAGTGAGTAGTCAGATGGTTGGAGTAGTAGATGCTATTGGTGTTGATCCGTTCAGAGGTGATAAGTATGAGGCATGGGTTGCTGGTCCTGCTGTTATTGAGAATGAAGATGAAGAGTATGAGGAGGATAGGTCAAGCGCAGACAGCGATTTCAAAGAAAAGCATTGGGCAAGAGCGACAACTGAGACGCAGGTTCGACTTGGGGGACTTTCTGAACCAGTACCTGCACTTGTGGATCACGGGTCGGAGATCAACATCATTTCCAAAGAGGTGTATGAGAAGGGGCAGTGGCCAATCGAAAGGAATCATGGTTGGGTACTTCGTGCAGCAAATAATCAGAAGGGTGAGTTATACGGAGCTTGTCCTAATATGCGTGTGAGGATTGGAGATGTAGAGGTTGATCAGCATTTCTTTGTACAGTCATCTGCCTCCTATCCTGTCATACTGGGCCAACCATTCATCACCGCTGTTCGAATGGAGACAAAGGTGATGAATGATGGGTCTCATTATGCCAGAGTTCGGAGTCCTGATGATAAGTACTCAGTACAGTTTTTGACGGTTCGTTCAAGACATGAGCGGAACCGACAAACCCTTAGAGATTCTCAGACGAAGAGATGTAAGGGTTTTCGCAGTCCACTCCTGTAGAGCGAGAAGACAGGGGTGTAGAACCTACTGTTGAGATCCCGTCAGAGCTGGAAGCGAGAAATGTACAAAGGTCTGGAGACAAGTGTGGTGTACAGAGTTGGCAGTCCGGATTGCTGATGTTTGAGGCAGATGGCTGGAGTCGATTTACAAGAGTTGAAGATATGAGGAAAAATACAAAAAGATGGATGGTGAACCAGGTATCAGAGTTGTGGCGTGTAGGAGTTCTACCTGAAGACGAAGTAGTTTCTGGCTTGTTTGAAGAGTTTATGTCTATACAGTCAGTTATTGGTTGGTTAGACAATGTGAGTAGATTGATGGAGGGGGAAAATAGTGTGGTGGTGATCCCTATCCACTCTTGATGCATATATGAGGAGATTGCTACATACATGCAGTTCTTTCCTCATCCGATGCAGAATAATGAAGGGAGAGAAGCAAGTTGTTGGTGTGCACTCCCTCAAGAAGCAGATGTCCATGCGAAGTACAAATCTGTACTGAGAAAGGTAAGACCGGTAGCAGCTCAACTACCTGCTAACTCCCAACAGCAAGTACAGTTAGTGGGGACTGAGCCTATATTGCGTGATTATAGACGAGTAGGACACCAGTTTACTGAGAAGACATTGAAGGAGCTCCAGATAGGAGGGGGTGATTTCTTGACTGAGGACGAGAAAACCGTGTTTGAGCAGATGATAGTGAAGCATGGTAAAGCATTCTCTTTTTCAGCAGAGGAGATGGGTTGTGTGGACCCAAAGGTTATAGCGCCTATGGTTATATTCACAATCCCTCATGTGCCTTGGGACTTGAAACCGATCCCAGTTCCTCGTGCTTTGTTGCCTAAGCTCATCGAGTTGTTGAAAGAGAAGGTACAGATGGGGATACTTGAGCCGTCTATGGGGCCATATTCTAGCAGGTGGTTCACTGTATCCAAGAAGTCAAGAGCTTTGCGTTTTATTCAAGACTTACAGCCTGCGAATAACGTAACCATACGTAACGTTGGGACGGGTCCTGTGATTGAAGAGGTAGCAGAGGCATTTGCAGGGAGAGCTATTTATTCGATAGGAGATCTATATTCTGGTTATGATCAGTTCCAGCTGGCTGTGGAGAGTAGAGATTTAACTACTATGCGTACGCCCCTGGGATTGATGCGGATGTGTACTCTTCCACAAGGAGCGACGAACTCGGTGGCTCATATGCAGAATGTGATGCATAAGGTACTGAGGGAGTTTGTGCCTGATGTTACCATTCCGTTTCTAGATGATATTCCTATAAAGGGTTGCGCGGTTGAAGACAAGAATGAAGTAGTACTTGCGAATGGATGTAGAAGGTTTGTTACAGACCATATCAGGGATGTAGAACGTATCTTGACTCGACTGGAGGAGGTGCATCTCACCCTGTCAAGAGCTAAGTCCAAGTTTGGTGTGTCTGAGATTTTAGTGGTTGGACATCTGTGTGGTGCTTTTGGAAGGCGACCAAACCCCGAGAAGGTTGAAGCTATAGCTAGGATGGCAGACTGTAAAAATATCACGGAGGTTCGACGCTTTCTAGGTGCTTGTGTATTTTATCGTTTATCCATTCCTCATTATGCCCATGTTGCTGAGTCTTTGTATGCATTATTGAGGAAGGATAAGAGGTTTGCATGGACCTCAGTCCATCGAGAAGCTATGAATAGGCTGAAGGAGGCTCTACAGTCTCCACCTATTCTAAGAAGAGTAGACTACGGATGTGGGAGACCTGTCATGGTCACAGTAGATACTAGTCCAAAGGCGATTGGCTGGGCAATAGGTCAAGATGATGCGGATGGTATGCGGTTTACCTCTAGGTTTGGAGCTAAGATCTTGACAGACAGGCAACGAGATTATCCTCAGGTGAAGCGTGAGTTGTGGGGAGCGGTGACAGCGATGAAGACAGACCGTGAGTTTTTGATTGGTGCTCATGTAGTTCTAGAAATGGATTGTCTACCTCTACTAGGCATGATATCCAACTGTAGCACGCCAGACATAGCGATGTTACGTTGGATTGCCTATATTAGAAGCTTGAACCCAGAGCTGAAGCATATAAAAGAAAAGGAGAATATGCTCGCAGATATGTTGTCAAGAGCTCGATTTGTAGACGAGGATGTCATGATTTCAGAAGCTGAGGAAGAGGAGAGAAGGGATGCTCAGTGTCAGGTTAATCGACGGGTTACGAACTTGGAGCCGTTGATGTTTAGAGAGGAGCTTTACACATGTAGACTTCGTGACATAGGGTATTATCTGAGCTTGTTGGAGAGGCAAGAGAGATGGAGCAAAGTAGAGTTCAGAGAGATAAGGAAACAAGCTTACAACTATCTTCTGCATGATGGGTATCTTTGGAGACGGCCACAGAGGAGAGATGGGATGTTCATACGAGTAGTGGACGATCTGCAGACTAAGCAGCAACTGATGAAGGAGTTCCATGATACTTTGTGGGCCGGACATCGAGGATTTGGGCTACCTACGTCAAGTTGAAGGAAAGGTATTGGTGGAAAGGTCTGTACCAGGATGTGATGAACTACGTCAGTTCCTGCTTACACTGCCAGTTCTATTCGAAGATGCGGTATAGAGACGGTCTCGTGCCAACTTATCCGCCTTGTATTCACTTCCAGTGGGTTCTCGACTTGGTGGTAATGCCTCTAGGGTTATGGGGCATGCGATATTTGGTTTTGGCTCGTGAAGACCTGTCCAACTTTGTAGAAGGACGAGCTTTAAGGACGAAGACCACAGAAGGGATATGTAAGTTTGTTCTTGAGGATATTATCTGTAGATATGGGTCTGTAGGAAGGCTACGGGCAGATAGGGGAGAACTACGTGGTACGAAAGCGAAAGAGTTTTTTGCTCGATATGGTGTGAAGCTCAAGCTTACTACTGCGATGAATCCAGAAGGGATTGGCAAGAGCGAGCGAGGACATCCATCGATAGTACAGGCTTTGGTGAAGGCGTGTGATGGTAAGCATAGAGAGTGGCCTAGGTTACTCCCTTTTGCTTTATGGGCGGATAGAACAACTCATTGTTCTACTACAGGGTACATGCCTGTTGAGTTAATGCTAGGACAAAAACCGATGATGCCAGCAGAAGAAGACTGTCCTACCTGGGCTACCTTGCCATGGGAGGACAATGTGGACCGTGTGCAGCTTCTCTCACTACGAATCAAACAGCTAGAATGTAGAGAGGAGGATCTCTCTGAAGCGCAACGACGGTTGAAGGCGGCTCGACTTGGGAACAAGGAGAGGTTTGATAAGACTCATAGACTACGACCAAAACCGATACAAGTTGGGGACTGGGTGTTGGTATACGACAGCACATTGGAGAACCAACACTCTACAGTTCGAAAGTTTTCGAGAAGGTGGTTTGACCCTTACCTTGTCTCTGATGTACATCAAAATGCTACTTATTCCTTGCAAGAACTAGATGGCACACCTTTAAGGCTTCCAGTTGCAGGGAAACGAGTGAAGTTATTCAAGAAGAGAGGGGAGACTGTGGAGCTAGCTGAGTTCTTAGGTTCAGAGCAGACAGGAGCAAATGAAGACTTTTCTGAGACGGTCGAAGAGAGCGAGGACGATTCGGAGGACCACGAGGATCGGTGACGGATTGGCACATACCAGAGGATGTGCAGGTTTGGAGGGGGTGAATGTCGTATTGTACATAGGTCTATACAGTGAAAAGTATTGCAGAGAGACTTTTTTCTATATTGTGTAAAGGAAGCTGCCCTGCAGCTTAACAAGCTAGGCAGGAGCTAAGCTGGAGCTATGCTTGACAAGCTGCCCCCAAGCTTGGGTTAGAATATCACCCCTAAAGGAGTCGAGAGACACCAGAATGCAAAGCTCGACGAGGAGAGCGACCTCATGCTTCTAGTTTTGACAGAAAGTGTTTTAAGCAATAGTTAGTACGAGTTTTAGGCTGTGAAATATGTGAAAGAGGGAAATCTGTCGATTCTGGTTTGTGACTCGAACTCAGAATCGGATAGCGTGAGCGTGTAGGTGTTCACAAATACTATAGTTTTGACTCCTTGTTCATTAAAAACAGAGTTGTATAGAGAAGTTAGTGTAGGAAAGACTAGTAAAGATCTTACAGAAAAATTTCTTCAGGTAAACATATGTACAAAAGTTTTTACCTTCTTGAACGGAACCAAAGGCCATCCCAGTGATAGGGCGCCTGCCTAGGAGGGAAGTGGTCTCAGGATCAATCCCCCCTGGTCTCTGGTTCCTATTCCGGCATGTTGGCCTCCTGGAAGGGAGTCTATGTTGGATATGCAGCCACGTCCTGCATATCTAGGGGCGGGAGACCGGTATCTCCTTTAATCGTGGGCTTCCTCGCCTAAGCCTCTACATGCCATCCTGAATATACTATGGGAGATACCTGGTGCGCACATGGGGGGGCTGTGAGCTGTGGGGCAGCCTCATAAGTGTTGGGGCTTCGGCTTACATTGGATGGCTTGTAGTATATTCAGGGTGGCATCAAGATGGCATTGAGGGCACGGGAAACTTTTGCTGAATATTATGTACGCATAAGGACAGCAAAGGAACAGCTTTAGATGGGGCCTTAAAATTAAAGCGAAAGATTACAGTGGAAGCGGAAGATTACAACGGAAAACTGAAGCGGAAGATTACAGCGGAAGCGGAAGATTCCCGCGGAAGCTTGAAGCGGAATATTACAGCAGAAACGGAAAACTACAGCGGAAGCGGAAAATTACCGCGGAAGCTTGAAGCGGAATATTACAGCGGAAGCGGAAAACTACAGCGGAAGCGGAAGATTATCGCGGAAGCTTGAAACGGAATATTACAGTGGAAGCGGAAAACTACAGTGGAAGTGGAAGATTACAACAGAAGCTTGAAGCGGAAGATTACAGCGGAAGCGGAAAACTACAGCGAAAGCGGAAGATTACAGCGGAAGCGGAAAACTACAGCGGAAGCGGAAGATTACCGCGGAAGCTTGAAGCGGAATATTACAGCGGAAGCGGAAAACTACAGCGGAAGCGGAAGATTATCGCAGAAGCTTGAAGCGGAATATTACAGCGGAAGCGGAAAACTACAGCGGAAGCGGAAGATTACCGCGGAAGCTTGAAGCGGAATATTACAGCGGAAGCGGAAAACTACAGCGGAAGCGGAAGATTACCGCGGAAGCTTGAAGCGGAATATTACAGCGGAAGCGGAAAACTACAGCGAAAGCGGAAGATTATCGCGGAAGCTTGAAGCGGAATATTACAGTGGAAGCGGAAAACTACAATGGAAGCGGAAGATTACAACAGAAGCTTGAAGCGGAAGATTACAGCGGAGGCGGAAGGAGGAGAATTAGAGTTTAAGAGGGGGGCAGCTTAGCTAAGGCCCTGCTTCTGATAAGTGACTGCGCTGATAAGGACAGCAGGGGGCAGCTTAAGCTGGGGTCTTTACTTTTAGGTAAAATACCTGCGGCGACTTGGGATCGGGAGGAGAGTTTTTTTTTGCAAAGGAAGGTTTTCTGAGAAAGCGGAAGCGGAATACGGAGGAGAAGCTAAGAAGCTGGGGGAAGATCAAATTGCTGACAGATTGAATTGGGAGAGCATCGTAAGAGAGAGAGGCATGAGTTTTAGGCTTGGACGTTGTTTAAATAAACTATTCTGGGGAGAAATTACTCTCAAGAGACAGTTCTATTGAGAGATCGTTTGGAAATCTACAGGGGACTTTTGATCGACGTTGGATCAGATTTCTGAGAGTTTCAGTTGGGGCAAGGAGAGGAATAAGATTCGGGGGTCCGAATTTCTCTATTAGGTTCAGATTGAGACGTACTGGGTAGACTTTAGGCTTGACGGGTGAAGACAGATGCGCAGGAGAGGAAGAGAGAGATTTTCTGTACAGTTGGAGAAATTGGTGGTGCAGACGACACTGTAATAAAGTTAATTGAATCTTGAGAGACCTATATGTGTACCCAGGGTGTGTTTGAGTGCTTGTTTTTGTAATTGGTGAGCACAAGGAGCAGTGTTTCGAGATCACATCGTCAGCAGCAACCTATTTTCTTTTCTGATCATTTTTCTCTGATCGATCACAGTCAGGAGGTCCGCCCTCCCCAAGAAGGACTCTCAACTCGACAACGGCCTTCATCTTCTGCGCACGAGAAGAAGCTACTCTTCTCATCTTCCGGGGTGGAGGACTCCTCATGGCAGGAGCGGCTCTCTTCTTTGCGCTTCCTCGCATCGCAGCAGGAGCGCCCATCCATCCTTCGTCTTCTGGAGTCTTCAGAAGACTTCCAGGCGTTGCAGAAGCAGTCTTCTGCTCTGATCGGGTACTCAACAGGTCTTCTTCCGAGTCGGACTCCGATCCTGGACAAGATCTTCTTCTCGTACCAATATCCTCGGTTCTCGGACTCAGGCCGGTGAAAAGCCTTGCGCCACCCGTCTTCAGTCCAGGAAGACGGTCTTCCTCGAGCTACTCCTGCTTTCGCAGGTACACGGTTACGAGGTGGCAACGCTGCCCACACCTCCTCCAGAAGCCCTTGATCTGCGAGGTTCCAATCCCACAGGAAGAAGTCGAGACCCAACTCCTTGAGGAAAGGAGTGGCCTCGGCCAATTCTGCCGCTGGTAACACCAAGCCTCGCGGATGCATCGACATACATGGAAGATCTGTTGCACTAAACCACAAGCACCTACTATGAGCTGAAGGCTCAGTTCTTCCCGAGTGCCCACAGTCTAGCTTCTACTTCTCAGAAGACGAAACTAGTCTTCCAAAAGACAGCTACTCCGTCTTCCGGGATTCTAACAATACTTCCTAGATAGCTCTCGTCTTCCGAGCTATATCTAAACAATCCTATCTAAGCAAGACCTCGCATGGATTACCAAGAAGACAACCCACCTTGCATTACATCCTACTTCCTATCAGAAGATACAAGATTCGCAAAACATAAGTGCATGACAAGTTCAGAAGATGGTTGCGGGCTCCTGCGGTGACAGTGGCCTCTGGGAAGACACTCGGGACAGCTTCCGATTCAATGTCTTTCTCGGAAGACTTCCCGAAGTCAGACTTCTCTTCACTGGTCTCACCTGTCTTCGTCTTCCTACACGCGATCTATCCTCACAACAGACTCAAGACAATTGCACTCTGTTCTTCTGACTTCTCACCTCTCATACGCACTCAGGAGAACCTTGCTGCTCGGTGGGAAGACATGACCCTCGACCATTCTCTCCAGATTCTGCCAGCAAGTATTCTCACGACTCTCTTCTAAGCTTGGGAAGAAGAAGGAATGGCTGCTATGGGTCAGACAGAAGAGACCCGAATGGACCCTCACGTCTTCTCGCTCATTTTGCCAGCCTTCCAGTCTTCTAGTCTCTCTAGGAAGATGTGGAGTTGAGAAGCTTAGAAGACCGGGAGACACATGCCTAGTTCCCGACTTCCAACTTCTCGAAATAACAAAACAACTCACCACACCACTCAGGATTCGTACCAAGTCTCTCTAAACACAAAAGCAAAGCAAATCCACTCTTGATACGAATTGTGTTCAGTCGACTTCCGAAGACAGTCTTCCGAAGACGGTCAAGTGTAAGAAGCGTCTTCCGAAGATGTTCCCATCTTCCGAATCGTCTTCTGTTCCAAGTTTCGGGGGTAGAGAGGTAGTAGGGTAGGGAAATTGATAGCTCGGATCTCCAATTTGAGGGCTAGGAGTAGGGAAGCTCGAATTGAGCTCGGGAAGAAGTAAGGCGATGTCTGACAAAAATTGGGCAGCGCTTCTGCGCCCAATGTCTCAATAGGAAAGATGGGGGGTGGGGATAATCGATCAGGCTGCCTGCACACAACCAAGGAAGCGCGGGGAATACCAGGAAAAGGCGAGAAGAAGTGGGAAAGGAAAAGAACAGGGGAAAGAACCTCTACAGTCTTCTTCTGCTCCCCGAGTTGCCTTCGACCTCCACGCGCTTCTTGGCTCTGGTCCTAGCTCCAAATGCGACTCCTCACGACTGCGCCTGCTGTCAATGTCCGACCACGCCTCGATTCCACCTTCGATTCCACTCGCTGCTCTCCAATGTCAGCTTCTCGGGAGCTCACAGAAACGCCTTCGCTCTTTTGCCTTCTGTGCCCCAGCAATTCGGCCTCGCCCTTCGCCTAGCTGCCAACTGATTCTCTCCTACCTCGATGTCCTCATTCGATTCCTCTCTCAAAGCTAACTCGCGAAGCTCACTATCTCCAATCGATCTTCTCAAGCGCTGTGCTGCGGGAAGTTGGAATGTGCCTAATGTGCTTCCTTACGCATCTTCCCTGCAGATTAGGGGTTGTCGACCTTAGGTGTCTTCCCCGACCTACCTACCTATTCGGTCTTCTGCCGTCTTCCCGTCTTCTGAAGACGCAACTGAGAAGACGCTCTTCCGAAGACGGTCGTCTTCCGAAGAAGTCAACTTCTTATTACAAACAGCTCTTAAGATCATCTTCCTGTTAAGGAAGACGTAAACTTAAGTAACAACGCTTCTTCAGTTATACAAACAAGTTATTATTCTTAAAAATTTCAAAAATTCGTGCATCCTGTAATTCGTGGGCACCACAGTGACCTTGGGTGAAATCCTGAAAGTCCATAACACAAATGGTAATTTTGTATCCCCATCATACGCATGGTTAATAGTTACCTTATTCAAGATATTGCATAGAAGATCATTCGACTTCTCTGTCAGTCTGTTAGCTTTCAGGTTGTATGGCGTCGTCTTCCGATGCTTTATCCTGAGGTATTGGGTCAGGAGAGAAATAGTCTCATTTAAAAAATGAGTACTCCTATCCGATACCAATTCTAGCGAGCATCCGTATCGAGTGATAATGTTGTGTCAGAGGAACCTGGCTACCACTGCGGCGTCGTTCTTTCTTGTGGCTTCGCCCTCCACCATCTTGGTAGCATAGTCGGTAGCTATCAAAATATACCGTGCTCGCGTTCTTCTAGCCACCGGGGCGACAGGACCCACAAAGTCGATTCCCCACTTTTCGAACGGAGCAAGCGGAAGAATGGGAGTAAGAGGCCATCTTGTTGTAGCGGTCGGTCTTCCCACCCTCTGGCATGCGTCGCACTTCCTGATCTCCTGAAAAGTGTCTCGATACATAGTTGACCACCAGTATCCGGCGTCTAGCATCTTCTTCACTGTGGTTTTCAGCCCGCAGTGACCCCCAGCATCTTCGTAGTGAAGACTTGTGATCACTGATTTTATCTCTGACGGCTCGAGACATCTTCTCAGCTTCTCGTCATGGTCCTTTCGAAACAAGATACCCTCAAAGATGGCGTAAGGTCCTGCCTTGTGTAAGAAGACGACCCTTTGCTCCGCATCCATTCTCTCGGGATACTGTTGGTCTTCTAAGAACTTCCTTAAGTCTTAGAAGGAAGGTACACCTACTGTCTTACCCGAAAACTTGCGGTTGGCCTTCGCGGTCGCTGTCTTCTGGAAGACAGGTGTCTTCCGATCGACTCTTTTGTGGAAGTCGCGAAGACTGGATCAGAAGATCTAGTCTCGTCTTCTGGGAAGCAGGCGGTACGCCCCCCCTCAGATGAAAGTGTCTCTGCGAAAACTGAAAACAACTTCTCGTCAGGAAACTCGTCTTCCACTTCATCTTCTCGTCGTTCTGTCTCTAGTCTGGATAGGTAGTCAGCATTAACATGTTGTCTTCCGGACCTGTACTCAACTGTGTAAGTAAATTCCTGGAGTAGGAGAATCCACCTAGCTATCCTACCAGACAAATCTGCTTTTTTTACAAGATGCTTCAAAGAGAAGTGATCTACATAGAAGACAAACGGGTTTGCTAGAAGATAGTGTCTAAACTTCCTACAGGAGTAAATCATGCCAAGACACTCCCTTTCAGTTGTCGAGTACTTCTTCTCTGCATCACTGAGTTGTCTTCCCGCGTAGTAGATGGGATAATCCTTCTTCTTCTCATCTTTCTGACTCAACACTACCCCTATGGCGAAAGCAGAAACATCCACATAAATGTGAAAGACTCTTTCCCAATCAGGCGGCCGTAGGACAGGGGATTCCGACAGAAGCCTCTTCATTTCTTCAAATGCTTCCTACTGCTCATAAGACCAAACGTATGGTTCGTCCTTCTTCAGCAACTTAGTGAGTCTTCCTGCTACCTCTGCGTACCTGTCAATAAACCTCCTGTAGTATCCTACGTTGCCAAGAAAACTTCTCAACTGTGTCAGGTTAGCAGGTGGGTGGAGTTTCATGATGACTTCCACCTTAGCACAGTCGACTTCTATACCTCTTCCGGAAATCCTATGTCCTAGCAAGATCCCCTCTGACATACCAAAGAAGCACTTCTCAGGGTGAAGAGCCAAATGATGTTCTCTACACTTTAGAAAACACTTCCTTAGAAATATCAAGTGATCTTCTCTCGATCCAAACACACAGAAGTCATCCAAGAAAATCTCCATAAAGGTGCGAAGATACTCCTTGAAGATTGTAATCATCAACCTCTGGAATGTGGCGGGGGCATTGCATAAACCAAACGGCATTTGATTGTACGCGTACGTGCCCCAATCAGTGGTGAAAGTGGTTTTCGACTTGTCTTCTTCTCTGATTGAAACTTGGTTGTACCCAGAATACCCATCCAGGAAGCTGTAGAACTCATGCCCTGCCACCTGGTCTAACACCGAGTCGGTGAATGATAAAGGGTGATGATCCTTCTTCGTGGCCAAGTTCAGCTTCCGGAAGTCCTGACACACTCGGATCTTCCCTGTCTGCTTTTTCGGCACGATGACAATAGGAGCTACCCACTCACTGCTAAGTACTGGGAAGATGACTCCTGCCTTCATGTATTGGTCAATCTGGTCCTTCACCAGAAGCGAGTACTTGGGGTTGAGCCGGTACTGCCTCTGCCGTGCAGGAACAACGCCCTCCAGCAAGTCAATGCGATGCTCTCCCAACTCTCGAGGTATGCCCTTCATGTCTTCTATGGTCCATGCGAAGACATCATGGAACTCCGTTAGAAGTTCTCGAAAGTCGTCCAACTGCTGGCCCTCGATCACCTTGGAAAGCTTCAGCTTCTTCCCGGGAGCAACCTCCATCTCTTGGAGATCATCCGAGTTTACCATTCTTTCAGTGTGACTGTACTCACTGGCACCAAAGTATTCCGGTTTGGGAGCTTCTTCTAGTTCAGATTCGTCTTCTGGAAGACCAACTGTCGGATCTTCCGAAGGGAAGACGGTATTCTCGTCTTCTGGAAGCTCTTCTTCCGCAATCTCGTAGCACTCAATGTATCCACAAACCACATCTTCTACTTTCTCTGCTACTTCTGTAGTACACACGTTATTCGCCACAAACTCATTATACCGTTCATCACTGTCAGAAGACGCAGCTGAGTCTGTTGTAGAAGGAGTTTCTCCTTGGTGTCCAATCTTGATCCAAGGAAGCGAGACCTTACTCTTCTCACCTGGCTTGGGTGTAGGATTGGGAAATCTCAAACGATGCCTTCTCCAGTCGGTATTGACATTTGCAGCATACAACCATGGTCTTCCTATCAACACTTGATATCCAACCTTAGCTACAGGTCGCAAAATGATGTAAGTGAGGTAAAAAGATACTCCACCAATTACCGTCAAGACATCTTTCAGTTGCCCCAAAGGTCGTCTTCTGGTCTGGTCCGCCATTCTGAGAATTCTCGGAGTAGGCTGGAACTCAGTGAAGCCTAGGGCATGCGCCGTTTCTTCAGTCATGATGTTAACTCCGGAGCCGGAATCAATGGGTACCTTCTTCAGAAGACAGCCATGGATCTCCATATCAAGTTCTGGGGTTCCCAAGTCCTCATGCTCTATCCTCAGGATCGAGGTGCTCTTGGGAAGTTTAGCTGCCCTCCTCTTCCTCGATCCTCGAAGCACAGATTGTAACAACTTCCTGTAACCAGCGTTGTCATCCAACAGCTGTTGGAAGGTTACATCCGCCTTCTGATTCCACAAGTCTCGCAAGAAGTCGTACGGAGATCTTTTCAGAAGAGTGATTGGAGTTTCCAACAGAGAAGATGTAGCAGCCGCTTCCTAGGGTGGAAGACCAGAAGAGTGTCTTCCCTCGACTGAAGGCTGTTCCTGTGAGATAGGTGTTGCCGTAGTCGGTGTAGGAAGCTGCTGTACTATCTTCCGTCTCTTCTCCAGCTCTTCTTGCATGATCGCTTCAACTTCTTGTCTAATGTCAGGAGCAAAGTACTTCGGATCTTCTCGGTCGTAAGTAGGAGAAGACGGCCGCTCAGGAGAAGATGACCTCTCCTTACGCTGCTTCTTCTTCTTGACGTCCTTCTGACGAGATTCTGACTTCCCTCTACTTCTGGTACTTATCTTGAACACAGCTTCATCCAAGACTTCCTCCGGAGGCCAACTATCTGAATTCGGGTCAGGATTCCAAACAGTACCATCCGTCAAAGTGAAAGATGACGCTTCTTTGGGTGTCTCCATCTTCTGAGCTACAGTCGTCTTCTGCAGCTGAAGTTCCTTTCCTTTGCGCTTCCCGGGGTCTGGTTCATCTTCCTCAATATGGAGACAATCCGTACAATCCCCAGGATCTTCTTCTTCTACCGTGATGTGCTGTACCACTGCTAACTCGAGCTTAGAAGTTGATGCTGCTTCTGCAGGAGGCGTGGTATCTGCAAACCTCACCATTTGTCGGGGTCGTAAGGTCTGAGGACAATTCCCTGTGAAATGACCGGCTTCCTTACAGTTCTCACATAAGGGCACTTGCCCAATCTGTCTTCTCGGATGAGGACAGGTGGATCACCAATGTCCTGTCTCTCCACAATTATTGCATGCTCCAGGAAGAGGGTTGAGAGGTCGTTGTGATGAAGAAGGCTGCCAGGGCGTCCTGGTCTGTACATTGTTAGCTCTATCCCTCGGTACATAACGATTATATTGGGCGGGAGGCGTAGGAGTGAAGGGTTGTATCGTCTCGATCCTATAGCAAGTTTTCCCACAGGGATCGTGTAGATATCCCTCATCGTCTTCTTCCCATCCTGCCCAGTTGACAGCTTGGTCCTGCGTACTATCACACCACAAGTATCCCATTATTTGTGTGCGTGCTTATATAAATTTCATTAGGTATGACTATCTTATAGGTTACTCTAGTTCGAAGATCTAAATCTAGAGTGATCAAAACTAGTCATAACTAGCTGAGATAGTTATAACTAAGTTAGAGAAACTATTAGAGGTTTCACTATGGCACTATGTGACAAGTGCGGAGCTCTAAATATGCTTCTCAAAAGTATGTAACTTTGTTGACCATCGCTGATTGGATGCATGATGGAAAGTCATGCACAAAGATCTAGAGGTGCTCCTCAAAAGACGTATTAGTTTGTTGTCGTCTTCCGATTGGATAGTTTGGAAAGTTAACACTTTACAAAAGCTAAAGTAGGAGAATCTCTTACTTTTGTAAAGTAGAACAAGTAATGTGTGTGCTATTCTTAAAGGCTTAGTAGCCTTTAGAAGTTTTACTATTTTGGATTGCGCACTTACCATGAGGTAAGGTAACTTAGTGAAAGTTACCACCGTAAGAAGTTGTAGAGTATATAAGGAGGAGTTGAGAAGGTGGAAGACACTCTCATTTTCCTGTCTATAAGTAAAGTGAGCATTGGAGACCTTGGGAGTCCTTGAGTACTATGTGATGCAATGTGGAGGGCGGGGTTAGAACTTGTTTGCAGGAACGCTATTAGAGGGACCGATGTGACCATACGGGTCAGAGTGTTGAGTGAAGTGAGCATGGGTATGATAGAATCTTTGTAATTAAGGTGCACTAGTAATCCTAGTCATCTGAGGTACCCCTGGGTGAGAGACATGCCGGCTTACATTTTGGTTCCGTTGCCGGGACCTCGATATAAAGATTCGTATTTAGTTGTTAGTACAGTTCATGTCTGTTTTTGAGCATGAGTTCAGAACCTTTGTACATACACCATGTTATAGAGGGCAAGATAAGCTTTCCAATAAGCTTGATATCTCCGAGAGATCAATTGTAAGGAGAGAGTTATGTCTTTCGGAAGTTAAGGAGGTTTTTCGGTATCAAATAGTGAGCTCTCGAGAAGGAGTTTACAGTCATTTTCATATTTTCAGTTTTTAGAATTAGACCTTGAAATCTTCCATGCTGATAGCTTGCAAGATAAGCTATCTAGGCACCCAAATCATGCGTGAATTGATCGAGTAGAACTGGAGTTACGGCATTCGAAGCGAAGGGGGGTCAAATCTGTTATATCGCTTGCTGAAGTAAAAGAGTGAAAGAATTTCAGAATTCTTGAGAGGGTTATGTTCGATCTCTGAGGCTCAGGGTTGACAAGTTAAGCTTCTACTTAGTAATGTGAGAGATTGCTAAGCGAGAAGATAGTCGAGTGATCAAAAGTGTCAAACAAACTATAGAGCGAGAGAGATGTATGACGGATCATCGTCATGGAAGGACAGCAAGAGTGGAAATTCAGGTTGAGCAAGATCTCTCAAGGCTATGTGGTGATAGTTACCGCTGATCTGGTGAAAGGAGAATTTCGACTAGAATTTGAGGAAGAAGCAGAGAGTAGTCATAAGAACCAGGAGAAGAACTCGAGGTGTTTTTTATGTGGAGAAGAAGGACATAAAGTGAGCAAGTGTCCTACGAAGAATAGACTTTTGCGTGAGCGAAGAGGGTTGGTCGACTTAAGCTTACACATAGGTCCTTCTTCCCCTAGACAAGGCGTCATTGACCCTACAACCTTTTGTCCTAGATGTGGAGTGGACTGGATTCCAGTTGAGTACGAGTGTAGCGCAGTGGTTGCTTTGCTCGAAACTGTAGCCGAAGGTCCTGAGAGAAGGTTGAGTGTAGAAACGGTGTCGCGCTACTTGGCGGCTACATGCTTGACTTCTACTCCGACGCTTAGGTTTGGTAGTTCTAGAAGTTAGCTCATATTACTTCTAGTCCTTTATGTATATGTTTGACACCTTTGTATACGGTGTTAACACTATTTTGAGTCCTAGTAGGCTGATAGTATGTTAGTTATCTTGTTCAAGCATTTGTGCGCTTGTGCAAGTGACTTCTTACTTGTCTATGACGTTCAATGTACATAACTTAGGATTTCCATGCTGATAGGGGTTTGAGCTCATGGGTTGTACTTACTTGTCGCCCATGCACGCTTTCTAGCTAATTTAAGTTATTTTTCGGGGCTATGTGTCATTTTAGGTAGTTTAAGTTTTACGCTGGCACTCTAGGGGGCTTGACGTGGTAGCTTATGAGTGTAGAAAAGTTACCAGGTAGTTTAAGGCACAAAAGGACAGTCAAGTGGAGCTATGAACTCCCATTGGTCCATTTTTGTCTTTTGTAAAACTCTAAGTTTAGAAACAGAGCTCTAGAGGAGAGTTCGAGCAATTGGTGAGGTATCTTCGAAATCGGAGAACACAGGAAGAGAGAGCTCGTCGTGCCAAGCACTGTCAGTGAAATTTTTGCTCGATTTGGATCAATAAACAAGGAGTTATGCCCAATTGAAGTTCGGATTGTGCCAAAACTGCGTCACTTTTGTTGATTTTGGGGATTTCGGTGCCAATTGCAGCAGAATTGAGGAAATCACTTCAAAACTTCGTGGTTGCGTTCACTGTCAGGAGGGCTACGACTGTCCAAAAAGTTTTGAATCATTTGAGTAACTGAGTAATTCAGGGCGGCCGCTGAAGCAGAGGGGGTCTGAAAAGCTCTTAATCTAGAGCAGCGACTTTAGAGAAGGAGATCTGGAGTTCTACAAACATTCAGGAGTCCCAACTTCACAGGGATGTTCAGCATCCTGTAGACTTCAAATACTGTGAGAAGATTTGAAATTCATCGAGCCAATTCTCTGTTCTATGTCTGAATAGCTGTCTAGGTACCAGAAATTGCCATAATTCTCTTATTCAGAACTTTTCTGTTCATATCTCCGTGTCAGAATTTGATCTCAGGTTGAAACTTCGTCTGTGAGTTCAGTAGTACCTCATTTGCATGTAGGGGAAGTTTAGAGGTCTAAACCTTCATAGTTTTCCTCTCTTTGAGTGTCAAAGTTCACCGCTTAAGCCTATTACTACCAGTGAGACCTAAATTTCGCTTTTTGAGCATATCAAAGGATCCTACACTCCTGTGTGAGTGTTTATAGCTCCTGTTGTGACCTGAAAGCCAACCTCTTGAGTAAACAACCACAGCCAGAAGCCCGGCGCTTTCCTAGGTAGACGGATCACACTCCGACATACTCTCTTTTTGGTGAACTCGACGTGAAACACCTAGGGTGGGAGTTTTCTTGAGAGTGCTACAAGATCAGATATCATGGCCAACCAAGGATCATCAAGTGGAGGTGCTGCTGCTGCTCAGCAATCTGTTCAGTTTGATGCTGCTACGATGAAGATGTTCTAGGCTTTTTCCATGTTTATGCAGCAGCAGCAGAGCACAGAGAGGAAGGAGGTGTTAGCAACCAAGGCGTTGCAATCTGTGGTGCATCAGATGGATCAGTTCAAGGGGACAGATATTTCCAAGTATGTGTGATACTATGCTAGGGAGATGGAGGTGAACAAGGTACCTGAGAAAGAGATGGTGGAGAACTTTGAGCTTGCTGTTGTCCCTGAGATTCGTGGGCGTGTGAAGGAGCTCAAGCAGCAGCAAGGACAGAGTTGGGAGAGCTTTATGCGAGCTTTGAAGGAGGAGTACTACACGGAAGATTCAGAGAGGGTGACCAAGAGAACGTTCTTGGAGTGGGTGGTTAAGCCTAACAAAGGTTTGTCTGTAAATGAGTTGTTAAGGGAGTTTGATCGTCAGTATGCTCAGCTTTCTAGGACAGAAAAGCTTACACTAGAGGTGGAGAAGACCGAGCTTTTCCTACAAGCAGCGGACATGACTATTCAGGAGAAGCTTGAGCTGTTGCTGGAAGACAAGAGTGAGGAGAGAGGATTGAAGACTGATTGGAAGGAGGTCGAAGAGGCTGTTTCTTTGCTGGCCAAGAGACAGAGAAGAAGGGACAAGGTGGTGGTAAGTGAAGCAGCACCTCTGATAATTCCTGTCAAGCAGTTGCCTACTAAGCCCGCTTTGGTAATTGCTAGAGAGGAAGACTCACCGCTTGATGAGTTGATTAAGGGTATGAAGGAGCTTAAGCTTAAGCTCACTAGATTAGAAGAGAAGGAGCAGAATGTACAGCCTGCTATGCAGAGACCTCAGATGAGAGAAGGCTTTGTTCATCGTTGTATATGGTGTGATAGCCTAGACCATGTAAGAAGAGATTGTGGGGAGTTTTCAGATGCATTGAGGAAGGATCTTATCTTCTTCAAAGATGGTAAGATCCATCTGAGAGAGACTGGGATGATGTTGGGAACCAACTTTGGCAAGGGTGGTATGAAGAGACTTGTGAATGAAATATCAGCATCACATGCTGTTTCTCTTGTGAATGCTGCTACTTGTGGAGTGGAAAGTGGAGATGGAGAGAGAGAAAGGGACTGCTGGGTTGTGGTCTGATGTAGTGCGGTCCGTAGCTAGAACAGAGCTAGACAAGGATGTGCTACGAAGGGTTGGCAACTCAATTAGAGAAACTACAGGATGGAATGACCCTGTAGACACTATGTCAGTGCATGCTTATGTTGCAAGAAGTCAGCATGAAGCTGTACTAGAAGAAAAACGCAGGAGGGAGGATGCAGGTGAGGCTTCTACAGCCAAACGACCTGCTACAAGGAGTGAAAGGACTAGACCAGAGGCGAGGCAGGAGACAACACCTACTCGGGAGGAAACTATGGAGGATCTACCACCTACAACACCAAAGGAGAAGGAGAGAAGCAAGGAGAAGGGTAAGATGCCTGCATATAAACTTCAGTCTGACATTGAGATTGCTACAGACTTGAAGCAGGTGTTAGAGAATCGTATCTTGAATGGGAAGGTTGAGTTTACCTTGGGTGAGATTCTTGGGATTGCAAAGCGTGAGTTCCATGAGGTTATCATAGATATCATCAAGAGGAAACGTCAGATCTTGGGTGAAGCAGCTACGCTTAACGCTCTAGGGACCAAACTATCGGAGGATGAGGAAGATGAGATTGCTGGTTACTGCTCTCAAGTATCAGAGGGGAGATCAGATCAGCACGTGAGGTTTGAAGATGAGGAGGAAGCATCGCAGAAGAGCCATTACTCTCACAACCATTGGGCAAGAGCAACCACTGAGACCTTGGTGAAGTTGGGAGATCTAGAGGAACCTGTGGTGGCATTGATTGATCACGGCTCAGAGATTAATCTGATGTCTAAGGAGCTGTACAAGCGTGGGAGGTGGCCTATTGACACCGACCATGGATGGCTTATCCGTGCTGCCAACAACCAGAGGGGAGAACTCTATGGTGCTTGTCCCAACATCAAGGTAACTGTGGGTGACATCAGTGATGTTCAGAATTTCTTTGTGCAAGACATGTCAACTTATCCTATCATTCTAGGGCAGCCTTACATTACTGCTGTTAGAATGGAGACACGAGTTATGGATGATGGTTCAGCTTATGCTAGGATACGTAGTAGAGATGGCAAAAGAGCTGTTCAGTTTTTGACCGTTGCTGCAGAACATGAGAGGAATCGTGACAGCTTGAGAGACCGTCCACTACCTAAGATTACTCAGGAGTTTAGAGAGTCTAGGGGTTTTGGCAGAGTACCATTGAAGAGCGAGACTTCAACGGTACAGTAGAGATAGGATTCTCGCCTGATCCAGTAGAGCATGAAGCTTTATCCACTAGCTTCTTAGGGTTGACTTCATGTGGATCAGTGTGTTATAGGAAGGTTGAGAATCTGAAGAGGTTTGAGAGGCAACATGTGAAGTGTGTACAGCAGTCTTTGTGGGACAGTGGAGAGTTAGCAGGAGATGAATACATATCTGGAGTGTTTGAAGAGCAGTATTTGGTAGATACTATAGGGGAGTTGAAATCTATAGTAGAAAGTTCTATAGATGATGTAGATAGAGTGGTGAGAGTGAGCTCCAAGGAGCTTTATGATGTAATTGATAAGTTTATAGATCGGCAAGAGGTATATGTGGAGACCAAGTACAAGTCAGTGGCAAAGAAAGTCAAACCAGTGGCTTTGCCTTTATCACTCGATTACAATCAGAAGATGGAGCAAGCTGCACGAGAGCCGACGCTCAGAGGACCGAGAAGAATCGGGCACCAGTTCACAGAAACAACATTGAAGGAGCTGAGGATTGGAGGTGATGGATTTCTTACTGAGCAAGAGAAGAAGAGCTTCAGGGAGATGCTATCTAGGCATGGTAAAGCGTTTGCGTTTGAGTCACATGAAGTAGGATGTGTAGATCCAAGTGTAGTTGCACCTATGGTAATCTTTACTATACCGCATGTGCCTTGGAATCTACGTCCTATCCCTGTGCCTAGAGCTCATCTACCAAAGCTTATAGACTTGCTCAATGAGAGGATTAGGATGGGTATCTTGGAACCATCTATAGCTCCCTATTCTAGCAGATGGTTTACTGTTCCGAAGAAGAGTGGAGCTTTGAGATTCATTCAAGATATGCAACCAGTTAACAAGGTAACTATCAGGAATATGGGTATAGGACCTATTGTAGACGAGTTTGCAGAGGCTTTTGCTGGTCGTGCTATCTATTCCATGGGAGATTTATATTCAGGTTATGATCAGTTTCAACTATCCTCTGAGAGTAGAGACTTGACTACAATGAGGACACCTTTGGGGTTACTAAGGATGTGCACCTTGCCACAAGGTGCTACCAATTCTGTAGCACATATGATGAATGGCATGAATAAAGTTTTGAGGGATTTCATTCCTGAAAAAACTATGCCATTCCTTGATGATGTGCCGATCAAAGGATGTGCTGAGGAGGAGAAGAATGAGGTAAAAGATCAGAGGGGGTGCCGTAAGTTTGTAGCAGATCACATAGCTGATTGTGATAAGATACTGAGTCGACTGGAAGAGGTTCATTTGACTTTATCAGGAGCCAAGTCTGTGTTTGGAGTACAAGAGGTGTTAATAGTGGGACATCTGTGTGGATCTTATGGTCGGAAACCTTGTCCAAACAAGGTTGATGCCATCCGAAGGATGAAGGAGACATGTGGGTCAGTTACTGAGGTGAGAAGGTTTCTAGGTGCATGTGTGTTTTATCATATATGGATTCCACACTTTGCACATGTAGCAGATCCGTTGTACAAGCTGCTGAGGAAGGGGCAAAGATTTCAGTGGCAAGAGGAGCAAAGCGAGTCTATGAGGAAGTTGAAGGATCTTTTGGCTTCACCGCCAACTCTCCGGAAGGTAACATATGAGTTGGGCAGATCTGTTATCATTACTGTTGATACTAGTCCTATTGGCATTGGATGGGCTGTAGGACAGGATGATGAGGATGGAAATAGATATGTGGTGCGTTTTGGAGCTAAGGTGTTAAGTTCACGGCAGAGAGACTACCCTCAGGTAAAAAGAGAACTATGGGGAGTAGTTACTGCGATGAAGAGTGACAAGGAATACTTGATAGGAGGACCTGTGGTTGTGGAGACAGATTGTTTACCTCTCTTGGGAATGATCACTAGCTGTACAACTCCAGATATTGCTATGTTGAGGTGGATAGCATATATCAAGTCCTTGAACCCAGAGTTTAGACATATTGAAGGGAAGGATAATCCTGTGGCAGATATGTTATCAAGGGCTAGGTATTACGATGAGAAAGAAATGATAGATGATCAGGAGGATGTGGGAATAGAGTTCTATTCTAGTGCTCTTGCTAGAAGAGATAGAAGCTGTTTTGCAGCCTCGTTGGAGTTTTTTGAAGAAACTATGTATGATGGCGAGTGGTTGGATCTTGGGCGCTATTTGAGTTCACTGGAAAGGCAAGAAGGCTGGTCTGATGCAGATTTCAAGAGGATCCGTAGAATAGCTTATGGTTACTTTTTACATGGAGGACATTTATGGAAACGCCCTAAGCTACAAGGAGGTATACCGCAGCGGGTGGTATGTGACTTGGAATTGCAGCAGAAGCTGATCAAAGAGTTCCATGAGAGTTTATGGGCCGGTCATAGAGGAGTTTGGGCTACATTTGCCAAGATGAAGGAAAAGTATTGGTGGAAGGGTATGTATAAGGATGTAGTACAGTTTGTTTCATCCTGTATATCCTGCCAGATGTATTCCAACGTACGTCATCGTGATGGATTGCATCCTACTTATCCTTTAGCTATCCATTACAAATGGGTAGTTGATTTGGTAACTATGCCATTTGGACTTGGACAAATGAGGTATCTAGTCTTGGCTAGAGAAGATCTATCTAACCAAGTCGAAGGCCGTGCTCTGAGGACGAAGACCACTGCTAGTGTCTGCCGCTTTCTACTTGAAGATGTTATTTGTAGGTATGGGTGTGTGGGAAAGATCACTGCAGATAGGGGTGAGCTGGATGCACAAGAAGCAGTTGAGTTCTTCAAGCGATTGGGAATCAAGTTGGCATTAACCACTGCTTACAATCCTGAAGGGAATGGCAAGAGCGAACGAGGTCATCCGCCAATCATCAAAGCTTTGGTAAAAGCTTGCAAGGGTAAGATCCGTGAATGGCCTAGACTGCTACCATTTGCTTTGTGGGCAGATCGTACAACTCATAGTACCGTTACAGGTTACATGCCAGCAGAGTTGATACTAGGGCAAAAACCTGTGATGCCGATTGAGGAGGTTGTGCCTACTTGGAATGTTTTGCCATGGGAAGATGGTAGAAGTACGGAGGATCTTCTTGCATTAAGGATCCAGCAGTTAGAACGAAGACCTGAGGATGTTGCCAAAGCTGTGGAAAGGTTAAAGACTGCTAGAGAGAGAAACAAAGGCAGATTTGATAGAACGCATAGATTACGACCTAAACCAGTTAAGGAGGGTGATTGGGTGTTAGTCTATGATAGTAGTCTTGATAATCAGCATAGCGCTATCAGAAAGTTTTCCAAGAGATGGTTCGAACCTTATGTGGTGTTAGAAGTTTATGATAATGCCACATACTCTTTGAGAGAGTTAGATGGCGCAGTGCTCAAGATACCAGTCGCAGGGAAGAGAATCAAGCTCTTTAGAAGGAGAGGGGACAATCAGAACATTGCAGAGCTTACTGAGGATGAAGCTGAAGACTCAATGGAGGTTGAAGATGAATTTGAAGCTGAAGCTGAAGAGTCTTGATCTGGATCTGGCACATACCGGAGGATGTGCAGGTTCAGAGGGGGTGGATGTCGCGCTACTTGGCAGCTACATGCTTGACTTCTACTCCGACGCTTAGGTTTGGTAGTTCTAGAAGTTAGCTCATATTACTTCTAGTCCTTTATGTATATGTTTGACACCTTTGTATACGGTGTTAACACTATTTTGAGTCCTAGTAGGCTGATAGTATGTTAGTTATCTTGTTCAAGCATTTGTGCGCTTGTGCAAGTGACTTCTTACTTGTCTATGACGTTCAATGTACATAACTTAGGATTTCCATGCTGATAGGGGTTTGAGCTCATGGGTTGTACTTACTTGTCGCCCATGCACGCTTTCTAGCTAATTTAAGTTATTTTTCGGGGCTATGTGTCATTTTAGGTAGTTTAAGTTTTACGCTGGCACTCTAGGGGGCTTGACGTGGTAGCTTATGAGTGTAGAAAAGTTACCAGGTAGTTTAAGGCACAAAAGGACAGTCAAGTGGAGCTATGAACTCCCATTGGTCCATTTTTGTCTTTTGTAAAACTCTAAGTTTAGAAACAGAGCTCTAGAGGAGAGTTCGAGCAATTGGTGAGGTATCTTCGAAATCGGAGAACACAGGAAGAGAGAGCTCGTCGTGCCAAGCACTGTCAGTGAAATTTTTGCTCGATTTGGATCAATAAACAAGGAGTTATGCCCAATTGAAGTTCGGATTGTGCCAAAACTGCGTCACTTTTGTTGATTTTGGGGATTTCGGTGCCAATTGCAGCAGAATTGAGGAAATCACTTCAAAACTTCGTGGTTGCGTTCACTGTCAGGAGGGCTACGACTGTCCAAAAAGTTTTGAATCATTTGAGTAACTGAGTAATTCAGGGCGGCCGCTGAAGCAGAGGGGGTCTGAAAAGCTCTTAATCTAGAGCAGCGACTTTAGAGAAGGAGATCTGGAGTTCTACAAACATTCAGGAGTCCCAACTTCACAGGGATGTTCAGCATCCTGTAGACTTCAAATACTGTGAGAAGATTTGAAATTCATCGAGCCAATTCTCTGTTCTATGTCTGAATAGCTGTCTAGGTACCAGAAATTGCCATAATTCTCTTATTCAGAACTTTTCTGTTCATATCTCCGTGTCAGAATTTGATCTCAGGTTGAAACTTCGTCTGTGAGTTCAGTAGTACCTCATTTGCATGTAGGGGAAGTTTAGAGGTCTAAACCTTCATAGTTTTCCTCTCTTTGAGTGTCAAAGTTCACCGCTTAAGCCTATTACTACCAGTGAGACCTAAATTTCGCTTTTTGAGCATATCAAAGGATCCTACACTCCTGTGTGAGTGTTTATAGCTCCTGTTGTGACCTGAAAGCCAACCTCTTGAGTAAACAACCACAGCCAGAAGCCCGGCGCTTTCCTAGGTAGACGGATCACACTCCGACATACTCTCTTTTTGGTGAACTCGACGTGAAACACCTAGGGTGGGAGTTTAGATGCTAGTGAAGGAGAGGTGTGCAACAAGGCATCAAAAGTAGAGGCTCGTATCAATGGGAGAGATGTCTCAGATGTTCTTGTCGATGGAAGATCGGCAGTAAATGCCATCTCAGAACGACTCATGAGGAAGTTGGATCTAGTACCAACTCGTCCTTCTAGTATCACGGTGGGCATGGCTAACAGACAGCGAGTTAGACCATTGGGAGTGCTGGAGAGAGTTTGTGTGTCAATAATGGGAGTGCAAGTAAACATGACATTTCAAATCTTGAAAGAGTCAAGTTATGAAATGTTACTCGGAAGACCTTGGCTTCGAGCAGTACATGCAACGGATAACTGGCACAAAGGTTATCTACGCATCGGACCGAATCACCACCGGATCAAAGTTCCATTGCTTGGAGATCAAGTTGGGACGTCGGAATCGGATCGACCCACATCGGACTACTGGGAGTCAGAAGTTGTTGATACTACTTCTGATGTAGGTACCAATTCTTCAGATTCAGAATCTGAAAATACATCGTCAGAAGAGGAGAGAGAAGAACGAAATGTGGGTGTGAATGTAGAGGATCTTTTTCCTTCTCCGGAAGTGCAAAGAGATCGAGACAAAGAACCGTTGACTCCCGAGGAGGTGGAGAGAAGAATTGCCACCTTACGTTATGGATCGAAGGTTACTAAAGAGGAGAAGAGTTGTTTCGAAGAGATCTTTCGCAAATACATTCATGTATTTGCATTTAGTTACAAGGATCTGAGGGAGGTCACACTGGAGCAACATCGTATCGAGTTAGAGAAAGAAGTCAAACCGGTGCGACAGAAGCAACGAAGAGTGAGTCCTCCAATTGCGGATCTGGTGAAAGAAGAGATCGAGAAGCTGCACACTGCCGGGTTCATTTACGAGGTGGAGCATTCTGAATGGGTATCACCTATTGTGATCGTAAAGAAGAAAAATGGCAAATTGAGGGTGTGTGTTGATTACAAGAAGCTCAATGCGGTCACAAAGAAGGATTATTATCCTCTACCTTTCATTGACAAGATCTTGGAAGAAGTGGCGGGAAACGAATGGTACAGCTTTGGAGATGGTTATAGCGGATATAACCAGATCAAAATTGCACCAGAACATCAACACCTGACCACTTTCACTACTCCGTGGGGTACGTTTGCATTTCGAGTCATGCCATTTGGTCTGTGTAATGCTCCTGCGACGTTTCAAAGGTTTATGAACAAAGTGTTCGAACCTTTCTTAGGAAAGTTTGTGAGAGATTTTATAGATGACTTTTGTGTTTACGGGAGTAAGGAGAAGCATTTTGAGCACCTTGTGAAGGTCTTAGAATGTTTAGATGTAGCAAATGCATCTCTCAATCCGGAGAAATGTATTTTTGGGTGTGAGGAAGGGTTACTCTTGGGTCATATCATATCCAAGGATGGCATTGCCGTTGATCCAGAGAAGGTGCAGAAGATCTTAGAGCTCCCTTTTCCTAGTACTCTCACTAAGCTACGACAGTTTTTAGGTATGGTGGGGTATTATCGAAGGTTTATACTCTCGTTCTCACATAAAGCATATGCTTTGACAGCATATCTGAAGAAGGGAGTAGATTACGTGTTGATTTTAGGAGATGAAGAAGCTCTAGTCGCCTTTGAGGAACTGAAGAAAGCTCTTACTTCAGCTCCAATCTTGGTTAAGCCCGATTGGAATAAACAGTTTATTCTATATACGGATGCTTCAAATATAGCAGTAGGATGTACTCTAAGTCAGTATGATGTTGAAGGTAGAGATCATCCTATTGCCTATGCTAGTCGGCAAATGGTCAAGGCAGAGAGAAATTATTCTGTGACAGAGAGAGAAGGATTAGCAGTGATCTATGCTCTGAGAAAATTTCGACATTATCTCATAGGAGGCAAGTTCACTATCGTTACAGATCATAAGGCATTGAAGTACATCTTCAATAAACCTATGGTCGAAGGACGATTAGCAAGGTGGAAGCTCTTATTGTCAGAATACGACTATGAGATCTGCGATCGACCAGGAAGGAAACACGCGAATGCAGATTTGCTATCTAGAGCTTACGATGGGGATGGAGAGGAGCCGATGGATGACACCTTTCCTGATGAAGATTTGATGGTCTTGATGAGCAACTCTATTATCCCAATAGAATATCAAGAAATTTGGGATTTCGTTACGGAAGGTGTCTATCCAGATGGGATGCGGATCAGAGAGAAGAAGGCGTTGGTGAAACGAAGTCAACCTTACTCGGTGGTGGAAGGTGTGTTATTCCGTGAAGGAGTTGATGGGGTCCTGAGAAGAGCTGCGAGCAAGGAGGAGTCTCTCCGACTCATGGAAGAATTCCATGACGGTCCAGTATGTGGAGGACATTTCACAGGCAAGTTGACGGCCCTCAAGATACTTGACGCAGGATACCATTGGAGGGGGATGTTTAGAGATTGCCTGACGTATTGTAAAACCTATGATGTTTGTCAAGCTTTCGCTATCAAATCTAGTGTTTCTACTCCTCTTAGATCTATTCCGGTTCTTGGACCTTTCGAGAAATGGGGAATAGATTTTGTTGGGCCTTTGAATCGCACCCCTCGCAACAATAAGTATATTGTTGTAGCCACAGATTACCTTACAAAGTGGGTAGAAGCTAGACCTCTTGTAACTATTGGAGAAGTTGAGGTGGGTAGATTTCTGTACGAACGGATCATTACTCGGTTTGGATGTCCCTTGGAGTTAGTTTCTGATAGGGGTCGAGAATTTGTGAGCGGTATGACTACTGCTATGTGCACACACTTCTCCATTTCTCAGAGGGTTACTACATCATATAAACCTAGTTCAAACGGTTTGGTAGAGAGGACAAACTTTACCTTGTGTCAAATGTTAGCAAAGGATGCTGACATGGAAGGGGCCAAACACAATTGGGACAAGCGTCTTCATGCGGTGCTATGGGAGTATCGTACAACAGTGAAGACGTCTACGGGATATTCACCTTTCAAGATGGTGTATGGGTTGGAATCCAAATTACCAATCCAGTTCGACCTAACCACCTTTCAGACCTTGCAAGCTGGATTGAAGAGAAAGGGTGGTCCAATAGCTCAGAAAGAGTGGGAAGAAACCTTGTTGGAGCTGGAGGGGAATAGAGACGACGCAGCTCAACGCATTGAGATGGCCCAGCTACAACAGAAGAAGAGCTATGACAAGTGCTTGGCGAAGAACAAAACGAAGTTACAGCCATTTCAAAAGGGTGAGTGGGTGATGTTATGGGATGCTATTAGGCACAAGCGAGTTCAAAAGAAGTTCTTACGTCGATATTTTGGGCCCTTCATCATCTCCAAAGTGTGGAGTAATGACACCTATGATATTCAAGAAAAGAGTGGTACGTTCTTCGACCGAGTGAATCATGACAAGCTGAAGAAGTTTCATCAACGTGATACTTCACTCCGAGGACGGAGTGAAAATTAAGTCTGGGGGTAAATGTCACACCACAAGTATCCCATTATTTGTGTGCGTGCTTATATAAATTTCATTAGGTATGATTATCTTATAGGTTACTCTAGTTCGAAGATCTAAATCTAGAGTGATCAAAACTAGTCATAACTAGCTGAGATAGTTATAACTAAGTTAGGGAAACTATTAGAGGTTTCACTATGGCACTATGTGACAAGTGCGGAGCTCTAAATATGCTTCTCAAAAGTATGTAACTTTGTTGACCATCGCTGATTGGATGCATGATGGAAAGTCATGCACAAAGATCTAGAGGTGCTCCTCAAAAGACGTATTAGTTTGTTGTCGTCTTCCGATTGGATAGTTTGGAAAGTTAACACTTTACAAAAGCTAAAGTAGGAGAATCTCTTACTTTTGTAAAGTAGAACAAGTAATGTGTGTGCTATTCTTAAAGGCTTAGTAGCCTTTAGAAGTTTTACTATTTTGGATTGCGCACTTACCATGAGGTAAGGTAACTTAGTGAAAGTTACCACCGTAAGAAGTTGTAGAGTATATAAGGAGGAGTTGAGAAGGTGGAAGACACTCTCATTTTCCTGTCTATAAGTAAAGTGAGCATTGGAGACCTTGGGAGTCCTTGAGTACTATGTGATGCAATGTGGAGGGCGGGGTTAGAACTTGTTTGCAGGAACGCTATTAGAGGGACCGATGTGACCATACGGGTCAGAGTGTTGAGTGAAGTGAGCATGGGTATGATAGAATCTTTGTAATTAAGGTGCACTAGTAATCCTAGTCATCTGAGGTACCCCTAGGTGAGAGACAGGCCGGCTTACAGTACACTGATCTCTGGTGTGTCCGGAAGAGTTACAAAGGTTGCACCAAAGGTTTGGCCGAGAAGCCGTAGGCTGCTTCCACTTGTCCTTCTGGTTCAGAAGATGAACTTTCAGGTCGGCAAACTGCTTCAGAACCTCATCGATACGGGGATCAGGTGTAGACTGAATGATCTGAGTTTGAGGCATCTTCTGCACAACTTCCTCCCTTGCTCGCGTCTTCTCCTTCTTCTTCTTCCACGTCTTCTTCTCTTGTTCAGATTCGGATTCTGAACTTTCGACAGTAGACTCTTCAGAAGTAGAGGCTGCTTCCGAATCACTGTTATCAGTTTCGGTGGACTTGGACTTCTTCTTGGACTTCCGAGAAGACTTCTTCGACTTCTTCGACTTCTTCGAGGTCTTCCCTTTATCTTTCGTCATATTCCGAGTGATGCTCGAGGTTTCATACTGCTCGGCATGCTTATGTACCTCTGCTAAATCATCACCTCCTCCTCTTCTGCAGTACAATTCCATGTCCTGAGACAATCCTCCCAAGTACCAGTCCACAGCTTGCTGAGCACAGTAGCCGGGTCTTCCTTGGTCCTGAGGGATGTGGTCCAAGAGATCTTCAAACCTCTCGGTGTAATCCCGCAGTGTCTCTTTCTTCTTCCGTTCGAGTCTCTGAAGTTCTATGAGGGTCATACGATCGTAGCCCACTCCTCTGAACCTTTTCAGAAAAGCTGCCTTCAGAGTAGCCCAAGCGGCCATTACTACACCATCATCCAACGTCTTACTCATCCACTTCCTTCCCTTCCCTACGATCAAACTGGGAAATACATGGAGTCTGTCAACATCAGCGTCTTGTTGGATCTAGAGATGGTCTCGAACATCGTGATGAAGTCGTCTGCGTCAGCATCATCGTCGTACGGATGGTACTTCTGCCGAGTGTGGGAAGCCATGTCGACTGCCGTCTGGTGCGACTGCCAACTTCTTTCTTCCTCAGGTCCAGGTGGTGGAGATGGTCTTCTCGAAGATCCAGATCTGTCTGAGTCACGAAGGTCGTCTTCTGAGTCAGAGCTACTGTCACTGCTACCTTCCGAGACGTCTGGGACAATCTCCTCCAGTCTTCCCTCACCTTGAGAAGCTTCTTCTGCACTGGAGAAGACGTCTTCCGAGTAACCAGTACCAAAATCTACTTTATACACGTGATCACCCGGTTGGTTTCTGTCTTCGCCAAAAATTATGCTCGAGATGGAAGGCTCTTCCAACTCTACCGATCGGATCTTCCTGAGCTCTTCTTCTTTCCTTTGGTGTCTCAGGGATATCCGCTGCTCTCTAGAAGCGGTTCACTCGGGTGAGTTTACCCACTCAGGATCTTTACTCGTGCGTCTTCTGCTTCTTCCTCCGGTCGGAGGCATCCACCAGAGTACTGAGAACCGATGTCCCTCTTCTTCTACCCCTAGATCTGAGAGACCAAATGACTGAACAACCGATCACAAGTTCAGAACGTCTTCTTCTCCTGCTTCTGGTTGCATTCACTGCAATCTTCCAAGATCGAGTCTTCCAAGGAGTTCTTGGAAGCAGGGAAGCGGCTTCTTCCAACTTCCCTAATGTATCTTATCAGCTTCTGGTTGCTGTTTCTGTCTTCTAGCAAGATAGAGTCCCACAACACATTCAACTACAATCGAAGTTAGTTCAAAACGAACGTAACTAATGGCACACAGATCCAGAAAGCTTAGAACAGAAGTTACTAAGATGAAATCCCCGGCAGCGGCGCCAAAAATGGTTCCTCACTATATGTAGTGACGTAGGATTTCTCCTATTGCCCATTTAGTATACAAGATATCGTTCTCACAGAGGATTTGCACAAGTAACGCTGCTCTAAGTTCTAAGATCTGTTCAAACACACAAACACACGGGTTTTGCCTAGAAATCCCGTCTTCTCACAAAACCACACAAAACAACACGTCTTCCAGACACGCCAAATGGTGCTCAAGAACTAAACAACCAACTACCAATGACAATATCACACAACTATTCACAGAGAAGCTCGAGAAGACGATCTTCCTGCTTTCAGGTTGCTTCTTCCGGTCTTCTCGATACCGTCTTCCCGAAGCGATTCTCGTCTTCTGGGGGTTCAACTCGTCTTCTCCCACCTCCAGAAGGCTGCCCTGCTTCGCAGAAGTTGACTAGTAACGGTCGTTACACCTTATTCTCACACTCACATTCCAACGGGTTAGATAAATCACAGGGTGTATGTCCCCTATAGCCTTCCCAGGCTTCTGCCTACGGAAATGGTCTTCCTGCAGCACTACAACGACATTCACCTTCACGGAAGCTCAATAGAAGTCTCGGAAACTCACTAGAAGAAGGTAAGAGGATGGGGAAGATGAGGGAAGATGGGGAAGAAGAGAAAATCCAAACAAGAGAAAACAAGATGAAAAGAGTAAATTAAGATTTCGACAGGCTTCTAGTCCGGATCTTGACTAACAAGCCATCCCTGCTTGTAATAGTTTGGGGAGGAAGACAACAAACGTGAGTACTGTTGCACCGTCTTCTACTCGAGGATGTCGTCTTCTGTTGCGGGAAGAAGGCTTCTTTCTTCTTCACTTCGCTGCTTTGACTGCTCTGTCTTCTGGGATCCCTTACCCAGAAGACCGTTCGTACGTAGATCCCAAGTGCTCTACTGAACGAGTCAAGCTACACTTCCACAACTGTTGACAGTCACCGCCACTCAAGAAGAACACTTCCCATGCACAATTGGGAGCGAATTCAATGAACCCACCATCCAGAAGACATGGACAAAGCTTCTGCACTCAAATCCACAATCTATTCCTCGAGAAGAAGTCACAATGGCATTGGGAAGCTCACTCCCTCTACTTCCTGCGTCTACTCCTCGACACACCAGCCTAGCTAACAGGACTGCACGAGGATGCCGTTCCCTGTTCCTAGACTGTCCACTACTTCTATCTACATCTTCGAACCACTGCTGGTACGAGTATGCAGACCCCTCCTGTATATTCCAAGACTATTCGTATGTTTCCAACAACGGGTGTAGTGCGAAGAACCACCTATCTTGTCCCTCTGCTCTAATGTGTCTCGTCCGTCTGCACCATAGAATCGATGTGTGCAGTTGCTACAGAATTCTACCGAACTGGTAGCACAGACAGAACTCTATCTCCTACTCTGCTATCCTACTTATGTTGCTGTCGTGAGAACCAGGGGAGGCGACCACCAGGGAGAGAGAGACGCTGACAGGAGGTTGTCATCTCACATGCAAGCGGTTCCCCTGTCCGAATTGGTCATCCACCTTGTCCTTCCTACGCTACCTATGCTGCCACATGGTGTCCTAACTAATATTACATGGAAAAACTGCCATCCTTAAGATAGCATGTTCGATTCTACTATATTTGGAATTGTGAATGAAGTTACTAACTACTCAGATTGCACGGAGGCAATCTCTACCTGATCTGCTCCTATCGGAGCTCCTAATGCGGCTTCTGATAAGCTAGAAAGCCCTACAGTTACCTCGGGTGTCACTGAGATGGCTTCCTCTTCATCGTCTCTTGCTGGCCTTGCTGTCGCTGCTGCTGCGTCTTCCTCGGCTTCGGCTTCTGCTTCGGAAGACAGAAGCGTCTTCTGGGAAGCGGAGTCGACCGGTGCTCCTTCCGTCTTCTGAGGCACGGGTGCGGGACTAGGGACCATGGGGACCTCATGGGGATCCGGGGAAGTCGCTTCCTCCACGCGGAATACCTGGGAAGACGGCTCGTCTTCCTGTCTTCCAGAAGACATCTTGTCTTCCGGGACGTCTTCTGGAGTCTTCTCGACTTCCAACGCTATCACCACCAAGTGCACAGCGAGGTCAAATTCCTCCTTCTCCATTCCGGATCCAGTCGATGGTGCTGGAGCGAGAGAAGATGCGGTTGCAGGTGTCAGAAGCGAGGGAAGACCATAAAGTGTCTTCACTCCTTCTATCTGTCGATCCAAGTACCTGAACATGCTCTCCCGGCATTCCACCAACATCGCTTTGGACTCGCTGTCCCATCCTCTAGCTAAGGTAAGTAACTTCCTACCCGCGGTGTAGTTGAACTTCTTCCGAAGCGCTTCCACCGACTGTGCCAACATCTTCTGTGCACGGGCCTCTGCTGCTTCCCTCTGCGTCTTCTCAACTGCAGCTCGCGCTTCCGCGGCTTCTCGCTGCGTCTTCCATATGGTCTGCTCTTCTGCGAGAGCGGTGATCTTCTCTCGCACTCGGGTGACTTCCTGATTGCGCTGCTGTACCCGCGCCTGCAACTCCTGGTTGCTCTTCCGAAGCTATACCAGCTCCTTGGCAGAAGCGGCTGCTTCCGCCTTGTACCTGGCTGCAAGCTTCTCCGTGGTGCGGAGACTAGCTTCCAGCGACTCCGTCTTCTTTTGGTCTTCCTCCTATCGCAGCAAGGTGCGCAGGCCGAATCCAGGTTGTAAGGGCTTCTCCTGTGCCCTCACTCTCTTCTCCAGCAACTTCATAGCTGGCTGGATCTCCTTCTGGAAGTAGGCACTGAACTCCTCCAGTCGCCTTCCTACGGAAGACAAGTTCATCTCCACCACACGCTCCGCGGTGTCGACTTCGTCTTCCAGAGGCAAGGAAGCCTCTTCCACCACTACGACCTTCATCTTCTGCGCACGAGAAGAAGCTACTCTTCTCATCTTCCGGGGTGGAAGACTCCTCATGGCAGGAGCGGCTCTCTTCTTTGCGCTTTCTCTCATCGCAGCAGGAGCGCCCATCCATCCTTCGTCTTCTGGAGTCTTCGGAAGACTCCCAAGCGTTGCAGAAGCAGTCTTCTGCTCTGATCGGGTACTCAGCAGGTCTTCTTCCGAGTCGGACTCCGATCCTGAATGAATGAGGGAGATGGGTGTCCTCGGTACACTTCTGGGACCCATCTTCCTCAGTGACGTGGCGTCTTCCGACCCACTAGACTCGTCTTCCCTCACCAGCAGCGTCTTCTGGTGAGAGCCGGGCCTCAGCTGGGGCATCAGAGTGGGAGGGGGCGTTGCTGCTGCCTCTCAGTCATCGTCTTCCGAGGTCTCCTCCTTCACCTCCTGTCGCTCCGTTGGCCCATACACTGCCAGCTGGTCTTCCCTAAGATCCCCCATGGCTACATACAAGTAGCAGAGGAAGGGCGTCAGGTGTCCTCCCGCCGGGGTACCTAAGTATGCTAGCTCCGTCTGTACATAGTTGTGGATGTACGCGCCCTAGTAGATGGGCACTCCGTCATCCCACACCGATTCCAAGAACTCCATGTCATGATCTCCTAAGTACCTTGTCTTCTGCGCTTTCCCCTTGGGAAAGAGGTGCAGAAACAACTTCGTCAGAAGTCGCTTCTTCGGCTCCCGGTAAGATTCTATCTTCCAACCGTTCCTCCCCTGCCTGTCTTCCACGAAAAGGCAGGTGGTGCTCCCAGGCACATGCCACGAACTCACGATCTTAGGCAAGATCTTCTTCTCGTACCAATATCCTCGGTTCTCGGACTCAGGCCGGTGAAAAGCCTTGCGCCATCAGTCTTCAGTCCAGGAAGACGGTCTTCCTCGAGCTACTCCTGCTTTCGCAGGTACACGGTTACGAGGTGGCAACGCTGCCCACACCTCCTCTAGAAGCCCTTGATCTGCGAGGTTCCAATCCCACAAGAAGAAGTCGAGATCCAACTCCTTGAGATAAGGAGTGCCCTCGGCCAATTCTGCCGCTGGTAACATCAAGCCTCGCGGATGCATCGACATACCTGGAAGATCTGTTGCACTAAACCACAAGCACCTACTATGAGCTGAAGGCTCAATTCTTCTCGAGTGCCCACAGTCTAGCTTCTACTTCTCAGAAGACGAAACTAGTCTTCCAGAAGACACCTACTCTGTCTTCCGGGATTCTAACAATACTTCCTAGATAGCTCTCGTCTTCCGAGCTATATCTAAACAATCCTATCTAAGCAAGGCCTCGCATGGATTACCAAGAAGACAACCCACCTTGCATTACATCCTACTTCCTATCAGAAGATACAAGATTCGCAAAACATAAGTGCATGACAAGTTCAGAAGATGGTTGCGGGCTCCTGCGGTGACAGTGGCCTCTGGGAAGACACTCGGGACAGCTTCCGATTCAATGTCTTTCTCGGAAGACTTCCCGAAGTCAGACTTCTCTTCACTGGTCTCACCTGTCTTCGTCTTCCTACACGTGATCTATTCTCACAAAGACTCAAGACAATTGCACTCTGTTCTTCTGACTTCTCACCTCTCATACGCACTCAGGAGAACCTTGCTGCTCGGTGGGAAGACATGACCCTCGACCATTCTCTCCAGATTCTGCCAGCAAGTATTCTCACGACTCTCTTCTAAGCTTGGGAAGAAGAAGGAATGACTGCTATGGGTCGGACAGAAGAGACCCGAATGGACCCTCACGTCTTCTCGCTCATTTTGCCAGCCTTCCAGTCTTATAGTCTCTCTAGGAAGATGTGGAGTTGAGAAGCTTAGAAGACCGGGAGGCACAGGCCTAGTTCCCGACTTCCAACTTCTCGAAATAACAAAACAACTCACCACACCACTCAGGATTCGTACCAAGTCTCTCTAAACACAAAAGCAAAGCAAATCCACTCTTGATACGAATTGTGTTCAGTCGACTTCCGAAGACAGTCTTCCGAAGACAGTCAAGTGTAAGAAGCGTCTTCCGAAGATGTTCCCATCTTCCGAATCATCTTCTGTTCCAAGTTTCGGGGTTAGAGAGGTAGTAGGGTAGGGAAATTGATAGCTGGGATCTCCAATTTGAGGGCTAGGAGTAGGGAAGCTCGAATTGAGCTCGGGAAGAAGTAAGGAGATGTCTGACAGAAATTGGGCAGCGCTTCCGCGCCCAATGTATCAATAGGAAAGATGGAGGATGGGGATAATCGATCAGGCTGCCTGCACACAACCAAGGAAGCGCGGGGAATACCAGAAAAAGGCGAGAAGAAGTGGGAAGGGGAAAGAACAAGGGAAAGAACCTCTACAGTCTTCTTCTGCTCCCCGAGTTGCCTTCGACCTCCGCGCGCTTCTTGGCTCTGGTCCTAGCTCCAAATGTGACTCCTCACGACTGCGCCTGCTGTCAATGTCCGACCACGCCTCGATTCCACCTTCGATTCCACTCGCTGCTCTCCAATGTCAGCTTCTCGGGAGCTCACAGAAACGCCTTCGCTCTTTTGCCTTCTGTGCCCCAGCAATTCGGCCTCGCCCTTCGCCTAGCTGTCAACTGATTCTCTCCTACCTCGATGTCCTCACTCGATTCCTCCCTCAAAGCTAACTCGCGAAGCTCACTATCTCCAATCGATCTTCTCAAGCGCTGTGCTGCGGGAAGTTGGAATGTGCCTAATGTGCTTCCTTACGCATCTTCCCCGCAGATTAGGGGTTGTCGACCTTAGGTGTCTTCCTCGACCTACCTACCTATTCGGTGCCCCCCAGTAGGTACACCTACTGTCTTACCCGAAAACTCGCGGTTGGCCTTCGCGGTCGCTGTCTTCTGGAAGACAGGTGTCTTCCGCCGTCTTCTCATCTTCCGCCGTCTTCCCGTCTTCTGAAGACGCAACTGAGAAGACGCTCTTCCGAAGACGGTCGTCTTCCGAAGAAGTCAACTTCTTATTACAAACAGCTCTTAAGATCATCTTCCTGTTAAGGAAGACGTAAACTTAAGTAACAACGCTTCTTCAGTTATACAAACAAGTTATTATTCTTAAAAATTTCAAAAATTCGTGCATCCTGTAATTCGTGGGCACCACAGTGACCTTGGGTGAAATCCTGAAAGTCCATAACACAAATGGTAATTTTGTATCCCCATCATACGCATGGTTAATAGTTACCTTATTCAAGATATTGCATAGAAGATCATTCGACTTCTCTGTCAGTCTGTTAGCTTTCAGGTTGTATGGCGTCGTCTTCCGATGCTTTATATTGAGGTATTGGGTCAGGAGAGAAATAGTCTCATTTAAAAAATGAGTACTCCTATCCGATACCAATTCTAGCGAGCATCCGTATCGAGTGATAATGTTGTGTCAGAGGAACCTGGCTACCACTACGGCGTCGTTCTTTCTTGTGGCTTCGCCCTCCACCATCTTGGTAGCATAGTCGGTAGCTATCAAAATATACCGTGCTCGCGTTCTTCTAGCCACCGGGGCGATAGGCCCAACAAAGTCGATTCCTCACTTTTCAAAAGGAGCAAGCGGAAGAATCAGAGTAAGAGGCCACCTAGTAGTAGCTGTTGGTCTTCCCACCCTCTGGCACGCATCACATTTCCTGATCTTCTGAAAAATGTCTCTGTACATGATCGGCCACCAGTAACCGGCGTCCAACATCTTCTTCACTGTGATCTTCAGTCCGTAGTGACCTCCAGCATCTTCGTAGTGAAGACCCGTGATCATTGGCTTAATCTCTAAAGGCTCAAGACATCTCCTTAGCTTCTTGTCATGCCCCTTCCTAAACAGAATACTCTGGAAGATGGCGTAGGGACCTGCCTTGTGTAAGAAGACAGCCTTCTGCTCCGCATCCAATCCCTCGAGATACTGTTGGTTTTCCAAGAACTTTCTTAAGTCCTTGAACATCGATTCTTCTATGAAAGTCACAAAGACTGGATCAGAAGACCTAGTCTCGTCTTCTGGGAAGCAGGCGGTATACCCCCCCTCAGATGAAAGTGTCTCTGCAAAAACTGAAAACAGCTTCTCGTCAGGGAACTCGTCTTCCACTTCATCTTCTCATCGTTCCGTCTCCAATCTGGATAGGTAGTCAACATTAACATGTTGTCTTCCAGGCCTATACTCAACTGTGTAAGTAAATTCTTGGAGTAGAAGAATCCACCTAGCTATCCTACCAGACAAATCTGCTTTCTTCATGTAGTGTCGCAGGATTACTCCTTTTGCTCATTTAGTATACAAGATATCGTTCCCACAGAGGATTTGCACAAGTAACGCTGCTCTAAGTTCTAAGATCTGTTCAAACACACGAGTTTTGTCTAGAAATCCCATCTTCTCACAAAACCACATGTCTTCCAGACACTCCAAAAGGTGCTCTGGACCTAAACAAACAACAACTAACTACAATATCACACAACTATTCATAGAGAAGCTCGAGAGGACGCTCTTCCTGCTTCCAGGTCACTTCTTCCGGTCTTCTCAGTACCGTCTTCCCGAAGCAATTCTCGGCTTCTAGGGTTTCAACTCGGCTTCTCACACCTCCAAAAGACTGTCCTGCTTCGCAGAAGTCAACTAGTAATGACTGTTACACTTTACTTTCGCACTCACATTCCAAGGAGTTAGATTAATCACAGGATGTATGCCCCCTGTAGCCTTCCCAGGCTTCTACCTACGGAAATGGTCTTCCTACAGCACTACAACGACATTCACCTTCACGGAAGCTCAATAGAAGTCTCGGAAGCTCACTAGAAGAAGGTAAGAAGATGAGGAAGATGGGGGAAGATGGGGAAGAAGAGAAAATCCAAACAAGAGAAAACAAGATGAAAAGGAGAAATTAAGATTCCGACAGGCTTCTAGTCCGGATCCTGACTAACAAGCCATCCCTGCTTGTAATAGTTTGGGGAGGAAGACAACAAACATGTGTACAGTTGCACCGTCTTCTACTTGAGGATGTCGTCTTCTGCTGTGGGAAGAATGCTTCTTTCTTCTTCGCTTCGCTGCTTCGACTACTCTGTCTTCTGGGATCCCTTATCCATAAGACCGTCCGTACGTAGATTCGAAGTGCTCTACTGGACGAGCCAAGCTGCAATTCCACAACTATTGACAGTCACCGCCACTCAAGAAGAACGCTTCTCATGCACAATCGGGAGTGAATCCAAGAAAACCCATCACACAAAAGACATGGACAAAGCTTCTGCACTCAAATCCGTAATCCATTCCTCGAGAAGAAGTCACGTTGGCATTGGGAAGCTCACTCCCTCTACTTCCTGCGCATACTCCTCAACACAACAGTCTAGCAAATAGGACTGCACGAGGATGCCGTTCCCTGTTCCTAAACTGTCCACTACCTCTATCTACATCTTTGAACCACTGCTGGTACGAGCATGCAGACCCCTCCAGTATAATCCTAGTTTATTCGTATGTCTCTAACATCGGGTGTAGTGTTTGTGTAACTAACTAGATTTCCTACTCTTCGATCCTACTTATGTCTTCTACCACGAGAAAAACAGAGGAGACGACCATCAGAGAGAGATGGACGCTGTCAGAAGGCTGTCACTCCACATGCAGGCCATTTCCTTTCCTGATTAGCCATCCACCTTGTTGTTCCTACGCTACCTACTGCCACACGGCTGCCTAACTAATTTTACACTGAAAACTGCCACCCTTAAGATAGCATGTTCGGTCCTACTAAATTTGGAAAATATCAACGTCGGTTGTGTTTACTATCTACTCTGATTGCTCGGAGACAACCTCTACCTGATCTGCTCCTACCGGAGCTCCTACCGCGGCTCCTGATAAGCTAGAAAGCCCTGCGAACACCTCGGGTAACACTGAGGTGGCTTCCTCCTCATCGTTCTTTGCTGGCCCTGCTGTCGCTGCTGCTGCTTCTTCCTCGGCTTCTGCTTCGACTCCTACTTCTGCTTCGGAAGACGGAAGCGTCTTCTGGGAAGCTGGGTCGAGTGGTGCTTCCTAGCTCTTCTGAGGCACTGGTTCGGTACTAGGGACCATGGCGACCTCGTAGGGGTCCGGGGAATTCGCTTCCTCCACGCGGAATACTTAGGAAGACGGTTCTTCTTCCTGTCTTCCAGAAGACATCTTGTCTTCCGGGGCTTCTTCCGGAGTCTTCTCGGCTTCCAACGTTGTCACTACCAAGTGGACAGCGAGGTCAAACTCCTCCTTCTCCAATTCGGATCCAGTCGATGGTGCTAGAGCTTAGGAAGATGCAGTTGCAGGTGGCGGAATCAAGGGAAGACCATAGAGTGTCTTCACTCTCTCTATCTGCCGATCCAAATACCTGAACATACTCTCCTTGCACTCTACGAACATCGTCTTGGACTCATCGTCCCACTCTCTAGCCAAGGTAAGCAACTTCCTACCCGCGGTGAAGTTGAACTTCTTTCGAAGCGTGTAGTGTCGCAGGATTACTCCATTTGCCCATTTAGTATACAAGATATCGTTCTCATAGAGGATTTGCACAAGTAACGCTCTAAGTTCTAAGATCTGCTCAAACACACAAACACACGGGTTTTGTCTAGAAATCCCGCATTCTCGCAAAACCATACGTCTTCCAGACTCGCCAAAAGGTGCTCAGGATCTAAACAAACAACTATTAACTAAAATATCACACAACTATTCACGGACAAGCTCGGGAAGACGCACTTCCTGCTTCCAGGTCACTTCTTCCGGTCTTCTCAGTAATGTCTTGCCGAAGCAATTTTCGGCTTCTGGGGGTTCAACTCGGCTTCTCACACCTCCAGAAGACTGTCCTGCTTCGCAAAAGTCGACAAGTAACGACTGTTACATCTTACTCTCGCACTCACATTCCAACGGGTTAGATTAATCACAAGGTGTATGCCCCATGTAGACTTCTCGGCTTCCAACGTTGTCACTACCAAGTGGACAGCGAGGTCGAACTCCTCCTTCTCCAATTCGGATCCAGTCGATGGTGCTGGAGCTTGGGAAGATGCAGTTGCAGGTGGCGGAATCAAGGGAAGACCATAGAGTGTCTTCACTCCCTCTATCTGCCGATCCAAATACCTGAACATACTCTCTTTGCACTCTACCAACATCGCCTTGGACTCATCGTCCCACTCTCTAGCCAAGGTAAGCAACTTCCTACCCGCGGTGAAGTTGAACTTCTTTCGAAGCGCTTCCACCGACTGTGCTAGCATCTCCGGCGCACGAGCTTCCGCTGCTTCTCGCTGCAACTCGCGCTTCTGCGGCTTCCCGCTGCGTCTTCCATATTGTCTTCTCCTTTGCGAGGGCGGTGATCTTCCCCCGCACTCGGAGAACCTCTTGATCGCGCTGCTGTAAACGCGCCTGCAACTCTTGGTTGCCCTTCTTCAGTTGAGTCAGCTCCTTGGCAGAAGCAGCTGCTTCCGCCTTGGACCTCGCTGCAAGCTTCTCCGTGGTGCGGAGATTAGCTTCCAGCGCTTCTGTCTTCTTCTGGTCTTCTTCCTGACGCATCAAGGTGCGCAGATCGAATCCAGGCTGTAAGGGTCTCTCCTGAGCCTTCGCTCTCTTCTCCAGCAACTCCATAGCTGGCTAGATCTCTGAGTGGAAGAAGGCACTGAACTCTTCCAATCTTCTTCTTGCGGAAGAGAGACTCATCTCCATAATTCGGTTGGAGGTGTCGAAAATGTCTTCCAGAGGCAAGGATGCCTCTTCCACCACAATGATCTTCAGCTTCTGCACACGGGAAGAAGCTACTCTTCTCATCTTCCGGGGTGGAAGATCTCTCCCCATGGTAGAAGCGGTCCTCTTTATTGCGCTTCCTCGCATCGCAATAGGAGTATCCATCCATCCTTCGTCTTCTGGAGTCTTCGGAAGACTCCCTGGTGTTGCAGAAGCGGTCTTCTGCTCCGATCGGGTACTCAGCGGCTCTTCCTGCGAGTCAGACTCCGATCCCGAATGAATGAGGGAGGTGGGCTTCATAGATACACTTCTAGGACCCATCTTCCTCGGAGGCGTGGCGTCTTCCGACCCACTGGAGTCATCATCTCTCACCAAAAGCGTCTTCTGGTGAGTGCCGAGTCTCAACTACGGCATCAGAGTGGGAGGGGGAGTTGCGGCTGCTGCTCGGTCGTCTTCTTCCGAGATCTCTTCCTTCGTCTCATGTTGCCCTGTTGACCCATACTTCACCAACTGTCCTTCCGTGAGATCCCTCATGGCTACGTACAAGTAACAGAGGAAAGGTGTCAAGTGTCCTCCCGCCGAGGTACCTAAGTACGCTAGCTCCGCCTGTACATATATGTGGAAGAATGAGCCCCAGTTGACGGGCACTCCTTCATCATCCTTCCCCTTGGGAAAGAGATGCAGAAACAGCTTCGCCAGAAGTCGCTTCTTCGACTCCCGGTAAGATTCGATCTTCCATTCGTTCCTTCCCTATCTGTCCTCCATGAAGAGGCAAGTTGTGCTTCCAGACACATGCCACTCATTCACGATCTTGGGCAAGATCTTCTTCTCGAGCCAATACCCTCGGTCCTCGGATTCTGACCTGTGGAAGGCCCTGCGCCACCAATCTTCAGTCCAGGAAGATGGTCTTCCTCGAGCTACTCCTGCCTTCGTAGGTACACTGTTGCGAGGCGGTAATGTTGTCCAAACCTCCTCCAGAAGTCCTTGATCGGCGAGGTTCCAATCCCACAGGAAGAAGTCGAGACCCAACTCCTTGAGGAAGGGTGTGGCACCAGCAGCAGAGTTGACCGAGGATGCATCGACATACTGGAAGATCTGTTGCACTAAGCCACACGCACTTACTGTGAGCTGAAGGCTCAGTCCTTCCCAAGTGCCCACAGTCTAGCTTCTACTTCTCAGAAGACAGCTACTCCGTCTTCCGGGATTCTAACAGTGCTTCCTAGATAGCTCTCGTCTTCCGAGCTATATCTAAACAATCCTAACTAAGCAAGGCCTCGCATGGATTACCAACAAGACAACCCACCTTGCATTACATCCTACTTCCTATCAGAAGATACAAGATTTCCGAAACGTAGAGTGCATAACAGGGTCACAAGATGATTGCGGGCTCCTGCGATGATAGTGGCCTCTGGGAAGACTCCCAAGACAGCTTCCTATTTAATGTCTTCTTCGGAAGACCTCCCGAAGTCAGGCTTCCCTTCACTGGTCTCACCTATCTTCTTCTTCCTACGTGCAATCTATCCTCTATCCTCTATCCTCACAACTCTACTCTTCTGACTTCTCACCTCTCATACACATTCAGAAGAAGCTTGCTGCATGATGGGAAGACATGACCCTCGACCATTCTCTCCAGATTCTGCCAGCAAGACTTCTCACGACTCTCTCCTAAGTTCGGGAAGAAGAAGGAATGGGCTGCTATGGGTCGGACAGAAGAGATCCGAAATGGATCCTCACGTCTTCTCGCGCATTTTGCCAGCTCTTCCAGTCTTCTAGTCTCTCTAGGAAGATGTGGAATTAAGAAGCTTGGAAGACCGGGAGGCACAGGCCTAGTTCTCGACTTCCAACTTCTCGAAATAACAAAACAACTCACCAAGCCACTCGGAATTCGTACCAAGTCTCTCTTAACATCAAACCAAAGCAAATCCACTCTTGATACGAATTGTGTACAGTCGACTTCAGAAGACAGTCAGGCTTCCGAAGCGTCTTTCGAAGACAGTCTTCCGAAGATGTTCCAATCTTCTGAAGCGTCTTCTATTCAAGGTTTCGGGGGTAGAGGGATAGTGGGATAGAGAAATTGATAGCTGGGATCTCCAATTTGAGGGCTAGGGGTAGGGAAGCTCGAATTGAACTCGAGAAGAAGCAAGAAGATGTCGGACGGAAATTGGGCAGCGCTTCCGCGTCCAATGTCACAATAGGAAAATAGGGATGGGGGAATTGATCGATCAGGTTGCCTACAAACCACCGGGGAAGCGCGGGGGATACCAAACAAAGGCGAGAAGCAGTGGGAAGAGAAAAGAACATGGGAAGAACCTCTACTATCTTCTGTCTACTTCCCGAGTTGTCCTCTTCTTCCGCACGCTTCCGGCTCTGGTCCTAGCTCCAATGCGACCCCACTGAGCTGCTTCCGCCGTCAGCTCCTGACTACGCCTCAATCGATTAAGCCGTCCACCTTCGATTCCACTCAGTCATCCTCCAATGTCAGCTTCCTGGAGTTCACAGAAAACACCTTCAGCTCACTACGCTTCCTGTGCTTCAGCAATTCGACCTCGCCTTCCTTCTAGCTTCTAATCGATCCTAACCTCACTCAATTTCACCTCGCTGCCTCCTCACTCAAAGCTCACCCTCGAATCGATCTTCTCAACCAAGAAGCACTCTTGCTGCGAGAAGCTGGAATGCGCTAATGTGCTTCCTACGCATCTTCCCCGCAGTTTAGGGGTTTCGACCCTCCCGACTTACCTAACTTGTTCGGTGCTACCTGGTAGGTGCACCTACTTCTGACGTGGTTAAGCTTCTGCGGTTGCCGTCTTCCGGAAGATACGTGTCTTCCGCCGTCTTCCGTCGTCTTCCGACTTCCGAAGACATCACCGAGAAGACGCTTCCCGGAAGACGGTCGTCTTCCGAAGAAGTCAACTTATTATTACAAACAGCTCATAAGATCATCTTCCTTCTAAGGAAGCCGTAATCTTAAGTAACAACGCTTCTTCAGTTATACAAACAAGTTATTAATCTCAAAAATTTCAAAAATTCGTGAATCCTGTAATTTGTGAGCACCACACTTCACAAGATGTTTCAAAGAAAAATGTTCCACATAGAAGCCAAACGGATTGGCTAGAAGATAGTGCCTAAACTTCCTACAGGAGTAAATCATGCCAAGACACTCCCTTTCAGTTTTAGAGTACTTCTCTGCATCAATGAGTTGTCTTCTCGCATAGTAGATGGGATAATCCTTCTTCTTCTCATCTTTCTGGCTCAATACCATCCCTATGGCGAAAGCAGAAACATCCACGTAAATGTGGAAGACTCTCTCCCAATCAGGTGGTCTTAGGACAGGGATTTTGACAGAAGTCTTTTCATTTCTTCGAATGCTTCCTGCTGCTCAGAAGATCAAATGTAAGGTTCGTCCTTCTTCAGCAACTTGGTAAGTCTTCTTGCTACCTCTGCATACCTGTCAATAAACCTCCTGTAGTATCTTACGTTGCCCAGGAAGCTTCTCTACTGAGTCAGGTTAGCAGGTGGGTGAAGTTTCATGATGACTTCCACCTTAGCACAGTCGACTTCTATACCTCTTCCAAAAATCCTATGTCCTAGCAAAATTCCCTCTGACATACCAAAGAAGTACTTCTCCGGGTGAAGAGCCAAACGATGTTCTCTACACTTCAAAAACACTTCCTCAGAAATATTAGGTGATCTTCTTTCGATCCAAAAACACAAAAATCATCCAAGAAAATCTCCATGAATGTACGAAGATACTCCTTGAAGATCGTAATCATCAGTCTCTAGAATGTGACGGGTGCATTGCATAAACCAAACGACATTTGATTGTATGCATACGTGCCTCAATCAGTAGTGAAAGTGGTTTTCGACTTATCTTCTTCTCTAATTGAAACTTGGTCCATCCAGGAAGCTGTAGAACTCATGTCCTGCTACCTGGTCTAACACAGAATCGGTGAATGATAAAGGATGATGATCTTTTTTCGTGACCAAGTTCAGCTTCCAGAAGTCCTGACACACTCGGATTTTACCTGTCTGCTTCTTTGGCACAATGACAATAAGAGCTACCCACTCACTACTAAGTATTGAGAAGATGACTCCCGCCTTGAGGTATTGATCGATCTGGTCCTTCATCAGAAGCAAGTACTTGGGGTTGAGCCGATACTGCCTCTGCCGTGCAGGAACAACGCCTTCCAGCAAGTCAATGCGATGCTCTCCTAGCACTCGAGGTATGCCCTTCATGTCTTCTATGGTCCAAGCGAAGACATCCTGGAACTCCGTCAAAAGTTCTCTAAAGTCTTCCATCTGTTGGTCCTCGATTATCTTGGAAAGCTTCAGCTTCTTCCCGAGAGCAACCTCCATTTCTTGAAGATCATCCGGGTTTATCATTCCTTCAGTGTGACTGTACTCACTAGCGCCAAAGTATTCCAGTTTGGGAGCTTCTTCCGCAATTTCATAGCACTCAATGTATCCACAATTCACTTCTTCTGCTATCTCTGCTACTTCTGTAGTACACAAGTTATTCATCACAAACTCGTCATATCGTTCATCCATGTCAGAAGACGCGGTTGAGTCTTCTGAAGTGTACCCCTTTGTCGGAGAAGGAGTTTCACCTTGGTGTCCAATCTTGATCCAAGGAAGGGAGACTTTGATCTTCTCACCTGGCTTGGGTGTAGGATTGAGAAATCTCAAACGATGTCTTCTCCAATCGGTATTTACATTTGCAGCATACAGCCATGGTCTTCCTATCAATACTTGATATCCAACCCTAACAAAATGATGTAAGTGAGGTAAAAAGATACTCTCTCAATTACCGTCAAGACATCTTTCAGTTGTCCCAAAGGTTGTCTTCTGGTCTGGTCCGTCATTCTGAGGATTCTCGGAGTAGGCTGGAACTCAGTGAAGCCTAGGGCATGCGCAGTTTCTTCAGTCATGATGTTAACTCCGGAGCCGGAATCAATGGTTATCTTCTTCAGAAGACAGCCATGGATCTCCATATCAAGTTCTGGGGCTCCCAAGTCTTCATGCTCTATCCTTAGGATCGGGGTGCTCTGAGGAAGTTTAGTCGTTCTCTTCTTCCTCGATCCTCGAAGAACAGATTGTAACAGCTTCCTGTAACCAGCGTTGTCATCCAATAACTGTTGGAAGGTTACATCCGCCATCTGATTCCACAAGTCTCGCAAGAAGTCATAAGGGGATCGCTTCAGAAGAGTGACTGGTGTTTCCAACAGAGAAGATGTAGTAGCTGCTTCCTTGGGTGGAAGACCAGAATGATGTCTTCTCTCGACTGGGGGCTGTTCTCGTGAAACAAGGGTTGCCGAAGTCGGTGGAGGAAGCTGTTGTACTAATTTCCGTCGCTTCTCCAGCTCTTCTTGCCTAATGTCAGGAGCAAAGTACTTCGGATCTTCTCGGTCGTAAGTAGGAGAAGAAGGCCGCTCAGGGGAAGATGACCTCTCCTTACGCTGCTTCTTCTTCTTGATCTCCTTCTGACGGGATTCTAACTTCTCTTTGCTTCGGGTACTTACCTTGAACACTGCTTCATCCAGGACTTCTCTGGAGGCCAACTGTCTGAATCCGGGCAAGGGCTCCAAACAGTGTCATCCGTCAAAGTAAAAGAAGAAGCTGCCTCAAGTGACTTCGTCTTCTGAGCTGCAGTTGCCTTCTGCAGCTGAGGTTCTTTTCTTTCGTGCTTCTCGGGATCTGGTTCGTCTTCCTCGATATGGAGACAATCTGTACAATCCCCAAGATCTTCTTCTTCTACCGTGATGTGCTGTATCACTGCTAGCTCGAGTTTAGAAGCTGATGCGGCTTCTGCAAGAGGCGTAGTCTCTGCAAATCTAACCATTTGTCGTGGGCGTAAGGTCTGAGGACAATTTCTCGTAAAATGTCCTGCTTCCGTACAGTTTCCACACAAGGGCACTTGCCCAATCTGTCTTCTCGGATGAGGACAGATGGACCAGCAGTGTCTTGTCTCTCCACAATTGTTGCACGTTCTAGGAAGAGGGTTTAGAGGTCATTGTGATGAAGAAGGTTGACAGGGCGTCCTGCTCTGTACATTACTAGCCCTATCCCTAAGTACATAACGATTATATTGGGCGGGAGGAGTAAGAGTGAATGGTTGTATCGTCTCGATCCTATAGCAGGTTTCCCCACTGGGATCGTGTAGATATCTCTCATCGTCTGCTTCCCAGCCTGCCCAATTGACAGCTTGGTCCTGCGTACACTGATCTCTGGTGTGCCCGGAAGAGTTACAAAGGTTGCACCAAAGGTTTGGCCGAGAAGCCGTAGGTTGCTTCCGCTTGTCCTTCTGATTCAGAAGATGAACTTTCAGGTCGGCAAACTACTTCAAAACTTCGTTGATATGAGGATCAGGTGCAGACTGAATGATCTGAGTCTGAGGCATCTTCTGCACAACTTCTTCCCTTGATCGTGTCTTCTCCTTCTCCTTCTTCCGCGTCTTCTTCTCTTGTTCAGATTCAGATTCTGAACTTTCGACAGTAGACTCTTCAGAAGTAGAGGACACTTCCGAATCACTATTATCAGTTTCAGTGGACTTGGACTTCCTCTTGGACTTCCTAGAAGGCTTCTTCGACTTCTTGGACTTCTTCGAGGTCTTCTCTCTATCTTTCGTCATATTCGGAGTGATGCTCGAGGTTTCATACTGCCCGGCATGCTTCTGTACTTCTACTAAATCATCACCTCCTCCTCTTCTGCAGTACAACTCCATATCCTGAGACAATCCTCCCAAGTACCAGTCCACGGCTTGCTGGGCACAATAATCAGGTCTTCCTTGGTTCTGACGGATATGATCCAGGAGGTCTTCAAACCTCTCGGTGTAATCCCGCAGTGTCTCTTTCTTCTTTTGTTTGAGCCTCTGAAGTTCTATGAGGGTCATCCGATCATAGCCCACTCCTCTGAACCTCTTCAGAAAAGCTACCTTCAGAGTAGCCCAAGCGGTCATTACTAACCCATCATCCAACATTTTACTCATCCATTTCCTTCCCTTCCCTACGATTAGACTGGAGAATACACGGAGTCTGTCAGCATGCGAGTCTTCCTTGTTGGATCGAGAGATGGTCCCGATCATCGTGATGAAGTCATCCGCGTCAGCATCATCGTCGTACGGATGGTACTTCTGCCGAGTGTGGGAAGCCATGTCGACTGCCGGTTGGTGCGACTGCCAACTTTTTCCTCCCTCAGATCCAGGTGGTGGAGATGGTCTTCTCGAAGGTCCAGGCCTGTCTGAGTCGCGAACGTCGTCTTCTGAGTCAGAACTACTGTCGATGTCGTCTTCTGAAGCGTCTGGAACGATCTCCTCTAGTCTTTCTTCACCTTGAGAGGCCTCTTCCGTACTTGGAAAGACGTCTTCCGAGTAACTAATATCAAAATCTACTTTATACACGTGATCACCCGGTTGGCTTCTGTCTTCTCCAAAGATTATGCTCGAGATGGAAGGCTCTTCCAACTCTACTGATCGGATCTTCCTGAGCTCTTCTTTTTTCCTTTGGTGTCTCAGGGATATCCGCTGCTCTCTAGAAGCGGTTCGCTGGGATGAATGTACCCACTCAAGATCTTTATCCGTGCGTTTTCTGCTTCTTCCTCTGGTCAGAGACATCCACCAGAGTGCTGAGAAGAGATGTCACTCTTCTTCTAATACTAGATCCGGCAGACTGAATGTCTGAACAACCGATCACAGGTTCGAAACGTCTTCTTCTCTTGCTTCTTGTTGTACTCACTGCAGTCTTCCAAGATCGAGTCTTCCAAGAAGCTCTTGGAAGCCGAGAAGCGGCTTCTTCCAGTTCCCCCTGATGTATCTTATCAACTTCTGGTTGCGGTTCCTGCCTTCTAGCAAGATAGAGTCTCACAACACATTCAACTACAATCGAAGTTAGTTCGAAATGAAACTAACTATTGGCACACAGATCCAGAAAGCTTAGAACAGAAGTTACTAAGATGAAATCCCTGGCAGCGGTGCCAAAAATGATGCTCACTATATGTAGTGTCGCAGGATTACTCCTTTCGCCCATTTAGTATAAAAGATATCGTTCCCACAGAGTCCTTTGCACAAGTAACGCTGCTCTAAGTTCTAAGATCTGTTCAAACACACAAACACACGGGTTTTGTCTAGAAATCCCGTCTTCTCACAAAACCACACGGCTTCCAGACCCTCCAAAAGGTGCTCTTGACCTAAACAAACAACTACTAACTAAAATATCACACAACTATTCACAAAGAAGCTCGAGAAGACGCTTCCTGCTTCTAGGTCACTTCTTCCGATCTTCTCAGTATCGTCTTCCCGAAGCAATTCTCGGCTTCTGGGGGTTCAACTCGGCTTCTCACACCTCCAGAAGACTGCTCCTGCTTCGCAGAAGTCGACTAGCAACGGTTGTTACACCTTACTCTCTCTCACATTCCAACGGGTTAGATTAATCACAAGGTGTATGCCCCATGTAACCTTCCCAGGCTTCTGCCTACGGAAACGGTCTTCCTGCAGCACTACAAGGACATTCACCTTCACGGAAGCTCAATAGAAGTCTCGGAAGCTCACTAGAAGAAAGTAAGAAGATGAGGAAGATGGGAGAAGATGGGGAAGAAGGGAAAATCCAAACGAGAGAAAAGCAAGATAAGAATAAGAAATTAAGATTCTGACAGGCTTCTAGTCCGGATCCTGACTAACAAGCCATCCCTACTTGTAATAGTTTGGGGAGGAAGACAACCAAACTGCCCGTCAAACCATGGGAATTGGTTTCGCCCGAAGCAGCCGACCAAGGATCACCCATTACTCGGGGTGTTCCACGCCGTTGTTGAGTGTGGTTTACTAGAGTCATTGGTGAAGACTTCTTTCTTCTTCTCTCGCTGCTCCGACTACTCTGTCTTCTGGGATCCCTTACCCATAAGACTGTCTGTACGTGGATCCGAAGTGCTCCACTGGACGAGCTGTAGTGACGAAGGATTTCTCCTTTTGCCCATTTAGTATACAAGATATCGTTCCCATAGAGGATTTGCACAAGTAACACTGCTCTAAGTTCTAAGATCTGTTCAAACACACAAACACACGAGTTTTGCCTAGAAATCCCGTCTTCCCACAAAACCACACAAAACAACACGTCTTCCAGACACGCCAAATGGTCCTCTGGACCCAAACAAACAACTACCAATTACAATACCACACAACTATTCACAGAGAAGCTCGGGAAGACGATCTTCCTGCTTTCAGGTTGCTTCTTCCGGTCTTCTCGATACCGTCTTCCCGAAGCGATTCTCGTCTTCTGGGGGTTCAACTCGTCTTCTCACACCTCCAGAAGGCTACCCTGCTTCGCAGAAGTCGACTAGTAACGGTCGTTACATCTTATTCTCACACTCACATTCCAACGGGTTAGATAAATCACAAGGTGTATGCCCCCTGTAGCCTTCCCAGGCTTCTGCCTAAGGAAATGGTCTTCCTGCAGCACTACAACGACATTCACCTTCACGGAAGCTCAATAGAAGTCTCGGAAACACACTAGAAGAAGGTAAGAGGATGGGGAAGATGAGGGAAGATGGGGAAGAAGAGAAAATCCAAACAAGAGAAAACAAGATGAAAAGAGTAAATTAAGATTCCGACAGGCTTCTAGTCCGGATCCTGACTAACAAGCCATCCCTGCTTGTAATAGTTTGAGGAGGAAGACAACAAACGTGAGTACTGTTGCACCGTCTTCTACTCGAGGATGTCGTCTTCTGTTGCGGGAAGAAGGCTTCTTTCTTCTTCACTTCGCTGCTCTGACTGCTCTGTCTTCTGGGATCCCTTATCCAGAAGACCGTTCGTACGTAGATCCCACGTGCTCTACTGAACGAGCCAAGCTACACTTCCACAACTGCTGACAGTCAACGTCACTCAAGAAGAACACTTCCCATGCACAATTGGGAGCGAATTCAATGAACCCACCACCCAGAAGACATGGACAAAGCTTCTGCACTCAAATCCACAATCTATTCCCCGAGAAGAAGTCACAATGGCATTGGGAAGCTCACTCCCTCTACTTCCTGCGTCTACTCCTCGACACACCAGCCTAGCTAACAGGACTGCACGAGGATGCCGTTCCCTGTTCTTAGACTGTCCACTACTTCTATCTACATCTTCGAACCACTCCTGGTACGAGTATGCAGACCCCTCCTGTATATTCCAAGACTATTCGTGTGTTTCCAACAACGGGTGTAGTGCGAAGAACCACCTATCCTGTCCCTCTGCTCTAATGTGTCTCGTCCGCCTGCACCATAGAATCGATGTGTGCAGTTGCTACAGAATTCTACAGAACTGGTAGCACATGCAGAACTCTATCTCCTACTCTGCTACCCTACTTATGTCGCTGCCATGAGAACCAGGGGAGGCGACCACCAGGGAGAGAGAGGCGCTGACAGGAGGTTGCTACCTCACATGCACGCGGTTCCCCTGCCCGATTTGACCATCCACCTTGTCCTTCCTACGCTACCTATGCTGCCACATGGTGTCCTAACTAATATTACATGGAAAAACTGCCAACCTTAAGATAGCATGTTCGATTCTACTATATTTGGAATTGTGAATGAAGTTACTAACTACTCAGATTGCACGGAGGCAATCTCTACCTGATCTGCTCCTATCGGAGCTCCTAATGCGGCTTCTGATAAGCTAGAAAGCCCTGCAGTTACCTCGGATGTTACTGAGGTGACTTCCTCCTCATCGTCTCTTGCTGGCTCTGCTGTCGCTGCTGTTGCGTCTTCCTCGGCTTCGGCTTCTGCTTCGGAAGACAGAAGCGTCTTCTGGGAAACGGAGTCGACCGGTGCTTCTTCCGTCTTCTGAGGCACGGGTGCGGGACTAGGGACCATGGGGACCTCATGGAGATCCGGGGAAGTCGCTTCCTCCACGCGGAATACTTGGGAAGACGGCTCGTCTTCCTGTCTTCCAGAAGACATCTTGTCTTCCGGGGCGTCTTCTGGAGTCTTCTCGGCTTCCAACGCTGTCACCACCAAGTGCAAAGCGAGGTCGAACTCCTCCTTCTCCATTCTGGATCCAGTCAATGGTGCTGGAGCGTGGGAAGATGCGGTTGCAGGTGTCGGAAGCGAGAGAAGATCATAAAGTGTCTTCACTCCTTCGATCTGTCGATCCAAGTACCTGAACATGCTCTCCCGGCATTCCACCAACATCGCTTTGGACTCGCTGTCCCATCCTCTAGCTAAGGTAAGTAACTTCCTACCCGCGGTGTAGTTGAACTTCTTCCGAAGCGCTTCCACCGACTGTGCCAACATCTTCTGTGCACGGGCCTCTGCTGCTTCCCTATGCGTCTTCTCAGCTCCAGCTCGCGCTTCCGCGGCTTCTCGCTGCGTCTTCCATATGGTCTTCTCTTCTGCGAGGGCGGTGATCTTCTCTCACACTCGGGTGACTTCCTGATTGCGCAGCTGTACCCGCGCCTGCAACTCCTGATTGCTCTTTTGAAGTTGTACCAGCTCCTTGGTAGAAGCGGCTGCTTCCGCCTTGTACCTGGCTGCAAGCTTCTCCATGGTGCGGAGACTAGCTTCCAGCGACTCCGTCTTCTTCTGGTCTTCCCCCTGTCGCAGCAAGGTGCGCAGGCCGAATCTAGGTTGTAAGGGCTTCTCCTGTGCCCTCGCTCTCTTCTCCAGCAACTCCATAGCTGGCTGGATCTCCTTCTGGAAGTAGGCACTGAACTCCTCCAGTCGTCTTCCTGCGGAAGACAAGTTCATCTCCACCACACGCTCCGCGGTGTCGACTTCGTCTTCCAGACACAAGGAAGCCTCTTCCATCACTACGGCCTTCATCTTCTACGCACGAGAAGAAGCTACTCTTCTCATCTTCCGGGGTGGAAGACTCCTCATGGCAGGAGCGGCTCTCTTCTTTGCGCTTCCTCGCATCGCAGCAGGAGCGCCCATCCATCCTTCGTCTTCTGGAGTCTTCGGAAGACTCCCAAGCGTTGCAGAAGCAGTCTTCTGCTCTGATCGGGTACTCAGCAGGTCTTCTTCCGAGTCGGACTCCGATCCTGAATGAATGAGGGAGATGGGAGTCCTCGGTACACTTCGGGGATCCATCTTCCTCAGTGGCGTGGCGTCTTCTGACCCACTAGACTCGTCTTCCCTCACCAGAAGCGTCTTCTGGTGAGAGCCGGGCCTCAGCTGTGGCATCAGAGTGGGAGGGGGCGTTACAGCTGCCGCTCGGTCATCGTCTTCCAAGGTCTCCTCCTTCACCTCCTGTCGCTCCGTTGGCCCATACACTGCCAGCTAATCTTCCCTAAGATCCCCCATGGCTACATACAAGTAGCAGAGGAAGGGTGTCAAGTGTCCTCCCGCCGGGGTACCCAAGTATGCTAGCTCCGTCTATTTATAGTTATGGATGTACGCGCTCCAGTAGATGGGCACTCCGTCATCCCACACTGATTCCAGGAACTCCATGTCCTGATCTCTTAAGTACTTGGTCTTCTGCGCTTTCCCCTTGGGCAAGAGATGTAGAAACAACTTCGCCAGAAGTCGCTTCTTCGGCTCCCGGTAAGATTCTATCTTCCAACCGTTCCTCCCCTGCCTGTCTTCCACGAAAAGGCAGGTGGTGCTCCCAGGCACATGCCACGAACTCACGATCCTAGGCAAGATCTTCTTCTCGTACCAATATCCTCGGTTCTCGGACTCAGGCTTGTGAAAAACCTTGCGCCACCAGTCTTCAGTCCAGGAAGACGGTCTTCCTCGAGCTACTCCTGCTTTTGCAGGTACACGGTTACGAGGTGGCAACGCTGCCCACACCTCCTTCAGAAGCCCTTGATCTGCGAGGTTCCAATCCCACAGGAAGAAGTCGAGACCCAACTCCTTGAGGAAAGGAGTGGCCTCGGTCAATTCTGCCGCTGGTAACACCAAGCCTCGCGGGTGCATCGACATACCTGGAAGACCTGTTGCACTAAATTACAAGCACCTACTATGAGCTGAAGGCTCAGTTCTTCCCGAGTGCCCACAGTCTAGCTTCTACTTCTCAGAAGACGAAACTAGTCTTCCAGAAGACAGCTACTCCGTCTTCCGAGATTCTAACAATACTTCCTAGATAGTTCTCGTCTTCTGAGCTATATCTAAACAATCCTATCTAAACAAGGCCTCGCATGGATTACCAAGAAGACAACCCACCTTGCATTACATCCTACTTCCTATCAGAAGATACAAGATTCGCAAAACATAAGTGCATGACAAGTTCAGAAGATGGTTGCGGGCTCCTGCGGTGACAGTGGCCTCTGGGAAGACACTCAGGACAGCTTCTGATTCAATGTCTTTCTCGGAAGACTCCCTGAAATCAGACTTCCCTTCACTGGTCTCACCTGTCTTCGTCTTCCTACACGCAATCTATCCTCACAACAAACTCAAGACAATTGCACTCTGTTCTTCTGACTTCTCACCTCTCATACGCACTCAGGAGAACCTTGCTGCTCGGTGGGAAGACATGACCCTCGACCATTCTCTCCTGATTCTACCAGCAAGTATTCTCACGACTCTCTTCTAAGCTTGGGAAGAAGAAGGAATGGCTGCTATGGATCGAACCGAAGAGACCCGAATGGACCCTCACGTCTTCTCGCTCATTTTGCCAGCCTTCCAGTCTTCTAGTCTCTCTAGGAAGATGTGGAGTTGAGAAGCTTGGAAGACCGGGAGGCACAGGCCTAGTTCCTGACTTCCAACTTCTCGAAATAACAAAACAACTCACCACACCACTCAGGATTCGTACCAAGTCTCTCTAAACACAAAAGCAAAGCAAATCCACTCTTGATACGAATTGTGTTCAGTCGACTTCCGAAGACAGTCTTTTGAAGACGGTCTTCCGAAGACAGTCAAGTTTAAGAAGCGTCTTCCGAAGATGTTCCCATCTTCCGAATCGTCTTCTGTTCCAAGTTTCGGGGGTAGAGAGGTAGTAGGGTAGGGAAATTGATAGCTGGGATCTCCAATTTGAAGACGAGGTGTAGGGAAGCTCGAATTGAGCTCAGGAAGAAGCAAGGAGATGTCTGACAGAAATTGGGCAGCGCTTCCACGCCCAATGTCTCAATAGGAAAGATGGGGGGTGGGGGGTAATCGATCAAGCTGCATGCACACAACGAAGGAAGCGCGGGGAATACCAAGAAAAGACGAGAAGAAGTGAGAAGGGGAAAGAACAGGGGAAAGAACCTCTACAGTCTTCTTCTGCTCTCCGAGTTGCCTTCGACCTCCGCGCGCTTCTTGGTTCTGGTCCTAGCTCCAATGCGACTCCTCACGACTGCGCCTGCTGTCAATCTCTTGGCCACGTCTCGATCCACCTTCGATTCCACTCGCTGCTCTCCAATGTCAGCTTCTCGGGAGCTCACAGAAACGCCTTCGCTCTCTGCTGTTTGTGCTCCAGCAATTTTGGTCTCGCCCTTCGCCTAGCTGCCAACTACTTCTCTCCTACCTCGATGTCCTCACTCGATTCCTCTCTCAAAGCTAACTCGCAAAGCTCACTATGTCCAATCGATCTTCTCAAGCGCTGTGCTGCGAGAAGTTGGAATGTGCCTAATGTGCTTCCTTACGCATCTTCCCCGCAGATTAAGGGTTTTCGACCTTGGGTATCTTCCCTGACCTACCTATCTATTCGGTGCGCCCTAGTAGGTACACCTACTGTCTTACCCGGAAACTCGCGGTTGGGCTTTCACGGTCGCTGTCTTCTGGAAGACAAGTGTGAAGACGCAACTGAGAAGACGTTCTTCCGAAGACGGTCGTCTTCCAAAGAAGTCAACTTCTTATTACAAACAGCTCTTAAGATCATCTTCCTGTTAAGAAAGACGTAACCTTAAGTAAAAACGCTTCTTCAGTTATACAAACAAGTTATTATTCTTAAAAATTCCAAAAATTCGTGCATCCTGTAATTTATGGGCACCACATACGCCCACCCTCACATGTTTGCATCTCCGCAAACATCAGTGTCTTCTGCACTTCTGTTTACGTCCAGTACTTCTTGACGCGCCACCCATTAACACGAGTGGTCATCAGTGTACCGTCCAACTCTTCCAACTGCAAGGAGCCATTGTCGAAGACCTCCAAGACACGGTAAGGACCCATCGAGCGAAGATGAAGTTTCCCGGGGAACTTAATATGTCGATTGTCGTAGAGAAGAACCAAGTCCCCATCCACAACAGTCACCTTCCTCAACTTGCTATCGTAGTTTACCTTATGTTGCGCTTGCACCTCGTACGTCTTCTCCAAAGCTGCATTCCTGTCTTCTTCAAACTCTACGAAATTCAGAAGACGCTGCTCCTGGCTCTCTTCTTCTCCCATGCGTTCGGATACGGCTAACCGGTATGTCGGGACCTCTAACTCAATGGGCACAATAGGTGTCATGCCGTAAGTTAGGTAGAAAGGCGTCTTCTGGGTTGTGACCTTAGGTGAAATCCTGAAAGCCCACAACACAGATGGCAGTTTCGTGTTCCAGTCATACGCATGGTTAATAGTTACCTTGTTCAGGATGTTACACAGAAGACCGTTCGACTTCTCCGTCAGTCCATTCGCTTTCGGGTTGTATGGCGTCGTCTTCCGATGTTTAATCCTGAAGTATTGGGTCAGGAGGGAGATAGTCTCATTTAAGAAATGAGTACCCCTATCTGATACCAATTCCAGCGGACATTCGTACCTAGTAATGATGTTATGCCAAAGGAACCTTGCTACTATTGCGGCATCGTTCTTCCTCGTGGCCTCGCCTTCCATCATCTTGGTGGCATAGTCGGTAGCTATTAAAATGTACCTTGCTCGTGTTCTTCTCGCCACCGGGGCGATAGGACCCACAAAGTCGATTCCCCACTTTTCAAACGGGGCAAGCGGAAGAATGGGAGTAAGAGGTCACCTTGTTGTAGTGGTCGGTCTTCCCACCCTCTGGCATGCATCGCACTTCCTGATCTCCTGAAAAGTGTCTCGATACATAGTTGACCACCAGTATCCGGCGTCTAGCATCTTCTTCACTGTGGTTTTCAGCCCGTAGTGACCCCAAGCATCTTCATAGTGAAGACCTGTGATCACTGATTTTATCTCTGACGACTCGAGACATCTTCTCAGCTTCTCGTCATGTCCCTTTCGAAACAGGATACCCTGGAAGATGGCGTAAGGTCCTGCCTTGTGTAAGAAGACAGCCTTCTGCTCCGCATCCAATCCCTCGGGATACTGTTGGTCTTCCAAGAACTTCCTCAAGTCCTTGAAGGTCGACTCTTCTGTGGAAGTCGCAAAGACTGGATCAGAAGATCTAGTCTCGTCTTCTGGGAAGCAGGCGGTACGCCCCCCCTCAGATGAAAGTGTCTCTGCGAAAACTGAAAACAACTTCTCGTCAGGAAACTCGTCTTCCACTTCATCTCCTCGTCGTTCTGTCTCTAGTCTGGATAGATAGTCAGTATTAACATGCTGTCTTCCGGGCCTGTACTCAACTGTCTAAGTAAATTCCTGGAGTAGGAGAATCCACCTAGCTATCCTACCAGACAAATCTGCCTTCTTTACAAGATGTTTCAAAGAGAAGTGATCTACATAGAAGACAAACGGGTTTGCTAGAAGATAGTGTCTAAACTTCCTACAGGAGTAAATCATGCCAAGACACTCCCTTTCAGTTGTCGACTACTTCTTCTCTGCATCACTGAGCTGTCTCCCCGCGTAGTAGATGGGATAATCTTTCTTCTTCTCATCTTTCTGACTCAACACCACCCCTATGGCGAAAGCAGAAACATCCACGTAAATGTGGAAGACTCTTTCCCAATTAGGCGGCCGTAGGACAGGGGATTCCGACAGAAGCCTCTTCATTTCTTCGAATGCTTCCTGCTGCTCAGAAGACCAAACGTATGGTTCGTCCTTCTTCAGCAACTTAGTGAGTCTTCCTGCTACCTCTGCGTACCTGTCAATAAACCTCCTGTAGTATCCTACGTTGCCAAGGAAGCTTCTCAACTGAGTCAGGTTAGAAGGTGGGTGGAGTTTCATGATGACTTCCACCTTAGCACAGTCGACTTCTATACCTCTTCCGGAAATCCTATGTCCTAGCAAGATCCCCTCTGACATACCAAAGAAGCACTTCTCAGGGTGAAGAGCCAAACGATGTTCTCTACACTTCAGAAAACACTTCCTTAGAAATATCAAGTGGTCTTCTCTCGATCCAAACACACAGAAGTCATCCAAGAAAATCTCCATAAAGGTGCGAAGATACTCCTTGAAGATTGTAATCATCAACCTCTGGAATGTGGCGGGTGCATTGCATAAACCAAACGGCATTTGATTGTACGTGTACGTGCCCCAATCAGTGATGAAAGTGGTTTTCGACTTGTCTTCTTCTCTGATTGAAACTTGGTTGTATCCAGAGTCCCCATCCAGGAAGCTGTAGAACTCATGCCCTGCTACCTGGTCTAACACAGAGTCGGTGAATGGTAAAGGGTGATGATCCTTCTTCGTGGCCAAGTTCAGCTTTCGGAAGTCCTGACACACCCGGATCTTCCCTGTCTGCTTCTTTGGCACGATGACAATAGGAGCTACCCACTCACTGCTAAGTACAGGGAAGATGACTCCTGCCTTCAGGTATTGGTCAATCTGGTTCTTCACCAGAAGCGAGTACTTGGGGTTGAGCCGATACTGCCTCTGCCGTGCAGGAACAACGCCCTCCAGCAAGTCAATGCGATGCTCTCCCAACTCTCGAGGTATGCCTTTCATGTCTTCTATGGTCCATGCGAAAACATCTTGGAACTCCGTCGGAAGTTCCCGAAAATCTTCCAACTGCTGGCCCTCGATCATCTTGGAAAGCTTCAGCTTCTTCCCAGGAGCAACCTCCATTTCTTGGAGATCATCCGGGTTCACCATTCCTTCGGTGTGACTGTACTCACTGGCACCAAAGTATTCCGGTTTGGGAGCTTCTTCTGGTTCAGATTCGTCTTCTGGAAGACCAACTGTCGGATCTTCCGAAGGGAAGACGGTATTCTCGTCTTCTAGAAGCTCTTCTTCCGCAATCTCATAGCACTCAATGTATCCACAGACCACATCTTCTACTTTCTCTGCTACTTCTGTAGTACACACGTTATTCGCCACAAACTCATTATACCGTTCATCATTGTCAGAAGATGCAGCTGAGTCTTCTGAAGTGTACCCCTCCGTTGTAGAAGGAGTTTCACCTTGGTGTCCAATCTTGATCCAAGGAAGCGAGACATTACTCTTCTCACCTGGCTTGGGTGTAGGATTAGGAAATCTCAAACGATGCCTTCTCCAGTCGGTATTTACATTTGCAGCATACAGCCATGGTCTTCTTATCAACACCTGATATCCAACCTTAGCTACAGGTCGCAAAATGATGTAAGTGAGGTAAAAAGATACTCCACCAATTACCGTCAAGACATCTTTCAGTTGCCCCAAAGGTCGTCTTCTGGTCTGGTCTGCCATTCTGAGAATTCTCGGAGTAGGCTAGAACTCAGTGAAGCCTAGGGCATGCGCCGTTTCTTCAGTCATGATGTTAACTCCGGAGCCGGAATCAATGGGTACCTTCTTCAGAAGACAGCCATGGATCTCCATATCAAGTTCTGGGGCTCCCAAGTCCTCATGCTCTATTCTTAGGATCGGGGTGCTCTTGGGAAGTTTAGCTGCCCTCCTCTTCCTCGATCCTCGAAGCACAGATTGTAACAACTTCCTGTAACCAGCGTTGTCATCCAACAGCTGTTGGAAAGTTACATCCGCCTTCTGATTCCACAAGTCTCGCAAGAAGTCGTACGGGGATCTTTTCAGAAGAGTGACTGGAGTTTCCAACAGAGAAGATGTAGTAGCTGCTCCTTGGGTGGAAGACCAGAAGAGTGTCTTCCCTCGACTGGAGGCTGTTCCCGTGAGACAAGTGTTGCCGTAGTCGGTGTAGGAAGCTGCTGTACTATCTTCCGTCTCTTCTCCAGCTCTTCTTGCATGATCGCTTCAACCTCTTGTCTAATGTCAGGAGCAAAGTACTTCGGATCTTCTCGGTCGTAAGTAGGAGAAGACGGCCGCTCAGGAGAAGATGACCTCTCCTTACGCTGCTTCTTCTTCTTGACGTCCTTCTGACGAGATTCTGACTTCCTTTTGCTTCTGGTACTTACCTTGAACACAGCTTCATCCAAGACTTCCTCCGGAGGCCAACTATCTGAATTCGGGTCAGGATTCCAAACAGTACCATCCGTCAAAGTGAAAGATGACGCTTCTTCAGGTGTCTCCATCTTCTGAGCTGCAGTCGTCTTCTGCAGCTGAGGTTCCTTTCCTTCGCGCTTCCCGGGGTCTGGTTCGTCTTCCTCAATGTGGAGACAATCTGTACAATCCCCAGGATCTTCTTCCTCTACCGTGATGTGTTGTACCACTGCTAACTCGAGCTAAGAAGTTGATGCTGCTTCTGCAGGAGGCGTGGTATCTGCAAATCTCACCATTTGTCGGGGTCGTAAGGTCTGAGGACAATTCCCTGTGAAATGACCAGCTTCCTTACAATTCCCGCACAAGGGCACTTGCCCAATCTATCTTCTCGGATGAGGACAGGTGGACCACCAGTGTCCTGTCTCTCCACAATTATTGCACGCCCCAGGAAGAGGGTTGAGAGGTCGTTGTGATGAAGAAGGTTGCCAGGGCGTCCTGGTCTGTACATTGCTAGCTCTATCCCTCGGTACATAACGATTATATTGGGCGGGAGGCGTAGGGGTGAAGGGTTGGATCGTCTCGATCCTATAGCAGGTTTCCCCACTGGGATCGTGTAGATATCCCTCATCGTCTTCTTCCCATCCTGCCCAGTTGACAGCTTGATCCTGCGTACACTGATCTCTGGTGTGTCCAGAAGAGTTACAAAGGTTGCACCAAAGGTTTGGCCGGGAGGCCGTAGGCTGCTTCCGCTTGTCCTTCTGGTTCAGAAGATGAACTTTCAGGTCGGCAAACTGCTTCAGAACCTCATCGATGCGAGGGATCAGGTGCAGACTGAATGATCTGAGTTTGAGGCATCTTCTGCGCAACTTCCTCCCTTGCTCGCGTCTTCTCCTTCTTCTTCTTCCGCGTCTTCTTCTCTTGTTCAGATTCGGATTCTAAACTTTCGACAGTAGACTCTTCAGAAGTAGAGGCTGCTTCCGAATCACTGTTATCAGTTTCAGTGGACTTGGACTTCTTCTTGGACTTCCGAGAAGACTTCTTCGACTTCTTCGAGGTCTTCCCTTTGTCTTTCGTCATATTCCGAGTGATGCTCGAGGTTTCATACTGCTCGGCATGCTTCTGTACCTCCGCTAAATCATCACCTCCTCCTCTTCTGCAGTACAATTCCATGTCCTGAGACAATCCTCCCAAGTACCAGTCCACGGCTTGCTGAGCACAATAGCCGGGTCTACCTTGGTTCTGCGGGATGTGATCCAGGAGATCTTCAAACCTCTCTGTGTAATCCCGCAGTGTCTCTTTCTTCTTCCGTTCGAGTCTCTGAAGTTCTATGAGGGTCATACGATCGTAGCCCACTCCTCTGAACCTCTTCAGAAAAGCTGCCTTCAGAGTAGCCCAAGCGGCCATTACTACACCATCATCCAACGTTTTACTCATCCACTTCCTTCCTTTCCCTACGATCAAACTGAGAAATACACGGAGTCTGTCAACATCAGCGTCTTCCTTGTTAGATCGAGAGATGGTCTCGAACATGGTGATGAAGTCGTCTGCATCAGCATCATCGTCGTACGGATGATACTTCTGCCGGATGTGGGAAGCCATGTCGACTGCCGGCTGGTGCGACTGCCAACTTCTTTCTTCCTCAGGTCCAGGTGGTGGAGATGGTCTTCTCGAAGGTCCAGGCCTATCTCAATCACGAAGGTCGACTTCTGAGTCAGAACTGCTGTCACTGCTACCTTCCGAGACGTCTGGAACAATCTCCTCCAGTCTTCCCTCACCTTGAGAAGCTTCTTCCGTGCTTGGGAAGACGTCTTCCGAGTAACCAGTACCAAAATCTACTTTATACACGTGATCACCCGGTTGGTTTCTGTCTTCGCCAAAGATTATGCTCGAGATGGAAGGTTCTTCCAACTCTACCGATCGGATCTTCCTGAGCTCTTCTTCCTTCCTTTGGTGTCTCAGGGATATCCGCTGCTCTCTAGAAGCGGTTCGCTGGGGTGAGTTAACCCACTCAGGATCTTTACCCGTGCGTCTTCTGCTTCTTCCTCCGGTTGGAGGCATCCACCAGAGTACTGAGAACAGATGTCTCTATTCTTCTACCACTAGATCCGAGAGACCAAATGACTGAACAACCGATCACAGGTTCAGAACGTCTTCTTCTCCTACTTCTGGTTGCACTTACTGCAGTCTTCCAAGATCGAGTCTTCCAAGGAGTTCTTGGAAGCAGGGAAGCGGCTTCTTCCAACTTTCCCTGAGGTACCTTATCAACTTCTGGTCGCGGTTCCCGTCTTCTAGCAAGATATAGTCCCACAACACATTCAACTACAATCGAAGTTAGTTCGAGATGAACCTAGCTAATGGCACACAGATCCAGGAAGCTTAGAACAGAAGTTACTAAGATGAAATTCCCGGCAGCGGCGTCAAAAATGGTGCTCACTATATGTAGTGACGCAGGATTACTCTTTTTGCCCATTTAGTATACAAGATATCGTTCCCACAGAGGATTTACGTAAGTAATCGCTGCTCTAAGTTCTAGGATCTGCTCAAACACACAAACACACGGGTTTTGCCTAAAAAGCCCATCTTCTCACAAAACCACACAAAACCACACGTCTTCCAAACACGCCAAATGGTGCTCTGGAACTAAACAAACAACTACCAATTACAATATCACACAACTATTCACAGAGAAGCTCGGGAAGACAATCTTCCTGCTTCCAGATTGCTTCTTCCGATCTTCTCGATACCGTCTTCCCGAAGCGATTCTCGTCTACTGGGGGTTCAACTCGTCTTCTCGCACTTCCAGAAGGCTGTCCGGCTTCGCAGAAGTCGACTAGCAACGGTCGTTACACCTTACTCTCACACTCACATTCCAACGGGTTAGATAAATCACAGGGTGTATGCCAAGACGGTCTTCCTCGAGCTACTCCTGCTTTCGCAGGTACACGATTACGAGGTCGCAACGCTGCCCACACCTCCTCCAGAAGCCCTTGATCTGCGAGGTTTCAATCCCACATGAAGAAGTCGAGACCCAACTCCTTGAGGAAAGGAGTGGCCTCGGCCAATTCTGCCGCTGGTAACACCAAGCCTCGCGGATGCATCGACATACCTGGAAGATCTGTTGCACTAAACCACAAGCACCTACTATGAGCTGAAGGCTCAGTTCTTCCCGAGTGCCCACAGTCTAGCTTCTACTTCTCAGAAGACGAAATTAGTCTTCCAGAAGACAGCTACTCCGTCTTCCTGGATTCTAACAATACTTCCTAGATAGCTCTCGTCTTCCGAGCTATATCTAAACAATCCAATCTAAGCAAGGCCTCGCATGGATTACCAAGAAGACAACCCACCTTGCATTACATCCTACTTCCTATCAGAAGATACAAGATTCGCAAAACATAAGTGCATGACAAGTTCAGAAGATGGTTGCGGGCTCCTGCGGTGACAGTGGCCTCTGGGAAGACACTCGGGACAGCTTCCGATTCAATGTCTTTCTCGGAAGACTCCTCGAAGTCAGACTTCCCTTCACTGGTCTCACCTGTCTTCGTCTTCCTACACGCAATCTATCCTCACAACAAACTCAAGACAATTGCACTCTGTTCTTCTGACTTCTCATCTCTCATACGCACTCAGGAGAACCTTGCTGCTCGGTGGGAAGACATGACCCTCGACAATTCTCTCCAGATTCTGCCAGCAAGTATTCTCACGACTCTTTTCTAAGCTTGGGAAGAAGAAGGAATGGCTGCTATGGATCGAACAGAAGAGACCCGAATGGACCCTCACGTCTTCTCGCTCATTTTGCCAGCCTTCCAGTCTTCTAGTCTCTCTAGGAAGATGTGGAGTTGAGAAGCTTGGAAGACCGGGAGGCACAGGCCTAGTTCCCGACTTCCAACTTCTCGAAATAACAAAACAACTCACCACACCACTCAGGATTCGTACCAAGTCTCTCTAAACACAAAAGTAAAGCAAATCCACTCTTGATACGAATTGTGTTCAGTCGACTTCCGAAGACAGTCTTTCGAAGACGGTCTTCCGAAGACAGTCAAGTTTAAGAAGCGTCTTCCGAAGATGTTCCCATCTTCCGAATCATCTTCTGTTCCAAGTTTCGGGGGTAGAGAGGTAGTAGGATAGGGAAATTGATAGATGGGATCTCCAATTTGAAGACGAGGTGTAGGGAAGCTCGAATTGAGCTCGGGAAGAAGCAAGGAGATGTTTGACAGAAATTGGGCAGCGCTTCCGCGCCCAATGTCTCAATAGGAAAGATGGGGGGTGGGGGGTAATCGATCAGACTGCTTGCACACAACGAAGGAAGCGCGGGGAATACCAGGAAAAGGCGAGAAGAAGTGAGAAGGGGAAAGAACAGGGGAAAGAACCTCTACAGTCTTCTTCTGCTCTCCGAGTTGCCTTCGACCTCTACGCGCTTCTTGGTTCTAGTCCTAGCTCCAATGCGACTCCTCACGACTGCGCCTGCTGTCAATCTCTTGGCCACGCCTCGATCCACCTTCGATTCCACTCGCTGCTCTCCAATGTCAGCTTCTCGAGAGCTCATAGAAACGCCTTCGCTCTCTGTTGTTTGTGCTTTAGCAATTTTGGTCTCGCCCTTCGCCTAGCTGCCAACTGCTTCTCTCCTACCTCGATGTCCTCACTCGATTCCTCTCTCAAAGCTAACTCGCAAAGCTCACTATCTCCAATCGATCTTCTCAAGCGCTATGCTGCGGGAAGTTGGAATGTGCCTAATGTGCTTCCTTACGCATCTTCCCCGCAGATTAGGGATTTTCGACCTTGGGTATCTTCCCCGACCTACCTACCTATTCGGTGCGCCCTAGTAGGTACACCTACTGTCTTATCCAAAAACTCGCGGTTGGGCCTTCACGATCGCTGTCTTCTGGAAGACAGGTGTCTTCCGCCGTCTTCTCATCTTCCGCCGTCTTCTCGTCTTCTGAAGACGCAACTGAGAAGACGTTCTTCCGAAGACGGTCGTCTTCCGAAGAAGTCAACTTCTTATTACAAACAGCTCTTAAGATCATCTTCCTGTTAAGGAAGACGTAACCTTAAGTAACAACGCTTCTTCAGTTATACAAACAAGTTATTATTCTTAAAAATTTCAAAAATTCGTGCATCCTGTAATTCGTGGGCACCACACGACTCTGTGTAGATTATCGTGCATTCAATAAGGTGGCGGTGAAGAATAATTATCCCTTGTCAAGGATAGATGACCTCTTTGATAGGTTAGCGGGCGCAAAGTACTTCAGCAGGATAGACTTGAAGTCAGGATATTACCAGATCCGGATAGCTGACCCAGATGTTGAGAAGACCGCTTGTCGAACCAGATACGGATCGTTTGAATTCATGGTGATGCCATTTGGACTCTGCAACGCCCTTTCGACGTTCACTACATTGATGAACACAATTTTTCACGAGGAGATGGATGAGTTTGTCATCGTTTACATCAACGACATCTTGATCTACTCCAAAACCTTGGAGTCGCACGCGGAGCAGCTAAGGGTGGTGTTGACGAAGCTGCGGGAGCATAAGCTGTTTGCCAACATTGACAAGAGTGAGTTTGGTTTGGAGCACATTAACTTCTTGGGACATGTCATTAGTGCAGAAGGAGTCGGCCCGGATATGCAGAAGGTGGACGCGATTGTGACTTGGGAGCCTCCGACTACAATGAAAGGGATGCGGCGATTCTTAGGATTGGCGCAAGTATGTGAAGGCGTTTTCAAAGATCACGAAGCCGCTGACGGACTGGACGGACAAAGACGCACAAGTAAGTTGGACCAAGGAGGTGGATGATGCGTTTCAGACGATCAAAGCTATTTTGTCAAAGGCGTCAATATTGAAGCTGCCGGAGTTCGACAAACCATTCGAGCTGCACACGGATGCGAGCGACTATGCGATTGGCGGAGTGTTGGTGCAGGATGGAAAACCTGTAGCGTACGAAAGCAAGAAACTATCTGGGACAAAGAGTCGATGGCCGTCACAAGAAAGAACTGTTTGCGGTGGTTCATTGCTTGAGGAAATGGCGGCATTACTTGGGACTCCACAAAACCCAAGTATATACTGACAACATTTTGCTCAAGTACTTTGAGACACAAGATCGGGTGACGCCAAAGCAACTACGGTGGCATGATACCTTAGCACTCATGAATGTGGAGTTAATCCACAAAGCGGGAAAGGACAATGTCGTTCCTGACGCCTTGAGTCGCAAGGAGGAATATCTTCCATCGTCAACATAGATTTTGTGAGCTATGTATCCTAAGGAGTCAGACTTGGAGAGGCGAATACGGGAAGGTTACATGGGCGATGACCAAGCGAAGGAGTACCTGGAACAACTCAAGCGAGGAGTGAAGTTGCAGAACATGCAGCTAAGACATGGTTTACTCATGTTCAAGCAAAGTCAGGTTTATGTGGGACAAGGAAAACTTAGTACCAAGTTGTTAAAAGAATCTCACGATGCGCCCTTATCGGGCCATAAAGGAGAAAAGTCCACCTTAGCAGTGATAGCTAAAAGTTTTATTGGCCCCACATGAAAGACGATGTTGCCCACTTTGTGAAAACATGTGTAACCTGTCAAGCGAACCGCGTTTCTTATGAGAAGAAACAAGGGTTGCTTCATCCTCTGCCGATTCCAGCCAGACCTTGGGAAAGCATTAGCATGGACTTCATTACCTCTCTACCTGACTCGAATGGATACAATGCGATATTTGTGATAGTTGATCGGTTTAGCAAACTAGCGAAGTTTGCTCCGACCTTGGACACTGCAACAGCTTTCACAACTTCTCGGTTGTTCCTAGATACTTGGTGGCGTTCACATGGATTACCTCGGAGTATTATTTCAAATAGAGACTCTAAGTTCACAAGTGTCTTTTGGAAACACTTGTTCCAAAAATTGAGGACTAAGTTAAAATTTAGTACCGCCTTTCATCCGGAAACAGATGGGCAAACGGAACGAGTTAACTCGGTTCTGAATCAATACTTGAGGAATTATGTGAACGTGGACCAAAGTGATTGGGCGGAGTGGCTCAGTCTTGCGGAGTATTGCTACAATTCCACGAAGTATTCGGCAACCGATGAATCGTCTTTCTAGTTGGCTTACGGACGAGAGCTAGAAGGGCCTCTTGACTTGACTCTTGCAGGGAGTTCTACATCGGCAGATCAAGAACACGGCAAACATCAGCTGAAGAGTTGGTGGCGGCAATGCATCGGCGCGAGGAGCAAGTAAAGAAGAACCTCGCGAAGGCGCAGCAACGATACACGAAGCAGGTAAACAAGCATCGGCGGCAAGTGAAGTTTCAAGTGGGCGAAGAAGTATGGATAAGTACGAAAAACTTCACACTCCCGAAGAAATATCGGTGAAGTTTTCATCGAAGTCGTGGGACCTTTTGTCATTGTCAAGAATCCGCATGAAGATGTCTATACAGTAGACCTTCCTCGCAAGTGGCAGTTGCATCCGACTTTCCATGTTTCTTTATTAAAGAAATACTTCAAGGATGATTTGCGGCCGGAGCGTAAACAAGTACTCAGGCCTCAACCTGATGTCGTGCAAGGCGAAGCAGAATATGAGGTGGAGTCCATTTTGGGATCGCGGCGGAAATCAAACCGGATGGAGTACTTGGTCAAATGGCGTGGTTACCATTTGAAGGAAGCAACTTGGGTGCCAGAGGAAGATCTCGCACATGCGAGCGAAGTATTCGACATATTCACACGGAGACAAGGACAACAAGGGCGTTAGCAAGATGAAGACATCTCCTTCCAGCGAGGGGTGAAGAAACGACGAACCATACGAGTAGCAACTTGAGGCGATTTGGGTCGATGGACTTTGTAGCTTTGACTTGTGTTTGGAAATAAAGATTTTGTTTCTTTAAAATTTGTCTAAGTGTATTGGTAGTGCATGGCTATGACTAGTTCTGATCAGATGCCTAGGATGTTGTCAAGAGGAGGAACGAAGCACACTCAAAGGAAGCGAGCTGGTTTGGATAAGCATCTAAATCAAGACTAAGTTTTGACATCAAAGCGTTGGCAAAGCAAGTATGAACTTTCATACTTGTCTTGGGGCTTGGGGTGATCTTGCTTTGCGGTTTTCTAACTGCAAAAGTAAACTTAGTCACGCGTCTAAGTCAAATCAAATTGCGACCAGAAAGTGAGTTTCGGGGGACCTCGTAAGTAGGTGTGAATACTTATAGTTAGCAAGTTAGAGTCTTAAGTAGAATGTTTAGAAGTTGTCAACTAGTTTGGTTTAGGGTAAGCCAAAAAGGTAAGGCTCTCCTCGAGACTAGTTGAAATTTTCTAAGTGTTCTAGCGACAACTTAAGACTCAAGCCAAGAAGAGAATTGCGGGTTAGCTACCAGAATGCAGTCCTGACGCCAAGGGGTTGGCTACCCATTTTGAACTTGGTGGTAACTTAAAGGATCATTGTTGATGAGGGCATCAACCTTCAAAGTGGGGGTGAATGTCGCGACCCTCATTCTCAAGATCGGGCGCAGACGCGAACAACAGAACTCTAGCGGACTTGCGCTAGGTTGTGAACGCTGCGAGTAGGACTTAACGGCTTGGCCGAGAAGTCGGGATCAGATGAACCCTAAGTGGTTCTTTGAACCAAGGTTGGAACCTTGGGTTAGGACATAACGGCCTACCTCAAGAGGACCCTGGACAAACGTTGACCTAAGGGGGCGAGTCTGGGAACGGATCGAAACATGAGTCTGAAACATAAGTCTGAGACGTGGGTCTGAGACGTGGGACCGAGACGTGGGTCTGAGACGCAGACGGACCATGGTTCGGATGCTGGTCTGAACCACAGAGTTCGAGTTTGGGTCTGGACCACAGATTTCCGAGAAATGGCTAAGTGTTGGAGCTCCAGGGACGTTTTAGGTCGTGGACGGAGCTCCACGTAAGATCTCGAGGTGAGTGAGGTATCATTGGAAAGGTCTCGTCGAGAGCTTTCCAATGATATATAACACTCCTCTATCTGACCTCCGAGCTGGAAGTTATGACCAAACCACAATCGAGTTGTGGTATAATATTTAGGGACCAAAGAGGAGGGCGGCGCCGTCGATCTCCAGAAGTATATATGAGAGGGGCTCGATGTCTAGGTGGGCCAGGACGAGTCACCCGACCCAGGGTTCAGCGGACGGACTCTGGGGGCATGAGGTGATGGCTGGGCCAGTTCCAAGGCACGTTTCGATCTAGACTTGGACGCCTAGACTTAGGAACGATGTAATGGCTCGGGCAAGACTAGAGAACGAGTCGGCAGGTTAGACTACCGTTCAGGAGCCTAGACCCAGACGGACATCACGAGCGGTTGGGCCGCTAGGTGTGCTGGAGGCACCATTTAGGACCCTGGACTTTATGGAAAGTCCGCGAGTCTAGGTCGGGACTTAGGAATTGCTGAGCTTGATGAATAGGGAGACGGTCCGACTCCGGTCCGGACCAAACAGAACTAAGGTAAGTGTTGCATGGATGCTAACTTGTGATTGTGTTTGCAAGTTAGCGGTGTAAAGTTTGTGACCTACTGAGCTAGAGCTTCCGCTGGCGCAACAAGGCGGTAGGTGCGCAAAACTGTGTTACGTGGACTCCAGCGTTAACAACAGCTCTATGTGCAACAGATTCTGGAATCAATGACTTCTCCAGATCCTCCACTCAACGTATTACTCTGAGGAACTACAGTGGACTGACTCCTTGGTTCTACAATAGGTACAGGGATGACTACGATAGGTGCAGGTGCAAACCAAGACTGCAGCTCATCAAACAACATCTCTACTGATATAGAACTGCTTGGACGAAGGATTGTAACATCTATATCTTTTCGTATCAGAAGCATAGTCAAGGAAGATACATCTATCTGCTTTCGAATCTAGTTTCTTATGTCTTTCATCAGGTATGTGTACATAACAGATACATCCGAAACAGATGCATCTAGTTTAAACAGCCTACCACTCTTGATACCTCGAGCTATGACAGTGCTATTCGAATCTTCAATAAAGCATCCATCTTTACTGAAGTGTACTTGCAGACACTGCTCTATCAACTGTCCTACAGATAGGAGGTTTCTAGTCAACGTGGGTACATGTAAGACATTGCGTATATCAGTAAACGTTGAAGCTGGAATGTCAAGTTGAATGTTACCCTTGTGCTGGATCTTGTGCTTGGTGTCATCTCATGTCATCATAAACTGTGGAGTCTTCACAGGCTCGAGTGAACTAAACCACTCCCGATGGAGAGTCATGTGACTGGTGACGCCGGAGTCGATCATCCAGTCAGTTTGTGGCTCGAAAGCCGCATAACTCTGATGTGTAGTAATAAGCAACTGCTCCGAATAGACATGCTCAGTGACTGCATAGCCTTGCTGGTTGTTGTTACCTTGTTGGGGTTGTTGTCGTGTTGCTGTCTTTGATCGTTCTGCTTCTTGTAACACTGATTCGCATTGTGGTCTTGCTTCTTGCAGTAGTTGCAGGAACCAGGGGCTCTTCTTTGATTGTTGTTGGAACCAGACTGTTGCTGGTTCTGCTGGTTCTGCTGCTGCTGCGATTGCTGTTGCTGTTCATGACCCCGTCCACGTCTAGCACCTTTGCCACGACCCTTACCTCGAGATCCTCCAGAACCTGCAAAATAGACAGATTCTTGCTGACCCGTCAAAGTAGAACTCCCCAGTAGGCGCACCTCCTCTCCTAACATCATAGGAATAAGCTCATCAAACCGCGGAAGGGGTTCTCGGGTCGAAATTGATGTTATGAACTGTTTGTACTCTGCAGGTAGTCCCTGCAATGTGGCTCCGATCAAGACAGTGGGATCAATCTCGACTTTAAAGATAGTTGATCCACGAGCTGCTTGACATGGTTCACATAGTCGTTGATGCACATCGATCCCTTCTTCACAGTGTTGAACTGCTGTAGCAATTGCAGCTTCCGGATTGAAACAGACGCGCGAGTGCATCCCAAGCTTTCTTAAGCGTATCGTATTCTTGAATGTAACCAATCATCGATGCTGAGACTGTCAGCGCGATGTAGTGAATAGTTTGATATGAGTGCTTCTTCCACTCCTTGAATTTTGGGTCAGAAATTGATACTTCAAGACGCTTTCTCCTCCTCAATGATAAGATCCCATAGATCTTGTCTCTGTAGGAAAGTCTTCATCCGGAACTTCCACACTTGGTAGTTGTTCTTGTCGAGCTTCTCTCCAGTGATCAAAGACACAGACTCCGCCATAGCCGCAATGTTGAAATTGCTCTGTTCTGTACGCGGAAAAAACTCACAGATCCTTCACGAAACTCGTCTCTCCACACCGCGATCAAGAGTTGTCACAAGTCACAACGAGACGACTCCGCAAACTCCTCCTGCAACGACATTGAAGAAAGAACCTGTTCGCGAACTGTAGGTGTACAAAAACAGGACGGAAAAGTCGAAAGAACACACCAAGAAAGGTGGAAACTAGACCAAACAAGGTCAGAAATGAGTGTGCGATCCCATATTTGGGACAGGATTTGTTTTAGACTAAAGTCCTAAAACTTTCATTTTGGTCGAAAAAGATCCAATTGAAAATCTGTCATTGGAAAACTCCAAATCGACTGAAACTTGGTCGAGTACACAGTTCACACCTTCTAAACAAGACAACTCTAAAAGGGCTGGTCGACAGATTTCAGCGAGAAAAAATCGTCTAGGTCTCCAAAATCGCATTCAAAGTTTTTGGTAGCGAAAGAAACAGTTTCTCCTCACCCGAACGCATCAGCAGGATAGTGTTCGACATCAGACACAACTCCGGCTGCTCTCTCATGTACTCCAATCTCCATCTTGCCATCAGCAAGGGACACACGCTCTCACCAGCTCTGATACCATGTAGAAAGATCGATATTTCGAGGACACTCCAAGAAGAGAGAGCGAAGTAAAATAAGAATGAGAAGGAAGTAAAATGAGAATGAGATGAGAGAGGCTTTGCCTCTCTCTGTATATATAGTGGAGGTGAGTACAAGAGAAACCCTAATGGTGGTTAGCCCTCTAACTAACTCTAACAACCCTAACCACTCCGGCTAATGTTAGCCGTCGATCTACTAGAGCTTGGGACTATATCAACAAGCTTGGCTCCAGTGTTCTAGTTGGCAGCCACGCTCAATGAGAGCGACGATGGGGTTACCTCTAGTGCTGAGGTGGTTCAGAGAGAGATGGTAGATGTGTTTATGGAGTCGAAGATCAAGACAACTACTAGTGGTACTTGGCAAGCGGCGGCTGCCAAGCTAGATGAGTTATCAGCTAAGCCGGCAATTGACCGTGTTGGATTGACATCAGGTGTGGTGTTGTTGGACAACAGAAGTGGTATCTTCTGTTTGGTGGCACCTTCAGGGAAGGTGTATCGACCACAGAAAGTGTTGTTAGACTCTAAAGCCCAACCGTTGATGTTGGAGAAGGTGACGTGTATCGATTTAGGTTTGAGGAAGTCCGAAGTGGAGAGATGTCCATTCCAGCTACAGACATCTCTAGAGGGATTAAGAGATACAACTTTACACATGACACGGGAGTTGTTGACGGTGAGAGTTCGATCAGATCATCTCACGGATGGCTCCATGGTGAGGGCCAAGGCTATTGTTACGGCCGTGGAGTCTTATGATGTATTGGTTGGAGGTGATGTATTATACCCTACGGGGTTCGTGATCGACTATTGGGCGGAGACAACATCTTATAGATCGGGTTGCAGTCCGGTGAGGGACGAGTGAGCCGCTTACCAGTGTGGTTCAGTGCTAGAGTTGGGACAAAGGAGCTTACATCAGAGACGATGGCGTCCGTTCCGGGGTTCAGTTTGGCATCACTTGGCCGGACGAGTTGTTAGAAGACAATGCCCATGCGGAGGATACTCCAGTCTTTGAGGAGGTGGAGGGGCCTAGCATGTCTATGTTAGTACCATCTGCCTTGGATGTTCCACTCTGGAGTTCGAGTGGAGATTTGCAGCAGTATGCTGATCGGTTGGTGCAGCAGGTTTGGAGTGAAGCCTTTGTATTGTCAGTAGAGGAACATCGGGGTGTTCCTGTTACTGGTCCTGTGACCTTAACACCGTTGGATACGACTCCCATTGCATGGCAGTATCCAAAGGAGGGTATGTGTGTGCTAGAGTTGTTTGGAGGGATCAGCACAGGTTTGGCTGCGGTATTGCAAGCAGGCATACAAGTACAGCGATACTTGTATGTGGAGAGAGATAAGGTCGCAAGACGCATCTCATTGCGTCACGTGGCACGTTTGATACAGAGATATCTTGAGTTGTTGTCAATATCAATTGTTAAAAGATATCAGCAAGCATTACCATCAGATATTTCGCTGCTGGAGGCGCAGGATCTCATGTTTGTTGGCACCATTCACTTGGTGATAGCCGGGTCATACGCTTGCTGGGAGAGGTCAGGATTTACATGATCCGCGATCTGGGATGTTCTGAGAGATGTTACGGATCTTGCGACATCTCCAGATGCATCAAGTGGATTCTCTAGCATACATCTTGGAGACACATCGTCCACGGTTGTGGTGGACACTTGTTATCGAGAGAGGTGCTCAAGCGCGCACACGATGCAGTGAGACGACTAGCACATCTCACAGTTGATGGCATCTTGGATGTAAGACGACGATCTCAAGTAGTGAGAGTCGTCGATAGGTCACATATGGCAGTGGTGAACCTAGTGGGACGACTTATGGCAGCGTTACCCACTTTGGTGAGCTTTCCAACGTCACATGCTTACAGAGATGGAGGACCTGGGCTTGTGTGAGATACTCGGTTACAACAGTTTGTGGAGTCCAATGCCGATGAGAGAGAGACAGCGATGGGTTTTCCTACGGGTACGACAGCAGTAGCTTCGATGTCAGAGACTTCGCATCGTCAAATGTTGGGTCAAGCAATGGACTTGAACTGCTTGACATGGATTATTAGCCTTGGATTGATTAAGCAGCGTCGGATGCGATTGACGGGTATTACTGCTCGGACACTCTTGAGCTCTTTGCTTACCGGGTCGGTGGAGACCAAGGCTAGGGGCGAAGCACGTGGAGTTCGTCATCCTTGGACATCATGGGATGTCGTAGAAGAGAGTGTGGAGATTGCAACTAGAATTGCAGAAGTCTTTCGCACAGTAGCGGTGGAGGTTGTTGGTGATGAGCAGAAGGAAACTGCTCCAGAGGCTGCAAGATAGCAGTCAACGATTCGTCTTCTACCTCTAGCATGGTGACAGAGGATACTTGGGAGCCGGAGATTGGACCCAAGCTTATAGGAGAAGAGAGACGAAGAGTTCAGAAGATTCTTGAAGAGCTACAGGAATTGTTTTGCTTTTAGTATGAAGGATTTGGGTACCTTGAAGGGATCGGGTATACGGATCGACTTGGCTAATGACACGTCAATCTTTCGACGTCCTTACAGATACATTGACATGGAGAGAACCTTGATCTAAAGTAGGACTCAAGACTTGGTGGAAGCTGGGTTGGTGGAGATGTCGCATGGAGAGTATGTATCTATCACAGTTATGCCAGCAAAGAAAGATATGTATGGCAACTACACGGATAGGCGCATGTGTGGAGACTATCGTCTTATCAATCGGCAGACAAAGTCCGATAAGTATGCCATGCTGACACCTGAGGAGATCTTTGATGCAATAGGGCATGTGAAGGTCTTCAGTACTTTGGATCTTCAAGCACGGTATCATCAGTTGCCGTTGAGAGAAGAAGATAAGCCCAAGACAACATTCTGGGAGATTGACTCTCACGGCAAGGATTGTTTGTATCAGTGACGGTTCTTATCATTTGGGTTGAAGAACGCCCCTGCTGAATTCCAAAGAGTGATGGATAAGATACTAGCAGGATTGGATTTTGTCAGATGTTGTATTGACGACATCGTAGTCTATAGTGCTACAGTGGAGGAGCACGAGAGACACTTACGGGATGTGTTCGAGCGGTTGAGAGCTCATGGGTTGAAGTTACACCCTGAGAAGTGCAAATTCTTCCAAGAGTTGGTAGAGTATCTGGGTCACACCATCTACCCAGGTGGATTGGGTGTTCAACAGACGAAGGTCGAGACCACTGCACGTATCTCACGTCCCACATATGTGAGTCGAGTTCGAGCATTTGTTGATTTGGTGAACTTTTATCGTCGATACGTGAAAGAGTTTAGTGCAATTGTGAAGCCATTGACCAAGCTGATGAAGGTGGACCAGGAGTGGCAGTGGGGAGATGAGCAAGAGCGAGCTTTTGTGGAGCTCAAGGATAAGTTGACATCTGCTCCCATCTTGAGGAGACCCGTTAAGGGACGTCCTTTTCAACTGCAAATTGATTGGAGTATGATGGGGCTTGGAGCAGTGCTGACTCAGCATGATGATGAGAAAAAGGAGTTTGTGGTGGCGTATGTCAGTCGCTCCAACAATTCGGCAGAGGCGAGGTACAGTTCGTACGAGGGGGAGTGTTTAGCTACAGTGTGGACTGTTGCACACTTCCAATGTTACTTGTTTGAGAACCCCTTTACTCTCATCACTGATCACCAGCCGCTCAAGTGGTTGATGGAGTCCGATAAGCTTACAGGGAAGCTTGCACGGTGGGCTCTGATCTTACAGGAGTATGACTTCCAGATATTACATAGACTGGGAGTTGCAAACCTAGATGCTGATGGGTTGAGTCGTAACCATGCACGAGTTAGCAAGATCAGACTGGGGCTCGATGGCATGACGAGGTTGATGACGAAATAGTGTCAGGGTGGCATGCATCTTTCTTTCTTTGTGTGTTGGCCATGAACTCTAGTATGAAAGGTCAAGTCGTATCTTTCTCTGGTCAGAGAGTAGATGATGAGTCTCCAGATCTTGAGAGTGGAGATGGTGTTCCAAGCCAACGAGATATCCATGACGATGTGACCGTGATGGAGTATCTACGTACTGACGTGGTTGTAGGCACAGTAAGTGCCAAGGAGCGAGATCGTGTTCTTCAACGAGCGAAGAGATTTTGACGAGAAGGACGACATGTACTTTGAGTGTGAGATGATGAGAGAGTACGGATAGTGTAACATCCATCCCAGAGGACACAGTTAGTACGACATGCTCATGAGGAGTTGAGACATTTTGGAGTGAAACGTACGCATAGCTTACTCCAAGGACAGTATTGGTGGCGTGGTATGCACGTCGATGTGCAACAGTTTGTCGCACGATGTGTGGTTTGTGATCGAGTACGAGCATCGTTTAATGCTCCTACTCCACAACTACACCCCTTACCGATTATGGGATTGGGTTACCGTTTGAGTTTGGATTTTGCGAGACCCTTACCGTTGACGGTATGTCATCATCGATATGTGTTGGTGATGATGGAGCACATCTCCAAGTAGATTGAGGTGGTGGCATTACCAGACAAGACGAGTGAAGAGACGGCATATGCGTTCTTAGATCGAGTGAGTCGTTTTGGAGCACCAGCTGAAGTGCTGACATACCAAGGTACAAAGTTCCTTGGTGAGTTTCAAGTCTTGTGTGATCAGGCGTTGATTGATCATCGAACTACATCTCGAGATCATCCTGAGACGGATGGTTTGACGGAGAGGGTAGTTCAGACGGTGAAGAGAAGATTGCGCAAGTATGGCTTGCAGAAAGGCCACTTGGGAGACTGAGATGTGCAATTACCATGGTTGGCTATGGGCTACCGTTTTAGCCGACAAGCGTCTTTGGCTTCCTTCTCACCGTATTTTCTATTGTATGGTCGAGATCCAGATCTATCTTCGGTCATTCGTCGTGATTCCTGCTGAGGTGCTGAACCTTGATGACCCAGATATGTGGGTGAGAACATGTTCTCAACGAGCAGAGACATTTCGGAGAGTTATGCCCATGGCTTTTGAGAACCTAGCGATTGCTCAGCATAGAGACACATTGCGATATGCAACTATCCGAGGAGGAGGTTATCGGTCATCGATTCACAGGTTTCATCCTGGTGATTATATGTATCTACAACAGACTACACCGACGATGTTGGACGTAACCGCAGGGCGCACTATTTTACGAGTGCGTGAGGTGTTATCTTCTGGAGTACTCATGTTAGAGGGCCGTGATGGTGTTGTTTGGAAGGACCATGTGCGTAATTGCGCGCCATGTCATCTTCCCAACATCGATGGTACCGTTGATCCAAGCTTGGCAGTTGTATGTGCGGGCTTGAGGTGTATGTTGTGTGGGTCTGCTGGTGGAGCATCCCGTATGTTGATATGTGATGGTTGTTCAAGAGGTTAGCACATGTCATGTTTGACTCTATCTCTCACTGTCATCCCTATTGGATAGTGGGTTTGTCCTCGATGTATATATCAGGGATAGCCGATTAGATCTTTGCATGGTATGGATTGCAGACAGGCGACTAACGATGGGACAATGTAGCACCCGGCGTCCTGATTCTTGCACCCATTTAGATGTATATCGCGTAATTGAGATATGGAGCTATCTGAGTTAGAGGGACCTAACCGCCAGTTAGGGAGGCGATTGTGCTACACTTGTGTATGTGTTTGACATCATCCATGTGTTTTGTGTGTGTGTGATGTATCTCTGTCAGCGATGTATGTTGTGTAGCGATGTGTATGCGCACGACAGTTGTCACGTTAGTTTGACTACTCAACTAGGTTGACCGAGTGCGAAGTGAAGAATCCCGGTAAGGCCGTTAGTGCAGTTAGTGCAAGTTGGTGGGTGTACCCATAAGGGGTATACTTCGCAGGTAGGGCTTGGAGACCTCAGTTCTTCAAGTTGAGCCTTCAAGCTCCTGGCTATGGTGGGTAGTCTTGTGAGTGAGATCTGGATTCTCTGAGAGCACAGAGTGGATTTGGCTCGACTGCAGTGATTGTCTAGTGCCGGTTGGCATGGTGGAGTGAGTACATACCTTGTTATCATTGTGGTACACTTGTGTATGTGTATGACATCCTCCATGTGTTGTATGTGTGTGTGATGTACCTCTGACAGCGATGTATGTTGTGTAGCGATGTGTATGCGCACGACAGCAGATTGAGACATCTGCGGCAATGACTTGGGGTGCAGTACATGTCTCTAAGCCATGAGATGCGTCGGTGGAGTTAGATCCACAACGCAAAGAGGTTGATAGACATGCCAGGCTTCCTCAGTCGTTCATGCTATCGGACCGCGTCTATGGTTCTTAAACGACCTATCGATGAGGTAGTGGAGTTGGAGACATCGACATCCAGGAGTAGAGGTGGTGCGAGTCAACGCTCGACGTCAAACTCGATGTTGGAGACGGCTACAACAGTTCTTCGAGTCTCAGTATTTTCGGTCATGGATATGCAGACATTGGGAGTCAGCTTGGGTAGTGTTCCAGTTGGTAGCCACGCTTAGTGAGCACGAGGATGTAGTTATCTAGTGCTGAGGTGGTTCATCGAGAGGCGGTAGATGTGTCTATGGAGTCGAGGATCAAGACAGCTACTAGTGGTACTTGGCAAGCGGCGATTGCTAGGTTAGATGAGTTCTCAACTAGGCAGACGATTGACCGTGTTGGTTTGGCATGCGAGTAATCATCAATAAAGATGATGAAATATTCGTACTTGAAAAAATGCAAAGAGATATGCGTCCACTAATGTCAAAATGGATCAGTGTCAAGAGATAAGTTGAGCGGTTTGAGCTGATACGTGGGAATTTGATACGCGCATGCTTACCGTGTGCACAAGCAGGACAAATATCCTCAAAGAGTGAGAAAGACGGGAGGTCGATAACGTACTTGCAGTGATCCAGCTCGTGGAACTGGTGGTGGTTGATGTGGCCGAGCCGTTGATGCCACAAGATGGGGAAGTCCTCTGTTGTAGTAATGAGAGGGGAGGGTCGAGGAGACGTCGGAAAAAGAGTCCGGCTGCTTGATGAAAAACCTTGGAGGTCATCCAAGAAATTGAGTCCATGTCGTTGTCAGAGAGACTAAGAAATGAGACCCGAGAGCTGGACAAGTGAGCAGGAACGTCTCCGATATGCTAGTGCAGGTGCTCAAACATGCCGGGTAGAACAAGAATCGTAAGGAGGTCAAAGTGCCTGACGAGCAACTGCGAGGAAGAGCCGGACAGGTCAAAAAATGTACTAGTGGTGTAAGTCGGACCGGGAAGGTCAGATCGTGGACCAGAGGAATGAGGAGAGACCGAGGAAAATGAGTCATCCGCGAGTGGACCGGCGTGGTCTCAGGAGGGATCACGCAAATGAGATCCAACGCAGAGATCGTGCAAAAGAGTACCAACGCGAAAGGAATGCCAACGCGAATCTCCAAAGGATCGCGTTGGAGTCCCTATTAATAGGGGCTCTTGGTCAACAGAGGTCATTATGATCTTTCATGACCTTGGTGGTCTTTGGTGACCGATGGGACGTGCAAGGAAGAGAGTGGGCTCATCGAAAGACGTGGAACAGAGATCAATGACTGATCCTTGTCAATCAATGATCATCATGGGACGACGGTCGGTGGGAGAAGGAAGGCCAGGAGGCATTATCCGTGGGAGTGAGTGTGGCACGTGCTCATATGACCGCGTGCCGATTTCAGTCAAGTCGGGAGTCACATTCGAGCCTGGATGGAGACCAGCATGTGGAGTCCGGGTGGAGAAAAATGCCAAAGGGCGTTGTCATCAGATCTGTTCGATGAGGGGTGAAGGTCGACTGAGGGAAAAATTGCCTTGATTATCCATGTCCACGACTTCCGTCAAAGGTGGAGCTGAAATATTAGATCTGAGTGTTGGCTCCGAAAACAAAGGAGAAAATGTCTGAAAATTGACTGTGTGTTCTTCTTCTTGGTTGTGCACATTACGCAAGACTGAGCTGGATCTGGACCGTGGAAAGCTTAGTCTTTGCAGGTTGTGATTAGTGAGAGAGACACTAGTCCGTTGGCTGCATCGTTATCTTGCTCCTAGTCGAGGTCCAGATCTCTGACTGGGAGATAAAGTAGGAACTATTGAAGTCCTTCCAGCTGCGACTACAAGTGCGGTTTGGTCAGCGACCAAGATTGATTCTCCGTGCATGTAGAGATCATCAACGTCAAATAGGGAGCTAACACTTGTCCAAATCTGTCCTCGAGATGACAGAATCTGTTACCAATTAGACATCAGCCGTCTTTTGCATTGAATTGCCGAGTTGAAAATAGATTTTTCTGCAGAGCAAGCACATGAAAGACATCGCTGTCGTTGAATAGGCGTACCTCCACCTTGTCGAAACTGACGACGTGGATTCTACTCTATTCACCGAGTAGAATAGCATCGTTCTCTATGTTCTCAACTGATAAGATGAATACTCGATGAACTATCGTCGATTGTGTGTCATGTAGTGCGTGACGTCCGTGTCCAGATATCAGTAAGGGTTGGCTGTCTGCACGATTGCAGACGAGCATTGTGCCATCGAGATCCGACGAGTGTTGTTATTGTTATCTTGCGGTTGGTTTGGGCCAGCATCCGAATTGTCGCTGCTACTGCTGACTTTGTCTGGGGACTCGGCGATGCGGTGTCTGATCTTGTTGCACTGAAATACTTCTCGTTAGGATCTGGTGACCTTTTCAGTGGCTGATTACCACCTTGAGGTTGTTGCCATTGTTGCACTGGTTATTGTTGTTGCGTCCTCTTTGTCGACTTCCTGCAAACAAAGCAATAAAAGGCTCAACCGATAGCTTACGCCTTATCTTTTCCTCTTGGATGAGAAAGTGATAAGGTCATGCAATGAGAGATTTGGACTTGTTCTCATCGCTTGCAGAAAGAGCTTGTAGTTGTTGGGCATGCTGCTCATCAACGCGAGGACTTGCTCCTCATTTCCACTACTAGTCCAGCAGAAGTCATCTGCTAGAGGAAGGACTTGAAGTAACGATCTCATTGGGTTTCATCTTTAGAACTCACAACTTCTCTTTTAGATGCATCTTGGTCACCATGTCTTGATCAGCGAAGTGTCAGATCAAGGTGGTCCATGCTTCGTTCGACGTGATGCAAGACATTATAGGTCTTGCCACACTATTCTCGCAGCATTCGTTTGCCGTGAGTGCATTTATGTCACACTGGTCCTTGTCCATGATACTGCCGGGTCCAGTAGCAAGAGAAAGAACGGATATCGCAGTACCCTCGGGTGTCGTGGCGTATGATCTTCGCGCATTTCCGTCCGCGATGTCGAGCAACCATGAGCCTTGAGCCGCAAGGTCCTCTTGTGCTTTCATAGCGTGAAGTAAGTGCCATCGTCCAGCCTTTGGTGTCAAAGGAGGTAGACATTCTGTACTGGGTTGATCGCTAGAAACTGTAAAGTTCTGGTAGCAAAGGTACAGAATCACAGTGCGTAGAGTGTCCTCCTCGCAGCAGTTGAAGCATCTTCCAACTGCTCACACTTTAGGACCAAAGGCCTACCTAGTGCCTATGCTATTGTGCTAGTGCATCAACAAAGCAAAGTTATGATACCATGTTGGAAATGGACTATTGCTAGAATAGACTAAGACTGTATGTCACGACATAAAGACAATATGAGTGTGAAAGAGAGAGCTCCTTGATAGAGAGTGTAGACTGAACTAAGCAAATTAATTACTTAATGTACAATGGCCTTGGGCCTGAATAATATAGTCTTAGGCTTGGTGACCTTACAAAAGATCATCACCTAATATCTTGAACCTGTTGCTGAATGTATGTTTTCATACTGTATGTATTCTAATTATTGCAGTGCTAAGTAGGACATCTCTTGGGATTCTACAGCTTGGCAGCGGGTTTGGTATGTTCTTTGGACCTCAGTCTTGCACAGAGGAGATAAGCTTTTTCTCTGGAGAGTCATCCAGCAAGAGTTCTTTTACGGCAAAACGAGCGATTGCTATCTCAAAGGTGCAGCAGGTCTGCTCCTCGTGCCACACAGCCAGGGAGGATACCTCTCACATTTTTGTTCGCTGCTTTGCGTGTCTTGGTTTCTGGACACAACTCCTTTGCTGCTTTCTTGCGCTATGTCCACCATTCGCTCTTGTTTCACAGACGGCCTCTTTAATGCTCTTCTTCGACTCACTTCTGCGTTGAGAACGCCCACAGCAACAGGTCGGCCTCTTACTCTTGATGGTGACTTGGCACCTCTGTTGGAACGATAGTTGTTCTCTACTTTTTGGTAGCAAAGGGCCACGCTTGACGCCGTATCTGGTCTTTCGTTGGTGTCGGATTATCTTCGCGCCTTACTCCGTTCGGATGCCTTGGCTTGCTCTTCTCAGTTACTGCGGTCTGTGATGTGTTTCTTGCAAGACGTCCAGCGACGTACATAGGGGATTCTCCAGTTTGTCACCCACTCCGCTACCCTTTCTGCGAGACTCTCTAGTTACGTAGTCCCATGGATTGTTAGTCGGTTGGATAATGTCTCCATTTGCTCTCTCTCTCATGTTCCTTTCATGCCCCTTGTGCTACCCCTTGTCCCGATTTCCAATAGGGCGGTTTGTGGGGTTCGGTTGGGTTTGGTCGCTAAGGCGCGGTTAAGCTCTATGTTTTTGGTTTTCATTCTTAATAAAATCCTTTGCGTACCGTCGCCTTTACTCGAGAGAAGAAAAAAAGAAGTTGGTCCAATAATCCAGCAATTTGCTTGATCACACCCCCAGTAGGTTCCTTGAGCTTGATCATACCCCCCTTAGATTCCTTAAGCTTGATCATACCCTTGACGGGTTATTGACAGTAGAACCAGTAATTTTATCATTTGGTTCATCATTTTAGTACTTCCAACCTTGATTAAATATCGTTGTAATTCAAAATATTTAACATTATTCAAAATAATTAGACTATACATGCTCAGAAATTTAATATCTGCAGTTTCACATGTGAGTAACATCACAAAGTGACTGGTTTTACAGGCAACAGCCAATCAGGGGTGTGATCAAGCCATACATCGTAAGAGGGGTGCGATCAAACTCAAGGAACCTACTGGGGGTGTGATCAAGCAAATTCCTGTCCAATAATCACATGTCGATGATGTACTGTAACTACGGTAAGAATAGAGTGTATTGTCTGCCACCGAAAGCGGTGTGTCGACGACGGTAATTTGCCGTCTGGTTTTGTAGTTCCATTTGTCTAACCGGACCAATCGCGAACGTGCGTGCCGGAAAGGTAGTTCAGTCAGTCACACAGAGTACCCTTGTGCAGAGTGAGGTGAATGCGGAGGTTGCTGTTCGTGTGTGCTAGCACAGGCACTCGACGCGGAGGTCCGACGGGATTCGGAAGTCGTGGGCAGTAAGCCCAGCTGCTCGTGGAAGGTCGATCGAGGTGTGCGAACACAGCACGAGGACAAGTGGTCCCCGATAATCCTGATCAGGGAGGCTGCAGTCCTCAGAGGAAGGTAGGGGGAGGAAAAAGGACATAGAGCAGCAAAAAGTTGCAGGCGAAAACGTTAGGCCAGTTTAGCTCTACACTTCGATAAACGCCAGCAGCGTAAGGCGTAGTTTATTGTAGAAGTCAGTTTTATAGATTGTCATCATGGCAAACGCAGGAGCCAAGAAGCGCAGGGAGGAGAATATTAAACATATGAGAAATTTGCAGCTACTTGTGCTTATTTCAAACGTAAGTTGTCGACTGCTCGTCTTCTGTGCTCGTCGGTTCCGTCACTTTGTAGTGCATAGCCTCATCTGAAAGTGTTCTGGTGACGGATTTCGCCGTAGGGATGTTCATCGAACCAACGTTTTGACTGATTTCGACAGCGTCTCGCGTCGTGCTTTGTTCTTGAGAATTACACCGATTCTTACGGAACCGGAGGAATATTCATACGTCAATGCGTTAGTGGAATTTGGAGTTTAAGGACTAACCGAGCATCTAAATGGAATGGCAGGCAGTTTACATCTTGGGAAGAATAGTTATCTTCAACTCGTCAGTAACATGGAAGCATTACATTGGGATGATTCTAACATCCGGAGCATACCATGTCACTTACAACTGGATAAAGGATTTGTCCTTGCCTTCCTACGACGATAAGGGGGAGCTTACTGATGGCGGATATGATCTTAAGAGCCCTGGTCTCTGTTCGTAAGTTTCAAAGTTCTTTCAGAGACATTCGCGTGTTCAGTTTCCTTTGCAAGTTTGGAGTAGTATGTTGTACTTGCAACGTATACGCTTCGAATCTTTAGATATTTCGTAAAAGTGGGGTCTGAATTCTTCTTAAGTTGTGCACTCCCATATTCTGTAGTGTGGTTTTAAGATGATGCTAGTGAAAATCTACGGGGTTGAGAAGTTAGTATGAGGCCTTTTAGGAATATTCAGTGGTCCGAAGGCAGGATGGTTTGTTACTTTTTGCCACTTGTAGACATGTGAAAGACGACCGAAACTTGACCGGAGTACTGGCAGTTGACCCGATGGTAGAATCCTAATCATCGGGGTTTCGTTCGTTTGTTGTGTTCATCTTACTCATGGCCAGTGCTTTATTACCGGTCTTTTTCAACCTCGCAGGTATCTTCATGATATTTTGTACGTTACAGCGTTCGTACAGTTTCTCTCTATTATATCAGACAAGGCCTGGTATACTTATTTGGTGGTACGTACTCCTTAGGACCTAACATGCTTAACTCTTCTATGCGCTCTGACGCATGTCCAGATCATAGTTCAGACTGGGTGCAACGATGAGTCTTCAGTTTGTCCACTTTGTCCAGGAAGTATATAAGAATGAACTACGTGGTGTGTAAGGTGCAACGGATCTCCACTCTAAATAGCGGGGCGCTTCTTCACGTTTTCCTCGGAAATCAAACATATCACAAGCTGCAGAACGCTAACACATGTCTTGGATGTTTTTGCAGATTCCTGCATTTGCGTTGTATAAACTATGGACAATGTTTTTGTACCCCTACTTCTTCCTGAGTCAGAAGGTTGGTTACTTTCTGAAATTTATGATGTCAATGGGGATGATGTGAGACCGAGAGTCGTTACTCGTGTTGTTGGGTTGATTGCTCCTTGTTCCACTGAGTGTGTTTTAGTTGTTCTCCCTTGCTTGCTCTCAAGCTCCGTTACTCAGAGCTCAACTTGTCAGCCGGTCTAGTGGTTATCTGTACCCTTTAATCAACCACCTTGTCCCCTTTAATCAACCAGGCAGTCCGAAATAATTTATTGGACACCAAAGACAGGAGCATATAAATAGCGTGAAGAATTGTGATACGGAGGTGCTCAAGAGCAATTTAGAAGCAGGGTAAGGGGGAAGCAGTAGGTATGTTTACTAGGGACGGGAGTACAGGTCAAACGGTCTCAAATAAGTATCAGTTCGATAATACTGGCGGTTGATATCTCATTGTTTGGGACTCCCAAGCTAGTCGGGGAAAGTTGGGGGTCGCTGTGAATGAAGTCATACTTGGGGACCTCACAAGATATTTCTGCGCTTTCACATTGAGTTTATGCATTTGGATATTTTGTACGTGGACTTTGGCAAACAGAGTCTGATTCTGTGACCTCCTTTGCCATGCTTCTTTGGAGCAGGCTGAGCCCGAGGACGAGGTATCGAGGAAAAAGAAAGAAAAGGCTGAGAGGAAGGCCAACAGACCGAAGTTTGCCAAAGCGAGGAGGTGACTGATTAGTGGTTGAGGTAGTGCGGAGTAACGTAATAAGAGTTTCTTCACAACAATCGTCATGCGGTTTATGCCAACTCAAGTGCATCTCACAGCATCTCAGCTGTGGGATCGCATGGTAATGGGAGGCAGAGGAGGACAAGGATATCCACCAGCTCATGAAGGAGTGACGGCAAATCGAACATGAATGGTGTACTCCTAAAGTATCAAGCAAAGCTTGGCATTCGGCTCTCCGTTTGAAGTTTGCATGAGTTGGAAGTGCCTTATTTGCTTGCCCCACGATGGCGCAACTTATTGGTCTTCAGAAGCAAATCTCCAATAACAAGAGGGAGGTACAATAGGAGTTGTAACTTTATCACCGGTTGTTAGGTGCATGGAAGCAAATTCGGGTTCTCGGTTATAAGAAAGAAAATCTTCAGATCATCCTTCTGGAATGAAGGCTGTGTAATATCTTGTGCTGCTTTTGGAGCTTGTTCGATGGCGTTGGCAAAATGTCTAGTCATGTCTTGTATACGGAAGGCATAGTGGAGTCTGCAAGGATTTCTGATTGTCTGTAGCTTCTTTGAGTCACTTTTGTGGAAAACTTACGTTGATCGTCTGATTCTATCAGTCCCTGCATATCTATATTTCAGTCAGGGTCCCAGCTGCTGGAGCGATATTTCGTGGGAGTATATTCTCAACGCAGTATAACGGGCCTACGTATACTGACCTTTAGAATCACAGTTCTTAGAGCGAGTCTCCGTTACCGATCCCCAGTCTTTCGATAAATACAGAATATGGTTTGTCTTTTTCTTCATTATTTTCCTTACTTTGCTGCTATTAGGTTATGATCTTAACAGGCTGCTATGAGACTTGAATTCACATTTCACTTGCAAACTACAAGCAAAAACGAAGACTAATGCGGAAGAACAAATATGATTAGTGAAGAGTGTTTTACTGGAATTCTAGTTACAATCGTGGCATTTCTGGTTCTGACGTGGACTTGAGACCCCGTCAACAGTTTATCATGCTTGAGTGTTGCTGAAGCAATCGGATTTATTGCTAGCGACAATGGCGACAAATCAAGAATATATTGTATATCACTAAAGTTAAAAAAATTTTAAGGCAAAAGAGAAAAAGCTCTCTCCTTGCAACTTTTGCAAGGAGAGAGTTGACTACATGCAGAAATCACTGCGGATGGAATGTCCCTCTATCGTGACTTTTAAATATGAATCTCATTCGGATAATACTGAATTGACATACAATATTATCTTTCATTGATGTTTTTGTAAACAAGTTTATTGATGTTTTCCTTTTCTAAAATATTTTTTCAATATAAACATTTCTCTGTTCTTAATAGATATTTTTGTTTTTCATATGCAATACATATTCACTATCTAATATTTTTTACTTATTATCAAAGCTTGGTATAGTAATATAGGTCTGGAAAAATAAGGGAAAGGAGAGAGAAACTTTTGATCATAACTTACTTTGATCTAACATACTTGCATAACTTACTTTGACTTCAAAAGAATATGGAAAGGTAAAGGAAAAAAGACTTTGTGTTCTCATGGATTTACCTTTTAGAGCATCTCCACATTCTGCTTACTCTCTCGATCTCCATTTAACTCTATTTATTTCTGACTGAAATGATGGAGAAGGTGCATGCTCACTAATTTGTATTTATTTTTTCTTATGAGAATTCTTTTGATAATAATTAACATCTAACTATTAAATTAATGGCTGTGTGGTATCAGATTATCATGCTTGTAGTTTTTGAAGCATGCGCATGTGCATTTCCTTTATGGCATGTGCTGATCTCCCCACCCCTCAGTATAACTAACATTTAATAATTGCAGAAAACTTCAATGTTTCAAACTAGTTTAAACTAAAATTCCTATATAACACTTACTTATTTCTAGATACACAAAGTCAACAAAGGCTTTTCAAAGACAACTGGAGATGTTTGATTTTACGCTAAGCATTTCACAATCCACATCAGAGTAAATTTTATTTCTTTGGTCTCCATGTATCCTAATCTTTATATTGAAATGTTATACCGCAAATGATGGAATAGAATCTTTTGACTATAATGAATTAGTCGTCGAAGATAGATTTCCCTGAAATTGTTATACTTTTTCTGGCTTCAGATCCAGTTCTTTCAAACTTTCCGTTAATAAACACGAGAAGCTTGATAATCGTCGAATCGATTTAGAACAACTAACTATGTCTTCTGCGAATCCTGATTCTTAATTCAATGGATCAATGGAAGCAACCGGCAAGACAATAATCTCTAGTGTGCACTTGGAATCAGGAAAATATACAATTGTAGAGAAATAGAGCAAACTCCACACCAAATATTTTCAATTCAACTTCGACATACAAATGTCAGTTTTATTCTCATATTAACAAAAAATCAAGGACTCATATATCTACACGGGCTTAATCGCTTATATGACAAAGACCGATAGATCTCTAAGGCTCCTAATAGCACCATTGTCGTCCCTTCAGCAGCCACTTCTCTCCTTAAAGTGAATTTCTCTCCTAACCTACCCGTTGTCTATCTCTCTTTTTGGAACATGAATCCCTAAGAATTGAACTATACACTCTTCGTCTTTGCAATCCAGCCGAAGCTCGGGCTGATATTCAAAGAGACACCCTTCTCTTTCCACCTCAAATCTCGTGTACGGCACCCAGATGCCTCTCTCCGTGCACATCAGGTGTTGTTTTTTTTTCTTGAGTCAAAAACTGAAAAACAAACATTAGGTATGTGTCTCTCCCCTCCCCTCCCTTCGACTCCTTCAGTTTTCTTTCGTCTCAAGCTATCTCTTGTCTTGTCCCGTGCTTTGGTAATTATAGCTCATTTGTTGAGGTTTAAATAAAGTAGATGGTGTTACAAACACCCCAACCAACAAAGAGCAGTTCTTCCACTGAACTGTCATACCTGCAAAACATCATTATATTGAAACGTTTTCCAACTCAAGGAAACATTACCGCTTCTAGGGTAATATCAAGCTCTCTCTCAGAGCTTTTACATCCAACTCAATTTTTGAGCTATGTTCCATTACCGAGCATTAAATGAAGCTTTCGAGCGAGACAAAACCCTAGCTCCTAGGTGGTGAACTCGTCAGTTTCTGTTTATCCACCTCCTTACTATGATACATCATAGTAGCTTCAGCCCAAATCTGATTGACATCGACAATCATGAACAACCAGCGGACCATAACTCCACCTTTAGACGAGCAGATTGGTCCCGGTTCTAGTGTCCAAGAAGGGCTTTTCAGCATGACTCTCTTGACTTGATTCAATCCATCGCTTAGCTGGAGGAGATCACTATGGTCTGTCGTCTCACAAAATATCTCCACACTGGCTCATAAAACTTATAAAGCGCTAAATCATATAAGAACTTCTAAGCTTCAGTTACCAATCCTGGAACTCTATCTATCCAACGACACAAATATTGAGTAATGGGTTCTCTAGCTCCATCTGGATTCGGTGCTGCTTGATGATCTATTATCTCAATCAACTTAAGATCATTAGCCCTTGGTAAAGCTTCTAACACAAGGTGTCATTTTTGATATCTTCCTAGTAATGACTCTAGTTTCTCACAAAATGCTTTCAAGTTAGATACATGAATGATAAGGTGATAATCTTTCATACTAACTCAGAAAATATAACTTATATGTCACCAGACCTAACTTCTTCTCAATCAAGAATGGTCCTGCTCACTTTGGAAGAGTTTCTTGACTAAGTCCACCCAGCTGGGATTATAAAGTTCTTGGTCCGTAATCAGACTCTCTGTCCTTCTTCAAATTATCTCTTGAAACACACTATCATGAACTCGTATGAAAACCTCTAGATCTGAAAAATCTTGATTGGACCTTCTTGTGTTTTCATGTCCCTCGGTAGCTATAGGAGTCCAAGGTGCATGAGAGCCACGATAAACCACTTCAAATGGTTCAAATCCACCGATCGAATGCTTGGTGTTGTTATATGCGAACTCCACCAAGTCCAAATGCTCACTCCAATCACTTTGATCTTGCATGATATAGTTTCTCAACCATTGATCTACTATCTCTATAGTCCTTTCTGTCTATCCATCAGTTTCAAGATGAAAGGAGTAACTCCTTTTATAAGTAGTTCCGATTCTCCGAAACATATCTTTCCAAACCTCTTCTCTAAATCCGAAACGATGTCCTTAGATATAGACATCCCATGATACTTAAGAACATATCTTATGAACAGTTTAGTTGCACCTCTTGAAGTCAATGCTTCCCTACAAGGAATAAGGTGAGCTTGCTTGCTGAGACAATCTATTACAACTAGCAAAATACCAAAACCTCCTGATTCAGACAAATTAGTGCATATGTTCATACTTATGCTCTCCCAAGATTTGTCAAGTATACAAAGAGCATTAAAGCTGCAAAAACTATTCCGGTAACAGCATCAACAATCCTGTCGGTCTCCTTCATTCGGTTCGCTGTTGCTGACATGTCAAACAAGTTTGCACGTTGTCGTGATGTGAATCATTTCACATAGTAAATGATTCACCTCTTTGCTAGGAGTTAGTCTCACTGAGTGAAGTTAAGACGTCAGAGAAGTCGATTCTGGAGGCTGTGGACATTGGCGGCTACGGGTTACGCTTCTACTCCGACACTTGGGAGTTAGTAGCAATAGAAGTTAGCTTAATGTTACTCCTAGTCCTTCATGCATTTATTAACACCGTTGTGTTATACGTTTTAAGTCCTAGTAGACTGATAGTATGCTAGTTATCTTGTTCAAGCATTTGAGCGCTTGTGCAAGTGACTTCTTACTTGTCTATGATGTTCAATGTATATAACTTAGATTTACCATGTTGATAGGGTTTAAGCTCATGGGTTGTACTTACGTGTTGCCCATGCACGCTTTTTAGCTGATTTAAGTTTACTTTCAGGGCTGCGTGTCATTTTAGGTAGTTTAAGGTTTACGTTGGTATTTTAGGGGAGCTAACGTTGTAGCCTATGAGTGAAATTAAGTTACCACGTAAATTAGGGTACTAGAGAACAACCAAGTGGAGCTATGAACTCCCATTGATCTGTTTTTATCTTTTGTAAAACTCTAAATTTAGAAAAGGAGATCTAAAGGAGAGTTCGAGTATTTGGTGCAGACACTGCAAAATTTGAGAGCATAGGAAGATAGAGCTCGTCGTGCCAAGCACTGCCAGTGAAATTCTTGATCGAATTGGATCAATAAACAAGGAGTTATGCTAGTTTGAAGTTCGAGTTGAGTCAAAATTACATCACTTTTGTTGGATTTGGGGTTTTCAGTGTCAATTGTAGCAGAATCGAGGAAATCGCTTCAAACCTTTGTGGTTGCGTTCACTGTCAGCAGGGCTATGATTGTCCAAAAATTTTCAAGTCATTTGAGTGAGTGAGTAATTCAGGGCGGCCGCTGAAGCAGAGAGGGTTTGAAAAGCTCTCAATCTAGAGCAGCAACTTCAAAGAATGAGATCTGGAGAACCGTGTACAATCATGAGTCCCAACTTCACAGGGATGTTCAGCATCCTGTAGACTCCAAATCCTGTAAGAATCTTCAAAAGTGATCAAGTCAATTTTCTGTCTGAGTATCAGAAATTACCGCAATATCTTTGCCCAGAACTTTTCTGTCCATATCTTGGTGTCGGAATTTGATCTCAAGCTGAAACTTCGTGTGTGTGCTTAGTGGGGCTTCTTTTACATGTAGGAGAAGTTTAGAAGTTTAAACCTTCACATATTTCTCAATCTTGAGTGTCAAAGTTCACCGTCTGATCTTATCATTGTTAGTTAAGCCTGAACTTTGCTTCCTGAACATATCAGAAGAGCCAAGAGACCTGTATGAGTGTTTTACAGTGTCACCTTGTAACCTGAAGCCTATCCTTTGAGTAAATCAGCCACAGCTAAAAACCTAGTGCTTCCCTGAGTAAACGTATCACAGCCTTCACAGTCATAACACAGCTAGAAGGTTCTGCCCTTCCCAAGAAAACTCTCACCTTGACATCTGGTGCTTCCACTGAGAGCTCTTGGGGTGATTGATTGAGAAGGTTGAGTTTACTACAAGGAGAAGAGATGGATCGCAAGGGCGCTGCTGCTGCTACTTCTACGGCTGCTGCATCTACGTCTACTGCAACACCTTCTGTAGCACCAACGGCTACAGCAACACCTACATCTGGTCTGGATACGGCTGAGATTTTGAAGACGCTTGCGGCCCTGGTCCAACAACATTCAATCATTGGAGGGGTGAGTTAAAATCCACCAAGGCTTTGCAAGCGATAGTGAATAGGTGTGGAAGGTTTGAAGGAAGAGATATTTGTAGATATCTGCGTGAGTATAGAGAGGAGATGGAGCTGGTTAGAGTTACTGATGCTGAGATGATAGCAAGTTTTGAGTTAGCTGTCATTCTTGAGTTGCGGGACCTAGTTAAAGATGTACAGAGAAGAAATCTTGGAATCTGGATGAGTTTTGAGCGATCTCTTCGAGAGGAGTTTCTTGAAAAAGATTCTTGAGAGTTACTAGGAGGACGTTTCTGGACTGGGTTGAGCAGCAACCTGGTCGTATGATGAGCCTGAATAAGTTGCTGAGAGAGTTTGATTGGAGATATCGACAACTTTCAACTCTTGAGCGCATAACCTTAGATGCTAGGAGAATAGAGCTTTTCCTGCAAGCTACCGATGATGTCACGACAGATAGATTATGCTTCATGTTAGCAGATCGATCGGCTGAAGGAGGTGTTACTATGGATTGGGGGAAAGTTGAGGATGATGTGGCTGTATTGACGAGACAGAGGAGGGGAAGAGTGGCTGTGGGAGGACGTCTGCTTGCAAAAATGGTCACTCAACCTTATGCTGCTCCTCAAGTACAGTAGCCTTTGGTCCCTGCTCCCAGACCTGTTGTCCCAACTGCAGTTCCTTTGATGCCAGTTGTGCCAGTTCTTGCACAAAGGGCACTTGTTCAGAGACCTACGGAGAACCATGGTCAACAGAATCAGATGGAAGATCTTATCCGGCAGATGCGAGAATTGAAGGTGGAGCTAGCTGGCTTGCAGAGGGAGCAGCCACCGACGCCTGTTGTTGCACGTCCAGGAGGTGCTCCTGTTCATAGATGTATATGGTGTGATAGTCCTGATCATTTCCGAGGAGATTGTCAAGAGCTCACATCTGCTTTGCGAGATGGTGTGGTTCGCTATCAGAACGATAGGCTGCACCTTTCTTCTACTGGAGAGCCGTTGAACACGCAATTTGGACGAGGAGGCATGAGGAGTCTACCTCAGATTACTGCGACTGCAATAGCAACTGCGTTGATGGCACCGCTGATAAATTCTGATGTATATGCTGGGCATATTGAAGTCTCTTCTAGTCCTATAGTGCTAGATAGGACTGCTGAGAAGAGTGTGGCTCTAGTTCCTTTTGAGATACTGAAGAGAGGAGCCGAGTCTATTCATAGGTCACAGGATGGGGAGATCTTGTAGATGCTGTTTCTATCATAGCATTCTTGGATGTAGATAGACACGTTCATTGACATGATGCTTCTGTGGAGGAAAAGAGACGACGAGAAGCCTCTGAACTTGATAGAGAGACTGGAGATAGATGGAGGGTCACAAGGAGACGAGCAGCTCCTCCAGATGACATCTCCTCTACTTCTCAAGCTCCTCCACCTGCACCAGGTCCGATGGAGGATGTGCAGAGGTCTCAACAAGAGCCAACGGTGGCTGGAAGGAGGTTTATTGCCCAAGAGAAAGGGAAGGGACCGGCCTACAAGTTGGCGGTTGATATTGAAACTTCTATTGATCTGAAGAACATCTTGGAGCAGTGGATACTGGATGCACGAATCGAGTTTTCTCTTCGAGAAGTTCTTGATATTGCAAAGAAGGAGTTTCACGAACTGATCATCGACATCATCAAGCGAAAGAGACAGATGATGTCTGAACAAGTAGAAAGTCAAATGATAGATGTGGTAGGAGCTTCTGTGAATGATGCAGAATTCGAGAAGGTACATTTCCATGAGATTGATGACCAAGGCTACCAGCAAGAAGCATTAGTTGCTGGTACCAACACTATTGAGTTCGACGATGAGGAAGCTGGCGAGGAGAGTCCAGCTAGTGATAATGACTTCAGAAAAAGACATTGGGCTCGTGCTACGACTGCTACACGAGTTCGCCTTGGGAGTTTATTTGAATCTGTTGCTGCCTTGGTTGATCACGGATCTGAGATCAACATCATGTCAAGGGAGGTGTATGAGAGAGATCAGTGGTTTATCGAGCTGAACCATGGTTGGGTGTTACGTGCTACAAACAATCAGAAAGATGAGCTATACGGCGCTTGTCCTAACGTGAAGGTGAAGATAGGTGATGTGGATGTAGATCAGCACTTCTTCATGCAGTCTTCTGCTTCATATCCAGTGATTCTTGGTCAGTCTTATATCACTGCAGTTCGAATGGAGACCAAGGTGATGGATGACGGATCTCATTACGCTAGAATCCGTAGTCCAGATAATAGACGTTCTGTGCAGTTTCTGACCGTCCGTACAAATCACGAACGAAACAGACAGACTTTGAGAGATTCTCTTATCTTATCTTTGAAACCACTCTTGTAGGACGGGATAGCAAGAGTGAAGGATCTACTGCTACTATGATCCCGCTTGAGCAACGTGAGGGATCGCAGGAGGCTGGTGAAGAGGCTTCTCAAGATTCAGAGAGTAGCTGTATTGTACATAGTTGAAAATCTGATTTGATGACTTTCAGTTCTGATGATTGGAGTGAGTTCACACGAGTAGATGATCTGACTGAGAAAAGTAGAAGGCAGATGGAGAAGTATGCAGCAGATCTACGTTGTACACGAGTTCTGAAGGAAGAAGAGACGATTTCTGATGTTTATGAGGAGTTTGTAGGTGTATAGTCTTTTGTTCGTTGGCTAGATGATGTAGATAGGTTGATGGAGCAGATGGGAGGTAGGGTGGTGATCCTCATCCATTATCGTGAAGTCTATGAGGAGATTATCTCGTACTTGCGATATCGTCCTCATCCGAGACTGGAGAATGGATGGAAGGGTGCAGTCTGTTGGTGTGGCTCTCATCAGGAAGCGAAAGTACACGCCAAGTATAAAGCTGTAGCAAGGAAGGTGAAGCCCGTGACGACCCAGTTATCCGTTGACTCACGACAGCAGATGGAGTTGGCGGCGCTGAGTCTGTGCTTAGAAATCCTACACAAGTAGGACACAAGTTTACTCAGGAGACACTCGAGCAGCTTCAGATAGGAGGAGGTGGCTTCTTGACTGAAGTGGAAAAGTGAGCTTTCGAGAAGATGATAGTTAGTCATGGTAAGGCATTTTCTTTCTCAGCTGGAGATAATGGTTGTGTGGATCCTAGTGTGATAGCTCCGATGGTTATCTTCACTGTTCCTCACGTACCTTGGGACTTGAAGCCGATTCTAGTCTCTCATGCCTTACTACCGAAGGTCACTGAGTTGTTGAAGAAAAGGATACGGATGGGTATTCTTGAACCATCTATGGCTCCGTACTCTAGCCGATGGTTCACAGTACCTAAGAAGACAGGAGCTCTATGCTTCATCCAAGACTTGCAGCCTGCCAACAACATCACGATTCGAAACATCGGGACAGGACCTGTGGTTGATGAAGTTGCTGAGGCGTTTGCTGGAAGATCAATCTATTCTATTGGAGATCTGTTTTCAGGTTATGATCAGTTTCAGCTTGCTTTGGAGAGTAGAGACTTGACTACCATGCGTACACCTTTGGGATTCATGCGGATTCATGTACTCTTCCTCAGGGTGTGACAAACTCTATAGCCCATATGCAGAATGCGATGCATAAGATGTTACGAGAGTTTGTACATGAGGTCACTATCCCGTTTCTGGATGATATTCTCATGAAAGGTTGTCCGGTGGAAGACAAAGATGAAGCTGTGACTTCTGATGGTTGCAAAAAGTTTGTTGCAGACCACATTCAAGATGTGGAGAAGATTCTGACGCGTTTGGAGGAGGTACACCTAACTCTGTCATGTACCAAATCTCGCTTTAGAATGTCAGAGATTGTGGTGGTGGACCATCTGTGTGGTACTTTTGGAAGGCGTCCGAATCCAGAGAAGGTAGATGCTATAGCATGAATAGCTAACTGTACCAACATCACTTAGGTTCGACGGTTCTTGGGAGTTTGTGTGTTCTTTCGTGTGAGTATTCATCATTATGCACACATTGCCGAACCTCTATATGCACTTCTGAGAAAATGGAGGAGGTTTACTTGGCGGTAAGAACATCACGAGATGATGGAGCAGCTGAAGAAGATTCTGAAGTCTCCACCTGTACTAAGGAGATTAAATTACGAGAGCGGGAGACCTGTGGTATTGACTGTTGATACGAGTCCAAAGACGATTGGATAGGCGGTTGGTCAAGAAGATGCAGAAGGTGTGCGATTTGTTTCAAGGTTTGGAGCTCGGATCTTAACAGATAGATAACGTAACTATCCTCAGGTGAAACGTGAGTTGTGGGAAGATGTTACTGCTATGAAGGTAGATAGATAATTCTTGATAGGAGCCCGTGTGATATTAGAAACAGATTGTTTGCCTTTGTTGGGTATGATAGCAAACTGCAATACACCAGACATAGCAATGCTACGATGGATTGCTTATGTCCGGAGTCTGAATCCTGAGCTAAAGCATATAGCAGAGAAGGACAATCCAGTTGCAGATATGTTGTCTAGGGCTCGTTATACAGATGAGGATGAGATGTTTGCAGAGGTCGAGAACGACGAGAAGAAAGACGTTTGGTGCCAAGTTGGTCAACAGACTTCAGACTTGGAACCACTGCCGTTCAACGAGGAGTTCTACACAGAAAAGTTCCGTGATATTGGTTTCTATCTGAGTTCATTTTGCAGACGAGAGGGATGGAGTGATGCAGAGTTCAAGGATGGGGAAGTTACTAATGTTTCATGGGAAGGACAATGAAGATGTAGAACCATTTGTACGAGACTTCAAAAGGGGTTGCATCGGAAACAACGTGAGAAGGAAGGAAGAATGGGTGTTGTTATTGCTAGAGTTTTTAGAAGATTTTGCTCTTACGTGGTATGAAGACCGAGTGAAGAGCAAAACACTTGGTGCAGTTGAGGACATATGGGAGACGTTAAGTAATGCACTCATCGAAGAATTTTTTTCCAGAAGAGAGTTATGAGAAGCTTGGTGGAGCTTACTCATTTGAAGCAACGGGACAACGAGAAAGTTCGGCAGTATGCCGAAAGGGTGGATAAGTTGGAGCAACGGTTTCGGACGGTCTTACGGAAGAGTGGAGACAACGTGGAGCTAACGATGGCAGAGATTGGAGCAGTGTTGACCAAGAACTTGGTGGGAGGATTGAGACCTTCAATTCGAACCCAAGTGAGGTACGAGAAGCCAGCAACCAACGCGGATGTCATCAAGATCGTGACAAATATGGAAGAGATTTTGGATGAAAGGGATATCATCCAACCTCATCATGCCGCTCTGGTGTCGACACCGACTCTTGTTTAACCACAACGATAACATCTGCACCATCACAATTGGTGATCGCTTCAACGTCAGCTCATACTCCAACGGTGGTGTCAAGACCATTTATCCTTACAACGATGTCTACTGCCACCTCTGATTCCATGTTGAGTTGAAGAGCATCACCGATACTCTTGCGGATCTCAAGATAAACGTGGTACAGTTACGAGAATGGAGGAACAAAGGTGGAGGAGGAGGTCAAAGAGGTTACGACAATAATCCCAACCGAAGAAATCAAGGTAACTTTGGAGGCAACCAAGGTAACTTTGGAGGAATCACATGCTGGACTTGTGGAGGTTCTCATTTCCAACGAAACTGTCCTAACAACGGAGCAAGAGGTGCTGAAATTGTCAGAATGAATGTTGGTGGAAGAAATCCATCACAAGCACGAGACAAGGGAGTGGCTACTATCGACGTAGTGCGAGATCCCATCTATGAGAAGAGAGAGAACTCGAACTCATCTCATGCACCGGTGGAGCTTTTAGCTCAAGAAAGAAAACGAACTCGATTTTCTGATGAACCAATTTTCATGGAGGAGTCACCAAGTAGAAATACTCGCTCGAGTACTGTTTCGAGTGCACCAAGGGAGCCAAGAAGGAAGTTGGGGATGGCGGATTACATCATTTCATCTTCTCAAGCGAGATATGATGTGGTTTAAGATGTTGGTGCTCAGAAAGTCAACATCATTGTTGGACAACTGATCGCACTTAATCCCAAAGAACTCAGAGGAGGACTGAGTTCTAAGAGAAGCAAAAAGAAGAAACCCAAGAGCAAGACATCGAAGTCTGTTGGAGTTGGTGTGGTGGATGTGCATGCTTCAGAGGTATGCACTAGGGCTTCAAAGATTGAAGTCCGACTGAATGGTCACTACGTCTCTGACGTGTTGGTGGATGGAGGGTCGGTTGTAAATGTCATATCGGAGAGGTTGATGGAGAAGTTGGGGATGGAACCAACTCGCCCGGCTAGCATTGTCGTGGGGATGGCTAACAAGCAACAAGTAAGACCTCTTGGTGTGTTAGAGAAGGTGGTCGTGTCTGTGATGAGAGTTCAGACATTGATGTCCTTTCAAGTGTTAAAGGACTATAGTTATGATTTGCTCCTGGGTAGGCCTTGGTTGAGAGCTGTGCGCACCACTGATAGGTGGCACAAGGGATATTTACGAATTGGACATAGAGATCATAGAGTGATAGTACCTCTCTCGGGTGTTGGAGTTGTGACTTCTGACTCCGATAGACCCACTAGTGACTACGGAGAATTTGGTACGGAGGATGATCAGAGTGTCTCAGAAGTAGATACTTGAGATTCTTATGATCAAGAATCCTCGTCTGATGACGAAGAATTTGATCGAGATGAATCATTACATCAGCTTAGTGCTATTGACTTGTTGCATTGATCAGCAGTGGGGAAAGATCATGACAAAGAAGAGTTGAGTGAGATAGAGATTGTGAGAAGACTCTCTACCCTGAAGTTTGGTATCAATGTCATTTAAGACGAGAAGAATAGATTCCTAGATATATTTCGGAAATATATTCATGTGTTTGCTTTCAGTTACAAGGATTTGAAGGAGGTGACTCTAGAGACTCATCGGATCGAATTGGAGGATAACGCAAGATCAGTTCGACAGAAGCAGAGAAAAGTCAATCTTACAACTGCAATGATGATCGAGGAGGAGATAGACAAATTGAAGGAGGCAAGTTTCATCTACGAGGTGGAGAACTCAGAATGGGTTTCACCCATTGTGATTGTCAAGAAGAAGAATGGTAAGCTGCGAGTGTGCATAGACTATAAGAAGTTGAATGCAGTTACCAAGAAGGGTTACTATCCTCTACCATTCATAGATGAGATTTTGGAAGAAGTTGTTGGTCATGAGTGGTACAGCTTTGGTGATGGTTATAATGGGTATAACCAAATCAAGATAGCACAGGAGTACCAGCAATTGACTACTTTCACTACTCATTGGGAAACATTTGCATTTCGAGTGACGTCATTCGGATTGTGTAATGCTCCGACCACGTTTCAAAGGTTCATGAACAAGGTGTTTGAACCAGTCATAAGAAAGTTTGTCCGTGATTTTATTGCCAATTTTGCATGTACGGATGAAAGGATGATCACTTTGATCATGTGATCAAAGTTTTACAACGGTTGGAGCAAGCCAATGCTTCTCTAAATCCAGAGAAGTGCATCTTTGGCTGCGAAGAAGGTCTACTGTTGGGACACATCATTTCCAAGAACGAGATTGCGGTAGATCTTGAGAAGGTGAAGAAGATTGTGGATCTTTCATTTCTGATCAACTTGACAAAGTTGAGGCAGTTTCTTGGCATGGTTGGATATTATCGTAGGTTTGTCTTGTCATTCTCGAACAAAGCAATAGCTTTGACGATGTACATGAAGAAGGGAGTTGATTTTGACTTGATAGTGCATGATCAAAAGGCAAAGGAAGCATTTGAGGAGTTGAAAAAGGCATTGGTGACAGCTCCTATACTTGCTAAACCTGAGTGGAATAAAGCATTTATTCTGTATACGGATGTCTCCAATGTAGCAATCGGATGTACATTAAGACAATTAGATGGAGATGGACATGATCATCCTATAGCTTATGCTAGTAGGCAGATGGTTCCAGCGAAGAAGAATTACTCCGTGACTGAACGAGAAGGATTAGCTGTGATTTTTGGATTGAAGAAGTTTCGACACTACTTGCTAGGAGGGAAATTTTTCATAGTCACAGATCACAAGGCTTTAAAGTATATCTTTAATAAGCCTAATGCGGAAGGTCGTATTGCTCGTTGGAAGATCCTTCTAACAGAATACGATTACGTGATTGAAGATAGACCAGTGAAAAAGCATGCAAATGCATATCTCTTGTCGAGGACTTATGATGATGAGGGAGAAGAACCATTTGATGATTCATTTCCAGACGAGCAAGTGATGACCATCACAAGCATTGAGGAGATAACGGAAGAGTACAAAGAAATCTGGAGTTTCCTTGCAGATGGCTTTTTTCCAGAAGGTATGCATACTCGAGAACGTAACGCGTTGATCAAGAGATGCAAACCTTACACCATGGTGGAGGGAATTCTGTTTCATCAAGGAGCAGATGGGTTACTAAGGGGAGCAATTGGTCAGAAGGAGATGTTCAAGCTAATGCACGAGTTTCACGACGAAACTGTTTGCGGAGGTCATTTTGCTGGTAAGATAACAACCTTCAAGATTTTGGATGCGGGTTATCACTGGAGAGGGATTTTCAAAGAGTGTTTAGACTATTGCAAAACTTGCGACGTATGTCAAGCATTTGCTCTGAAGTCTACTAGAACACCTCCATTAAGATCAATTCCAATATTAAGGCCGTTCGAGAAATAGGGTATTGACTTTGTAGGTCCTCTTAATAAGACACCTCGAGACAATAGATACATTGTAGTAGCCACTGACTATTGTACCAAGTGGGTAGAGGCTAGACCTTGGAAGGAGACTAATGAAAAGGAAGTGGGTAGATTCTTATGGGAGAGGATCATCACAAGATTTGGATGTCTGTTAGAGTTGGTCTCAAATAGAGGAGGAGAGTTTGTAGGGAGCATGACTACTGCTATGCTACAACACTTTTCTATCAAACCACGAGTAACGACGTCATACAAACCAAATGCTAATGGTCTTGCGGAGAAGACCAATCTTACACTTTGTATGATGCTCGTCAAAGACGCTGGTGTTGAGACTGCGTAATATACTTGGGATAAGAGACTACATGTCATCTTATGAGAGTATCGAATGACAACAAAGACTTCTACTGGGTACTCCTCATTTCGACTGGTTTATGAAGTGGAATCCAAGTTGCCGATCCAATTCGAATTGGATACTTTTCAAACTATTCAATGAAAGTTGAAAAGGTCGAGGAGAGAAGACGTGGTCAGATCAAGAAGAGAGCAACTCATGGAGTTGGAAGAGACCCGAGCGGTAGCAATGATCCAGATGAAACGAGCTCAAGCATATCAAAAAAAGAGTTACGACAAACGGTTGGGCAAGAGGGAGGTAAAACCTTTTCAAGTCAGAGATTGGGTAATGTTGTATGATGCTATCAGATTCAAGAGGGCTAGGTGAAGAAGTTTCTTCTTAGATATTTTGGTCCTTTTGTTGTAGATAAGGTGTGGAGCAACTTCACATATGACCTTCAGGAACAGGGAGGAAGGAGATTTGATCATGTCAATCATGACAAGTTGAAGTTATTTCATAGACGAAAGTTCTCTCTTCACTCCGAGGACGGAGCAAAAATTTAGTCCGGGGGTAAAATGTAACGACCTATGTTACACATAGGAAGTTTGTCTATTAGTAAAGTATTTAGTTATAACTAAGTGTTGAGAATGTTTATTGGCTGCCCAAGTACTTTAAGGAGGTATCAAGTTAGTCATGACTAGCTAAAGTTAGTTATGGTTAAACTTAGTTGTACTTTTGACAGAATTCAAATATTTCCTAAAGAGTGAGCACTACTATCTTGTCATCTTGTCTAAAAGATAGAAAGGAGGTGGAAAGTATCTTTTATCTCCTTTTTGACTTGATATTAGTGGTTGGATTAAAGTTGTGGACTTTGTGGGCATTAAAAACAAGAAGAGATTCCTCATGTCTCCTTTTTAGTGGGTCCTAGTGTAGAGGGGGTGGAAATTTGAGATTCCTTGAGAATATTCCAGAATCCTTCTAGAAGTTGTTGACTTTGAAGAAATAAGCCCATGTGAAAAGATAAAAAGTCCATGTGATTAATGCTTTTACCTTAAGTAATATCTTAGTAAAACCCGATAAAAGTAGTTACGGCTGAGTTACCGAAGAGTACCGAAGTAAAAACCTAGAATGTATAAATAGAGGAGTAGAGAAGAGCTCCTCATCCTTGTTTTCACATCGTCGTAATGACAACTTGAGTAATATAGAGAGTGTGTGATATTTTAGCATGTGAGAACTTGTGAGACGTCGTTAGAATGGAGGGAGGATTTTAGTTGATGAGTTTATGGGTGTATGAATGAGTGAACTTAGCATTTTTCTCTTCAAGTTCATGGTGTGCTTCCATCAAAGCCATCAGAGGTGACCTCTGAGTGAGAGACAGACTCGACATGTTGCAGATTCATCGATGACTATCGTGGAGGTTGAGAGATCGGGAGGTAGTTGATCGATAGGACCGTGGAGGGTTTACAGAGCAAACTTCTCATAAAATCTAAGGTCCTAAGGTACCTCCAGCACACCTAGCGGCCCAATCGCTCGTGATGTCTGGGATCGAGACTCCCGAACGATGTCTAATCCGTCTTCTCGTTCCCTAGTCTTGCCTAGCCCTTGGATCGTTCTTAAGTCCAAACGTCCAAATCAGGACCGAAACCTATCTTGATGCTGACCCAGCCATCACCTCATGCCCGTAGAGTCCGTCCGCCAAACTTTGAGATCGAGTGACTCGTCCTAGCACATCCAGGCATCGAGCCCTCCTCATATATACTTTTGAGCATCGCCGGCCCTCCCCTCCTCCTTTTTGGTCCTTGAAAATTATACCACAACTTGATCACGGGATCAGTCATAATTCTCAAGTTAGAGTAGTTTAGCATACCACTTGAAAGCTCTCGCCGAGACCTTTCCAATGATACTTTACTCGTCTCGAGATCTTACATGAAGCTTTGTCCACTTCTCAAAACGTCGTTGGAGTTCCAACACTTAGTAGTTTTTCTGAGAAACTGTGGTCCAGCCCTAGACTGAGACCCTGTGGTTCGGACCAGCGTTCAGATCCACATATCGATCTCACGTCTCAAACTTACGTTTCAGTCCGTACTTAGACTTGTCTCCTTAGCTCAGCATTCGTCTGGGATCATCTTGGGATAGACCACTACGTCCTAACCCAACGTTTCAACCTAGGTCTAGAGAACCACTTATGATTCATCTGTTTCCGACTTCTCGATCAAGCCGTTAAAGTCATACTCATAGCGTTCACAACCTAGCACAAGTCCACTAGGATTCTGTTGTTCGCATCTACGCTTGATCTGAGATTAAGATCGCGACACTCCATTAGTTGTCTCAATAGGTTTTCCAACACTGGTTGTCTCTTCAGTTGTCAAAACCATGAACGTTGCTCGTTGAAGGACGTTGAGGACACTCACGTGCAATATGACCATCAGGTCCAATATCAAAAACAAATGATTGTCCTTGAAGATGTAGCGCTGCTAGCTCCACTACTCTTTACTCCTGATGAAAATACATATATAGTGGGTAAGAACCATCATCCACCTTTGTCACATAGCTCTCCATAATAGGCCTATCTCACAAAAAATGACAACAGAGTCAAGGTGTTGAGAGGGCCCAACTACTTGAAAAAAGCTATCGGGGCAGTCTCTTAATAGATAGCAAGCTCACCTCGCCACATGATGTCTGTAAGGATGTATGCCTATGTGCAAGAAGCTCTGTCCCATACTCAAAGGTCCTCGGTCCTAAGATGTCGTCAAAGACCTCCATGATCCTCCTAGCAAACTCTCTAAGGCGCAAGATGGAGATAGGAGAAAGAGATACTATGCGAAGTAAGTAACCCGGACAACGTGCTATGAAAGAGAAAAGGATACCAAAGATAACGTGGGGGTCATCTAACCTAAGGAGGTCCTTTATATGCAAAATGTCCTAGCTAGAGCAACCTCTAAGAACTGAGAGACAAAGTCCTCTGAACCCATTGGTACTTCAAGGATACATAAATCATCTCTAGGTGTGACAAAGCCCTCTAAGAGCTCCATAAAGATAGAAACGCGACAAACGCTATGAATGATATTTTTCACATCCACCTATAAGACAACCCAGTCGAGATGGATGTCCATGAGAGCGATAATGTCAAAAGACACAAACTCGCAACCTCTAGGAGTCGCAACTCCAAACTGATGTGGATAAAGGTGGTCTTCAAAAGTATCTCAAAGCTGAAGAACAATGTTACGACTAATAAGTCGTAAGAGGATCTGATTGATGACTATCGATCTAATCTCTTTGTCATTCTTCATCATGACCAAAAGTCTAGCTGCCCTTAGTACCTGAGCAATGAGAAATATGTCCTTGAGCTATTGTTGCCGCTACCTGAAAAAGCTTAGTGAAACTGCTAAAAGATCGCATGTTTGAAAAATTTCTCGTTGGTGCTCATAGACCATCTGAGATAGACCTCCGGAGAAAAGACGTGGAGTTGTACACAAGGTTTAGACAAACAGAGATCTATCGAGACATAATGGCTCCTAGGGCTGATAGTCCTGAACCTCAAGTAGTAGAAGGTCACCTGATAGAAGGTGAAGAGAACGCAACAAAGTGATCATCTCCTCAGTAGGACATGCCACTAGCAAAAGATGTAATGCTCTAGTAGCTCTATTATACTCTCCAACCTGACCTAACATCTTGCAGCGTCGTATATGAGTGAAAGATGAGACGTCATGTGTAGAGACAGACTCCCTCCTATCTCGCGTAGCACGTATTGATTTCTCCTGTAGGGCCGTCCAATCACCAGTATGAATCTCTGAAGACGGATCATCGCCTCCCGATGTCCTATTCTGCCACCTCAAGTATAAAAGAGACACGAACGAGATAGTAGGAGGAACAATAACCACACCGTCTCATCCATAGTGTTTTGTGTCAGCAGGTCGAGAGATAGATGGAAGGCTTATCTCACCTCGTCATGGAGAGCACGAGATAGTCGATGGAACAAGCGAGGACAATAGAAACTCGTCTCGAACAACTCCAGAATAGTGTGAGTGTGAACTCTCAACCACTCTCACGACTCAATAGTAACTCCAAGAAGAATGACTAACAGTGTCGTAATGGTGCATGTGTAGACCTCCGCTCTCGATTATCTTGAGCATCCCATGTGATCCAATCATAACTCTTGTGCACTTCTTCACATGAGATTTTACCTCTTGTAAGATAAATAACTGACCGCACATCAGATATGATGTGTCTTGGATCGATCTCGATCGCATGGACGAGAGAGTACTTAGAGCTAGAACAAGACGATACCCGTAATAAAACATCTTCAAAATATACTCTCCAATATAGAACAATAATCTCCAAAAGATAAAGATCACATTAAAAATAGAGTGAAATCTCTCAAAATTTTAACTAAAAAAACTATGTAATCCAGAAAACCCCAAAAGTATATAATTCTCATTCATTTCCACAAAATATAAAAATTCTAAAACCAAAAAAAAAAACAGAAAAATGACAAAACTGTATAAACAAGACGTTACGCATGCAATGGCATTGCTTGAGCTATACGTTTGCAATACCTCACAAAGTCCTTTAAAGTGAAATATGTGAAGATGAAACCCTGAAGTTGAAATTCTAGTATGTGGATGACTATTAAAAAGACGGTGAAGGTTAAGATGAAACATAAAATGCATGGTGAAACGTATAAAACATGCATGCATGACAGATGACAAGTACACAATTCAAAGTCAAATGATCTGAGTGAGAAAACAGTACCTCAGCATCATGTAGGGTATATAATAAATACATACATACATATAATTTCACTTTTCCATCTTAAGAAAGAAAAGATGAATATGCAAGGTGGTTTAGTTTCAGAGGGAAGAGTTAGATGATAAGTTAAATTACTAACTGAACATATAATTTTACAAGAAATATTCGGTCTTATGTCTCATAGAGCAAGATCTCACGTGCTTCACTTACAAGTTATATCCGTAATTTCTGAAATTTATTTAACATATAATATTTATATATAAGTATATTTCTTTCATGTTTAAAGTTAATATATAATTATAATTTAACACATCAAAATTTTATTAAAATCCAGTGATAAAGTTTTATTTAACTTTGATAAAAAAAACTAATTCTTATCCTGAAGCTTCACAGTCAATTATTGGCCAGTCTGATTATGTATCAAGATTTCCTTCAATTATTAACCATAGAAAAACTTGGTCGAGAAAAACATAAATATTAGAGATTATGAACTTCAAGGAAGATAAAGTAAGAGATATATAACTATAATCCACATATCTGGCATGTCGGATGGTGCGGAAATCCCTTCAAGATGTATCCATTTGGTGCCAATACTATGCTAGAATATTGGGTTGCGTTGGCTTGACGGAAAGCAGGAGATCGAGGCAAAGACATGGTTCTTCCGATAAGGAATTGCAACACTCACAAAAGACGTCCGCTATGTCCGCGCCATCAGTAACTATTGAAAAAAACTTTAGTGATCTATTGGGAGGCAATAACTCTGCAAGGTGTCAGAATTTAATCGGCCGATTACTGATCAATTGGATTACCCCGGAAAACCAGTTCTTTTGAGATATTTCCCTAGGTTCTATAGAATCTGAAGGTTAGGCTTAAACTTCTCAATATTGAAGGAGGAGCAGTTTTTGCAATGCAGCTTCGCTACCTTTGACTACCAGAACTCGTTATGCTGTTTTATCTCACGTCATTTGACATTTACGTCAACCGACGGGTAAAAGTTTTTTCAATTTGTCGTTTAACAAAATTATTCAAATCTACCGTAAACTATTCGTAAATGCATAGCAAAATCTCTACCCCTCTAACTCAAACCTCTCTCTCCCTCTCCTCCAGCAGCCATCCCCTCCCAGTCGTTCACCTGTAGACGTGACCGTGAGCATCTGTTCCTACAGGTGATAAGATAAAGGCGGGCTCGTGTGAATGCCCTATAGATCCCAAGGCGTTAATTCTATCCTGGTTTGCTAGACTACAGTAGTATGAACTCACCGAACAGACCAAGTCCCGAGGAATCCTGGAATGAAGCAAGAGAGCAGTAACAGAAGTACATTGTAATGAGGTAAGAGAACAGAGGAACGAGAATCTAGCCCATCTTCGTGGACCTGAGGACCAGCTTCAGCAGTAGCAGAATGGCAGCCATGGCGGGAGTAGCTTGCACTTCCAGTGTGGTTGTTGGAAATGGGACAGGAGCGAGGACAGCACAGTCAGGCTTGGCATCATGTTCGATGATCAAGCCAAGGACCGCGAGCTTCTCGTCATGCATGAGTTTACGAGGAGATTCGATTTCACTGAGAACGGCAATACCCTCGTCCGCTGCCGTTTCCGGGCGTAAACCTTTCCAAGTTTTGGCCATGGCTCCTCCCAAGCCTTCTGGGAAGGCTAAGAAGGGTACGTAATTCTTTGTAGATTGTCTAGGGAATAAACGGGTCATGTATTGCAAATGGACGTCGAGCCGAGCGACGTTGGAGTTTTTCGCTGTAAATACGAGACATTGCGCGCGAAGGAAGATTGAACCGTGAATAAATTGGCAATGAGGAGATATAACTGATGGGATGAATGATGCATGTCACTGCAGTCATTGGAATTATCAAGCTCGCCTTGGAAGCAGGGAAGGCCACTCCGGCGCCCCCAGTTGGTCCTGCTTTGGGTTCCAAAGGAGTGAATATCATGGCTTTCTGTAAGGAGTACAATGCCAAGACTGCTGATAAGCCCGGATATGTTATCCCCGTCGAAATCACAGTCTTCGACGTAAGTTTTGAGTTCAGTTAGGTTGGCCGGCCATGATATTCCTGGATTATGTATTTTTGGAGTCGAAGTTCCAGTGCTGCATGTTTTTGAATTGGCTGCCAGAAATTCGTAGTTATAATTTTGAGAATTTTGGGGTTTTACTTGTTTGTGGATTACTTCGCATCGTCTGTAACCTAAGGTACTCAAGTCGCGCAAGAAATTTCTTCGGATTCTGATAGGGGATTCTGATCGGTTTCTCTTTCTAACTTTTCCCAGGATAAAAGTTTCACTTTCGTTCTGAAAACACCACCCGCTTCCATTCTGCTGCTTAAAGCTGCCGGTAGGTTTTGGTCTTTCGTGCACTTACACATCTACCCATGCTGTACCGTAAGAATCTGTCTTGCTTTTAGAGCTGTCTTTCTTTCCCTTATTTTGATTCATATATTGTATATTCCGGTGGTTGCCGCGAAGAAGGACGTCCTTAGGAAGAACCTTTAATGGGCGTTGCGTTATTAGTGACATATTCGCGGTTTGTTTAATTTCCCTTATAACGAAACTAATCCTTTTTCCTGGCATATGTTCAGGTGCGGCGAAGGGATCACAGAACCCGCAAACTGAAAAAGTAGGAAAGGTTACTCAAGCCCAAGTAAGGGCTATTGCAGAAGAGAAGCTACCCGACTTGAACTGTACATCAGTTGAGGCTGCCATGAGGATCATAGCAGGAACGGCTGCCAATATGGGAATCGATATTGATCCTCCTATTCTAGAGAAGAAGCAGAAAGTTTTATTCTAGTTAGCTTTAGTTTAGGTTCTTTCAGTTGACCCTCTTTTAGTGAAATTTTTTTAAATTGTCTCTAGATCAGTCGATAGAGCCTCTTGCTCGACTTACATGAGTGAATTTCCCGGAAGTATGTCTGGCGTGCGTCAGATGCAAACGTCTTACGTACAGCGGTCGTCGGCCTCATGTGAATGCTCCCCTCCGCGCGGAACTGGAAAAGCAGGTCTTACCTCCTCACCTCATTTGTTCGGCTTGTAAACTGTTTCAGTTGATGATGTGTTTCGTGTTAGCGGCAGCTTCTAGGAGCATCAAGTTTGCCGGTTGCTTGACAGATAGCGCTTATTTTTTCTGCCATTTATACAGGTAGTGCAGACATCATCACTGTTCAACTTAATGCTGGTCATATTTGCGAAGCTACTGAAGTTAAAACTCTTTATCTTTTTGCGCTCTTTCTGGAAGCCTGATGTATCAGCAATCTTGGCTGACCGAAGGTGATACAAGGTAGAAGTCAGTAAGTCGACTGGTCATTCAACCGTAGGTTTGCTTACCTTTCTGTGTCACGTGAGCTCCACTGTGCGTCACGTGAGCTCTCAGTGGATTGTAAGTTTGATAAGGAAGATTCTTTAACGGGGAGAAGGAAAAATGCAGTAGATTATTTGGCTGTTTTCGCCGTGGAGCTTTGTCCTCTTACAAGGATGACTACCCCTGCAGCAGCCCGCCCATGGGAAGTAGCATGGTTCCGAACACTGAATCCCCACGAGCCAACCCCAGGCCAACGGCGTTGAACCCCCCATCTAAACCTGCCAGGCATTATTCAATGAGAAATTATTGAGTTCGAAAACACACATGGGCACGATTGGAGGATCTGAACCAACTTTCATAGGGAAGAACTGAATCGGAGAACAGTGAACTTCATATGGTTCTGGTTCCTTCCGATGTCCAACAAACAGAAACATATTTCAGAGAAAGGTATGTGTGAATTTTGCATGCATGAGATGTATGATGATCAGTTTGATACGTTTCATCATCGGCGCAATCCGTCAAGGTCCACGAAAGTTGTTTCTGTCTATATTTATTCCATAAGAGAAGACGAACATTCTGCAACAAATCATTTATTACAGTAGACCAAGATCTAGATTATCGAGTGAAAATGAGTTTTCGCACAATATGAGTTTCAGAAGAATAGACAGAGATGAGTGTTTTGATAATTTTAAGCCTTGTGCAAGATTTTCACAGTACACTGCAGATACCCAAGCTCTTCCAGACACAACTTTAATGTGAGGAGATCTTGCACAATTCTGAACCTTCCAACAAGAGAGGAACTTATCATCCTACTTATAAGTAGATGGTGTGAGATATATTTTATAACCTTAAAAGTTAAATTGATTTCATACTTATTCGTAACATTTGCGCAGCAGCAGACTTGTGTTTGTGACTATTAGTGCGTAATCGCATCGAGATTGTTGTATTCCTAGTATTTTGCAAAAACTGTATTGTCCTCAGGCAGCATCGATGTCCGTATTTAGCAGGAACTTAAGGAAAGGATAACTTTGGGACCACGCTGTCCATACACCAAGCTTTAGTAACGTTTTGTGAAGTGAACTACAGTACTGAAATGTGAAGTGAAGCAAACATGAACACTAACGCTCTTGGGAGAAGTGGGCTCTCGCACGTGTGAGTCACAAGAAAATCAGTTATAACTCAACAACATCCTGCGCCAACTTGTCTCCAAAACTCGGATTTTGCACAGCATTATGATATAGTTGAATGTAAATTGTAACGGGAGTGAAGTGCGTTTACATTGTTATTCTCGACCCTAAGTCGCACACTTCAGAAGGTGACTATGCATCCCTAATGAGTCGCGGAGCAAAGAACCAAAAAAGATAAACAGAAATAAAAATCTTAAATATATTCCAAATGGTTCCTTGTATATGATGACTTTGGGAAATTTTGTTTTTTTTTTAAGTAGAAATCATCCCGTGCATTAAGCAAATATGCGCGACTCTGCTCTAACAGAGCACATTTGATAAGATAAATTTAAATTTAAAATACTAAATTTAAAAAAATAGTTCTAAGGTGAATGTAACACATGGCTTTGCGAAGAAAAAAAACTTGTAACTGTAGTGAGTTGAACATCAGTTCTTCTACTATAAATAGAAATCTTGTCGATAATAATATAATTTCACTTTTCTATTAATTTATGAGCTAACCTTATGAGAGGAAGGGTTAGGTCATAAATTAATGGGCATGCAAATACCTCCTCCATCTGAATGTGGAGGAGGTGATTATGCATGCCTCATGGAGACCAGCAAAGCCGGTTAATCAATATGTAATTACACCCATAGTCTTAAAAATACTTTTAAACTGAACACAAATCTCACTAAAAATGATGCACGAAATCATTTACTTTATGGGTATTTTCATTTATGTTCTACAATCATGTTATCGTTTCGTATTGTTTGTGAATGTTTTCCAAAAATACGAAGTTCTTAGCTGTGGAGATATCGTGTGCTGAAAAAAAATTGAGCACAAGAAAAACAACCACGATGACAAGTCTCACGAGATATATCAACCCTCACTTATATACACTCCCATTTTTTCTTCTATGAAAACAAAACTGAGAAACCGTGATATGTAATCTGCATCCAACTCCTAAAACAAATCCTCAAACTCAAGTCTAGACCCAAAACTACCGAAGCGAAACTCAAAAAGTAAGAGAAACATCTCTTTTGCTAACAAGAAGCTTCGCAACAGTTTCAGAGAATCCAAACTCGGATCTAAAACACATCCATGTACAGGCCTCTAGCAAGAGCTAGCTACTACAAGCCACACATAACCAATGAGAACTCTAACGGATCCAAAAAGATGAAAACCATAGCTAACAAACCAAAGAAGGTCTATATGAGGACTTTTTTCTTCCGCTAAACGGTCTTTAGATATCGATAGGGTCTTCCTTCTTGACTTTGTTGGCTCCAAGAACCTTCAGATCCGACTCCTAATAGTCAGTACTTGGGATCAAAACTGGAGATATCTCAAATTTTTGATCAATTTCTCCAATTTTTGGTCCCAAGTACTTAACCTCCAAAACCTCCTCCTTGTGGCTTGAAACTATGTACCCCAGCAAAAAGGACCGCCTGATCTAAGATCGCTCTTCTCCTACATGTAAATCTAGTTATATTGATCCCAACGGCACCTCAAACAAGGAGTTTGAAGTTCCTCTCGCAAAGAATGATGAGAAATTTGGTCCAAGAAGTGAAAAATTGACGTAAATCATTCTCCTACTGCTCAAGTTCAATCACCACGCTGTCATCCCATACGGTGAAACAGATCTCCAGAAGACACTCAACTGATATTTCTACAAGAAGCTGTGCCCGAGCTTACCAAGCTGGGCAGGAGTTAAGCTAAGGCTGAGCTAGATAAGATGCCCCTTAGCTTGAGTTAAAGTATCACTCTGAAGAAGAGTGAAAATACTAGAATGTGAGAGCTGGTTGAGGAGAGTGACCTCGTGTCTTCAATTGTGAGAAGTAGCATTCTATGCAATAGTTAGTGTAGTTTTTAAGTCATGAAAAATATGAAAAAGAAAAATCCGTCGATTCCGGCTCGTGACTTGGATCCATAATCTGAAGGTACAAGTGCATAGGTGTCAATGAGTACTATAGTTTTGACTCTTCATTCATTAAAAATAGAGATATACAGAGAAGTTGACGTAGAAAAAGTTAATAAAGATGTAGAACTAACTTCCTTAGGTTTATTATGTTTTAATTCTAATTTCAACAAGAACAGAGGTCATCCTCACTGATAGAGACACCCACCTATGAAGAAGAGGTCTCAAGATCAAATCCTCTTAGCATGTGTTCCTTATCTCGACATATTGACCTCCTAGATGAGAGTCTGTGTTGGATATGTAGCTACGCCTTGCATATCTAAGGACAGGGGACCGATATCTCTTTGCATATCTAGGGACGAAGGACCAGTATCCTCCTTAATCATAGACTTCTTGGCTTAAACTTCCACATGCTACTTTGGTTATAGGTCAGGAGTTACTTGGTGCGGCTATGAGGAGCTCTTGCTTATCTAGGGATGGAGGACCAATATCCTCCTTAATCAGGGCCTTTCTAACCTAAGCATTTGCATGCCACTTTGGTTATAGGTTAGGAGTTACGTGGTGTGGCTATGAGGAGCTGTAAGTCCTATGAGGTGACTTCATAGCTATAACTTCAATCTATACTTGACTGCTTGTACTATAATTGAAGTGGCATTACGAGTCGGGAAATTTTTAATAAGCAAGGGTCTAACTTAGCAAAGGGTCTGCTTGTTTGATACTCAAGTGTGCTATAAAGACCCTAGCTTAGTTCGAGGGGTGCTTAGTTGAGATGTTAGTTAAAAGAAGTGTCATATCATGTGATTAAGAGTATTGTAACATTTTTCTCATCAGGAAGAGTCGTCAACACGTACTATGTCGAGACGAGAGTTTCCTGAGAAAGGTGGAACCTTCTAGCTGTGATACGATCGTGAAGGAGAGGACGGAAACCACACACAGAATCGCAAGAAAGCAATCTCCATCATGTTCTTGATCTGTCGAGATACAACACACAACACGCACGTAGATCTTCAACTCCATGTCACACAGACTGAAAATCTCAAGTTCAGAAACTCAGAACTTCAGAAAACTGCTATTGTGAAGCACTAGCGTGTTCATCTATAAGCTTCATATTTTCAATTCAGAAAGATACGTATACAAGTTGCAGGTCTCCTCTCTACTCATTCTGTGTTCTCCTCTAAATCTCTCGATGTCAAAACTATCCCTAGTAAAAAATTCTCTCTAATCGTAACCTCTGTAAAATCTTCTCTCTACTCGATGATATCTCTCTACGATACATGATAATCTCGATAATTGATAATGTCCGTAATGCTCTTGGAATTCTCTCTCTAGAGTACACCCTTTCTCGATTTTCCTCCTCTCCTCAATGACCGCTAACTCCATCTGCTATGTGAATCAACAGGTAATTGGGTAGTCATTGGCTTCACCTTCTTCACTATAGTTTTATATTTGGTGTGCATCTTTGCTTCTTGACGAGAGTCACACCATCAGACTGCATCCTTCCATCAACTTTCCAGTCTCGAATGAGGACAAGATTGCAAGCACGAGACAATCTCCTCATAGATTTTATGAGAGTGGATGGGGATCACCACCTTATCTCTCATCTGCTCCATCAACCTATCTACGTCATCCAACCAACGAACAAAATACTATACACCTACAAACTCCTCGTAAATACCTGAAGTCTTCTCGTCTTCTTTCAAACTCATGTACAACATAGATCTACTGCATGCTTCTCCATCTATCTTCTACGCTTCTCGGTCAGATCCTCTACTCGTGTGAACTCGCTCCAATCGTCAGTACTGAAAGTCATCAAATCAGATTTTCAACTATGTATAGGATATCTATTCTCAAATCTTGAGTAACCTCTTCGTCAGCCTCTTGTGATCTATCAAGCTGCTCAAGCGAGATCATAGTAGATGTAGATCCATCACTCTTGCTATCTCGTTCTACAAGAGTGGTTTCTGAAAACCCTTACTCTTACAGATAGGAGAATCTTTTAAGGTCTGTCTATTTTGTTCGTGGTTCGTACGAACGGTCAGAAACTGTACATAACGTCTGTCATCTAGACTTCGGATCTTAGCATAGTGAGATCTGTCATCCATGACCTTGGTCTCCATCCGAACTGCAATAATATAAGGTTGACCAAGAATGATAGAATACGAAGCAGAAGACTGCATGAAGAAGTGTTGATCTACCTCCACATCATCTATCTTCATCCTCACATTATGACAAGCGCCATGTAACTCATCCTTTTGGTTTTTGGCAGCACGTAGCACCCAACCATAGCTCAGTTCAATAGACCACTGTCCTCTTTCATACATCTCCCGTGACATTATGTTGATCTCATATCCTTGATCAACTAAAGCAGCAACATATTTGGACATACTCCTAATGACGAACTCGTGTAGCAGTCATAGCACGAGCCCAATGTCTCTTTCTGAAGTCCCTATCAGTAGCTAGACTCTCATCATCAGCTTCGTCATCATCAAATTCAACTGTGTTGGTACCAGCAACCAACGCTTCTTGCTGGTACCTCTTTTCATCAACTTCTTGAAAATGTACTTTCCCGAATTCTGCATCATTCATAGAAGCTCCTATCATATCTATCATCTGACTCTCTACTTGCTCGAACATCACCTGTCTCTTCCGTTTAATGATGTCAATAATCATTCGTGAAACTCCCTCTTCGCAATACCAAGAACTTCATGAAGAGAAAACTTAATTCGTGCATCTAGTATTCTTTGCTCCAAGATGCTCTTGAGATCAGTAGAAGTTTCAATATCCGTCGCCAACTTGTAAGTCAGTTCCTTCTTCTTCTCTTCAACAGTAAACTGCCTACAAGCAGTCATTAGCTTCAGTTGAGATCTCTACATGTTCTCCATCGGACCTGGTGTAGGTGGAGGAGCTTGAGAAGTAGCGAGACATCCTCTGGAGGAGCTGCTCGTCTCCTGGTGACTCTTTGTCTATCTCCAATCTTCTCTAGGACTCCAGTATCAAGTTCAAAGGTATCTCATTGCCTCTTTTCCTCCACAGAAGCATCCTGCCAGTGAAAGTGTCTATCCACGTCCAAGAATACTTTGATAGAAGTAGTGTCTACAAGATCTCTCCACCAAGTGATCATAAGGATAGTCTCGGCTCCTCTCTTCAGTACTTCAGTAGGAACTTGATCATTATTCTTCTCAGCAGTCATATCTAGTAGCGTAGGACTAGAAAAACTTTAATATGTCCAGCATATACGTCAGAATTTACCGACGATGTCATCAATGCAATTATTGTTGCAGCCGTAGCAATCTAAGGTAGACTCCTCATGCCTCCTCGTCCAAATTGCATGCTCAACGGCTCTCTAGTAGAAGAACCCTACCATTCTGATAGCGAATCACACCATCTCGTAAAGCATTCGTAAGCTCTTGACATTCTCCTCGAAGATGATCAAGACCGTCACACCATATACATCTACGAACAGGAGCTCCTGTTCGTAGATGTATATGATGTGACGGTCTTGATCTAGACGTGCAGCAGCAAGCACCAACAACTGCTCCTTCTACAAGCCAGCTAGCTCTACCTTCAACTCTCACATCTGCCGAATCATGTCTTCGATCTGGTTTTGTTGATCTTGGTTCTCCATAGGTCTTTGAATAAGTGCCTTTTGTGCAGGAACTGACACAACTTGCATCAAAGGGACTGCAGTCGAGACAACATGTGGGGAGCAAGAGCCGGAGGCTGTTGTACTTGAGAAGCAACGTGAGGTTGAGAGATCCCTTCTGCATGTGGACGTCCTTCCACAGTCACTCTTCCTCATCTTTGTCTTGTTAGTACAGCCACATCATCCTCGACTCTTCTCCAATCTGTAACACCTCATTCAACCGATCTATCAATCAATATAAAACATAATATGTCGTAACATCATCGATAGCTTGTAAGAAAAGCTATGTTTTTCTAACATATAAGGTTATGTGTTCAAGCGTTGAGAGCTATCGACATCTCCGATCGGATTCTCTCAACAACTCGTTCAATCTCATCATACAACCAAGTTGTTGCTCAACCCAGTCCAAGAACATTCTTCCAGTAACTCTCTTTGAATCCTCTTCAAGAAACTCCTCTCGAAGAGCTCGCTCGAAAGTCATCCAACACCCAAATTTCTTCTCTGTACATCTCTAACCTGGTCTCGCAACTCAAGAATTACAGCTAACTCAAAACTAGCTATCATCTCTGCATCAGTAACTCCAACTAGCTCCATCTCTCCTTTGTACTTATGCAGATACCTAGAAATATCCCTATCTTCAAATCTTCCACACCTATTCACAATCGCTTGCAAAGCCTTAGTGGATTTTAACTCACTCCCTCCAACGTCGGATGGGGTTGGAAAAGAGCCACAAACATCTCAAAATCTCAGTCATATCAAGACCAGATGCAGTTGTCTCAGGTGCTACAGAAGGTGCTGTAGTAGACGGAGATGCAGCAGCCATAGATCCGATCCATCTCTTCTTCGTGTAGTGAACTCAACAACCTTCACGATCAATCACTCCAAGAAGCTCTCAGTGGAAGCACCAGACTGTATGTCGAGGGAGAGTTTCTTGAGAAGGACGGAACCTTATAGTTGTGGTACGATCATGAAGAGGAGGGCGAAAATCACACATAGAATACAATCGCAAGAAAAAATTTTCCATCACGTTCTCGATCCGACCGAGATAAAACACACAGCATGCACGTATATCTTCAACTCCAAGTCATCTAGACTAAAAATCTCAAGTTCAAAAACTCAGAACAGAAAACTGCTCTTGTGAAGCATTAGCGCGTTCACCTAGAAGCTTCCCATTTTCAATTCAAAAAGATACGTATACAAGTTGCAGGTCTCCTCTCTACTCGTTTTTGTCTTCTCCTCTCAATCCCTCGATGTCAAAACTGTCCCTAGTCAGAAATTCTCTACAGCCGTAGCCTTTGTAAAACTCTCTCCTAGCTCTTCGATTCTCTCCCTACTCGATGATATCTCTCCATGATATACGATAATCTCGATAATCCATAATGTCGATAATGCCTCTGGAATTCTCTCTCTGGAATACACCTCCTCTGGGCTTTCCTCCTCCCTACACGACCTTCACCGTCACCTGACAGGTGTAAAAATAATGCTAAGACGAGTTAAAATAAGAAAATAAAACTATGATAAAAATTCAACACAAAGAAGATTAGTGATTCGCAGACTCATATGTACGGACGACCACTGAGTAGACCGTACGGTCATCTTTTGACACCTCCGTTCGAAGTAACTCCACCACGGCTATCTCTGACCGTCGGAATCACCTCGTTCTGACACGTGGAGCCCGAGTTAACACCAATGTCGTTCTCCGGTCTCTTTAAACTTTGAAATGCCGTAAGTGTCTTCTCATGTATCAGTTCTACTTGATTTTTTGACACAAGTCAATCACATGACGAGATCTATATTTTTCTGTAAATAGAATTTTTACAGACTTGGAGTATCTTTGATGCCATCTTGCTATCCCAAGCCTTAGAAGACCTCACCGAATTCGTACTAGTTACCCCGACCATCCGAAGGGGAGTTAGTCCTCTAGCATAAGGTCCATTTCAAAATCTGGCAGTAATCTCCCTCTAGCATCAACATCAAGTAACTGCTTTAGTGCAGGAATAGATGGAGACGTCTCACATTCACGATACATTTAAGAGACATCTAGTGTCCCGTCCCTATGCAACTTGGTGCCCTACATATTTTCCCGTAGGGGCCAGTCTACTCCAAGTCGATTGTGAATTTGAGGAGAATTGATCTTAAGACCTCCTCCCTACATGTTTACTCAGCTACCCATGAAGTCTTCTCACAATGGTTCTAGAGACCAGTTTCCAAGCTGATGTGCTAGTAAAGCGATCTATTTCGTCTTTCCTTCACTAACACGAACTACCATAACTATATCTAGACGTAATCTTTTTGTGCATTTCAAGATGCAAACATATACTACACACGACAATCTACATGATAAGAATTTAATCTACATTTTCTGATATCAAAAATCTTGTAGAAGACCTCCAAATAATTTTTTACTTGCAACTCCGTTTGTAACTTTTTAACATACCATAGTGATAAGAGCGATGAGACCTACGCCATGGTTTCAGATTTTCAAATGCTCACTTCCTCTAGAATCGACTTCTGTGAGGTCTTAACTTCACTCAGAGAGATTAACTTTTGATAGAAAAGTGAATTGTTTACTGTGTGAAATAATTCACATCATGACAACGGGGAGGAAGAGAAGGATTGAGGGGATCTGATTTTGAGCTTTTTTTGAGTGTGAGAAGGTAGTAAGAAGAGAAATAAAGTATTGTGAGTTCTAATTTCATTTGTTGTTAAATTTGGAGGTTAATCTGTCTTCTAGTACATGAAAATTGATCTTATTGAGTAGGATCGACTGTCGGACAGAAACTGATATTTGTGAAAGACTCTGATTGTCGCATGCAAGCTGGTTGGCTCTTGCTTTCTCATTCAGTTTCTACCCTACAATTAATCACAGTTAGAAGACTCGTCCTTCCTGAGAAATAGTCTCCTCGACATAAATCTGATGCTTTCATTGAGAGTCGTCTTCGATGATTGATCGTGGAGGTTGAGGTATTGAGACAAATAAGAGATGGATCGTAAGAATGGAAGCGATGCTATTGTCTCTACGATTGTTGCATCAAAGTCTACTATCGCACTTTCTACTGTACCAAGGACTACAGTGACAATAGCATCGAGTATTGATACTACTGAGATTTTGAAGAAGCTTGCGGCCCTACTCCAACAACATCCGATCGCTGGAGGGGATTAGTTAAAATCTACAAAGGCTTTGCAAGCGATTGTGAATAGATGTGGAAGATTTGAAGGTAGAGAAATTTCAAAGTATCTATTAAATATAGAGGAGATATGGAGCTTGTACGGGTGATAGATGCAGAGATGATCAGCAGTTTTGAGTTGGATGTGATTCTTGAGTTGCGGGATCAAGTTAGATATGTACATAGAAGAAATCTTGGTGTTTGGTTGAGTTTTGAGTGAGCTTTCAAGAGGAATTTCTTGAAGAGGATTCTTAGAGGGTTACTATGAGAACGTTTCTAGACTGGGTTGAGCATCAACCTTGTCATATGATGGGACTGAATTGTTGAGAGAATTCGATCAAAGATACCGACAACTTTCAATGCTTCAACATATAACCTTGGATGCTATAAGGACAAATCATTTCTTGCAAGCTATCGATAAGATCACGACAAATCGATTATGCTTCATGTTAGCAGATCGATCAACTGAAGGGTATTACTACTGATTGGGAGAAAGTTGAGGATGTCGTGGCTGTTCTAACGAGATACATAGGCGGAAGAGTGGCTGTATGGAGACGTCCGCTTATAGAAATGGTCTCTCAACCTCACATTGCTCCTCAAGTACAATAGCTTCTAACTCCTGCTCCCAGACTTGTTGTTCTTACAATGATCCTTCCATTGTCGATTGTGCCGGTTCTTGCACAAATATTACATGTTCAGAAACCTGTAGATAATCAGAGTCAACAGAACCAAATTGAAGTTTTGATCCGGCAGATGCGAGAGTTGAAGATAGAGCTTGTTGTTTGTATAGAGAGCAGCCACCAATACCTATTGCTACACGTCCAAGACGTGCTCTTATTCATAGATGTATCTATTGTGACAGTCCAGATCATCTCCGAGGAGATTGTCAAGAGCTTATGATCGCTCTACCATATGGTGTGGTCCGCTACTAGAATGGTAGATTACACCTTGCTTCTACTTAAGAGCCATTGAGCAGTTTGGACGAGGAGGCATGAGGAGTCAGTCTCAGATCGTTACGGTTGCAACAATAACTACGTAGATAGTACCACTGGTGAATCTTGATGTATATGTTGGGCATATTGAAGTTTCTAATCCTACATTGCTAGATATGATTGTTGAGAAGAGTAATGCTGAAGTTCCTTTTGAGGTGTTGAAGAGAAGAGCCGAGACTATTCATAGGATCATAGGTGGAGAGATCATGTATACACTATGTCTATCAAAGCATTCTTGGACGTAGATAAACACGTTCACTGACATGATGCTTCTGTGGAAGAAAAGAGACGGCGAGATGTCTTTAAGCTTGATATTGGAGTTCTAGAGGAGACTAGAGATGGACGGAGAGTCACCAGGAGACGAGCAACTCCTCCAAGAGATGTCTCATCTACTTCTCAAGCTCCTCCACATGCACCAAGTCCAATGGAGGATGTAAAGAGCTCTCAACAGGAGCAAACGACTACTGATAGGTGATTTACTGTCCAATAGAAGGAGAAGGACCGACTTACAAGTTGGCTGCAAATATTGAAACTTCTATTGGTCTTAGGAGCATTCTGGAGCAGAGGATACTAGACACATGAGTTGAGTTTTCTCTTCAGGAGGTTTTTGATATTGTGAAGAAGGAGTTTTCACGAGTTTATCATCGACATCATTAAACGGAAGAGAGGGATGCATCCGAGCAAGTAGAGAGTCAGATATAGATGTGATTGGAGCTTTTGTGAATGATGCAGAATTTGAGAAGGTGCATTTTTCAGGAGGTTGATGATAACAGATGCCAACAAGAAGCGTTGGTTGTTGATATAACACTATCGAGTTTGGCGATGAAGAAGTTGGCAAGGAGAGTCCAACTCTGATAATGACTTAAGAAAGAGGGATTGGGCTCGTGCTACAATTGCTACACGAATACGTCTTGGGAGTTTGTTTAAAACATGTTGTTACTTTAGTTGATCAAGGATTTGATATCAACATCATGTCACGAGAGGTGTACGAGAGAGGACAATGATCTATCAAATTGAGTTATGGTTGGTTGCTATGTGATGCCAACAATCAGATGGGTGAGTTATACAGCACTTGTCTTAATGTGAGGATGAAGATATATGATGTAGAGATAGATCAGCACTTTTTCGTGCAATCTTTTGCTTCATTTCTTGGCCAACCATATATCACTACCGTGCGCATGGAGACCAATGTGATGGATGAAGGATCTCACTATGCTATGATCCGTGGTCTAGATGATAGACGTTTTGTTGAGTTTTTTATCGTTCAATTACGAACGAAATAGACAGACCTTGAGAGAAACACTCTCTTACCTCAACTTCTAAACGTTCAACTCAGTTTATGCTCAAGCAGCCCTTGTGCCCTTAGTATAGCACCAAGAACTGCAAATACCAAGTTAACATCGACAAGCTAGGGTCTAGCTTGATTTTCTCATCTTTCGTCCAAATAAAATAAATGAAGTGCACATGAAAAACTTACAACGAGCTCTAGCACTTGGTGCAATGAGATTAGAGATTAGAAAGTTGTGTGAAAGTTCATTTTTTGTGATATGAACATCTTTCGAGCGATACTGCGTAGCATTGAATTTTGATTGTCATGTAAGAGTTGATCCACGACACGACATCCACCCCTCTAAACTTGTGCATCCTCTTGTATGCACCAAAGATATCAACCAAGGAGTAGATCGGCACTTACACAATTTCATAATCATCACTTCCATATCCATCAACCTCATCCTCAAACTCTGCTCCATAATGTTCATGCTCAAACTGAAACTCTATCAAGATATCTGCTAGATCAACCTCTTCGTCTCTCCTCTTGAAAACTTTGACACGTTTACCTGCCACTGGTATCTTCAAGCATGTTCCGTCCAACCCTTGGAAGATGTATGTTGCATTGTTGTGAACCTTCTTCTTCACATATAGACCGAACCATTGCTTGGAGATCTTTTGTAGTGCACTATGCTGGTTGTCTAGACTGTTGTCTAGATTGTTGTCGACTAGCATCACCTTCTTTGATTTTCCTCTATCTTAGACGATGTCATTGATCAAATCTGACCTTGTTCCTCAATAGTGTTTCTCGTAGTCTATCCAAAGCAACCTGGATGTACTCAAGTCTCCTCTCTTGCTGTATAAATCGAATAGCAAGAAGTTCTTCTCTCTTTAGATTGTCCTCTCAATGTAACACAATGCCTATCATAAAGTGTTCTTCAATCGGCATGATAAATTTTTGACTTGACATAAGCTCCACTGTCATGTAGTCTATCATCGAGTTATGTGTCGTACATTCAACTCATAACGCAGACGCTAAGAGTTGAGATTACTCGTGCATCTTTCTATCGCAAGCTTTTACCAAAGTCTTCTCAATGGATGGATGGCCGAGTTCGCTCTCAACATTCTCTTCGGGGTTGTAAGTAGTTGTCAATGACAACTTTATCCCATACCTTGTAAAAAATTCATGAGTCTCATGTCCATCTAGCTCTCCTCGATCTGCAATAATCTTCCCCACACATCCGTATGGACAAACAACCTCTTCCAAGAGAAATTTACATATCCCTTCAGTTGTCTTTATCTGAGTCACCTATAATAGTTTTATCACTCTAAGTCCTGACTTGAGATTGCTATAAAAGATTAAAACACCTAGTTGATTTGCAACATCCAAGGCGCATGTATGTCATACAAATACCATTACAAAACTACTAACAAACCATACACCAGCATAATAAAGTAAATCTTCAAATCTCATTCATCAAGTACTTGAAACATACAAATATACTTCAGTCACTTTACTTCACGGCACCAAACCAGATACAAATACATGCATTTTCTTGACAAAGTTATCTATAACCATTCAATCGATAGTCATTCCTTAGCTGCAACTGGAGCTTATGAAGACTAACTAGATCCGACCTGTTCTCTACACATCTCTCCTCATCTTATCTAAATTCATCCAACTGGTTTTATCATTGTCGTGTCACTATTCTCCAATCAATCGATCCTGTGTGTTTTGTTGATCTTGTTTTTAAAGCGAATCTTTTGTCTTCATTCTCATTGGTCCTCCCAAAGTGTGTAGCGTTCTTCAACCTAGAAAGACATGTTTAAGCCTTAGGTTGCAATGTCTATTTTTTAATACTTTATCTCTTTTTAAAAGAGCACAAGTCATCGACTATATAACTTTATCAGTGTCTTTGTTGTCGTGTTGTATATGGTTTTACCATGTACAAGTTTGGTGGAATACTTATTTCTTTGCATATGCGTCGACTATTCGATGTTATGCTTAATAGGTGGTTACAATGGTGTTTTTTGTGTACTTTTTTGTACACATGTGTTTCATGCAGAAGACAACGAGACATATGTTAGGATGCTTTAGTATGTTCAATTTTACATACTTCTAGAAGGTCCGTTGTATCTTAGTGTACTTTGTAAATAGTCAATGTTGATATTTCTTGCAATTAAATGGTTTAGCTAAGTTGCATCAACTAGGTAGACTTTCTTGTCAATGCTTTCATTTATACATACAAGTATTTAGTAGTTGTAAATGATTTAGATGAGCTCTAAACAGTTATAATGGTCAAAGATGGCTATTTAAGTCACTATAATACAAAAACATAAATCTTGAGTTCTCATTGATGGATTATTTTTGGTAAAAATTCAAAAAGTCTCCTCTATATTTCAAATCAATCTCACTATAGCTACAAGGGAGATCTTGACAAGTTCAGGATAGCACTAGAAAGCTCTTCCGCTGGCTTGCTCACTAAATAAAAAATCTGTCAATTTGAGGTCAAGAGGACGGAGATTGAAGTTTGAGTAGTCAATTTCTAAGTGTATGTATTGAAACAGTCATAGAACGTGTTGTAGATTTGATCTGAAGGAGATTGAAAAGAGGTCGGAAAATTCTCGACAAGTTGATAATTGTGGACTCAACAATTGTCTGATTTGGTTTCAGAAGGAGCAAGATACTATCGATTTAAGTTTGAGTAGTCGATTTCTGAGTGTATGTATTCAAACAGCCATAGATCACGCTATGTGAGTGATATGAAGGAGATTGGAGTAGGATTGGAAAGCTATCAAAAAGCTAATAACTATGGACTCAATGATCAACTGTTTTGAGTACAAAATGAGCAAGATATCATCGATTGAAGTTCGAAGAGTTTATTTATGAATGTCCATCTTCAAGTAGTCATAGATATTGCTGAGAATTTTATCTGGAGGAGATCAAGAAAAGTTGGAGAGATCTAGTCGAATTTATGATGGAGGTCTTAATTTCAGTCGATTTGGACTTGAGAAGACCAAGAGAAAGCCAACTAAAGTTCCGATGATCAGTTGTGAGTAAACAGTGATACACTTGAGAATTATGAAACATTTCCTTGTTTCTATGGATGAATCTGATCCCAATCTCGTGTGAGTGTACTCTGTGACTTTTTTCTGCTGTGATTCAAAATTTCATGTTGATATGAACCTCAGAGATCAAGATATAGCCGGTTGAAATCTCTACGACGCTGAAACTTACACATTTCATGATAATTTTGCACGTAGTGTTGTAGCTTACGATCTTTTTGCTCGAGAGAGTCCAAACTTTGCCAAGGGGAATTGTGAGTACATGCTATCATCCTACAAAGTTCTAAATAGAGAGTGCAACTAGAACTGCCTCTACCGTTTGCTTATGAACACTCTTACGTCCATCCTTACATACTCTAGCCGTGACAACCTCGCAGTTGATCACAGTCAGAAGGTTCTGTCCTTTCCCAAGAGCCGCTCTCGTCTATGACATATCTAGTACTTATGGTAAGAACTTCTTGGGGTGATCAATTGTGTGTGTTGAGTCTATCATCCGAAAGAGATATGGATTGTAAGAGCACAACTGTTAATGCTGCTACGGTTGCTGCCTCTACGTCTACTGCTGCATTTTCTGCAACACATGTGACTACATCAATGACATCATTTGGCTCGATACAAGAGATCTTGAAGACGTTTGCGATCATGATTCAACAACATCCGATCGTTGAAGGAGGTGAGTTGAACTCTACGAAAGCTTTGCAAGCAATTGTGAATAGATGAGGAAGATTTGAGAATAGAGATATTTCTAGATATCTACGTGAGTACAAAGGAGAGATGGACCTAGTTAGAATCACTGATGTAGAGATGATCAGCAGTTTTGAGTTAGTTGTGATTCTTGAGTTGCAATATCAAGTTAGAGATGTATAGATAAGATTGATGTTTGACCGAGTTTTGAGCGAACTGTCCAAGAGGAGTTTCTCTCGAAGAGGATTATGAGAGGGTTACTAGGAGAACGTTTCTAGACTGGGTTGAGCAACAATTTGGTCGTATGATGGGATTGATTGAGTTGTTGAGAGAATTCGATCAAAGATATCGACAACTTTCAACACTTGAGCGTATAACATTGGATGCTAGACGGAGCTTTTCTTACAAGCTATCAATGATGCCACGACAGATCAGTTATGTTTCATGTTAGCAGATCGATTAGTTGAAGGAGGTGTTACTACTAACTGGGAGAGAGTCAAGGATGTTGTGGTTGTTTTAACGAGACAGAGACGGAGAAGAGTGACGATAGAAGGACGTCCGCTTGCAGAGGTGGTCTCTCAATCTTACGATGCTCTTCAAGTGCAATAGCCTCTAGCTCCTATTCCTAGGCTGTTGTTCCCAATAAATGTCAAACTCATAAATGTCAAATTCATAATAACTTCTTCATTTTTCTCCGTTTATGACGATTCAAACTCCAATTTGATCTCCTTTATGATATCTATCCAATGTTGCTGTCAGATCTGTTGAAGCAATAATTTTAGGAAACTATTTTACCCAAGACCTTCGTTTCATAATGAGCAGGTCCATCACACGACATCGCTATGGCATACGGAGGATACGCTTGCGAGAAAAATTATCACAATGAAGACGTGAAGAGCACAACTCAGCAAGAACCAATAGCAACATCAAATTTCTAACCTCGTCATTTATGATTGTCTTCTCCTCTTTCTCTGAAAAAATCAGTTTTGCATGCATATTCACCTCCTCCATCTTCCGATGGAAGAACTGAATATGCAAGGAGTTTAATTTAATACCTAACCCTTCCTGTATGAGTATGGATTCCCGGACTTGTACGTTTTGAAGCGCAGTATTCGGATCAAGCCTTATGGTTTATCTCATACTCTCTCTGTGTTTCTAGGCATGTGCTAACAAATAAATTTTATAAAATATTTATACTTATTTATACTTATTTAGTATATATATTATATTTAGTATATATATATTCTCGATAATATTAAATGAACCAAAGTCCTCGGAGTTAATCCAGCATGCAAATTCTTCTTCCAACGCCACCACGTCTTCTCGCTTGTCTTTTTCCTCCTCCCCGCGGTGATTTGCTTTGGATGCATATTATTCAGTTGGATGATGTTTCTAAAAGATATAATTGCTGTAGTCCCCTCATCGCTTATGGATCTTGAGGTTTTTTGCAATGTGATTATTATTTTCTTTTCATTATATTCCAGACTGACTGTTTTTAAATGGAAAAATAAAACATTACACAAAAGAGACATGTTTTCATATAACGTTATATTCAGAATTTATCATTTATAATTTAGCTAGTGCTTTAATTAAACATATAGAAGAATGTTGATTTGTTTCTCACCATCCAACCCGGTTAACTTCTCGTGACTTCTCTGTATGTGAGACTTTAGACTTGGATCCGAGCCACGAAAAGCAGAATAAAACTATTAACTAGCATAAGTTTGCAACATGTAGACGAATAACACTTTTTCTTTAAACCTCCATTGCGGGTATAAGAGCAAGGAAAGGAATACTTCTTTTTCCTTCGTGTGTACTTTAGAATAGAGAAAATAGTTGATTTTACTCTAACCTTCATCTCAACCGTTTGTATTGATGTGAATTATAGATTGTAAAGCTACTGAAGAGATTTGATTTAAGTCCTTACCTGACAGATTTCATCCTTGCAAGAAAATTGTATCAGTAGAAGCATTTTGGGAGTAACCGTTAAATTTATTTATTAGCAAACAGCCAATTCGCAAAATAAGGCATTGCTGGTTACGAAGACTATTTCTAGAGGCATTGGGGTGTTAAAGTGTCTTTTAATTTTGTGATCAAACACTTTGAAATTCGTGGAAAAAACTTTGGTCATAAATTGAATTATCTTTTATTCAGAGAGATAAAAAGAAATGTACTCTTATATGAACCTTAAATTTGTTGAGAGTACTAAGATGTAACTAGATATATGACTGAAACTCACCCTAATCAAACTATGGAATATGGAGAAAACTACAGCTTATAACAATAAACAGATTACATGAACCCCGTAAATATACAAGCAAGAAAAACAATTGATTGATCTCCACAAAGCTACATCTCTAACATCACTGCCTCAACCAAGAGACAATGTTCTTGTAACCGTCCGATGTCGTAACAGCCCCTAAAGCTAGACATATCGACCACCCGCGAGGTAGGAGTTATAGGCAAGTTAGATTTGCAGCTAACTTTGGAGCCGGTTGTTGCCGACGGCTACTGTGGTCCATCATGCTTCTTGAAGACCACCCGCGAGGTAGGAGTTATAGGCAAGTTAGATTTGCCGCTAACTTTGGAGCCGGTTGTTGCCGACGGCTACTGTGGTCCATCATGCTTCTTGAAGACCGGAAGTCCTGACAGTCTGTAAAAATCCGTCCTCTATAGGCAAGAAGAAGAAAGAAAAAGCGCACGCATGTCACTTAAACGGTAGAAATGACGATACGATGAATAACAAACGGATGGGAACACCCCATCCAAAATAAATAAATAAAAGAGACACAAAGAGCCAACCACAAACAACCAAAAGACGAAAAGAAAAGGAAATCGAGGCTAAGTAATAATAATATGTATGCTCGATTAATTTGCGATCAATAAATAAATAATTTTTAACTGAACATTATATATTAATTAAATAAAAACTTAAAATATCTATGCATGTGGTGCCCACAAATTACAGGATGCACAAATTTTTAAAATTTTTAAGAATAATAACTTGTTTGTATAACTGAAGAAGCGTTGTTACTTAAGGTTACGTCTTCCTTAACAGGAAGATGATCTTAAGAGCTGTTTGTAATAAGAAGTTGACTTTTTCGGAAGACGACCGTCTTCGGAAGAGCGTCTTCTCAGTTGCGTCTTCAGAAGATGAGAAGACGGCGGAAGACACCTATCTTCCAGAAGACAGAGACCGCGAGGGCCAACCGCGAGTTTTCGGATAAGACAGTAGGTGTACCTACTGGGGCGCACCGAATAGGTAGGTAGGTCGAGGAAGACACCTAAGGTCGAAAACCCCTAATCTGCGGAGAAGATGTGTAAGGAAGCACATTAGGCACATTCCAACTTCCCGCAGCACAGCGCTTGAGAAGATCGATTGGAGATAGTGAGCTTCGCGAGTTAGCTTTGAGAGAGGAATCGAGTGAGGACATCGAGGTAGGAGAGAATCAGTTGGCAGCTCGGCGAAGGGCGAGACCGAATTGCTGGGGCACAGAAGGCAAAAGAGCGAAGGCGTTTCTGTGAGCTCCCGAGAAGCTGACATTGGAGAGCAGCGAGTAGAATCGAAGGTGGAATCGAGGCGTGGCCGGACATTGACAGCAGGCGCAGTCGTGAGGAGTCGCATTGGAGCTAGGACCAGAGCCAAGAAGCGCGTGGAGGTCGAAGGCAACTCGGGGAGCAGAAGAAGACTGTAGAGGTTCTTTCCCCTTCTCACTTCTTCTCGCCTTTTCCTGGTATTCCCTGCGCTTCCTTGGTTGTGTGCAGGCAGCCTGATCGATTACCCCCACCCCCCATCTTTCCTATTGAGACATTGGGCGCAGAAGCGCTGCCCAGTTTCTGCCAGACATCTCCTTACTTCTTCCCGAGCTCAATTCGAGCTTCCCTACTCCTAGCCCTCAAATTGGAGATCCCAACTATCAATTTCCCTACCCTACTACCCCCGAAACTTGGAACAGAAGACGATTCGGAAGATGGGAAAATCTTCGGAAGACGCTTCTTAAACTTGACTGTCTTCGGAAGACCGTCTTCGGAAGACCGTCTTCGGAAGACTGTCTTCGGAAGTCGACTGAACATAATTCGTATCAAGAGTGGATTTGCTTTGCTTTTGTGTTTAGAGAGACTTGGTACGAATCCTGAGTGGTGTGGTGAGTTTTTTTTATTTCGAGAAGTTGAAAGTCGGGAACTAGGCCTGTGCCTCCCGGTCTTCCAAGCTTCTCAACTCCACATCTTCCTAGAGAGACTAGAAGACTGGAAGGCTGGCAAAATGAGCGAGAAGACGCGAGGGTCCATTCGGGTCTCTTCTGTTCGATCCATAGCAACCATTCCTTCTTCTTCCCAAGCTTAGAAGAGAGTTGTGAGAATACTTGCTGGCAGAATCTGGAGAGAATGATCAAGGGTCATGTCTTCCCACCGAGCAGCAAGCTTCTCCTGAGTGCGTATGAGAGGTGAGAAGTCAGAAGAACAGAGTGCAATTATCTTGAGTCTGTTGTGAGGATAGATTGCGTGTAGGAAGACGAAGACAGGTGAGACCAGTGAAGGGAAGTCTGACTTCGGGAGGTCTTTCGAGAAAGACATTGAATCGAAAGCTGTCCCGAGTGTCTTCCCAGAGGCCACTGTCACCGCAGGAGCCCGCAACCATCTTCTGAACTTGTCATGCACTTATGTTTTGCGAATCTTGTATCTTCTGATAGGAAGTAGGATGTAATGCAAGGTGGGTTGTCTTCTTGGTAATCCATGCGAGGCCTTGCTTAGATAGGATTGTTTAGATATAGCTCGGAAGACGAGAGCTATCTAGGAAGTATTGTTAGAATCCCGGAAGACGGAGTAGCTGTCTTCTGGAAGACTAGTTTCGTCTTCTGAGAAGTAGAAGCTAGACTGTGGGCACTCGGGAAGAACTGAGCCTTCAGCTCATAGTAGGTGCTTGTGGTTTAGTGCAACAGATCTTCCAGGTATGTCGATGCATCCGCGAGGCTTGGTGTTACCAGCGGCAGAATTGGCCGAGGCCACTCCTTTCCTCAAGGAGTTGGGTCTCGACTTCTTCCTGTGGGATTGGAACCTCGCAGATCAAGGGCTTCTGGAGGAGGTGTGGGCAGCGTTGCCACCTCGTAACCGTGTACCTGCGAAAGCAGGAGTAGCTCGAGGAAGACCGTCTTCCTAGACTGAAGACTGGTGGCACAAGGCTTTTCACAAGCATGAGTCCGAGAATCGAGGATATTGGTACGAGAAGAAGATCTTGCCTAGGATCGTGAGTTCGTGGCATGTGCCTGGGAGCACCACCTGTCTTTTCGTGGAAGACAGGCAGGGGAGGAACGGTTGGAAGATCGAATCTTATCGGGAGCCGAAGAAGCGACTTCTGGTGAAGTTGTTTCTGCACCTCTTTCCCAAGGGGAAAGCGCAGAAGACAAGATACTTAGGAGATCAGGACGTGGAGTTCCTGGAATCAGTGTGGGATGACGGAATGCCCATCTACTGGGGCGCGTACATCCACAACTATGTACAGACGGAGCTAGCATACTTGGGTACCCCGGCGGGAGGACACTTGACGCCCTTCCTCTGCCACTTGTATGTAGCCATGGGGGATCTTAGGGAAGATCAGCTGGCATGGTATGGGCCAACGGAGCGACAGGAGGTGAAGGAGGAGACCTCGGAAGACGATGACCAAGAGGCAGCAGCAACGCCCCCTCCCACTCTGATGCCACAGTTGAGGCCCGGCTCTCATCAGAAGACGCTTCTGGTGAGAGAAGACGAGTCTAGTGGGTCGGAAGACGCCACGCCACTGAGAAAGATGGGTCCCAGAAGTGTACCGAGGACACCCATCTCTCTCATTCATTGAGGATCGGAGTCCAACTCGGAAGAAGACCTGCTGAGTACCCGATCAGAGCAGAAGACTGCTTCTGCAATGCCTGGGAGTCTTCTGAAGACTCCAGAAGACGAAGGATGGATGGGCGCTCCTGCTGCGATGCGAGGAAGCGCAAAGAAGAGAGCCGCTCCTGCCATGAGGAGTCTTCCACCCCAGAAGATGAGAAGAGTAGCTTCTTCTCGTGCGCAGAAGATGAAGACCGTAGTGGTGGAAGAGGCTTCCTTGCCTCTGGAAGACGAAGTCGCCACCGCGGAGCGAGTGGTGGAGATGAACTTGTCTTCCGTAGGAAGACGACTGGAGGAGTTCAGTGCCTACTTCCAGAAGGAGATCCAGCCAGCTATGGAGTTGCTGGAGAAGAGAGCGAGGGCACAGGAGAAGCCCTTACAACCTGGATTCGGCCTGCGCACCTTGCTGCGACAGGGGGAAGATCAGAAGAAGACGGAGTCGCTAGAAGCTAGTCTCCGCACCACGGAGAAGCTTGCAGCCAGGTACAAGGCGGAAGCAGTCGCTTCTGCCAAGGAGCTGGTACAGCTTCGGAAGAGCAACCAGGAGTTGCAGGCGCGGGTACAGCAGCGCAATCAGGAAGTCACCAGAGTGCGGGAGAAGATCACCGCCCTCGCAGAAGAGCAGACCATATGGAAGACGCAGCGAGAAGCCGCGGAAGCGCGAGCTGCAGCTGAGAAGACGCAGAGGGAAGCAGCAGAGGCTCGTGCACAGAAGATGTTGACACAGTCGGTGGAAGCGCTTCGGAAGAAGTTCAACTACACCGCGGGTAGGAAGTTACTTACCTTAGCTAGAGGATGGGACAGCGAGTCCAAAGCGATGTTGGTGGAATGTCGGGAGAGCATGTTCAGGTACTTGGATCGACAGATAGAAGGAGTGAAGACACTTTATGGTCTTCCCTCGCTTCCGACACCTGCAACCGCATCTTCCCACGCTCCAGCACCATCGACTGGATCCGGAATGGAGAAGGAGGAGTTCGACCTCGCTGTGCACTTGGTGGTGACAGCGTTGGAAGCCGAGAAGACTCCAGAAGACGCCCCGGAAGACAAGATGTCTTCTGGAAGACAGGAAGACGAGCCGTCTTCCCAGGTATTCCGCGTGGAGGAAGCGACTTACCCGGATCCCCATGAGATCCCCATGGTCCCTAGTCCCGCACCCGTGCCTCAGAAGACAGAAGAAGCATCGGTCGACTCCGCTTCCCAGAAGACGCTTTTGTCTTCCGAAGCAGAAGCCGAAGCCGAGGAAGACGCAGCAGCAACGACAGCAGAGCTAGCAAGAGACGATGAGGAGGAAGCCACCTCAGTGACACCCGAGGTAACTGCAGGGCTTTCTAGCTTATCAGAAGCCGCATTAGGAGCTCCGATAGGAGCAGATCAGGTAGAGATTGCCTCCGTGCAATCTGAGTAGTTAGTAACTTCATTCACAATTCCAAATATAGTAGAATCGAACATGCTATCTTAAGGGTGGCAGTTTTTCCATGTAATATTAGTTAGGACACCATGTGGCAGCATAGGTAGCGTAGGAAGGACAAGGTGGATGGCCAATTCGGACATGGGAACCGCTTGCATGTGAGGTAGCAACCTCCTGTCAGCGCCTCTCTCTCCCTGGTGGTCGCCTCCCCTGGTTCTCATGGCAGCGACATAAGTAGGATGACAGAGTAGGAATTAGGAGTTTTGCACAAACACCAACATTCTACGGTGCAGACTCATAGCACATTAGACCTGTGTGAAGAATTGAGTTCTGCACACACATTCCAATCTTACGGTGCAGACAGATTAGACACACAGGGGAGTCTTCGAAGAAACTGACTGCCTGCACACACATACCAATCTTACGGTGCAGGAGACAGATTAGACACTAGAGGTACACAATGTACACTACACTCGATGTTGGAATAAGGAGATAACGCAAGAAGAAGTCTGCATTCTCTTATCGCCAGCAGCGATTCGGAGATGTAGATGAGTAGTGGGCAGTCTAGGAGTAGGGAACGGCATCCTCGTGCAGTCCTGCTGATTAGACTGATGTGTCGAGGAGTAGGAGCAGACAGTAGAGGGAGTGAGCTTCCCAACACCTATGTACCTTCTTCTCGGGGAATGGATTGCTGATTTGAGTGCAGAAGCTTTGCTCGTGGCTACTGGATGGTGGGTTCCTTGAATTCGCTCCCAATTGTGCATGAGAAGTGTTCTTCTTGAGTGGCGGTGACTGTCAGCAGTTGTGGAAGTGTAGCTTGACTCGTTCAGTAGAGCACTTGGGATCTACGTACGAACGGTCTTCTGGGTAAGGGATCCCAGAAGACAGAGCAGTCAGAGCAACGAAGTGAAGAAGAAAGAAGCCTTCTTCTCGCAACAGAAGACGACATCCTCGAGTAGAAGACGGTGCAACAGTACTCACGTTTGTTGTCTTCCTCCCCAAACTATTACAAGCAGGGATGGCTTGTTAGTCAGGATCCGGACTAGAAGCCTGTCGGAATCTTAATTTACTCTTTTCATCTTGTTTTCTCTTGTTTGGATTTTCTCTTCTTCCCCATCTTCCCTCATCTTCCCCATCCTCTTACCTTCTTCTAGTGAGCTTCCGAGACTTCTATTGAGCTTCCGTGAAGATGAATGTCGTTGTAGTGCTGCAGGAAGACCATTTCCGTAGGCAGAAGCCTGGGAAGGCTACAGGGGGCATACACCCTATGATTTATCTAACCCGTTGGAATGTGAGTGTGAGAATAAGATGTAACGACCGTTGCTAGTCGACTTCTGCGAAGCAAGACAGCCTTCTGGAGGTGTGAGAAGACGAGCTGAACCCCCAGAAGACGAGAATCGCTTCGGGAAGACGGTATCGAGAAGACCGGAAGAAGCAACCTGGAAGCAGGAAGATCGTCTTCCCGAGCTTCTCTGTGAATAATTGTGTGATATTTTAGTTAGTTGTTTGTTTAGTTCCAGAGCACCATTTGGCGTGTCTGGAAGACGTGTGGTTTTGTGTGGTTTTGTGAGAAGACGGGATTTTTAGACAAAACTCGTGTGTTTGTGTGTTTGAACAGATCCTAGAACTTAGAGCAGCGATTACTTACGTAAATCCTCTGTGGAAACGATATCTTGTATACTAAATGAGCAAAAGGAGTAATCCTGCGTCACTACAATACATGTAGACGAACCAGGAGATGCAGGAAGATCTTCACATAATCTGTAAATGAAGAGAAGGCGGACGCAATTATGATTGTATAAGTGCAAGAGAATACAAGTCCAAAACCAAACAATTAACGAAGTATTTAAGTTATTTATTTAATAAATTAAAACCAATTTTACATATTATTTTTATATACTTATCTTTTACATCCTTTTTCTGATGGAGGAGGTGAATATGCATACTCTTGCTAATAGTACAATCACTAGCTCTAATGTAATCCACCAGTTTTAAGATATAGTGTTATTTAGAACTCATATGAGCGTATAAAAGTAACTAAAGAATATTCCTTCGGTTCACTAAGTTAGAGAGAAAATACTCGTTTGTTCTAAGAAACCACCCGAACTTTGGCCAATATTTTGCAATTGATATTCAATAATTAGTTATGAAACGAATCACAAAGTGAAAAGCTCTGGAAGAACTTTGATTTAAATGATTATTTAACCAATTATAATTTTGAAACAATTAATATCAATAAAATAGTTTGATATAACGTTTAAATTTGTTAGTTTACGACAACACAACCTTTGATTGAAGACCTCCTGGTTAACATGCTTACTTCTAAGGACCATGGGGTTTAACTCACTTATAAACATGGAGAATGTAAATGCTGCAATGGAGCCATGATCCTCAGAAATTTCCCAAACTAGTTGCAAAGTTAGTTTAGACTCTAGAGAAGCAATAAGTGTTCCTCTGGAAAGATATAGTTTTTCGTTTCTTTCTGGAGCATTTCGTTCAATGACGTTGCCACCTTCATAGAAAAGAGAAATAGCATAAGAGACAAGTGAGAAAAACCCCCACCGTGAGATACAAGACGAGGACCACCAAATACAAGGTAGAGAAAGAAAGAATCCGGAACACTAGCTATGTCTAGCTAATTGCACAACCTTCTCAATAAGGAGGCCCGAGCTTCCATAAGCCGAGTATGGAAGGATATAGTTTTCTGTTTCTTTTTTGAGACATCTAGTTCAATGACACCGCCACATTCATAGAAAAGAGAGATAACATAAGAGACAAGTGAGAAAACCCCCCACCGTGATATATAAGACGATGACCACCAAACACAAGATAGAGAAAGAAAGAAGCCGGTACACTAGCTACGTCTAGCTAACTGTGCAGCCTCCTCCATGAGCCGAGTCACTAATGTCTCACCTCTCGTAACGGACGATGAAAGCGTATCGATTCTCTTCCGCAAAGCCTCCGCAATGCTATACTGATCCACTGTTGCACATAAGCGACATACCATCCTAAAGGTTGGTAGTCTCTCCTAGAGTTCTTCATCTGCATACATGCTAACGAACTCAACATGTCAATAAACTTCAGATGAAGACATCGAAAAGTCTCAATCGCAAGAGGAACAAACCTCACAGAAACATTCATATCTAAGTAATCTCGGATCTTCCGCTCATCCATCAAAAAAATTACATGTCTCGAAGTCAATGCCACTTGACGAATATAAGAGTCAACCATCGGATCCACAATAACCACATCCGTCAAATATGCCACTCTCTCATGGCTGAAATATAAATCTATCCGTCGTCGAGAAAGATTCATGGAGGAGGAAAGAAGAAGACACCTAACATCCTTTCTCACATTAAGACTCGTATCTCTCATGAAGAAAAGTACATTGTCTCGAATGATGTCCTGTTTCGTAATGATTTCCTCTCCATGTGTACATCAAAAAAGATATCATCTTGTAATAGAGATAGCCTGAACACAACTACACCTCAAGATACATGCGATCAAAGGATGAGAGAGACTCAATCGAAGACATATCGATATAATGTAAACCGAAGGTGCAATGTGTAGTCGAGAGGAGGAAGGCTTGGCAAAAAGCCAAGCACCCACGCCCGTGCAAGAACGAAGACGAGCGATAATATGATATGAAGTCCATATGATTGAAGACGAACAAGGACTAGATGCGAACTTAAACTGTGATTGCGTGTCCTCTGGAGCGAAGGCATCATATCTCTAGCAATGACATCAAAAGAGATTAAGAGAGACTGAATCGGAATAGATAAATCATCTCTACATTGACGTAATGATACATTTAAGAAGAAGAAAATGTCTCCTATATGCATCTCCACGTCTCATCATGTGGAACTACGTTTCCACATGATGAACGTGGAAATGTAGTGCCACTAAAGCATGTGCGACTAAAACTCAACTTGGTGTCACTAAAAGCTCAACTGTACAAGAAAGCTAAAGGGGCAGAGACCTTAGAGGTTAAGAGGTCTACCCTACCATGCTTACGAGGTCAAGTAACATGCTCCTTAGCCAACTCTCTCTCTAGACTAAAAAAGCTCATGGTCCAAAAATATCTGCAAAAGTCGTCAACAAGCCCGAATCAAACTTGATCCTACTCCAATAGATGCTCCTCCAAGAAAGAGGATACAAACTCAAGTGAACCAAAAGAGGTGCCCAAGACTCTAATGTCATCATGAGGGGTGAGAAAACCCTCCAAGACGATGAAATAAAAATCCAAACCAGAAGGAGATCAAGCTCGATACTTGATCACCGTAACTGACAAACCAATGATCAAAAGCTCCCCTCGAAGATCTTCAAATACATGTCCTATCAAAGAAGCGGGTCTCACAATATGAGTATCATCGGATAAAAAAGAACCAGACATCCTGGATGGAAAGCCGCCACCTCTCACAAGGCTTGAAAATGAACCATAGTGAACAATGGACCTCTTAGAAGATCACCTTATCTTGTATCTGTCTCGAATCGTTTGACCTCCACACTTTACACTGATGAACATGAAAATAATGTAGAGGGGTAGCAGCATCATAAAATGACCGAAAAAAAGATATGAGTTGAGAAAGTGGAGGACCAACATCCAACAAATCTGAGAAGATTACGTCTCTCAAAATGCAATTGAATGCATTTTCCGCATCTATCTATAGAACCATCCAATCGGACTGAAGCTCCATAGACGCACGAAGTGCAACACCACAATCTCAGTGTCATCTTTGACACCCACCTCGTATTGATAAGATTGTTGATGTTGTGCAAATGTATCTTTGTGTTGAAGCACCATAACACGACTGACAAGCTTGAGAAAGACCTCTCCCACCACTAGAGGATGCACGCCTCCGCCATCCTTGTCCATCGTGAGTAATCTACCCGTCGTCAAAACCTGAACGATGCGTGGATGCACAAGACCACGAGCCAAAGCTGAGTACATTGTGAAAAATTGAGGAAACCTATTTGCATCATCTCTCAGATCCTAGCAATGTCGTAAGTACTCATAACGCATATCCGATGGATCACCAACTACTAGACTAAGGACGGTCATGAAAGCACGAATAAATGAGTTTCTATCTAGAATGAAAGACTTTGACAATTGAAATGATAAAATCTCAGAAAAAGATGGCTAATAACTTTGAAAGTGTAATCGTCTAAGCTCGAGAATAATATCTTGTGTAAGAGGAGCCGCCATCAATCGATGTAAAGCTCGAGCAACACGACTGAGCTCCCCAACTCGACCAAGTAGTATACAACGTATGAATCGTCTCTTCTTCATAACCTCCTCTGAATCCACCATCTCCACGTCTGAAGAAACTACATGGTATGCATCTCTATCCAACAAGCTATCCAAGGAGTCTCTATTTAGATACTCCCAATCACCACGTATAAATCAATGGAGTCGAGATAAAACTTCATGTTGAACTGACTTCCCTCCTCAATCAATCTCAAACATCATCTGAAAAACAGAAAAAATAGATGCCAAACATACTCATCAAAAAGATCCGCAGCCAAAATATGTAAGGACAATCTAAGGGCACGTCTAACATCTATCCTCGACGTAAAAAAATAGAGTTAAAGAGACGAGGTGAACGTCGATCAAGTGAAAAGATATCTAAATTATAAAATATTTGTAAACGTAACCAAACCCAACTTATATCAACTGGAGAGATGACTAACGAAGAGAGAGAAACCAATGATGAAGAAAGTACCAAAGAAGTGGTAAGATGAAACTGAATAACAACCAAAGATGGACGTCCCGGTCCAGCACCTATACAAGCACGAGCATGATTGACGCTGGATCCATCCGTCGTAAATGAACGACCACAAGATAAACAAGAGATACGAAATACATGTCTCTGAGCAGAAGGTCCTCAAGTGCTAATAAGACGAGGAGTCGTAATAACTCTGAAAGTAAAGTTGTGGACATAAATCTAAATCATATCGGTTTCATCAAACTAATAAATGAAACATAAAAAACAATGTAAAATAAAAATCTAAAAATAATAAAAATCTAAAATATAAAATTTCTCATACATTTGAGAGAGCATTACTTATATGCATCAAGCTCCTTATGCACAACAACAAAAAAGAATAATCTAAAAAAATAAACAAAAAACAAAAAATAGAAAAATGAATAAAAAAAATAGAAAGAGAATGAATACATTCCTAATTGAGCAGATGTCTACATGAGCATATCGACCTTCTTCGTTCTCATCTCGATACGTGCCAACTCCATCTCTATTATAAAAAAAGAATTCACTTCGTACACTGTAAAAAAATTTGGAAAACTAAAAAATAAAAAAACTCAATGTATAATAATTAAGAGAAAAATAACAATCAAAATGCAAAATGTTTTAAAGTGAATATTTTTTAAAAATAATATTAAATGAATATATATGAAAAGATATAAAAAACCATAAATTGAGAAAAAGACGAAAGCTCTGAACATTCACCACTCATCTCGCACTCCAAGACAATCTAAACGTCATCTGCCCGGGGTAGAAAAGGTAATATAGACGAACACCCGTTTTCTAGAAAGAGAAAAACACCCATCCGTTGGCTATTCATTGCGTCGCGTTCCATTCATTTCTAGAAAGAGAATTTGCCTGTTAACCCCGGGCGTTGGAGCTGCCGCAGTTTTCGGGTGGCAGAAAACTTCCCGCCGGCAGTTGCAGTTGTGTGATGGCCATCGGAGGGCTTCCGAGGACAGCGTGCAGGAAGTTGAAGGGGACGGGCGACTACGTCGGGTTCACCTGCAGTTGTTGCCCCGCTGCCTTCACTCTTGTCCTGCTGCACCGGAAGAGCCAGCGACCGCTTCCTGCAGCTACCAGTGCTGTAGTGCTTCTGCTGGGGATTGCTATATCTGCCAGACTGCCACTCGGCATACGGTATGGTTGCTGACCGGTGCCTTCTTACGACGCGCCTCAAACCATTACACACCATACCCTAAAACTGAGTCTCCCGCTCCACCGACTCACACTCCGATAAAATCATTTTCCCGTACGTTGCTAGCAATCTGTCACTTCTTGCCTCTCATCCGCACATAACTGCTCGCCGTCGTCCCGCTCTCCCGCCCCCTCAATAGGTATATAGTCTTCTGCGGGTAGTTCTGACGTTTCAGGTGCATAAACGAGGTTTGCTCCCATTCATATCAGAGTCCAACCTGGAACTGTGTCTGGTTTTCTTGCCACGGGCCGTGGTAGCAGCTTGCCTACCCCTGCGTTGGTGGAAGCTGTGAAATTGTGGTCAGTGTTACTCATCTACGATCAAGTCGCAATCTGTTCATCGAGGAACACAAGATATGAGGCGGCGGAGTCCGAGTTATAGCCCTCCACCTAGGAGAGGTCATGGAGGGCGTGGACGAAGTCCGAGCCCGAGTAGAAGTCGTTATGGACGCCGTGGCGACCCGCCGACTAGCCTTCTCGTCCGCAACATTCCTCGTGACTGCCGGTAAGAATTACATCGTCCCCAGTCGACAAAGATTGTAAAATGTCGACTGGTTTTATTTGTGCAAAGTCCCGTTAGCGCTGTTTTGCACGAAACTACTGTTCCCAAACTTGATAGGGTCTAAGGAGAAGGCGGAGCTTCCGAATGGATAGAGAGTCTTTTACACACCAAAGAACTTCTGCCGCTTTTAGAGTTTCGTCATCGAGCTGATGCAGGAGGCTTTGTCAACCAGTAGAAATAATATGGCACCAACGTGTCATCAGTTCTTTAAGGTCGGGTCCTTAACGGGCTTGCCTGTAGACTTAAGAATCACGATGCCTAAGCGGAAGTCGGTGGAGTCGGTATGGTCATCGGCTTTCAGACATGCTTCACCTACCGTAGCGCCAGTACCTTGCGCTCATTCTGGGCCCTAGTCACACTTGCTGTGCCCTTCCCCATCGCATTATGTGGTCCTTCCTCCCGTGCAAGTAAGAGACGTATGATAAGCGCTAGCTAATATCTAGTCATAGCTTTTTTCGACTCAATACTAATTTATAAACATTGTTACATGGTGCAATCAGCTCTACGGACCTCGAGAAATGTAGGGACCTCCTGGGATAACCAGCAGGTTTCAGTCAAACGCATGAACACGGCAGGAAACGATGTAGTCATTGCATGTCGTTAGGGAGGATAGTTCTGACCGAGGATATCCAGATATGCACTTCAGAAATTTTGTCCTTGTTGTTTCCGACCGTACCTTGAGAGCTCTCTTTCCACTCCCTGTTTAAAGCGACGTATTGGAGTAGCAATATCTACATCATTTTTGAAGCTCAACCAGGTTTGGAGGAGTACTTATCGGATTATCCTACGCTCGAGTAGCCAAAGCTTAGGTGGCAAAGCTTAGGTGTCCATGGATAGCGCTAACTCTTGAGAGCAAGTAAAAAATTTCAGTCTTGCGAAACTTTGCCGTCTGGTTGACACACCTGATACCGTTCGAGTCGTGCGTGTGGTAGAAGTTTTGATCGAGGGTACTTCCCTTCAAACTAGAACATGCAGTGCTTCCACGAGAACCACGCGATTCGTTATTAACTCAGCTGCAGAGGTCCTCCGTTTGTCCAGCTATGCCTTATTCGTTGTTGTTGTTGTTTGTCCAGCCATGCCATAGGTTGTAGGCTGTCATACTTCAAGCTTTACTGTCTCGATATGTTCACCCGGTCTGTGATCACGTAGTATGCAAGCTATGCGAAGCCAAAGCTACGAGACGGCCTTATGATGGTTCATGGTCCTTCACGTGTATGCGTGGAGTGAAACCAACGAATTGTGATAATTTTACGAATTTAGAAATTTGGAAACTCTTGTACCTAACCTGTCGGAAGTAATTTCGCGTCTACTCGTTTTCCCCTTATCAGATGTAATTAACGATGCGTGTGGTTTTGTCCTATTCTAGCAGGTCCGAGGATCTCCGCTTGCCGTTCGAGCGCTATGGAGTGGTGAAGGACGTGTATTTGCCGAAAGACTACTACACTGGGTGAGGATACTACTTCTACCTGGAACTTCCCGTTTGAGTTCCCCCTCTTTTTTGTGGTAGAGTTCCCTGTGGATTTCTGTCCATATATCCGTTTGCCAGGGTTGCGACTCCTTGGAAGTGGCTCTTGCAGCCACATGGGTTAAGTAACGATCGAGGCTTATACCATTCTGCATTGTACTACGGTTCGAGTACAACATTTTTCATTTCCCGGAACCTGGAACATACCTAGTGTATCACGCACTATGCATTTCCCCGCATAGGTCCCTTGTCCGGTACTTCCATAAAAAGGCCTTCTCATTGGGTTAAAATTTGGAGAGCTCACTATCATTATAGAGAGCGCGAGAGTCGGCACAGCTGAGTCACTCGAACGGTAGTCCTGTTGCAAAGAGTTGTTTCCGGAATTACAGTGTTTTTGAGAGTGACCAGTTATGGGTTTAGGATTCTCCGTTTGTGCGCCCAGCTGCGCTTGTGCCGTTACCTGTTGTGGCCGTCGAACTTTTAGCGCTGTCTCTTTGGAGTGAGTGAAGACCGCTTGGTAGACGGAGTAGTCTTGGAACTTCTTTCAGTATATGGTGACCCGAAGTGATAATCGACTGGAAGACTTTCTAGCAACACAGTTGGGTTCTGATTACCCAATACTTTTGACTTAATCGTCCACATCGAAGAAATAACTTTCTGACTTGAGCCAAAAACATCGTCGAATTAGTAACATCGCCGAATTAGTGAGTCTGGTATGGAGAGCAGGATTATTGTTCCCTCGCTAATTTAGTATCAGTGGACCAAGACCTGAAGAATAACTTAACCAAGGTTTTTCCTTCAGTCGTAGTCTAGTTCTCGACCTTGGTTCTTTGGTAGAACAAGAAAGCCAAGGTAACGATTGGCACTGTAAGGGTCCTCATCAGCTATTTTTATCAGTTTGAAACATCGGCGAACGCAGAGCATCATTGCATTATGGCATGACACTGCATTAGTTTGTAACTGGGGAAGATTGCTTTCAGAGTAAATACCCACAGCCGCGTGAAATCTAGACTTGTTAGAACCCTAGTGTAACGACTGCCCTAACAGTTTGGCTTTTTAAGGCTGTAGAGCTGGCGGTCAAGGGAGCCAGTCCCAGAAGGCCCACTGAGGTAGATCTCTCTGGGTACAAGGGAAGGTGAGAGATGAAGATAGTTCAATTGGGCCCAAGTGAAGAGAAGTGGTGGAGTCTTGAAGAGAAGATGTCCAGAAGTTCATGCATTCGCCCAAGGGTTCATGCTTTCAATTCAAGTGTTCAATTCAAGTGAAGAAATGTGAAGAGAGGAAGAATATTGAAGAAAATTGAAGTCCCAACTCAATCAGTTCATACTGGCGAACACTAGTGGCTTTGTACAGCAAGGTCAGCAGCAAGAGCTTTGTCTGGTGCAACGTGTTTGGAATGTTTAGCTGTTACTTTTACAGGGAGTACAGGTCAATGTCCTGATCCTTTCTGGTACGTAACGTACTCACAGTTGTTTTGTTCATGTCAGTAAGTTGTTGGAAGGTTCATATGCCTAACCAGGTGATTCCCTTGTCTTCTTCCTGGATCATCAGGGCACGGTAATACGATCCTGACGGCCTATAAGTGTCGGTTGATGAGGTTGCTCAACTTTTGTTTGTTCTGAATGTGTCCACAGGGAGCCCAGGGGTTTTGGATTCGTGCAGTATATGGACCCAGGTGATGCAGCAGAGGCGCAGTACCATATGGATCATCAGATCATCAACGGCCGAGAAATTACTGTCGTGTTTGCTGAAGAGAATCGTAAGAAACCCCAAGAGATGAGATCCAAGGAGCGGATAAGGTATGCTTCTCTCGCGTAATCACTGGTATCAGCAAGTTGGAAGTTCCCTTTTGTAAACTGAAGTATTGCCCAGAGTTTAGTTTCAGATTCTCTAGTGTGCGTTCTTCGACCGTGTGTTTTTGACGTTAACTGCGCTGGCGATTCCGAGCAGGGGCCGGCCTGGCCATAGCGGGTCTTCTCGCCGCAGATCGCCTTACTATGGTAAGTCGGTTGTTTTATTTGAGATCTTCGACTCGACTGTAGTGAAAACTATACGTTCTAAATGCATATTTTGACGACCAGTGCAACATAGTTTAGTTTCCTGACGGTGGGATTTGTTGATCAATGATAGTACGATCGCGATCGCGTTCACCTCGATACTCTGGCTCTCCACGGAAGAGTCGCCACTCAAGGTATGTTCCCTACCCCAACGTTGTCAAAATGTGTGGCTAGATGCAGTCTTCTGTCTGGAGTTTCTGTTTGCCAGTGACTAGAGCTGTGTTGACAGTGATAGTGAGGTTCTTGCTGGTATGAGGAAAAGTGAGGCATGGTTGAGAAATTCATATTGTTTTATACGAGGGAGGAAACCCGTGTAGTATACTTATCATCATATTAAATCAACGTATGGAGCTGTAGTTAAAAGTTTTAGATTCACTCCAGACTTCAGTCTGTTAGCACGAGGTGTCAGATAGATGTCACGTCTATGCGGTCTACATACCTAATTTTGGAATATGTTTGTAGGTCATATTCACCAACTGACCGCGGTCATCGTCGGTCATATTCTCCGTCCCCTCCTGGCAGTCGCAGGCGCGGTAAGAGTGGTAAAAACCACTCTCGCTCTCCATCCCCCGCTCCACGGAAAGAGCGAGGTCGAAGCCCAACACCGAACGTGAAGTCGGTGTCACCGGCTGCGCGATCACCTGCACCTCGGTCTCCTCCTCCTCGGTCCCATCCTCGTTCTCCTCCACCATCCCGTTCGCATCCTCGGTCTCCTCCTCGCGCGAAGGAGCCCACTGGCAGGTCTTCAGCGGGAAGAGATTATCCGGCTTCAAGGTACTTTACCTCCCGTGTCCCTTCATGTTGTACTCCATGGTGCGTGGGGCTTTTCCCACCTGTTCGTGTTTTACAGCGTCTCTGCATTATATCTGAGTGAGTCTGGCTTACTCTAAAGGTGTCTGGGTCTAAAATGGCTGATTGGTTGTCTAGGTCTCCAACTGGAACGCCTCCGCCAAGGCATGCCAGGCGTTCACCCTGAAGGAAGTCTATTCGGTCAACAAGTTGTACTTCGTCCACATTTTGAGATGGTAGTTGAATAGCAGCGCCCAAATTCATCTTTGTACCTGATGTACAAGATAGATACCGAGCAGGCTGTGCTTACAGATATGCGGATTTGTACCTCTTTAGGACACTGCCTTGCGAGGGGCAGGCACAGCACAAGGTCTTTACAAACATGCAGTTTTGTTCTACATGTAGGAGGTTTTGCAAGGATGCACTAGAGTTCGTGGAGTCATAGTTGTCGGAGGTGTGTACCTGGTCACTGACTTCGCCAAAGGAGTTGCGTTCCTCTTTAAAGGAAATGAAACAGCAGCACAGCCTTAACCGTGGGTATCCTTGATTTTAGGTACTATAGGTAGAGTATGCCTGGGTTCTTCAGATTTCCGTTCCCAGAGAAGATTCGTGGTCTCACTGTACATTTTTCTTGATTTCTTAAACTCTAAGCGAGTCTGCAGCAGGCAGAATTTGTTTTTTCTCTTCGTGCGTAAATGCTGCACGCGTGTCAGTTATGGATTTCAAGCTTTCTATGGTATGAAAACTCTCTTCCTCTTACCACGTTGTCTTCGTTCGCTGCTCCGCCAGAGAGTACTTTCCCACGCCGCGCATGCACATATGTGCACAGTGAGCGGAAGGAAAACAGTATCTGCTCTACTCCTGCGCACTTGGAAATGCTCTTGAATAGTTACTTCCTTTTGAGGCAAGGATCAGCACACAACGAATGTTTGCTGCGTTGCGGTTTGAATTGAGTCCTGACCCAAAACTGCTTTATATGTAAAGCGAAAGCCAAGTGGGGATATCATTGTCTCGTATATCATATTTCTCTTCTGCTTCCGGGTAAAGCAGTCTCGATACCGTTTCCTTCTGATGCTCTCTCGGCAGAAGTCGTGGTCTACTCCACATCACACTCAGACATCGCCTGGCCAGTTTGAGCTCGTGACTGCGTTTATTATCTTGATGGTCACGTCACGTTACGTTTGCTGTCTTCGCTATGCAAGTGATATCTGAAATACTTAGTGAAACGATTTCATCGTACGAGCAGGTTATTTCGACCGCTGCAACGAAATAAATCATGTCACATTTATCACCCTAGTTGGGACGGTCTGTTCCGCTCACATTGATTCCGAAGATCTGTGAGTGTTGACGATTTGTACAGAAGTGCGGAACAGGGGATACAATCATTTTAGTTCTCATCCACGTCAAAACAGAGACCAGATTTGCCTTCTATTCAGATAGTGTACCGTTCACGCAATGCTTATTTTGACAGTTTAAGGAAGAGGATATTGGGCCTCATGTACACTTCATGTTCTAACCCTTCCGACGGGAAGGGTTAGAACATTAATTACGTCGGAAGGGTTAGAACATTAATTAATGTCTTCCATTAAATGGCGCCATTAGAAATCTAGGTCTCCGGCCTTATACCCCAGGAGCGCAGCAGTCCCCTCTTCACTTATGGGTTCTTTTCGGATGAGTTGGCTACTCCAGGAATGATCAACATATAATAATTATAAATTAATTTAATTTTCTATATCACTTAGTATAATAAATTTTAATAACACTTAGACATCTTTTCGATAAGAGAAAACGATTTTCACTGTACAAGACCGTGGGGAAGAATATTTTGACTGATGAGCTGTGAATATTATGAAGTGGTCATAAGTGGGTGCTTAGAAAACAAGATAGAACGAGCCTTTATAGAATAAATTTTGTTCTACCAAATTGAAAAGCTTCAATAGAATAGAAAGAAGTGTAATAAATATGATTTATCCAGGAGCGTCCTCCTCTTGAAAAAGCACCTAACCCTGGAGACGGTCCTTTCCCGGAAATAAGGGCGGCTCCTGGGGCGAAGCGTCCTTATTTCTGGGGTAAAGGACCAGTCACGTTACCTTCCGCGACGTGGAATTGAAATGCTGGTGTGGTCCATCGGCATGACTGCTTCTCCGGAAATAATAAACTTCAAAGTATTCACAATAAAATTCCAAACTGAGCTCAGGGATTCATATCAACATCTGAAAGGTCCAAATGGTATTTACGGTGAACATCAGGGACATCACGGAATCGAGTCGTCCCTCTCTAACCAATGAGTTAGTTGAACATCAATTTTCTTGAAGACTTTATACTTTATTTGTATTTCCAGATCTAGTTCGTTAAACTTTTCACTAATGAACACCAAAGACTTGATAATCGTTAGACGGGTTGAGAATAATCAACTTGTCTCTTTGTAGATCTTTGGTATTCATCTCAAGTTTCAGAACACTCTGGAAACTATTCCAGGCTTGGGTTGGATAAAAATTGGATAGCGCTTTTGCTATTGGTGATTAAATCAAAATTGTAATAATCTTTGAAGAACAACAGCCAAGACTAGGAAACCTAGTGGATGCTAGGAAGTAAGAAGATAAAGTAATTAAGTCGAAAGGAAATCAACATCTCACCATGTGCGTCCAATCCAGCTCTGGCACACAATCCAAACTTGCTTATCATAGAATAGAGAAAATCAAGGGCTCATATACATTACACGGCGTTTTCTTGCTGACAAGGTCACGAAGAACTCTTGGACCGGCAATTCTTCACTGCTCTGCAACTCTCTTGTGAGAATTTCACTCCGGAACTAGAATTTCTCCAAAAAGCTATTCTTCACTCTGAATGATCTGATTTTCTACTCAACAGACTCAGTCTCAAATTAACGGTCTAACCTCTGCTAGACCCTTCTTGGTATCCTTAACCTGCAACTATTCATCCACAGTCTGCACTCAGCATGGTCTGATAAATATTTCCAGCCTGCACCTCTCTGCTATCTGCTCTCTGTGTAGTCTATGCTCTCTGGTCCTGCTGGTACAGTGAAAAAGTAAAAAAGCCGGTTTTTAGAGTTCGCGATCCCTTATCTAGTCTTTACGAGCCTTCCATTTGACCTTGTAGCCGCCACGTACTTCGTTAAATCACTGCCCATATTTAGAGAAACGGTGTTACACTGTGTCTTTCACAACTAATAAGCGAAAAAACATTCAATCACATGAGGGCAAAACAGGCTGATTGTCTAAAGGCAATAAATGAACAACATCAGATCGTGTTGGAACCCAAAAATGCAAAAGGCAAAAGGTTAGAAAAGGCCGGTAAGGCAAAATATGGACTGGCCGGACGAGTAGAGACGGAGGCTCCGTCCCTTCGTGGCAGCCTCCGCTTGTCACGAAGCCATGCTTTTTGGCTCTCTCTTGGAGGTCATGAGCTATGGCGGTCTCGTTATGAAAGGGCTCATATAAAGGAGCCCCTTCATAAAGGTTTAGGTGTGTAAGAGGGAAATCGCGACTTGATGTTGATCAAGTTGACGTACTGTAACATGGATCTCGTAATCAATGTTCGGGAAGATCCGGCACTGCGAGTAGTGATTACCGGTTCAAATCAACCCTCCTCGAGAGAATTCAGAATTCAGTCGGAAATAGTATCGAGCCGGAAATGCAAAATTTCGGAAACTTGAGAGTCTAGGTAAGTAGAACCGGCAGTTTTAGGATTCATTGTCAGAAATGTATCACTGAAAAAAACCCAGAATTCAGAAAAATACTAAACTAAATCTTCAGTAGTCGGAGAAAATCTGAAAATTATATTAAATCGTCAGAAATGTCACATCAGTCGCTTGCTGATGTGGTATGACATCAACTACAGTGCCATGTGGTTATTTAATTTTTTGGCACATAGCACAGAAGTTTGAATTTTAGGTTTTCAAAGGTGTGACAGCGCGGGCCACAGCAGACATAGTTTGTTCGATCGTTCGTCAGGGAATCTGGACTTGCTTCACCCTAATCTCATTTTCTAGCTTTGCAGACATACTTCGTTCGTCCGTTCCTCAAGAGTTTGGAGTTTGGACTTGCTTCGTCTAATCTCGTTTTCTAGCTTTGCAGACATAGTTTGTTCGTCCGTTCGTTGATTGTCCGGACTTGCTTCGCTATGATCTCGTTTTCTAGCTTTGCAACTTGTGCAGTGCACTGCAGATTCTTTGTTTGTCCGTTCGTCCGGAGTCTGGACTTTGTTCGTCTTGATCTCGTTTTCTAGCTTTGCGGCTTGTGCAGTGTACTACAGATTCTTCGTTCGTCCGTTCATCTGGAGTCTGGAGTATGGACTCGTTTTGCCCTGATCTCATTTTCTAGCTTTGCAGCTTGTGCAGTGCATTGCAGATTCTTCGTTCGTCTGTTCTTCGGGAGTCTAGAGTCTACACTAATCTCGTTTTCTAGCTTTGTAGTATAACATGGGTTTATAATCCAAGTATCACCATTTCCAAGCGTGATGCTATCAGTCTAAAGCATCTCATCAAAATTCATCATACTAAATAGATCTTTGAATGATCGAGAGATCAATGATCATTCGGACTAAAATTTTAAGATAAATTATTATTATTTGATTTTTTGTCTTTCAATAGAATACATTGACTAGAATGTCGAAGTAAATATTAGAATATGTTATATTTTATCAGATCTTGACACCGAGAGCACTTAACGAAATTTAACTCTCGATATCAAGAGCTGGTCAAGCGTTTAACATATTCTAATATTCGCATCGATACTACTATATGCCATATGCTTGCGACTTATATGCTACATGCAGACTAGACGATCTCATAGAGTTGGTAAGGGGCTCCAGAAAGCTAAAATCTTTCAAGATAATTTGTTGTCTTTTCTTCCTAGCTGATATTTTACTATCTCTGAGCGTGTTGTGTCAAATATTTCAACAGAGGTGTATTATCAAAGCTTTCATTAGTAATGAGGTTTCCATCATCCGAATACACTATACAGTAGATCCTATTGTGCATCTCAATGTCTTCTTCATGAGCGAAGATACTAGATATCATCTGCTCGCTGATTATGGTTCTGAGGTTCGAGGTAATTTCTTTCATTCAATTCAGTTAGAGATAGACAGGGTTGAGGAGAGACTTAGAAGAGGCTCTCAATTTCCAAAAGAGGTTTTCAGAGGCTATTTGTTTACAGTTCTTGGAGAGATTCTCAATATCGATTTGGTTGGTGCATTCAAGATCTTATCTCCTTCCCAAATGTTTACTCAGTTGATTCTTTTACAAGATTGGGAGTAGAAAGAGCTCTCTCTTCTTTGTTCTCGTTTTGGAGCTGAGAAACATGTAAGTGTTGTATCACTGGACCCTTATGTCCATATGTCTCCACGAAGTTAGAACTCCAACAATTTAAAACTCAGCGTACAATGAGTTCATGGATTCTTCGTTTCGAGACTTGTAGGCCATGATTAATTTCAGTGATACTATGGAAGTATCCACAACTATCTATTATGCTGATATTGCTCGGGTTCAATGTGTTCCAACAGCTCATTGTGAGAAGGCATTTTGTATTCTGAGTGTTATTAAGACGAATACAGGAATTGCTTGCAGACTCAGAATCTAGATAGAGTGATGAGATTGAACCTAGAAGGCCTTGATGATTCATTCGATGATCTGTTGAGGAATGCAATGGAGGTTTGGAAGAGCACTGTTCATCATCGGCGATTTGTAACTAATGCGGAGATGTACAAAGTTCATACTGTGGATGCAGATTTCTGATGTTTATATTTTGTCAATTTGTATCATTTAGACTGCAAGGTCTCATTTTCTGTAATTTCTTTTTTTGTAGATAGGTTTGTTAGGTCTTCTAGGAGCAACAAGTGAGGAATTCCAGGTCTTGTATCTGGATGTAGGTTCAATTCCTACATGGAGAAGATAATATTAAAGTACAACACATAATGTACACGAAACAAAAGAAACAAGCATTCTACGTGTACGAAAAGCTTTACCCGCATGAAAGTTCGAACTGATAGTGAGTAAAACAAGCATATCTAAGCTCTACTACAGTCCGCAAAAGTTTGTCAAACCGGTCCAAATCTTTTGCATCCGGATTCTGAGAGGGAGGTTTGAATTAAGATCCGGATTTGACAAACTTAGTAATATTACAAACCGGAAATGAATCGGAAACGGCTACTTCATGCAGGATTCAGATGCCTCGAAACGCACAAGCACGGTTCTTGGAGGTTACATTTACCAAAAACTGGGTAATCCGTCCCACAGTCAGAAAATTACTTGCTGTCAAAAAATTTTACCTCGAGCACTGGATAAATGAATCTCACCTCAGTTTTTGCCTCAAACTCTAAAAGGTCTCGGAACTCTGCCTTCTGCAGTCGCACTGCTACTGGATTTGCATGGAATGCGAGGCAACTGACTGACGCGTATCTTGTCTGCTACCAGCGTCGAATGTTCTCGACTTTGTTCTCTCTTTCGTGTGGAGAGAAGTATCGCCCACAATATTACTAGCATTGTCCGGGTAGGTTTTTTACATAAACGGACATTTTACGGAGGGAAGTCGTCCCATCTCGGCTAAAAAGTTTGACAGTGTTCGGGTAGGTTTTTTACATAAACTAGCATCTTACCGGAGAGAAGTCGTCACATCTCGGCTAAAAGGTTTGGAGTCCTGGACCGTCCGGATATCTCACTGAAAACCCATAATTGTCCGGAACGAAGTTAACTCTCTCGTTATTTTTCCGACGAGAAACCTTATTCTTTCAATATTTCCATCATTTGTAATTTAGTTTTAGTTTTCTTTTTGAAAATTAAAATTATATTCCAGAAAATAACTCCAAAAATTTTCATCACGTCCTCATCGGCCCCACGTAGTCATCAAGTTTACTTTCATCTCGAACTCTAACATATACAGCGAAGTCATATTTTACTCTAAATAGTGCAAAAATCCAGTACTTGATGCAACGAGAGACAACAAACAGAGAACGGAAAAACATGAAGAGAACTTTCAAATTATAAAAGTGATTCACAACTTCCAGCAGTATTTGAACCCATTAATCCTCCAACGGGGAATGGAAGTCTAACCCCCTCTAGAATACCTGGTGCTTGTGTATTCTAGAGAGGGTTCTCTAGCTACTAGTTCATTAAACAAAACACTCTTTCCAACCTACATATAAGCAAAACTAAAAGGTATCAAAATTATTAACTCTTTTCATGGTCGGACTCGCACGATACAGAACTGTTGGAAGTATAACAAGCTGAAGCAAAACCACATGAATCAGAACTAAGATGCACCATCGGATTAGAATATAGATACCTATATTCTACAGAGTTACACAAGAGATGAACAGCATCAGACAAAAGATCATCGTCTACACTAGACGGACGCTCTAACGAGACACACATGCAAACTTCCAAGTTTCGTGTTGTTAGCTTATTCCTGAACTTTATAGAGTTCTGGACAGAAAACCCTCTTTCGCAGATTGCTGTAGATACACATTGTATATGTGCGATGTTAGTCAAAATCAGTAAATTCAGATACTGCACTTTGTACAGTGCATCTCCTGTCAACATAAACCACAAATCGTTAAATTTCTTATTTAACCACTCAGAGCTACGATGGATTTTAAAATTCCTGAACTCACTTTTGCAGCAGAAGTTGATATCAAAGCTTTCTGAGTTTGACCTTGAGACACTGGACGATCTTCATAAAACTCACATAGCATATCTAATTCTTTTGCACCTCACTCTCATACAGCCAAAGCGATAGAAAGCATCAACAAAGGATTAAATACTTTAAAACAAGAGATAATTGAATTACCTTCGAAACGTTCTTATAAAGCAGAACACACTGCATGTGCGAATATCTTTTAGAATATCAAAGCACTCTAAATCTCTGCCCAACCTATCTCTCTTCAATAGAACTGAATGGAAACGCTGTCCTTGGATTTCTGAGTGGAGGCGCTTCATGTAACCTCCTAAAGGTCCATACTGGGAGGATATGATAACATGTCTCCTCATTCATAACACAAGCATTTAGCTCTGTAGTCTCTACTAAGAAATTCACTCCTATCTCAGTAATGGTTGTCCTCACAAGAGGACCTATAGAACTGCAATATACGGTATTATGCTGAAAAGCTTTATTCAGCTTCGTCAAGTTATTGAGAATGTCAATCAAAAAGTAGAATATATAAACTATTCGGAAGATAGCAAGTTTCTGAAACAAATTCTGAGCAACAACATCATCCGGTTTCGCTTGAAGTATACTATAATGGACTTGAAGCTATCACAAACAGTAGTCACTACATGACATCTAAATAACCACCTAATCTTCAGATACCGCTATACACTTATACCGCTATACACTTACTCGCATCAACAAGAGCTATCTGCAAAGCAGCGAGGGAAACCTTTCGCTTAGAAGAAGACTGAAAATAGGTAGCCAAGGTGTTTAATATCAAATCTACATAATCACTTATCTCCTTGCAAGCGGGAGCTTTTGCAGCAGAAAGAGAAGCTAGGTTGGTTCGATGTGCTATACAATGTACCGAGATCAAATGAGGGTTAACATACCTCTTAAGACTGCAACTCCATTTCGAATACCCATCATTGTGCTTGCACCATCAGATCCAAAATCCAGAAAACGAGTGGACTCTAGGTTCGATTCTGCAAGTAAACGAACTATAACAGAAGCTATAGCTTCTGCATCTTTCACAGTGATGTGAATCAAGTTAAGGAAAGTAGTGCGAACTAACCATCATCCAAAAAATGAACAAAATACTACCAAATGATCGATTACTGACATGTCGTCTACCATGATATCAAAACAAGGAGACTTTTTAATCCTATCAAGATTCTGCTTGTGCAAGACCTGACTAATGCAAAAATTCATTTCAGCACAAGATTTATCATCCTGGTACATGGATATGGTTATGTCTTCTGTGGAACAATATAACAATGTACAGAGGCGAGGGTACTTAGAGAAAGAAATGACCTCTTTACGATAAAATATGCTGCTCAAAATAGAGTAAGAATTGCTTTATCGCAAGCATGTCACGCCGTCTTTGTAGTCTTCTCCATTATCTTTTTTCCTGAATGCTTAGCCATCAGAATTTCTCAATGCTCTACTGAGCGCTCATGATCTACTACAGCCGACGTTTTGACATTCCTGGAGCCATCAGTAGCAAAGCGAGTGGTTCCACGACCTTGCTGACACAATTTACAAAACAACTTACCTACACTGGGTTCAAAATGTAACCAATCAAAATCTAAGAGCTACGACTCTTTGAAGTTTCTACAATTCTCTTCTATTTCTCTCTAGGTAAGAACTCGTGCTTGTGATTGTGTGTGTGTCTCTCTTTTATTCTTATGCACGATATTCTACATCAGATACCTCGCGTATTCTTGGACAACTTTCACGTGCAAAATTCATGACGATACGATATCATCCTTAAGTACAACAATAGTTGCACCCTTCGTAATCCCTCTTGTGAGGGACGGTATGCAATGATAACCATTGCTGACAGTTAGATTTGAACCTTGGACCTCTACCTTTCCAAGACATCTTAGGAGTTCTCAGCCAACAAACAACCAATCTCATGTTGTTGTAAAGAAAGAAAACACAAGGTTTAGCCTTTTGTAAGTTTAAGTGTCTTTCACTGGTTTTAATCTTCATATATTCGTCATTGTAGACCCATTATTGTCAGTACAAATTTATATGAATACTCTGTACTACAACCTACGCATCGGAACTTTAATATCCACAATCCAACCTCCTTATCACTTACTGTACAATTCTCTAAAATGTATTCTTAACTTAATTACAAATGAAAGATTTTTCTCACCGGAGATTATTTTCATGAATTCGAACATATCACAACGTTCAGCTCAACGAGCACTACAACATGATATCTTCACATTTCATAGACCCAATGCTTTTCTCTTTCAAGCAGAGGTCCAACTTGTCCAAGGTCCTAACTTAACCTAGAGTGTTGTTAACCAAGAGTCTAGCTTAATCTAGGGAACAGCTGCTTAAGGGCTATGCTTGCATTCTAGCTGCAGACATAGCACATTTTCTACACACAAAACTACTTGCAACACGACAATGAGCCGTTCAGATACGTCAAACTTCACTTTATGTACACTTCAGTTATTTCTCTATAAAATATAAAATTAAAAAATAGACATAAATCATTGAATCCAACCTAGGACAAGTGTGGTGCCTACAATTTACAGGATTCACGAATTTTTGAAATTTTTAAGATTAATAATTTGTTTGTATAACTGAAGAAGCTTTGTTACTTAAGATTACGGCTCCCTTAGAAGGAAGATGATCTTACGATCTTTTTCGTTATAAGAAGTTCACTTCTTCGGAAGACGGCCGTCTTCTCGGTTGTGATGCGAATTGCACACATTTGTCTTCCGAAGACAGTCAGGCTTCTGAAACGTCTTCCGAAGATATTCAAGTTACAGAAGCGTCTTCCAAAGATGTTCAGATCTTCCGAAGCGTCTTCTGTTCAAAGTTTCGGGAGTAGAGGGATGGTAGGGTAAGGAAATTGATAGTTGTGATTCTAATTTGAGGACGATGAGCAGGGAAGCTCGAATTGCACTTGGGAAGAAGCAAGAAGATGACTGTCAGAAATTGGGCAGCGCTTCCGTGCCCAATGTCTCAAAAGGAAAAATGTGGAGAGGGAATCAATCGATCGGTTTGCATGCAAACAACCGGAGAAGCGCGGAGGATACCAAGCAAAAGGTGAGAAGCAGTGGGAAGAGAACATGAGAAGAACCTCAAACAGTAAACAGTCTTCTGTCTACTTCTCGAGCTGTCTTCAATCTTCCGCGCGCTTTTGGCTCTGACTCCAGCTCCAATGTGACTCCACAAAGCTGCTTCCGTCTTCAATTCCTTGCTACACCTCAATCGAACAAGACTCCACCTTCGATTCTTCTCAGCCGTCCTTCAATGTCTGTTTCCGGAAGTCTCCAGAAGACTCCTTCAGCTCGATGTGATTCCTACTCTCAGCGATTTGTCCTCGCCTTCTTCCTAGCTGTGAATCGATCCTGACTTCACTCAGTTTCACTCTACGGGCCCTCCTCGCTCAAGTCGATCATCTTCCAACTCGATCTTCTAGCCAAAAACGAGCTCGATGCGGAAAGCGATAGTGTTTCGGTGCTAATGCGCTTCTTGCGCATCTTCTCGTGCAGTTTAGGGGTTTTCGACCTACCCGACTTACCTAACCTACTCGGTGCTACCTGGTAGATACACCTACTTCTTACGTGGTTAAGCTTCCACGGTTGTCGTCTTCCGGAAGATACGTGTCTTCCGTCTTCCGTCTTCTGTCGTCTTCGGAAGACACAACTGAGAAGGTTGTGTCTTCCGAAGACGACAGAAGACGGAAGGTAGATTGGCTTTGCTTTGGTGTTAAGAGAGGCTTGGTACGAATCCTGAGTGGCTTGGTGAGTTGTTTTGTTATTTCGAGAAGTTGGAAGTCGAGAACTAGGCCTGTGTCTCCCGGTCTTCCAAGCTTCTCAAATCCACATCTTCCTAGAGAGACTAGAAGATTGGAAAGACTGGCAGAATGCGCGAGAAGACGTGAGGATCCGTTACGGGTCTCTTCTGTCCGAACTTGCTGGCAGAATCTGGAGAGAATGATCGAGGGTCATGTCTTCTCATCATGCAGCAAGTTTCTTCTGAGTGTGTATGAGAGGTGAGAAGTCAGAAGAATAGAGTGCGAGTGTCTTGTGTCTTGTGTCTGTTGTGAGGTTAGATTGCGTGTAGGAAGTAGAAGACATGTGAGACCAGTGAAGGGAAGCCTGGCTTCGGGAAGTCTTCCGAGAACGATATTGAATCGGAAGCTGTCCCGGGAGTCTTCCCCGAGACCACTGTCACCTCAGGAGCCCGCAACCATCTTCTAAACCTATTACACACTCTACTTCTCACAAATCTTGTATCTTCTGTTAGGAAGTAGGATGTAATGCAAGGTGGGTTGTCTTCTTAGGAATCCATGCGAGGCCTTGCTTAGCTAGGATTATTTAGATATAGCTCGAAAGACGAGAGCTATTTAGGAAGCACTGTTAGAATCCCAGAAGATGGAGTAGCTGTCTTTTGGAAGACTAGATTCGTCTTCTGAGAGTGGAAGCTAGACTGTGAGAACTTGAGAAGGACTGAGTCTTCGGCTCATAGTACATACGTGTGGCTTGGTGCAACAGAGTTTCAAGTATGTCGATGCATCCTCGAGGGTTGGTGTTACCGGCAGCAGAACTGGCCGAGGCCAAACTGTTCATCAAGGAGTTGGGTCTCGACTTCTTCCTCTGGGATTAGAACCTCGCCGATCAGGGTCTTCTGGAGGAGGTTTGGACAGTCTTACCGCCTCGCAACCGTGTACTTGCGAAGGCAGGAGTAGCTCGAGGAAGATCATCTTCCTAGACCGAGGATTCTGAGAAGAGGCGCGCGCCCCTTCTCAGAAGCCCCTCGTTTCTGAGAAGAGGCACGAGTGCCTGAGGGCACGCGTGGGAGTCCTCAGATGTAGGGACTTCTTGGTCGACGGGGACCACTGAGGACGTGCAAACTGAAAGGGCGTGCAAACTGGACGTTTCAAAGTGCGTGTGACCTGGATCGATCCGTGTGGAGGGAAGAGTTGCACTGCCAGTGGACGCATGCGAAAGAGGTGGCAAACTAGTAGGTGGCGTCCTTACAGAAAATGAACCAAGAGGTGTGGTAGTGAAGGGGGTAGAGGTCACGCTGATTGAAATTGAGCCCTCATTATCCAAGTATGGCAATTCCGAATTTTGTGGAGTGAGGGGGACTTCTCTTGTGAGTGTATGCTCCAAATTAGGAGGAGGAAAACTCCGTGAGTGACTTCGGCAAATTTTAGCTTGGATGTGTGCATTCTGTGAGGCGGGGCTGGGCCTGGACCGTGAGAAACGGATCCTGTGCATATTGCGGTTGAATAGTGAGGTGCTAGTCCGCTGGTTAGATTGCAGTCTAGCTCGCAAGCGCGGTCTTGATCTCTGGCTGAGAGATAGTGTGTGGACTATTGGAGTCCTACCAGCTGTAGCTACAAGCGCGGTTTGGTCAGTGACCAAAATTGAATTCTTGAGCATGTAAAGATCGTCGACAATGGGATAGGGAGCTGGCACTTGTCCAAATCTGTCTTCTAGGTGACAGAGTCCGTTGTCAATTAAGCACCAGCCGTCATTGGCATCAAATTGCCGAGCTGAGAATAAATTCTTCTGCAAGGCGGGCACATGAAGAACGTCACATATGTACACATGCTCACCGTTGAGCAGGCGCACTTCCACCATACCCGAACCAGCAACATGGATAATGATGTTGTCACCGAGTAGAATCGCATCATTCTCGGTGTTCTCAGTGGAGACGGGTGAGTATTCGACGAATTGTCGTCGATTATGTGTTATGTGATGTGTGGCACCTGTGTCCACATACCAATTAGGATCAGCTGTCTGCACGATTGCAGATGAACATTGTGCCACCAGAACTCGACGAGTGTTGCTGTTGTTGTTCTGGGAACGGCGATTCTTGTTCCTGTTCTTGTTACCAGCATTCGAGTTTTCGTTACTGCTGCTGGGTTTGTCCGGGCACTCGGCGATGCGGTGCTCGGGCTTGTTGCACTGGAAATATTTCTCGTTAGGATCTGGCGATCTTTTCGGTGGCTGGTTACCGCTTTGTCGGTTGCCATCGTTGTTGCGCCGGTTGTTGCCATTGCGTCCTCCTTGCCGGCGTCCTGCAAACAAAGCAGTAGATGGTTCCATCTATAACTTGCGTCCGATCGTTTCCTCCTGGATGAGGAAGATGATGAGATCCTGTAGCGAGAGATTTGGGTTTGTTCTCATCGCCTGCAAGAATAGATGGTAGTTGTTGAGCATGCTGCCCATCAACACGAGGATTTGCTCCTCGTTGATAATTATCAATCCGGCTGAAGTCATCTGCTGGATGAGAGACTTGAAGTTGTTCACGTGCTGGGTGACCGTCTCGTTGGGTTTCATCTTTAAAACTCGCAACTTTTCTCTTAAGTGCATCTTGGTCACCATGTCTTGACCTGCAAAGTGTCTGATCAAATTGGACCATGCATCGTTCGACGTGGTGCAGGACATTAGATGTCCTGCCACGCTGTTCTCGCAGCATTCGTTGATCGTTACGAACGCATTAACATCACGCTGATCCCAATCTGCGATGTTACCGGGTCTTGTAGCAGAGAGAGGGATGAGTACCGCAGTACTTCCGGGTGTAATAGCACGTGATCTCTGCACGTTCCCTTTCACGATATCAAGAACACCATAGGCCCTGAGCCGCAAAGTTGTCTTGTGTTTCCAGAGCATGAAATATGTGCCGTCGAACTTGACTCAACCTTTGATGTCAAAGGGGGCAGACATTCTGTATCTGATTGATCGCTGGAGCAATGAAGTTCTGTTAACGAAGGTACAGAATTTCAGTGCGTGAAGCGTCCTTCTCGCAGCAGCTGAAGCGTCCTCCAACTGCTCTCACCTAAGGGTCGAAGGCCTACCTAGTGCTTATGCTATTGTACTAGTGCATCAACAAAGCAAAACTCTGATATCATGTTGGAAATGAACTGCTAGTAGAATAAGCTCAGGCAAAACTCTAAGTCACTGCGTAAGGACAATATGAGAGTGTGAGAGAGCTCCTCAAGAAAGTGTGGCAGAACCAAGTAAATGATTACTCAATAATGTACAATGGCCTTAGACCTGGATAATATACCTTGGATCTCGGTCTTGGTGACCTTACGAAAAATCACCATGTAATAACCTGAACTGATTACTGCCTAAAGGAGTATTCACACTTGTACGGTATTCTAACACACTTGTTACAGTGCACTTACCGGTTGGGTACGTGGAGAGCAGAGAACTCGGTGCAGGAATTTCCATTTCACATAAGAGAGATAATGTGGGCGTCCGCAAAGTATTTCCAAATTCTCCACGTACCCAACCGGTAGAATTTAGTCTCCTTTTACAAAACTCCACCGTCACCGTCGGCGTCGGGTCCATGCGTTCCATAAATAAGATCTGTCCATTCCACGCATACTGTAGTTGTTGCCGGCTTTGTGATAACAGATCGGCAGCTTCTGAACTTCCTCCAGGTGCCACTGTTAAAATCTGAGACACGTGCTCAGGAAATTCTCACCCCCTGTCTATGAATTGTACAGAGAAGCCCTTCCCACAATCTCCACAATTAGTAGCTATACTATCTTGCCACCTTCGGTTTTTACAGGAAACACGAAGTCTGGATCGTGGTAGGGAATGGAGGCAACTGCCCCCACTCAATCGATTATCATTGTAAGGACTACTCTTAAGGCATGGTGGTGAGCACGAACTGCAGGGGCGCTGTAGTTACCGACGAATGTTAACCGTACGATAGACGTTCAGAGTGTAAAGACCTGCTTGTTAGCTCCCAACTACAACTCCCTCGAAACCCAACATCTGAGAACTATACGGGCAATTAAACGGACTGCGAATGTGTCACTAAGAACGCAACGCCCAGTAAGGGGTTCTTCATAAGGACGTCATTCATATACATCGCAAAGAATCCAACAACCACACTCCAAGTGCAAGCTACTGCCTTCATACAGCTTCTGCTATTGCTGAAGCTGGTGCTCAGGTTCACGAAGGGTTAGATTTTCGTTGCTCACTTTTCTTACCTTCATTCCAGGATGGTCTCTTCGGTGAGTTGATACTAGCCTACCAAACCAGAATAGAATTACATGTAACGCTTGGGATCAACCGGCATTCATATGGGCCTGCCTTTATGTTATCACCTGTAGGAACAGATCCTCACGGAGTCACGGTCATGTGTACAGGAGTTCGTACAGTGGGGGAGGGATGGGCAGCAACCAGACTCGAGAGACTCTTGGTCGGGACCGTTATTTACGCGGCTGCAGAGCATCGTGACGGTATCGGTGAGTATATATCATGGTACACAGGTAAAGCAGTTTCCTGAGAAAACAATAACACTTGGGTAACCCCCAAATGGTTATGAAAACAGTGGTGTACATGTACGCTAACTTGATTTGAGAAGTTATCTTCATATGTCGAGAATGGCAGATATGCTCAAGGACCACTCTCTAGTATAGGGGTATCACGCAAGCAGCCCAGCCAAGTATATAGTGAGAATCAATTAGGGGCCGAATGTGCGCTAACAATGCCGACTGGAATTGGCGAATATACCCTGAGGGTGTGCCGATGGAAATGTGTAGTGCGAAGCACATTTCCAGAATAGCTTCCCCTTGGTATGTAATCGAATCCGAGTGGACAATGACAAGTAGCAAATGCAGTATGTATTGATGCAATCTAATCGCTTCAAAGGCTAATGCAAACCCCAATGCAGAAATCAAGACAAACTAGATTTGTCTACTGTAATGTTGACAAATCTGTAATGTTGATTTGAGAAGTTAGCGAATGTATATAACCGAGGGCGGACCAAGGAGACATGTGTAAGGAAAGCACAATTCCAAGATGGTACCCCAGGTGGGGAAGTGCAGGAGAGATGGCAAATACAATATGCGATGCCAAACGATCAAGGCTAAAGAGAATCTATAACTATACCATAGAAGGAGAGTATGCGATGCTAACGATCAACGCGGAATAGCATCTATAATTACGCTATAGAGCGGTAAAGCGAACACTAAAGTGCATGAAGTGCGAGTTATCTAGATAATGACAAGCATCAACGTACAGAAAACAAATATGCATCGTCTGCAGAAACAAGCATGAAACCATGAACTAACTGGGATATAATCGAACCAGCATTCGCACACCAGATTGTCAACCATGAAGAGGGTTAGAGGCAATTCTCTAAACAAAGGTGAATATCGGTGAATGTATATGTGCCTGGAACCTTGAGCGGACGCACAAGCTTACAGCCCTTCCTTGTGCGTACAGCCCTTCCGACAACAGGAACGGGTAGCAGGTAATGTTTTTCATGTTTGGTGTTATGAAATGTTGTGGTGCTCCCTGTTCACTTCCCAGGCAAGAAGAATGTTAGCTCCGGTGTGTGACGGTTCGGTCTCGGTTTTTAGTCGATGGAATCTGAAATCCAGTCCGCCTGTCTGAGAAGAATTTTGGAAAATATGATGAAAATAGTCTCAGAGGTAGAATATTGCTACTTTCGCAACAAACCAGTGCTACTTTTGGATGAAACTGAAAGATACCGATTTCTTAAAGAGGACTTCCTGAACACAAGCTCTTTTCGATGTACAAAACAAGCATTCTAGAGTGCTTTAATAGAACTATAAAAACGATTTTATTTGAACGAAAGAATGAGGGAGTACTCTGCGTGTGCCAGATTAGCATGTTACAGACTGTTCAAACATAGCTTCCAACGACATTGGATGGTTTTAAAGTACATGTATTGCGACTAGCTGTAGTACTTGCCAATTTACCAAGGAGGAGGCAACTGAGTGAGTCGCAGGACTGAGCATGTGACATTGCCACACGTTCTCGTGCATATTAACTGGTCAACAGTTAAGTAAACCTCTCTTAAATCACACTTTGTTCAACAACAAGCTAAGGCATTTAGACCCCTGTATCATGTAAGCCCAAACTACCCTCGTACAGTCTTGGCGATCACTAAATACCGCAGTGACGTCAAATATCGCTACTAAGTATTTAATTTCATCCCATTCGTGACTTTCGTGGAATCTTATGTGAACTATCAAGTTAACAAAACTGTAATTCTGTCTCGGCTTCTCTGACGCTGTGCATATATCTTGTTATATAAAGAGACAGGACATGATAGCCATTACACTGGATCCTTTAAAGCGTAGATAATAAGTCATACTGATGGGCAGAACTGCGAATAGGTCTCGTTGTTGATCGCGAATTCTTTACCTTTGTCCTCAGTAGTGTAATTTTATTCGTTAACCATCTACTCGATTGCTCCTTAATTGCTTCCGATCGTGAACAACGTTTCACAACTGATTGAGCTACTTCTGACTATAAACGGTCATTTAGGGTGATCGCACTAGTAACACAACTTTTTCTACTGCCCTAAGTCAACGGAGGATCTCAATTGTGCAAAAACGAGACCTAATCCACGTCTTAGGGAGAGGAGAGCATCATCGTGGTACTACTCTTCCTAATCAGGATGCAGCAAAATTGGCCGTTCCGAAAATTCATGATTACGTACGGGAAGACGGCCTCCTTCTGATGCGCAAATGTACTGCAAAATCACTGGAACTGCAAGAGTAGCGAATCCCAAGTAAAAGCTCGTCTACAGCATCGAGAACCGATGGGCTCGCTGTTGGTACTCACAATTAGTGTGGCCTAGCTCTTCATTTCATTCAAAAGCTCATTCCGGCGAACAGAAGCTCCAGTTCATCGACTTCCGTCTTCGTTCTGCTATTCGGATCGACTTTCAGCAGCTCCAGCATTTTGTTCACGACACGGAGCCGGTGGACTGCATAAGCGCTGGAAGCTGGCAGCAATTTCAAGCGATCCACCTCCGACTGCACGACTTTTCTTCTTCTGCTATCCTCCGACTCCGCGAGGGCAGATCCTAATCCCCCTCGCACGGCACACGGGCCCGTGCTCGAAGCACCGATGCCAGCGGCCCCTTCCACCTCCATGGTCTCTCTTCAACCCTGAAATCTTCAAAGCTTTATAACCTTACAGACCCGCTTCTCTCCTCTCGCACTTCGGCGAAATGCCATAAAAGGTTCGGCGTGCAGGAATCCGCACAATACTACCACGCGATCAGCGAAGCCTCGAGAGTTGAGAGTGTCTGTGTTTCCATTTTCAACGTTTCTGTGGGTTTTGTGACGCTTGGGAAAACTCGTCTCGATGAGACACGCCTTGGGATTTCAAACTAGTGTGAACTGTGCCTAAACGTCTTTCCACTTTCCTGGGTGGTTCGAACGGGATTTTAAAAAGCATAAAAGAAAATTGAAAGAAAATTAGATTATATAACTTGAATTGTATCAAAATCGGTAATTAGATTAAGCTCAATACTTCAGTAATTTTCAAAATGAACTATCAAAATAAAAATTAAAAAATTCGATGGGTTCAACATCATATTGTGTTGTTACAATCAAAAAGTTAATCACAATCTGAACACTGTGACGCCTAACTTAGATATCAATAAGTGGTGGAGCTTGCATGAAAAAAATTTCTAAAATATCAACGAAGAAAAATAAAAATAAATAGGAAATAAAAGGTCTGAAACGATGTGAGAATTAGAGAGAACCGAACCTAAGCTAAAAATCAACGAATTTAGTTCTGATGTCATGGAAGTAGCTAACAGTTCATTCCTAAGGTATGGTTGCCAATTTGGACAGAAGTTGTTTTGGAAATTCTTTCCTTGAAAGATCAAGTGGCTATACACAGTCCATGGGATATGATTCTTGCACCTGCATATGCGCCTAGACCTAGTTCGATCACAGTTAGAGGAGAAAATTAAACATTATTAGTGTGCTTTGATTTTACCTTGTCCAATGAGAGAACCTTATACATGTCTTTGTCACGCCGGTTCTTTCTCCAGACCATCCTAAACTTGTCCGGATTTTATTTTTAAATATGATCACACTGTTCATAGTTTAGTGATAAGTGAACAAAAGAAAACAAATTGATTTCTTTCCTTGACAAGCCGGAGCTTTATTATCCAGACTGAGTGAGTAGTACTGTATGGTTTATGGGTTGACTTCTCAAATGACCAAGTGTTCAAATAACAAGATCTGGTTTCGTCCGTGTGATTAAAAATTTCCTGTAAATAGTACTTTTGTTCTTTCCTTATTTTGATATTGTCTTCTTCCTGTCTATTCTTACTATTGTATTCTGACTATTCTCATAATTTAGACGTAGGTTTTCTAGACGTTCTTATATAAGAAAGGTCTAGAATATATTTTGTTCTAAAATGTTTTCTTCTGAACTTCCGCTTCGTCACCTTCGACCTCAATAATTTCAGAACTGTACTGTCAGCTTTAAAGTAAGATGCAAGCTGTTTACAGAAGAATTAGAGAAGAATTTGCGGTCTGAAACCTATTCTAAACTAATCAACTTCATTAATTTTTTCCCGTACTTAACGGTTGTCTTCTTCTTTCTGTTTGCCTAAAGTTCGCCCAGCATGCATATTCGCAGGATTTTCATAAAATGAGAAAGAAAAATTGGGAAGGCTAAATTTACAAAAGAATGTTCCTCATACAATTGAGGACAATTCTATGAGGAAAGAAATAGTGTTCCTGCTGCAAGCTGATATCTATTAATAATGTATCCTGCAATCAGTCAGCTGCTTTAAAGCAGGTGACTTCGTTCTGACCATCCTTTGGTGCTTGATCTCCGAGCAGCTTGCTACTAAACTAACGTGTGTTGATTCGGATAATATTTCAATCTAGAAATGGATAGGATTGCATTTTCTGGAAGAACTGTCCAGAAGAAGCATGGCTGTTTTGTCTGACCTCTTTTATTCCCCAAAACCTTCTGTCATGATATCCAGTTGATTGACAAAGAAATTGAAGAGAAAGTGTTATTTAAGGTATCATAGAGTAGAGAAGGATATATAGATAATACAGTATCATCTATTTCGATGGTTGCTTATTTGCTTTTTCATCGAACCTCTGTTCGATCTTTGTATTGGGGTGTTATCGTTTTTAAGAAGTAACTTATTTAAGTCTGAACCAATCATTGCATCCAAAATTCCAAGGCAATGTGATGGAAGTTTAATCTTATAAAACACGTCAACTCAACCTAATCTCGCTTGTTCCACCACTTACATGCTTTTCTGATGAGATGATGAGAACTGAGTCATAGTCCAAATGCCAACTTACTCACACTGTAAGAAAGTCAAACAAGTATCAGGATGAATTCAGCGCACGACAATTTAAAAATCCAGTAGCTCACTTCTTTCTAACATACAAAGTTCTCTTTGATAATGAAGAAGCATGCCCCTTGCGTGTTTAATATAACGTCTAGGGCTACAAATACCTAGTCAGCAAGTAAACTAAGGCCTAGCTTGATTTTCCCTTCTTCAGAGTCGCATAACTTCTCCACTAGGCGTCCAAATGAAGTAGACAAGATGTCCATGGAAAGCTGACAACGAGCTCTATCCACCGGTGCGATGAAAGCAAAGATCCGAACTTGTGCCAAAAGCTCGTAAGCTGAGACCTAGCTTGTTTTACTCATCTTTCGAGTCTTGTAACTTCTCCACTAGACGTCCAAACGAAGTAGACAAAGTGCCCATAGGAAGCTGACAAAGAGCTCTATCCATTGATGCGATAAAGCAAAGATCTGAAGTTGTGCCAAAAGTCCGTAAGCTGAGGCCTAGCTTGTTTTCTCCATCTTTCGAGTCTTGTAACTTCTCCACTAGGCGTCCAAACGAAGTAGACAAAGTGCCTATGAAAAGCTGACAAGGAGCTCTATCCACTGATGCAATGAAAATGGAGATCCGAAATGATGCCAAAAGTCCATAAGCTAGGGCCTAGCTTGTCTTTCTCATGATTATCTTTGGAGCAACAAGCATCGAAGCTTGAATTTCATGTAGGAGTCGGTCCACGACACGACATCCATCCCTTCCAAATCTGTGTATCCTCCGATATGCACCAGAGATACCAACCAAGGAGTGGACCGGCACGCACACTCGTTCTCATCTTGTCATCCTCCTTCCCATCTCAGTCAACCTCATCCACTTGATCGTCATTTTGAAGTTGCTACCCTATCATGATCTTTTCTAGATCCATGCTCATCGACTTTTTTCTTCAACCTCCCATCCAATCACCCCCTCTAGATCTACACATCTTTCAGTATGCGTTCGAAGACATAAAAAGAGTGAACCATCGTACCATGGAAACGTCTCCCATCCACCTAGTTGAACCTCACCGTCGAGATTTCCTACCCAAGTGTCGTAGTGGACATCGATCATCCTCCCAATCATCACCATATATCCTAACTGTAACCCTTAACCTCAAATATGTACAGGTCATCGTATGTATTCCTCTCTTTTTTTGTTTTCTGAAAAAAAAGAACCACGCTACTGCAACCAAAATCCTCAATCGCAACCATCATTGTCTCGCTGTACAATGGTATCTTCTTCAACCATCATCCTCTCTGTTCAATGATATTCTCTTCAATCATCGTCCTCTCCGATCTCTTCTTCTGAAAATCCTTATAACCTCTCAAGCATCATCGTCCCAACCCTAATCACATGTAAACTTTCACAACCTCTCCAACATAATCACCTTCAGCAATGGCTTCTCCCTTATAAGCCATCCGTACCCATCATCCTATACCTGTAGCCTCCAGAGCATCCATCCACTCTCCTTCACCCTCAGCAAGTATGTCCTTGATGATGCCAATGATGACATCATGGACTTCCCTTATAGCTGCACCCAAGACCTCTCGTGATAAGAACCCAACTTGTGCATCTCGAATGTGCTCCTCCTAACCTCCCTTCACATCCATCATTGTACCAATATCTGGTTGTTGTATGTCCGCAACCAGATCAACCATGTCCATTGTTTGCACCCCAACCATCTCCTCTGGTTGTGAAGGATCGCCTTCCATTGCCAATTCAGGAAGAATAGTTTCCGATTGAACCTTATCCTCCCCAGCTTGCTCCTCTGAAGAAGTCTCTTCTTGTCTCTTCTTCTCATCCTACATCGTGGATGTAGTATCCAACTTGAGCTCGCTTAGATCCTCGTGCTCATCCAAATCATCCATATGAAGATTATGCTCAATCTCCTCCACCATAGCACCATAACTTGTAGCTTCGATAGTTACAACTGCATGTGCCACAAAGTAATCATCCACAAACTTCTTCATCCCTCCTTTACCAACGTTGGCTTGAAAGAGAGTACTCGTACTTCTGAATGTAACCTTTCCATCCTCCCAAGAAATAACCTCACGTTGCAAAGACTCTGCAAAGTTGATGCAATCGTCCTGTTGATGGTCAGTACCATCACACCACACGCACTGATGTACCCAAGCTGGTTTGGATACAAGCACCGTCTTGGGGTCGACGATCCCTTATCCTTCAACCCAATAACCTTAGCTTGTAGATCTCGCATCTTTTACTGTAGGTCTTCGATGGTTAGGTCTTTCTCCTCTACAACCGCAACTGGAGGTTGAACCTCAGATACTACCGGAACTGGTGTGGTACTCAGCGATAGAGCTTCATTTTAACTTCAAAGGAATATGAGATCACCAAACACTACTGATGAGCGTCGTCAAGCGATGGTCTTTCGCATTCATCTCGAAGAGAATCTGAGAGCATGTAAAAAACTTATGACTATTGTGACACTTCACATCTAACATTGTACCCTGAACACAGTCAAAAGAATCTCCGTCCAGTGAGTTCATCTTTCAGTTCTCTCATTTCCAAGTCATTGATGAGTGCGAAATAATGCACCGTCGGATTTCCAAAACGGATGATCCATAATCTCAGTTCACTGACCTTACTTCAAGTAATATAGCTCATTCAGATTTTTATCAGAAGTTTATTAAAACAGAGACTCACACATGCTGGTTTTTGGTTCCTTTTCTGTGATAAAGAGGAAAACCCCCACAAGAGAACAAAGATGACACGCGATAACCGTCGTCAGGTGGTCTACCACGTGGCAGTCAGCATCGATTTGGTTCCCGGTTTCCTCTGGAATCTAAACCTACTGTCCTTACTCCTATCATCCTCACGCCAAGTGGTTGTTGAGCCTTCGGTGGTGTTAGGCTCCTGCTGCCTCACTTATCTCTAGTGGGTTACATTACGTATTACATGCTTATTCACCTCTTCCATGTCACATCGCACTTTAGCCCTGCATATTCACTCTCTTCCGAACTCTGCATATTCACCCTCTTCCCGAGTTCGGAAGCAGCACTTGGCAACACTATGTTAACTGTTACTCCTCTGTACATCGAGAGAAGATGGAAGAGGGATGCAACTTTAACCTTGATTTATTATCTAACCTTTTCGAAGAGAAGAGTTAGATAATAAATTATTATATTTATATATTCATGAATTCAGTGCAGCACCTTCCCGCACTTGTACCCCTGTGAAGCACAAAGAACCACTCTGCACTTATGGGTTTTCTAAGGAGGTTTCTAACGATCTTGGAGTAAGTAACAGTTAACATTTAAATATTATTTTGATTTTTAATTTTATTTAATCTAAAATATTTATATAATATTTACATTATTTCAGATATCTTAAAGAGAGCAGAAGTACGGAAGTTGATTGAGCACGCTTATTTGGGTTCTTGTAACTCAATCCATCTAGGTTGAAGGGGCGCAAGGTTTGCAACCCCGTGAAGTGATTATTAACTTGATGGGGTCCTCCCATCCGTTTGCTATTCATTGGGTCGCGTTCTCTCATTATTAAGATTCACTTCTCTTTCCTGCTTAACATCATCACGAAGGAAATACGAATTACTATGCCTATTGATTGTTGCGTTGTATGTCTAACATCATTTATGCTTATTATTCTCGCCCATCGAATGCACAAGTTTTCCAAATCCAAGACTCTGTCATCAGCATCAGGCGCGATAACGATGTCAGCAACGCCACGGTCTCTCATGGTACTGCCAGTAGATGCGTTGATCTATTTTCATTTTCACCATTCGCGAAGTTGCCACCCTCGTCCCAGCTACTTCTGCTGCACCCACCAGGTGTTGGGTTTCCTGTTTCACCATTCTGTGTCACTTCTCTACTTGTAGGATGAGTTGATTGTCTGCACCTTTCTATCCACGTGAGGAGTTGGTTCTTGCTTCTTTTCCACACTGCTGCCCGTTGTGTTCCTTGTACTCCTTCTTCCGCACCTTCCAGACTAGAAGAGCGATTTTGAGAATGCTCCTTATTGGCATTTGGCTAGGCAGATTCCTGAACATTTTTCCGCTCTGTGATAACCATACTTGTCGGGTCCAAGCATAGATTGTGAATGGAAATTCGAAGTTTGACTTCTGTGAGCTAATTGCTTTATCTATTAGCAAGCCTGCATAATCACCTTCTCCATCTGAAGATGGAGAAGGTGGCAGGCCTAATTTATTATCTAACCTTTTCGATGAAAATGTTAAAAATAAGTTAATGTCACTCATAACTCATTGATTATATGAGACCAGACCCCGGTCTTATAGTTTTGGCAGTGCGACAGGTCCTGCTATACTTATGGGTTTTCTCTGGACTCACACGTAGCTTGTGGTTCTGTAACAATTAATATTATAAAATAAGTAAAATTAAAAGTTTAACTTACTTTAAATTTTTTATCTAACATATCTAATTTTCTCTATAAGCTAAACAAGAACATCAATAGAAAAGTGTACATACGTGGATCTATAGATGAAAGATTTCTAGAGCTACTGATAAACTGCTGATCTGAAGATTTTCTGAAAATCTTATACAATAGAGAGTTGCCGATGAGTTCAAGAGAGTAGGTACAACAGGTTATCCCATGCTGCTAATACATTTTTGTACGCGGAATGTAAATTGCACATTATCTTAGTGACAATAGCGTACTTGCTTACATTCTCACCTAAACCTTTTAGGTGCCTGGCAATAGCTTCTATCCTGCTGATGTGACTGGTACTTTCCTCACCTGCTTGCATTTTATACTAAAAAAGTTGTTGTTGAAGAATGTGCTTATTTTTGGCAGCACTATGTTCATGCAATACACTCAAACGGTTCCACATCTGATAAGAGTTTATCAATCGATCAGATTTTTGATGGTGCGGGTTTATCTCTTTACTTTTGGTGAGATTTTCCCACTTGTCTGTTATTCTCTTTCTCCTCTCTAAAAAGTGAAATATATGATAAATGACATGGAGCAAAAGGTGGACAACGATGAATAAGCATGCTCTACCGGTTTTGGGAACTTTTGTCCACTTTCTGTTATCAAAATATCTAAGTGTTATGCAAAAGTGTTATAAAATTTTTTTATGGTAAGTATTAAATGATAACCAGATTTAGAGTTTACAGAACATCTAACATAACCCATAAAGAAAATGTAGACACTCGATGCAAGAACTAAAATTGCGATAACCTATGAATAAAAAAATAATTAATTCGATCCACAGCTAAATTAATTAATTATCTAACCCTTCTTGAAGGAAGGGTTTTCTGCACTCTTCCATCTTCATGCTTGCTGCCCTTCATCTTCAGATGGAAGAGGTGAAGAAGCAAATAAGGAAGAATTGAATGGATGGTAACTTACTCTAAGGCTAAAGTAAGTAACCATCCAAGTAGCCTATAAGGCTGACGAGAATGAAGAAGCTCAGCTTCGATGATGTCTGCAAGAGCTATGAGACCATAATTCAGAACTCCATACAACGAAGTCGTGGCGTTCGATGCCAGCTGACATGAGTCATCTCCGTGGAATTGTTTGTTTCTCGGACATAACCGATCTGCGGACGAGAGAAACCGATCTGGGGAAGGTCTCTCGTCCTAATCTACGCCACGGAACGCCATGGCTCAGTTTCTTGCTGACCGTGCACGACAGCTGACATCGTCGAATATTGTTCACCTCTCCCGCTTGGCTGAGAAATACAATGCTATCAATTTGGCTGAAGGTGTGCTTCTACCATACTAAGGTTTCTGGATTCTATGCTAAATCGCACCATTTTCTGGCTTCTCGAGCGTCACCGTTTGAGGTCGTGTTTGAATTGAGTTTTTTCCTCTTGAATAATCCCGAATACGACCAGGATCTTGGAAGACTTGTTTGATTTTATTTCGAATGCTAAGTACGAAGGAACTCTCAGGGAAATCTGTACTGATGTGTCTGTGTGTTCACCTGTATGTTGGTTTCACTGGAATTTCGTTGTGGCCCGTAAAAGCAGGGTTTCCAGATTTCCCTGCTCCGCCTGCGATAAAGAATGCAGCAATAGCAGCGATCAATGCTGACTTCAACCAGTACAGGTGCGATGTAGGAAGTACTGGTCTATATCCGGATTCACGTCAAGTGGGCCATCTTAATGACTGATGGGCCTCAAAATGGCAGACCGAGAGTGCTTGAAAGGGCAAGTAAGGGTGGAACACCGTCTTGAGCATGAATTCTAAATCTTACTCTCTGCTTGGTGGGTAACTTGAGCTGGTGGGCAGGCACGTACAGAGGCTGTGCGACCAAGTGGCAGTGATGTTTGAGAGGACGCACGGTGTTAAAGTGAACCCCGAAACTCAAGTTACAATTTGCTGCGGCCAGTCAGAAGCCCTGGCGGCCGCTGTTCTTGCAGGTGCAGTCTATGATTAATATACAACCTGAACTTGCTCTGTCATGTGGAACAGAAAGTAGTGTGAACAGAAGTGATGTGTCACGCAAAAGAATAGAGTTTCTGACAGCTCCTTGGGGGTAACATATTTCGCTTGTTTTGAAACCTTTTTACCCCAACTTGGCTAGCAGGTGTGCTCCATGTATATTGCTTCAGATTTAGACAGTGCACTTCACTGCGGTTATGACCCACTTCTGGAAACTTCAACTTTGGTGCAGTGATCGATGAGAGAGATGAAGTTGTAATTCTAGATCCTTCATACGAGACTTATGAAGCATCTGTCAAATTAGTTGGAGCTAAAGCAGTAAGTTCGCTAAAAGCCATGTGATGTCAGTCACATTATGTGGAGTTTATCTAGTCAGTACATCAATATGCGCGGTTGTGTAGCTTCACGTTCGTTTGTAGGTTGTCGTAGTACCTCACCTTACGCGGTGGGGCAACTTTTATTGTTTCTACCGGAACAGCTGTGACCATGTATATTTTCAGGGCGACGCTTTTACCATCTAATTCACTGCTTTTCCATTTGAACAGAAGCACGTCAGTATGGATCCACCAAACTGGACCTTGGACTTGATGAAACTGGAAAGTGCCATGAGCTCCCGTACTAAGGCAATTATCGTCAACAGGTGCGTTGCTGCATCCTTGAGCTTCGGAAGTTTCACGAACATGCTTGAACATCCTGACTCTTGTGCCTTCAGCTTTGTGGAGGTTTCAAAGCTAGAGGTTTGAGTTCAAAATGTGATGCGCAAGTCTCCTGTTCCTGCAGTCAGTTGCTTATTTGCAAAGTATTCAAGTGCAAAAGCTGGCCTTAAGGCTCCGTCTGACTCAGTTTTGAAGAGATTTGTGTGTGCGTAAATGTGAAATCTAAGTTTCTATACAGAAGTATTGACTTCTGAATGATATAGTCCTCATAACCCAACAGGAAAGGTCTTCAATGAAGAGGAGCTTGCTGGCATTGCCAGGCTTTGCTGCAAGTTCAACTGTCTCGCGATCACAGATGAGGTATGTCGAAGCAGAATCTCTAGCGTGTACGTTCCAAGGGATATTCTCGCCAACATGATATTAGAGTACAATACTTTTACTTCTTCCTCTATCCAAGAACTGCTCTTCAAATGATTCTTCTGCACTAAAAGTTGTCCTATTCACGGTGCTTTGGGGGCAACCACTAAGCTGCAGACTACATCAGAAACTCTATCAGGTTCACCCGCTTTAATAAGTCAAAGGATTATTTTAGGAGCAGGTTTGCTAATGTTAATCGCGCAGGTATATGAGCACCTCGTGTACAGTGAAACAAGACACAGGAGTCTGGCAACTTTCCAAGGCATGCAGGAACGGACGATCGTAACATCATCCATTTCGAAAACTTTCAGTGTTACAGGTGCATTTTCAGGAGGTCTTACTTCTATTGTCTAGGATTTGTCGTCTAATACGTAGCTTTTACTGAGTAGAGAATCTACTGAGAAACTCGACGCGGAACACCTTGCATGGAACACCAACACTGACAGCAGCGATGGTCACATTTACCTGTGTGAGGATTTTCCCTGTATACCTTTCTAGTAATTTAATACCAAGGGCCTAATTCCACTTGCTCCAACTAAGTTACACTTGTTTGAGGTTCCACGGTTTTCTACAGAAGGTGGAAAGTTCAGTTTTGTACTTTTAGTGTCGGTTCACGTATTTTGTGAAATTGAAGCTTCTATCGGTTTGTGTCTCTGATAAATAAGCTGGGGTTCCAGTATAGATTTTGTTAAGCTGGTCTGATCCACTGCAATACTGCTAGTTATACAAGCACGCAATTATAGTGAGATTTCTTACTCTTGAGCTCATGCAGGTTGGCGTATTGGCTGGGCCATAGCACCAGAAGCAATTGGCCCTGCCATCCGCAGCATTCATGAGAAACTAGTAGATTCTGCCCCAGCCCCATTCCAAGAGGCGGCGTTGTCAGCTCTTTCCAGTAGCCCCGAATACTATACGAATCTAAGATCGGTATGTATACATCTGCGGACATGGCAAAGCTTCATTCGCTTAATCTAAGTTTTCTACCTACATGTAGATACTGTCCTTCCCGTAGAGCAATGGTTGTGTTTGTCAACTCAGTCCTTCCAAAGAGTACGCGGAATGTGTTACCAAACACTTTGGGCATTATACTTCGTGTAAATGCGTGGTAAGGATCTGGTTATGCGCAAGAAATCATAGTGGATACTTACTATTAAGTATGAGATTTTGTCGCAGGAGTATATAGAAAGAAGAAACTTCTTGTGTGAAACACTGGAAGAAGCTGGATTGATTGTCCAGTCAAAGCCAGAAGGATCTTTCTTCGTGTTCGCCCAGCTTCCCGGAAGATACCCACTCAAAGACGTGAGAATTCTATATCTGACTGAGTGTTCGTATTACAGAAGAAGATTCATCCAGATGATGTTGCTTGGATTATGTAAGATGCCGTCTCAGCAGGATCCACCTGGCTCATCGAACTCCCGCGTGATTTGCACTTTCTCTAGACTATATTTCCTCATCGTGCTCTCACCTATGCAGGTCGATTATGTTGCTGATCTGATCAAAAGTGCAGGAGTGGTTGCCGTCCCGGGATGTGGATTCTTCCACGCTGACACTCTCTGTACTGCTAGCTACAGAGACCGGTATATAAGAGTGGCTTTTTGCAAGAATATGGCCACACTGCTTTCGGCCAGAGAAGCTATCAGGAAACACTGTAAAGTATTTGCTTCATGTTGAACGACAAAGAGAATGGCATGAATACAAACTGTGTTGAAAACAGTAGAAAGAACAAGCATGAAAGCTTGAAGCATGAAGGTGGTGGCACTGTGATCTTCTCCATCTCGATCTGATGTGATTTTCAAGAAAGTGATTCTGATATTTCTTCGCACCTCAATCCACCATGGTGAAATGCGCCCTCGCACTTCAACCGAACAGCGGGCGCAAGAACGGGCAGAACTGCTCTTCATACTCCAAAAGCGCACACGGTTCTTGCACTTCTCTACACTCTCCTAGCTCGAAGCACTTAGAGTACCCGCAAATCTTGCCTCCTAAGAATTATTTCGATTCCTGTATTCTTGTGAACACGCGTTCCCGACATTTGAGCTCTTTTCCTTCTCTTTTTAGTAACCAATTCTCGGGCAACAGCCCGCAGGCAAGGACTTGAATCATCCACACGTGAGATCTATGAGCACAAGCAAAGCTCTCAGAACCACAAGTTCTCGCGAAGGCTTTGTCCGTGTCATGCGTCCAAACTCCAGGGATCGAATTGGACTCTGTGTTACCAAAAGCGAGGGTTTGGGTTGACGTGATTGGAAACGCCCAAGAATGTAGTTAGTGAGGAAACTTTGTCGTTCACTAGACGTCACTGTCTCTGAATCACTCCTCAGGCGCAGTGTACGCGGCTACCCATTGAGTTGTCAACAGTGCGATGTGCGATGTACGACGTGAATCTGCGGCCCAAGTTACGCAGAGAGGTGGCTGCCATCAGCCGCACAGAAGGTAGTCTGTGACTGTGCCCTTGACCTTCTGACCCGCCGTTTTCACTGGCGGCTACGCTGGCCCAACAGGTTTCGGAGTGGTTTCTGTGGTGGAACGTGAGCTGCCTGCGGCCTGCCGCTTCGGAAGAATCGGAACTACTGTACTAACTTTCCACTTTTGAGTACTCATTCGTTCGTTAGCTGTTCTTCTGTTTGGCTGTTCCTGCCTCCTGCCGCCTACAGGCACATCTTCGTTCGAAGTAGTTTTGGGCCGTCCCCGGCATTCAGGTTGTTGAAACAACATGATTATGAAGTGAATCGGGCTTCTGATTCCGGGATCAACCAGCTTACGCCCCTCTTGTTAGAACACCAATCACAAAAGAAAGAGTACCTTCACTTGGTCCAACTCATGAGTTTTGTGAGTTTTTTCGATCCGGTCATGTCCTCGATCACTTGCGTGCCATAGAGTCCTCGTTAGAATGTGTCAGAGATTGAACAGATCGAGAGCTTGACATGGACATTGTGTTATTTTCTTTGTTTGAATTTTTTTTAGACCTCTTTTCGCTGTGGGGCTTTCTGCAGCCGTATGCTGCTGCCCTTCATAGCATGAGTCCACGCCAAGAGGACTACACGGCGTCCGGGCTACAGGCGGATGAGGTAGCCAACAAGCTATTGCTTGTTGGCCTATGGACATTGTGTTATATCATGTTGACGGCTTCAGAAGAAGAAAGCACGAGAATATATGTAAGTATTCAAAGAGCTCCATTCAGAGTGCTACGAAAACTTCAGATATGCACGAGTTATGAAATCAGTGGTAGTGTATTTGATATGGATTTTGGTGGGGAAGCTAAACCAAGCAGTAGTGATGTGTCTGCAAAGATAATGCTGGTTATGAATCTCGTGATGCGAAAATGACTGAATTGATCAAGTTGCTTGATCGTTACTTGTTATTGATTTCTGCGAAATCGATTATAATCGAGGAGCTGGAGACTACGATCAAGAAAACATGGAGCAAAGCACTGGAGGTGCAGGAAGACATCTGTCTGTATTTTGAAGGGCTGAGCTTTTTTGACAAACCATCTCCATATCTCGACTAGGTAATTCACAACGGATATGAATCTGATATTGACAGCGACTGATGATGTCCAACATGCCTTTCGTTGAAGAGAGACAATGAGCGATGTGTGAATGACAAGAATACATTCACATGTAAATACTGCATAGATGATTTCAAAATAAAATGTGCTATGATGCTTTATTCAAACAACTGTGGTGCTTACATGAGTTGGAAGGTCTACTCTTCATCTCTCTGTGAAGCCACTTGACTTTGAGTCACAATGCTGTCAGTCGAAGATCCGACGATAACAACTCACGAACCTTAGCTCTCCTACTCGACAATGTCAGGTTCGTCGCTTCTGTAAAGCACAAGGTTTGTCTTTTTACATCATTAGTAGTACAAACGATATCGTCCTCGAGAGAATTGAAGTCAAACTATTGTAACTTGCAGTAAAATTGATCATAACTCTGTCTTGGAGGTCAAACTCATAATTCTCTCCTTAAAAACAACCAAACTCACAAAAAATATTGAATAGGCAGCTCTCTATCACAGAGCTCGCCTAAGCTACTCAATAACCTGATCTCACTTAAAAAATCCAGACGTACTCATCATGCAATCACTGCATGCATGTGTTTTTCCCTGAGAGAACCTGAATGTCAACAAGCAATGATTTATTCATGTATCATCGATGTGCTTGGATGAACGGCAGACCATCACCAGCAATACTAGAAGCGGGGTGGAAGCCGAGCTAGTAGAGGATTATGAGGTTTGAGATATGGTTCTCTCAAGAATATGGAGGATGAAGATACGAGATGGATGAGGATTAGAGGTGTAAGATAGGCTCGTATATTTTAGCGAGCATAGTTGATGTATATGTTACATTCAAATATGATGAATGAAAATAATGTAGAGGTACATGTAATACAATGCATGCTTGCAGAATATGAACTCGAAATAAAGTTCGCAACATTTTAGAACTATGATTGAGGTTGTTTGCAGAATCAAAAGTTAGTTGTTTGGTGTCTGAACATTTATTGTATTCTTGCTATGAATGATCTCGACAATCAAAGATTGTTAAATGCACGTTTGAAGTGAACTGTTAAATGTTGGATAGTTCAGTAAGCTCTCCAATAAAACTCTCAATCATCGAGAGTTTGATGTTCAAAGCGATATGATCATAAGCTTATTCGGTTTATCTGTACTCGCAATCGACACTTAGTCATATAGTCACCCCACCAATACATAATAGGAAAGGTTTTAGCAAAAGAAGAATGTATTATGAATGATCGGAGAGAGAGAAGTTCAAAAATCAGTGGAGGTAAATTGCTATTGCTGAAGTACACTTCTCAAACTCTCGATCATCGAGAGTTGGATAAAGTGTACTCCGTATCCCACAAAGTTCAAGAAACACTGTACTAGACTATCCATTAGGATGTCCAACGGATCAAATTACTGTTAAGACATTACCATTGCATATGTGATACATGGATCCATACCATTCTTTCAGAAGGTATTCTGATCCTACAGTTCAGAACTCGCTATCGTGAGTTTCACTTCATCTATGTTGAGGGTTGTAGCATGGATAACTTCAAGAGAAGTCTGAAAACCCAATATAAGTATTTATATGCTATGTATGTTTTACCACTTTCCTCTCTTCTTATGAAATCAGGACTTGGACAGTTTGAGAAAGAGCAGATGTGTATAGAATAAACATTGTCACTAGAAGTAATTGTATACACTTCCCTCCTCCCATTTTACTGTTGGATCTGGAGTCTATGATGACAAGCCAAATTCTCTCGTTTAACTTTGTCTATTTTCTCGATCTTGTCATTGTTAATCTTCAAGCGACGAGATGCGATGTCTTTCTCGTTTCTTGTGAGAATTTCCAAAGTGTTTAGAAAGTTAACTGTCTCCGTGTATTCATCAACGTTGGTTCTAGATTGTGGACAATGATGATCATACAATGGACTTTTGGATGGCATATATGGTATCCATACATGATCCGGTCTATCTCCAGCAGATTTATGACGTATTCTCGAGAAGACATGTTTAGCTGGAACATCATCTGATGGACCTGATGCTTTTCCTCTTTGCTTATATGTTGTAAGTGGACACCGAACAATACATGGTTGTGGATGTTCTTCTGCATCGTGAGGGACGAATTTGAAACCCTTTGTTGTTAACTCATTGATTCCGAGTTCCATACCAATGGTAAGCTCGGCGGCCCCATAGATATGTTGTTCACAAGTGGTTGTGAAACACTTGTCATATTCTAACAAAATCAACATTTTTGAGCATCTTCAGTTCAGGTTCTACCAACCAGATTGGATATAAGATCCACAGCTCAAAAACCTAGAGCAAGGGTTCTTTTCCGTTGTAGCGTTGTGGACTGGCTCCTACTTGAAAATCATATTTTGGGGTTCTATATTTTCACTCCAAAGACTCTCATAGAGAGAAATAATGACTTTTTTTCTTGACTTTCATTGCACCAAGTGGTAGAGTTCGTTGTTAGGTTCCCAAAGACACTTCTTTCATTTGGACACTTAATGCTGACGCTATGAGGTTCAAAAGATGAGAAATCAAGTTAAGTTCTAGCTTATTGATGCTGACTGGGTATTTGCGGTGCTTGGTGTTATACTAAGGGTGCAAGGGGGCTGCTTGATCATTATCTAGAGAAAACTTCACGGATTGTGATTGATGTAAGAGGGCATCTTAAGGAATTAGCTTGAATCTGTGACTTGTCGACGAAAGGTTTGAGAGATTGAGAGGTCCAATGCATATGCACAAGTTGTCATTGAGGTCAGATCTATGCAGGCTATGCGCTGGTTAAAATAGGTCACGGAGTGTGTTCTCAGAGAAATTGAGACCTAGAGAAGAATATTGGAAGTGCTTCAATGACCTACGAAGGAGAGTTGGACCGTTCGAGCCGTTTTGAAGTCTAAACTTGCTGTCTTTGGATCGATCGAGATCAAAACACTGAGTTCTTTAGGAAATTGAAGCAGTATGAAGTTTCATCGGACGATTTAGGAGATGTGAAAGATATTGACACGTAGAGAGACTCTTATGCCAGATTTTTGTTTGCTTGCGACTTGAAGTTGGATTGTTCTTAACGATCGGCGAGTTAAGCTCTTTGTTCTTGGTGCATACGCGATCCCGGAGTCATATCTTTGCATAGGAGAAAATCGTACATAGATTGGACTGTTGTGTTGTGCGTGGTGAGTGAAGTTAAGCAGCAAGAGAACAATTCACGTCAGTTTTTTGCTTCATATGATCAAATTTCTTGCGTGGTTTCACGAGGGGAACTCCATGCGAAACCACGACTTGTTTGGAATCTCTTTAGATTCAAGGTAGTCAAATCTACCTCCTAGAGAAGACGGATCTTACATCAAGCGGTCCGTTTTGCGGATGTACGTGATTTTAAGCCACATGAAGGAGTTTTTGAAAGTTCGATCATCTGCGATAAAAAATTGGAGATATCTCGGCTGTCGAGAGTCGGATATGAGAGTTCTTGGAGCCAACAGAATCAAGGAGGAAGACCTTATTAACGTCTGAAGACCATTTGGCGAAAGAAGAACGTTCTCAGATAAGTCTTCTTCGGTTCTTTTCTATGGATTTTGTCTTTTGGATTGTTGGAGTTCTAGTTGATTATGTACAACTTGTGGTAGCTAGCTTTAGCTAAAGGCTTGTACATGGATGTTGTTTGGACCAAGGTTTGAATCGTGTGATATTGATGCAAAGCTTTTGTTAGCAAATGATTGTTTCTCTTGCTTTGAGTTATGTTTCAGTAGTTTTGGGTCTAGGTTGAGATTCAGAGACTTGTTTTAGGAGGTTGGGTGCATATTACAGATCATTCAGGTCTGTTCTCAGTTTTGTGTTCTTAGAAAGAAAGAAACGAGAGTGTACATAAAGTGAGAGTTGGTATATCTTGCAGAGCTTATTCTCGTGGTTGTTTCTCTCTTTCTTGTTCAGCACACGCTGTCGTGGCAAGAGTCTTCCTTGGGGAGGACGGACCTCGTGACTGTGATCGATCAGGAGAAAGATCAAAAAGAAAAACTGATGTTGTAGACGATGAGAACTTCAAATTCTACCTCTTGCGTCCATCAAATACAAATCAAACACTCATATACTCAAATAGACCTTTCAAGACTCAAATAAACTTTCTTTGTCAACTCCATCATCAAAATGTCGACTCCACCATCAAAATCTTCAATCATCAAAAATCTGTCTTTTCTCTCCTACGCGCGTCTCCTTTCTCCTCTATCAGTTCTCTGTAAAAATTCCCCGTCGAAACCCGCCGCAAGTTTATTTACCTAAAAGGTAAGCCCTTAGCTAAGCTGCCCTCTACTGTCCTTATAAGCACAACTACTTATCAGAGCAGCCCCCTAGCTAAGCTGCCCCTGCTATCCTTATGCGTACACAACCCTCTTTGCTAAGCTGACCCCTTTTTTTTTTAATAAAGATTACACAACTTTTTTTGCTAAATCGACTCCTTTATTAATGAAGGTTTCACAGCTTTCTTTGCTAAGGCGACCCCTTGATTAATTAATTTGATTAATAAAAGTTTTCCGTGCTCTTGATGTCATCTTGATACCACCCTGAATATACCACAAGCCATCCAATGTGAGCCGAAGCCCCAACACTTATGGGACTGCCCCACAGGGCTTACAGCCCCTCCATATGCGCACCGGGTATCTCCCATGGTATGTTCAAGGTGGCATGCGGAGGCTTAAGTCAGGAAGCCCACGATTAAAGACGATATCGATCTCCCGCCTCTAGATATGCAGAACGTGGCTGCATATTCAACGTAGACTCCTTTCCAAGAGGTCAACATGCTGGAATAGGAAACACATGCCAAGGGGAATTGATCTTGAGACCACTTTCCTCCTAGGCAAGCGCCCTATCACTGGAATGGCATGTGCTTCCGTTCACAAAGGTAAAACAGTTTGTACATATTACTATTGTTGAAGAAAATTTTCTGTAAAGTCTTCACTAGCTTTTTCTACACTAACTTCTCTGTACAACTCTATTTTTAGTGAATAAAGAGTCAAAACTATAATACTCGCGAACACCTACACACTCAAGCTGTCAGATCATAAGTCTGAGTCACGAGCTGGGATCGACGGATTTCCCTCTTTCGCGACTTTCACAGCTTAAAATCTATACTAACTATTACCTAGAACACTTTCTATCGAAACCGGAAGCATGAAGTCGCTCTCCTCGACGAGCTCTGCATTCTGGAACGTTTCGACCCCTTCAGGGTGATATTTCAATCCAAGCTAAGGGGCAGCTTGTCAAGCATCGCCCAGCTTAGCTCCTGCCCAGCTTGATAAGCTACGGGGCAGCTTCCTTTACACAATAGAGAAAAAATCTCTCTGCAATCAATTTTCACTGTACAGACCCACATAGAACACTACATTCACCCCTTCCAAACCTGCACATCCTCTGATATGTGTCAATCCGTCACTGGTCCTCGTGATTCTCCAAATCGTCTTCACTTTCCTCGATCGTCTCGGAAAAATCTTCATTTGTACTTGTTGTCTCCTCAGAACTTAAGAACTCAGCTAGCTCCACTGTCTCCCCTCTCTTTCTGAATAACTTCATTCGTTTTCCAGCAACAGGAAGCCTTAAAAGCGTGTCATCTAGCTCTCGCAAAGAATAGATAGCATTCTGATGTACATCTGAGACAAGGTATGGGTCAAACCATCTCCTTGAAAACTTCTGAACTGTAGAGTGTTGGTTCTCCAATGTGCTGTCGTATATCAACACCCAATCCCAACTTGTATCAGTTTTGGTCGAAGCCTATGAGTCTTATCAAACCTCTCCTTGTTCCCAAGTCAAGCCGCTTCAACCTTCATTGTGCTTCTGCGAGATCCTCTTCTCTACATTCTAGCTGTCTGATTGTAGTGAGAGAAGTTGTACACGGTCCATATTGTCTTCCTATGATAAGATAGCCCAGGTAGGAAAGTCTTCTTCTGCTGGCATCATCGATTTCTACTCTAACATTAACTCAACAGGCATGTACCCTGTAGTAGAACAATGAGTTGTTCTATCTGCCCATAAAGCAAAAAGGAGTAACCTAGGTCACTCTCTATGCTTACCGTCACATGTCTTCACCAAAGCCTGAACTATTGATGGATGTCCTCGTTCACTCTTGTCAATCTCCTCTGGATCCATTGCAGTAGTAACCAGTAAGCTTCACACCATATCAAGCAAAAAACTCTTTTGCTTCTGTACCACGTAGTTCTCTCCTATCTGCCCGTAGTCTTCCTACAGATCCATATCTACAAATAATATCCTCAAGAACAAACTTACATATCAGAGGAGATATGTAAGTTCGTTAGTCCTTAGAGCTCGTCCTTCCACAAAGTTGGAGAGATCCTCACGAGCCAAAACCAAATATCGCATACCCCATAACTCCAGAGGTATTACCGCCAAGTCGAGAACCCACTGAAAGTGAATACAAGGCAGAAAAGTTGACACGAGACCGTCCTTATACCGCATCTTTGAGTAGAACTGACAATGCAAGCAGGAACTAACGTAGTTCACCACATCTCGATATAGACCTTTCCACCAATACCTTTCCTTCAACTTGACGTAGGTAGTCCAAATCCCTCGATGTCCGACCCACAAGGTATCATACAACTCCTTCATTAGTTGCTGCTTAGTCTGCAGATGGTCCACTACTCGTATGCATATCCCATCTCTCTTCTGCGGCCGTCTCCAAAGATATCCATCACGTAGAAGATAGTGTAAGCTTGTTTCTTTATCTCCCTGAACTGTTCTTTGCTCCACTTCTCTTGCCTCTCCAACGAACTCAGATAATACCTTATATCACAAAGTCTACCTGTGTAAAACTCCTCTCTAAACATCAACGGCTCCAAGTTTGTAATCCGTCGATCAACTTGACACCGAGCATCTTTTCTCTCTTCTTCCTCAACTTCAGAAAACATGACATTCTCGTCTACAAATCGAGCCCTTGACAACATATCTGCAACTACATTCTCCTTTCCTTTTATATGCTTCAGCTCTAGATTCAAGGGTAATATAGGCAATCCAACGCAACATTGCTATGTCTTGCGTGTTACAGTTGGATATCATGCCTAGTAGAGATAGACAATCTGTCTTTAAGACTACATGAGCACCAATCAGAAACTCACGGTTTGTCTTCATCGCTGTCACCACTCCCCACAACTCACGCTTCACCTGAGGATAATCTCGTTTAACTCCAAACCTAGAGGTAAACCGCATACCATTCGCATCATCTTGATCTATCGCCCAGCCAATCGCCTTTGGACTAGTATCTATTGTGACAATGACATATCTTCCACACCCGTAGTCTACTCTTCTCAATACAGGTGGAGACTTCAGAGCCTCCTTCAACCTATTCATAGCTTCTCGATGGACTGAGGTCCATACAAACCTCTTATCTTTTCTCAATAATGCATACAAAGGCTCCACAACATGAGCATAGTGAGGAATGGATAGACGGTAAAATACACAAGCTCCTAGAAAGTGTCGAACCTCTGTGATATTCTTACAGTCTGCCATCCTAACTATAGCATCAACCTTCTCCGTGTTTGGTCGCCTTCCAAAAGCACCACACAGATGTTCAACCACTAAAATCTCAGACACACCAAACTTGGACTTAGCTCCTGACAGATGAGATGTACCTCCTCCAGACGAGTCAAGATACGTTCTACATCCTTGATATGATCTACAACAAACCTCCTGTGGTGCCCACAATTTACAGGATGTACGAACTTTTGAAATTTTTGAAGTTAATCACATGTCCGAGTAATTGAAATAACCTTGTTGCTTAAGAATACATCTTGCTTAGAAGGAAGATGGTCTTAAGAACTTTTCGTAAGAGAAGTCGACTTCTTTCAAAGACGGAAGAAGGACATCTTCCGAGAAGATGTCTTCTCGACCAGGTCTGTGGAAGATGTGGTGTCCACAATTTACAGGATTCATGAATTTTTGAAATTTTTAAGATTAATAACTTGTTTGTATAACTGAAGAAGCGTTGTTACTTAAGATTATGGCTTCCTTAGAAGAAAGATGATCTTACGAGCTTTTTGTAATAAGAAGTTGACTTCTTCGGAAGACGACCGTCTTCCGGGAAGCGTCTTCTCGGCTGTGTCTTCCGAAGACGGAAGACGGCGGAAGACGGAAGACGGAAGACACGTATCTTCCGGAAGACGGCAACCGCGGAAGCTTCACCACGTAAGAAGTAGGTGCACCTACCAGGTAGCACCGAATAGGTTAGGTAGGTCTGGAGGGTCGAAACCCCTAAACTGCAGGGAAGATGCGCAGGAAGCGCATTAGCACATTTCAGCTTCCCGCAGCAAGAGCGCTTCTTGGTTAGAAGATCGATTCAAGAGTGATTGATTTGAGTGAGGAAGGCAAGATGAGGTGAAATTGAGTGAGGTCAGGATCGATTCGAAGCTAGAAGGAAGGTGAGGTCAAAATACTGAGAGAAGAAGCATATCGAGCTAAAGGAGTTTTTCTGTGAACTCCCGACATTGGAGGACGGCTGAGTGGAATCGAAGGTGGACGGCTTGATCGATTGAGGCGTAGTAAGGAGCTGACGGAAGCAGCTTTGTGGGGTCGCATTGGAGCTAGAACCAGAGCCGAAAGCGCGCGGAAGATCGAAGAAAGCTCGGGAAGCAGACAGAAGATAGTAGAGGTTCTTCCCATGTTCTTTTTCCTTCCTCACTGCTTCTCGTCTTTGTTTGGTATCCCCCGCGCTTCCCCGGTTGTTTACAGGCAACCTGATCGATCAATCCCTCATCCCTATTTTCCTATCGTGACATTGGACGCGGAAGCGCTGTCCAATTTCTGTAAGGCATCTTCTTGCTTCTTCCCGAGTTCAATTCGAGCTTCCCTACTCCTAGCCCTCAAACTGGAGATCCTAGCTATCAATTTCCCTACCCTACCATCCTTCTACTCCCGAAACCTTGAACAGAAGACGCTTCAGAAGATTGGAACATCTTCGGAAGACGCTTCGGAAGCTTGACTGTCTTCGGAAGACGACTGTACACAATTCGTATCAAGAGTGGATTTGCTTTGCTTTTGTGTTAAGAGAGGCTTGGTATGAATTCCGAGTGGCTTGGTTAGTTGTTTTGTTATTTCGAGAAGTTGGACGTCAAGAGCTAGGTCTGTGCCTCCCGGTCTTCCAAGCTTCTCAAATCCACATCTTCCTAGAGAGACTAGAAGACTGGAAGGGATGGCAAAATGCACGAGAAGACGTGAGGGTCCATTTCGGATCTCTTCTGTCCGACCCATAGCAGCCCATTCCTTCTTCTTCCCGAACTTAGGAGAGAGTCGTGAGAAGTCTTGCTGGCAGAATCTGGAGAGAATGGTCGAGGGTCATGTTTTCCCATCATGCAGCAAGCTTCTTCTGAGTGTGTATGAGAGGTGAGAAGTCGAAAGAACAGAGTATGAAGGTTTCGTGTCTGTTGTGAGGTTAGATTGCGAGTCGGAAGCCGAAGACAGGTGAGACCAGTGAAGGGAAGCCTGACTTCGGGAGGTCTTCCGAGAAAGACATTGTATCGGAAGCTATCCCGGGGATCTTCCCAGAGGCTACTGTCACCGCAGGAGCCGCGATCATCTTCTGGAACTTGTTCATACGCTTTGCTTCTCGCACATTTTCCATCTTCTGATAGGAAGTAGGATGTAATGCAAGATGGGTTGTCTTCTGAGGAATCCATGCGAGGCCTTGCTTAGTTAGGATTGTTTAGATATAGCTCGGAAGACGAGAGCTATCTAAGAAGCACTGTTAGAATCCCGGAAGACGGAGTAGCTGTCTTCTGGAAGACTAGTTTCGTCTTCTGAGAAGTAGAAGCTAGACTGTGGGCACTTGGGAAGGACTGAGCCTTCAGCTCACAGTATGCGTGTGGCTTAGTGCAACAGATTTTCAAGTATGTCGATGCATCCTCGAGGGTTGGTGTTACCCGTAGCAGGTTTGGCCGAGGTCAAACCCTTCCTCAAGGAGTTGGGTCTCGACTTCTTCTTGTGAGATTGGAACCTCGCCGACGAGGGTCTTCTGGAGGAGGTTTGGGCAGCCTTACCGCCTCGCAACCGTGTACCTGCGAAGGCAGGAGTAGCTCGAGGAAGACCATATTCCTAGACTGAAGATTGGTGGCACAGGACCTTCCACAGGCCAGAATCTGAGGACCGAGGTTATTGGCTCGAGAAGAAGATCTTACCCAGGATCGTGAGTGAGTGGCATGTGCATGGAAGCACCACTTGTCTCTTCATGGAGGACAGACAGGGAAGGAACGGATGGAAGATAGAGTCTTACTGGAGCCGAAGAAGCGACTTCTGGCGAAGCTGTTTTTGCATCTCTTTCCCAAGGGGAAAGCGCAGAAGACGAGGTACCTTGGAGATCAAGACGTGGAGTTCCTGTAAGCAGTGTGCGATGAAGGACAGAGATCACTAGGACAGAGATCACTCGAGAGGAGAAGAAGCTTTTCATGCAGAAGAGTCTAAGGAGGATGTGGACGAGGAGGAAGTGCACCCGGAAGATGCTGAAGAGATCACCGAAGATCAAGAACAAGAAGACGATACTTTAGATCCTATTGTAACACAAGAACATGAATTGCTAGCATCATGCCAATAGGTGGTTATAGTATCCACAGTGGAGCGATAAGAGACGCCTGACTCTGAGGATGACGAAGGAGGTGTTGGTGATCAGCAGCCTAATGAACCAGAAGAAGGTGTGCAAGCACCAGATTCATAATACTTGAGGAACACAGACCTCAATTCTGCATTTCGACTGGTCGACACAAGCTCCACTTTCGAGGACGAGGTCGTGAAAGAGCTACTGGATTAACACCTACAACTCGTGTACAGGATTTGTCCTTGTCAAATCACAAAGCACAAGTCAACAGCCAGATAATTCCAAGACCAGATGGAATTCTGACCAGGAGCAGATTTAGAACGGAAGCAGATAACCAGTAGAGGTTTCTTTATTCTTGTATGTTCGAACGTTGTCGTGTTGTGAGACGTCCCACATGTGAATTCAGTGTAGAACGGGTGTTGTGTTTTCTTTTGTGTTCGGTGAACCTTTTGTGTAGTTCGCATGAGAGGGTATTAGGTGTCACGTTCACAGAGATCTGGATGTGAGATCGCACGATAACAAGATGTGCCGACTCAATGATCCATGGACGTTCACGTGAATGGCTCTTGTTGTCAAACATAGGTATAAGATAGTGGGTTGGGGTTTTGGGAGGCATTCTTCTTGGGGGGGTAGTTTTCATGAGTGTGTCTTAGTGTCTTACGTGATAAGAAGGAGCGGCAGGAGTTGTATTCATGGATGGAGGACTGAATCGAGTTCCAAATCTGCCATTTTCGAACCCGTTTCATATCAAGCTTCACTTGATCCACCGCGATCACTTTCGACAGTGGTTCGTCGCCTACTTTGGAGAAGAGTTCATGGGGAGGATGATGGACTCGCCTACTCCGGTGATCTTACCAATCGTCACGTATGGAGAAGACTGGGACTTGACAGTGTACATCTTACTTTGACGAGGACCAATGGACTTGAATTATCCAGCCAACATCCCTTTCAACGTCTGGGTGGATGTTCGATGTTACTGTCGACGGAAGATCAATCATCGTGCGTGGATCGCAAGGAACTTTGGCGAGGAGTACTGTAATCAAGTGATGGCTTCTCCATTTCCTTTTGTAGTACCTTTCATCGTAAATCGGTTCCAGGTCGTCATCTTGACCTTGTACTGAATCTTAAGTGTTAAGTATGATCTCTATAGTTCGACGAATGTAATTAACCTAAGGTTGGAGCTGATGCCTTGAAGGCATGAGAGGGTAGTAAGGTTATAGTTGTTCTAGGATACCAAGTAGAGGACAAAAGAGGTTTCCAGATCTGTTTTCTTATTGGTCTATTTTCGACCAATCAACTCTATTTCAGATCTGCAGACGGCTTTAGAGTTTTGGAGGTCTTCCCGGGGGTCATTTGAGGAGTGAGTGGTCTTGTTGGAAAGCTCTCGAGACGGGCTACACTCTGGAGACAAAGATCGGGCGATTTGGAGTTCTGAGGAGAGAGTGATGGACGTTGAAAGTTAGGGGTCAAATCGGTACCTCGAGCCACGTTTTGGAGTGATCTGGGAGTTTGAGAGGTGATCTTTAGGAGCTGTCAAGGGGATCGAGTAGTTCACTCCGTGCTGGTTGTATTGATGAAAACAATCCTACATTTGGGTTGGATTTGCTCCTGAAATGATCGATTGAAGTTGGCTGTTACAGTTGAGAGGTATGAGTAAAATCGCTTTCTTTGGATTCAAAGCTTGAGTTGCTCCGTGCACATGGGATTGGATCTTTGAGTGAAACTTTCCAGGATGAGAGTGTGCTCTATCAGCTAGTCACATGTGAAATTTCAGTTCAATTGGGTAAGAGAATGTGTGGAGATCTAGGATTTTGGCCATCGAGATCTCTAAAGCTCATAAGTTAGCACAGACGGGTGGCTTGATTCATCGCGGCAATTGGGTTCAGATCTGAGACTGAAATTTCATACAGTAGTAGAGAAGGGTTAGAGGGGATGTCTTGTGAAGTTTGAGCCTGATTGGATAATCGAGGTGAAGGCACGAGATTGTCAAAGTTCAGTTTGCAGCGAGGCGAGAAAGACGTAGAGAGATTTCGCTTAAATCTCTTGGTTGGAGTTGAACAAAAAACGACTTGAAGATGGGAGGTGTGCTTCTTGGAGGTGTCGTGTGGATGACAAGGAGGCTGTATTGTGAGATTGGTACGGCGATCATGCTCAGTGGAGGTGTCACGTCTTGCTGAATCTGAGGTATCGTTATCCTCGGTGTCACGCCTCGAGTTTCTAGCTGTTTGCTGCCGATATGTCTTGTATCGTTGGAAAGTTTGTGTAGTAGGTGGTCCTTGCTGTGGACATCTTCCTGAGCAAACTCGTATCAGCGAACAATAGAAGGTTAGAATCTACAATTTAGGTAGTTTGTCGAGACACGTACCGTGTATGAGCCTTGTCTTTATCTAGAGTGGAATCGAGCTCCGAGTCAGTTGTGCGATGCACATGTGTTGCACTTGGGTCAAGTTAGATCGCTAGTAACCTACAAAAAAGACTGATAGATTAGATAGTGAGAGCATAAGTTTTCATCGGTTAGGTCGTAGATCCAGTTGTATCTCTCTACAGCCAGATACCTTGTGTATTCCCAGACCATATTTCACGCCCTACGACACCGTGTGCAGAAGCTGAAGACCATAGTGGTGGAAGAGACATCCTTATCTCTAGAAGACAAGGTCGACACCTCCGATCAGATTGTGGGGATGAACGTGTCTTCCGCAGGAAGAAGACTGGAAGAGTTCAGTGTCTTCTTCCACTCAGAGATCCAGCCAGCTATGGAGTTGCTGGAGAAGAGAGCGAAGGCTCAGGAGAAGCCCTTACAGCCTGGATTTGGTCTGCGCACCTTGATGTGTCAGGAAGAAGGCCAGAAGAAGGCAGAAGCGCTGGAAGCTAGTCTCCGCACCACGGAGAAGCTCGCAGCGAGGTACAAGGCGGAAGCAGCCGCTTCTGCCAAGGAGCTAACCCAACTGAGGAAGAGCAACCAGGAGTTGCAGGCGCGTTTACAGTAGCGCGACCAAGAGGTTCTCCGAGTGCGGGGGAAGATCACCGCCCTCGCAGAGAAGAAGACAACATGGAAGACAAAGCGGGAAGCCGTAGAAGCACGAGTTGCAGCCGAGGAGATGCAGCGAGAAGCAGCGGAAGCTCGTGCGTAGGAGATGCTAGCACAGTCGGTGGAAGCACTTAGGAAGAAGTTAAACTTCACCGCGGGTAGGAAGTTGCTTACCTTGGCTAGAGAGTGGGACGATGAGTCCAAGGCGATGTTGATAGAGATGATAGGCAGAGGAGGTGAAGAGACTCTATGGACTTCTCTCGACTTCGCCACCGGTAACTACATCTTCCCAAGGTCTAGTACCATCGATCGGCACCGACATGGAGAAGGAGGAGTCCGACCTCGCTGTGCACTTAGTAGTGACAGCGTTGGAAGCCGAGAAGACTCCGGAAGAAGCCCCGGAAGACAAGATGTCTTCTGGAAGACAGGAAGAAGGACCGTCTTCCCAGGTATTCCGCGTGGAGGAAGCGACTTCCTCGGATCCTTATGAGGTCGTCATGGTCCCTAGTACCGAACTAATGCTCCAGAAGAGCGAGGAAGCACCAGTCGACTCCGCTTCCCAGAAGACGCTTCCGTCTTCCGAAGCAGAAGCCGAAGCAGAAGTCGAGGAAGAAGCAACAGCAGCGACAACAGGGCCAGCGAAGAACGATGAGGAGGAAGCCACCTCAGTGTTACTCGAGGTGTTTGCAGGGCTTCTTAGCTTATCAGAAGCCGTGTTGTCGGAGTGTGATCCGTCTACCTAGGAAAGCGCCGGGCTTCTAGCTGTGGTTGTTTACTCAAGAGGTTGGCTTTCAGGTCACAACAGGAGCTATAAACACTCACACAAGAGTGTAGGATCAGTATTTGAAGTCTACAGGATGCTGAACATCCCTGTGAAGTTGGGACTCCTGATTGTTTGTAGAACTCCAGATCTCCTTCTCTAAAGTCGCTGCTCTAGATTAAGAGCTTTTCAGACCCCCTCTGCTTCAGCGGCCGCCCTGAATTACTCAGTTACTCAAATGATTCGAAACTTTTTGGACAGTTGTAGCCCTCCTGACAGTGAACGCAACCACGAAGTTTTGAAGTGATTTCCTCAATTCTGCTGCAATTGGCACCGAAAACCCCCAAAATCAACAAAAGTGATGCAGTTTTGGCACAATCCGAACTTCAATTGGGCATAACTCCTTGTTTATTGATCCAAATCGAGCAAAAATTTCACTGACAGTGCTTGGCACGACGAGCTCTCTCTTCCTGTGTTCTCAGATTTCGAAGATACCTCACCAATTGCTCGAACTCTCCTCTAGAGCTCTGTTTCTAAACTTAGAGTTTTACAAAAGACAAAAATGGACCAATGGGAGTTCATAGCTCCACTTGACTGTCCTTTTGTGCCTTAAACTACCTGGTAACTTATCTACACTCATAGGCTACCACGTCAAGCCCCCTAGAGTGCCAGTGTATAACTTAAACTACCTAAAATGACACATAGCCCTGAAAAATAACTTAAATTAGCTAGAAAGCGTGCATGGGCGACAAGTAAGTACAACCCATGAGCTCAAACCCCTATCAGCATGGAAACCCTAAGTTATGTACATTGAACGTCATAGACAAATTAGAAGTCACTTGTACAAGCGCACAAATGCTTGAACAAGATAACTAACATACTATCAGCCTATTAGGACTCAAAATAGTATTAACACCATATGCAAAGGTGTCAAACATATACATAAAGGACTAGAAGTAATATGAGCTAACTTCTAGAACTACCAAACCTAAGCGTCGGAGTAGAAGTCAAGCATGTAGCCGCCAAATGGCGCGACATCCACCCCTTCTGAACCTGCACATCCTCCGGTATGTGCCAGATCGAGATCAAGACTCTTCAGCTTCAGCTTCAAATTCATCTTCAACCTCCATTGAGTCTTCAGCTTCATCCTCAGTAAGCTCTGCAATGTTCTGGTCGTCCCCTCTCCTTCTAAAGAGCTTGATTCTCTTCCCTGCGACTGGTATCTTGAGCACTACACCATCTAACTCTCTCAAAGAGTATGTGGCATTATCATAAACTTCTAACACCTCATAAGGTCCGAACCATCTCTTGGAAAACTTTCTGATAGCGCTATGCTGATTATCAAGACTACTATCATAGACTAACACCCAATCACCTTCCTTAACTGGTTTGGGTCGTAATCTATGCGTTCTATCAAATCTGCCTTTGTTTCTCTCTCTAGCAGCCTTTAACCTTTCCACAGCTTTAGCAACATCCTCAGGTCTTCGTTCTAACTGTTGGATCCTTAATGCAAGAAGATCCTCTGTACTTCTACCATCTTCCCATGACAAAACATTCCAAGTAGGCACAACCTCCTCAATCGGCATCACAAGTTTTTGCCCTAGTATCAACTCTGCTGGCATGTAACCTGTAACGGTAGTATGAGTTGTACGATCTGCCCACAAAGCAAATGGTAGCAGTCTAGGCCATTCACGGATCTTACCCTTGCAAGCTTTTACCAAAGCTTTGATGATTGGCGGATGACCTCTTTCGCTCTTGCCATTCTCTTCAGGATTGTAAGTAGTGGTTAATGCCAACTTGATTCCCAATCGCTTGAAGAACTCAACTGCTTCTTGTGCATCCAGCTCACCCCTATCTGCAGTGATCTTTCCCACACACCCATATCTAGAATAACATCTTCAAGTAGAAAGCGGCAGACACTAGCAGTGGTCTTCGTCCTCAGAGCACGGCCTTCGACTTGGTTAGATAGATCTTCTCTAGCCAAGACTAGATACCTCATTTGTCCAAGTCCAAATGGCATAGTTACCAGATCAACTACCCATTTGTAATGAATGGCTAAAGGTTAAGTAGGATGCAATCCATCACGATGACGTACGTTGGAATACATCTGGCAGGGTATACAGGATGAAACAAACTGTACTACATCCTTATACATACCCTTCCACCAATACTTCTCCTTCATCTTGGCAAATGTTGCCCAAACTCCTCTATGACCGGCCCATAGACTCTCATGAAACTCCTTGATCAACTACTGCTGCAATCCCAAGTCACATACCACCCGTTGCGGTATATCTCCTTGTAGCTTAGGACGCTTCCATAGATGTCCTCCATGTAAAAAGTAACCATAAGCTATTCTACGGATCCTCTTGAAATCTGCATCAGACCAGCCTTCTTGCCTTTCCAGTGAACTCAAATAGCGCCCAAGATCCAACCACTCGCCATCATACACAGTTTTCTCAAAAAACTCCAACGAGGCTGCAAAACAGCTTCTATCCCTTCTAGCAAGAGCACTAGAATAGAACTCTGTTCCCACATCCTCCTGCTCATCTATCATTTCTTTCTCATCGTAATATCTAGCCCTTGATAACATATCTGCCACAGGATTGTCTTTTCCTGCAATATGTCTAAACTCTGGGTTCAAGGACTTGATATATGCTATCCACCTCAACATAGCAATGTCTGGAGTTGTACAGCTAGTAATCATTCCTAGGAGAGGTAAACAATCTGTCTCCACAACCACAGGTGCTCCTATCAAGTATTCCTTATCACTCTTCATCACAGTAACTACTCCCCATAGCTCTCTCTTGACCTGAGGGTAGTCTCTCTGCCGTGAACTTAACACCTTAGCTCCAAAACGCACCACATATCTATTTCCATCCTCATCGTCTTGTCCTACAGCCCATCCAATGCCAATAGGACTAGTATCAACAGTAAGGATAACAGATCTGCCCAACTCATATGTTACCTTCCGTAGAGTTGGTGGTGAAGACAACAGATCCTTCAACTTCTTCATAGACTCGCTTTGCTCCTCTTGCCACTGAAATCTTTGCCCTTTCCTCAGCAACTTGTACAGCGGATCTGCTACATGAGCAAAGTGTGGAATCCATATATGGTAAAACACACATGCACCTAGAAACCTTCTCACCTCGGTAACTGACCCACATGTCTCCTTCATCCTTCGAATGGCATCAACCTTGTTTGGACAAGGTTTCCGACCATAAGATCCACATAGGTGCCCCACAATCAACACCTCTTGTTCTCCAAATACAGACTTTGCTCTTGATAAAGTCAAATGAACCTCCTCCAGTCGACTCAATATCTTATCGCAAGCAACTATATGATCTGCAACAAACTTACGGCACCCCTCTGATCCATTACCTCATTCTTCTCCTGCTCAGCACATCCTTTGATCGGCACATCATCAAGGAATGGCATAGTTTTTTCAAGAATGAAATCCCTCAAAACTTTATTCATGCCATTCATCATATGTGCTACAGAATTGGTAGCACCTTGTGGCAAGGTGCATATCCTTAGTAACCCCAAAGGTGTCCTCATTGTAGTCAAGTCTCTACTCTCAGAGGATAGTTGAAACTGATCATAACCTGAATATAAGTCTCCCATCGAATAGATAGCACGACCAGCAAAAGCCTCTGCAAACTCGTCTACAATAGGTCCTATACCCATATTCCTGATAGTCACCTTATTAACTGGTTGCATATCTTGAATGAATCTCAAAGCTCCACTTTTCTTCGGAATAGTAAACCATCTGCTAGAATAGGGAGCTATAGATGGTTCCAAGATACCCATCCTAATCCTCTCATTGAGCAAGTCTATCAGCTTTGGCAGATGAGCTCTAGGCACATGGATAGGACGTAGATTCCAAGGCACATGCGGTATAGTAAAGATTACCATAGGTGCAACTACACTTGGATCTACACATCCTACTTCATGTGACTCAAACGCAAACGCCTTACCATGCTTAGATAGCATCTCCCTGAAGCTCTTCTTCTCTTGCTCACTAAGAAATCCATCACCTCCAATCCTCAGCTCCTTCAGCGTTGTTTCTGTGAACTGGTGTCCAATTCTTCTCGGTCCTCTGAGCGTCGGTTCTCGTGCAGCTTGCTCCATCTTCTGATTGTAATCAAGTGGTAAAGGCAAAGCCACTGGTTTGACTTTCTTTGCCACTGACTTGTACTTGGTCTCCACATACACCTCTTGCCGATCTATAAACTTATCAATTACATCATAAAGCTCCTTGGAGCTCACTCTCACCACTCTATCTACATCATCTATAGAACTTTCTACTATAGATTTCAACTCCCCTATAGTATCTACCAAATACTGCTCTTCAAACACTCCAGATATGTATTCATCTCCTGCTAACTCTCCACTGTCCCACAAAGACTGCTGTACACACTTCACATGTTGCCTCTCAAACCTCTTCAGATTCTCAACCTTCCTATAACACACTGATCCACATGAAGTCAACCCTAAGAAGCTAGTGGATAAAGCTTCATGCTCTACTGGATCAGGCGAGAATCCTATCTCTACTGTACCGGTGAAGTCTCGCTCTTCAATGGTACTCTGCCAAAACCCCTAGACTCTCTAAACTCTTGAGTAATCTTAGGTAGTGGACGGTCTCTCAAGCTGTCACGATTCCTCTCATGTTCTGCAGCAACGGTCAAAAACTGAACAGCTCTTTTGCCGTCTCTACTACGTATCCTAGCATAAGCTGAACCATCATCCATAACTCGTGTCTCCATTCTAACAGCAGTAATGTAAGGCTGCCCTAGAATGATAGGATAGGTTGACATGTCTTGCACAAAGAAATTCTGAACATCACTGATGTCACCCACAGTTACCTTGATGTTGGGACAAGCACCATAGAGTTCTCCCCTCTGGTTGTTGGCAGCACGGATAAGCCATCCATGGTCGGTGTCTATGGGCCACCTTCCACGCTTGTACAACTCCTTAGACATCAGATTAATCTCTGAGCCGTGATCAATCAATGCCACCACAGGTTCCTCCAGATCTCCCAACTTCACCAAGGTCTCTGTGGTTGCTCTTGCCTAATGGTTGTGAGAGTAATGGCTCTTCTGTGATGCTTCCACCTCATCTTCAAACCTCACGTGCTGATCTGATCTTCCTTCTGATACTTGAGAGCAATAACCAACAATCTCATCTTCCTCATCTTCCGACAGTTTGGTCCCTAGAGCATTAAGCGTAGCTGCTTCACCCAAAATCTGACGTTTCCTCTTGATGATATCTATGATAACCTCATGGAACTCACGCTTTGCAATCCCAAGAATCTCACCCAAAGTAAACTCAACCTTCCCATTCAAGATACGATTCTCTAACACCTGCTTCAGGTCTGTAGCAATCTCAATGTCAGACTGAAGTTTGTATGCAGGCATCTTACCCTTCTCCTTGCTTCTCTCCTTCTCCTTTGGTGTTGTAGGTGGTAGATCCACCATATTCTCCTCCCGAGTAGGTGTTGTCTCCTGCCTTGTCTCTGGTCTAGCCCTTTCACTCTTTGTAGCAGGTCGTTTGGCTGTAGAAGCCTCACCTGCATCCTCCCTCCTGCGTTTTTCTTCTAGTACTGCTTCATGCTGACTTCTTGCAACATAAGCATGCACTGACATAGTATCCACAGTATCATTCCATCCTGTAGCTTCTCGAATTGAGTTGCCAACCCTTCGTAGCACATCCTTGTCTAGCTCTGTTCTAGCTACGGACCGCACTACATCAGACCACAACCCAGTAGTCCCTTTCTCTCTTTCCATCTCCACTTTCACTCCACAGGTAGCAGCATTCACAAGAGAAACAGCATGTGATGCTGATATCTCATTCACAAGTCTCTTCATACCACCCTTGCCAAAGTTGGTTCCCAGCATCATCCCAGTCTCTCTCAAATGGATCTTACCATCTTTGAAGAAGATAAGATCCTTCCTCAATGCATCTGAAAACTCTCCACAATCTCTTCTTACATGGTCTAGGCTATCGCACCATATACAACGATGAACAAAGCCTTCCCTCATCTGAGGTCTCTGCATAGCAGGCTGTACATTCTGCTCCTTCTCTTCTAACCTAGTGAGCTTAAGCTTAAGCTCCTTCATACCCTTAATCAACTCATCAAGCGGTGAGTCTTCCTCTCTAGCAATTACCAAAGCGGGTTTAGTAGGCAACTGCTTGACAGGAATTATCAGAGGTGCTGCTTCACTTACCACCACCTTGTCCCTTCTTCTCTGTCTCTTGGTCAGCAAAGAGGCAACCTCTTCAACCTCCTTCCAGTCAGTCTTCAATCCTCTCTCCTCACTCTTGTCTTCTAGCAACAGCTCAAGCTTCTCCTGAATAGTCACGTCCGCTACTTGTAGGAAAAGCTCGGTCTTCTCAACCTCTAGTGTAAGCTTCTCTGTCCTAGAAAGCTGAGCATATTGACGATCAAACTCCCTTAACAACTCATTTACAGACAAACCTTTGTTAGGCTTAACCACCCACTCCAAGAACGTTCTCTTGGTCACCCTCTCTGAATCTTCAGTGTAGTACTCCTCCTTCAAAGCGCGCATAAAGCTCTCCCAACTCTGTCCTTGCTGCTGCTTGAGCTCCTTCACACGCCCACGAATCTCAGGGACAACAGCAAGCTCAAAGTTCTCCACCATCTCCTTCTCAGGTACCTTGTTCACCTCCATCTCCCTAGCATAGTATCGCACATACTTGGAAATATCTGTCCCCTTGAACTGGTCCATCTGATGCACCACAGATTGCAACGCCTTGGTTGCTAATACCTCCTTCCTCTCTGTGCTCTGCTGCTGCTGCATAAACATGGAAAAAGCTTGGAACATCTTCATCCTAGCAGCATCAAACTGAATAGGTTGCTGAGCAGCAGCAGCACCTCCACTTGATGATCCTTGGTTGGCCATGATATCTGATCCTGTAACAGTCTCAAGAAAACTCCCACCCTAGGTGTTTCACGTCGAGTTCACCAAAAAGAGAGTATGTCGGAGTGTGATCCGTCTACCTAGGAAAGCGCCGGGCTTCTAGCTGTGGTTGTTTACTCAAGAGGTTGGCTTTCAGGTCACAACAGGAGCTATAAACACTCACACAGGAGTGTAGGATCAGTATTTGAAGTCTACAGGATGCTGAACATCCCTGTGAAGTTGGGACTCCTGATTGTTTGTAGAACTCCAGATCTCCTTCTCTAAAGTCGCTGCTCTAGATTAAGAGCTTTTCAGACCCCCTCTGCTTCAGCGGCCGCCCTGAATTACTCAGTTACTCAAATGATTCGAAACTTTTTGGACAGTTGTAGCCCTCCTGACAGTGAACGCAACCACGAAGTTTTGAAGTGATTTCCTCAATTCTGCTGCAATTGGCACCGAAAACCCCCAAAATCAACAAAAGTGATGCAGTTTTGGCACAATCCGAACTTCAATTGGGCATAACTCCTTGTTTATTGATCCAAATCGAGCAAAAATTTCACTGACAGTGCTTGGCACGACGAGCTCTCTCTTCCTGTGTTCTCAGATTTCGAAGATACCTCACCAATTGCTCGAACTCTCCTCTAGAGCTCTGTTTCTAAACTTAGAGTTTTACAAAAGACAAAAATGGACCAATGGGAGTTCATAGCTCCACTTGACTGTCCTTTTGTGCCTTAAACTACCTGGTAACTTATCTACACTCATAGGCTACCACGTCAAGCCCCCTAGAGTGCCAGCGTATAACTTAAACTACCTAAAATGACACATAGCCCTGAAAAATAACTTAAATTAGCTAGAAAGCGTGCATGGGCGACAAGTAAGTACAACCCATGAGCTCAAACCCCTATCAGCATGGAAACCCTAAGTTATGTACATTGAACGTCATAGACAAGTAAGAAGTCACTTGTACAAGCGCACAAATGCTTGAACAAGATAACTAACATACTATCAGCCTATTACGACTCAAAATAGTATTAACACCGTATGCAAAGGTGTCAAACATATACATAAAAGACTAGAAGTAATATGAGCTAACTTCTAGAACTACCAAACCTAAGCGTCGGAGTAGAAGTCAAGCATGTAGTCGCCAAATGGCGCGACAGCGTTAGGAGCTCCGGTAGGAGCAGATCAGGTAGAGATTGCCTCCTAGCAATCAGAGAAGATAGTAACCACAACCGACGTTGACATTTCTAAACTTGGTAAGGTCAAACATGCTATCTTAAGGGTGGCAGTTTTCAGTGTAAAATTAGTTAGGATACCATGTGGCAGCATTGTTAGCGTAGGAACAGCAAAGTAGAGGGCTAAACCCAGAGAAGAGAAACGGCTTGCATGTGGGGTGGTCGCCTTCTGACAGCGCCCATCTCTCCTTGGTGGTCGTCTCCTCTGTTTTCTCGTGGTAGATGCATAAGTAGGATCGAAGAGTAGGATTTTGAGGCACATGATATACAATACGCACAGTGCACACTGCACCCGATGTTAGAGACATACGAATAGACTAGGATTATATCGGAGAGGTCTGCATGCTCGTTACCAACAGTGGTTCGAAGATGTAGATAGAGGTAGTGGACAATTTAGCAACAGAGAACGGCATCCTCGTGCAGTCCTGTTCGCTAGACTGGTGTGTCGAGGAGTAGACGCAGGAAGTAGAGAGAGTGAGCTTCCCAATGCCAATGTGACTTCTTCTCAGGGAATGGATTGCTGATTTGAGTGCAGAAGCTTTGTCTATGTCTTCTGGGTGGTGGGTTTTCTTGAATTCACTCCCGATTGTGCATGAGAAGCGTTCTTCTTGAGTGGCGGTGACTGTCAGCAGTTGTGGATGTTGCAGCTTGGCTCGTCCAGTAGAGCACTTAAGATCTACGTACGGCCGATCTTATGGATAAGGGATCCCAGAAGACAAAGTAGTCGGAGCAGCGAAGAGAAGAAGAAAGAAGCCTTCTTCCCACAGCAGAAGACGACATCCTCAAGTAGAAGACGGTGCAACTGTACGCACGTTTGTTGTCTTCCTCCTCAAACTATTACAAGCAGGGATGGCTTGTTAGTCAGGATCCGGACTAGAAGCCTGTTGGAATCCTAATTTCTCCTTTTCATCTTGTTTTCTCTTGTTTGGATTTTCTCTTCTTCCCCATCTTCTCTCATCTTCCCCATCTTCTTACCTTCTTCTAGTGAGCTTCCGAGACTTCTATTGAGCTTCCGTGAAGGTGAATGTCGTTGTAGTGCTGCAGGAAGACCATTTTCGTAAGCAGAAGCTTGGGAAGGCTACAGGAGGCATACACCCTATGATTAATCTAACCCGTTGGAATGAGAGAGTGAGTAAGATGTAACAGCCGTGCTAGTCGACTTCTGCGAAACAGGAGCAGTCTTCTGGAGGTGTGAGAAGCCGAGTTGAACCCCCAGAAGCCGAGAATTGCTTCGAGAAGATGGTATTGAGAAGACCGGAAGAAGTGACTTGGAAGCAAGAAGCGTCTTCCCGAGCTTCTCTGTGAATAGTTGTGTGATATTTTAGTTAGTAGTTGTTTGTTTAGATCCAGAGCACCTTTTGGCGAGTCTGGAAGACGCGTGGTTTTGTGAGAAGATGAGATTTCTAGACAAAACCCGTGTGTTTCTGTGTTTGAACAGATCTTAGAACTTAGAGTAGCGTTACTTGTGCAAATCCTCTATGGGAACGATATCTTGTATACTAAATGGGCAAAAGGAGTTATCCTGCGACACTATAGAAGACGGAAGACGGAAGCACGTGTCTTCCAGAAGACAGCGACAGTGATAACGACTGCGACTACATAGGTCTAACCGCGCACCATCCAGTAAAGGAGTAAGTGTACCTACCAGGTAGCACCAAGGTAGTAGGTAGGTCAGGTAAGTCGAAGAACCCCTAACTACGCAAGAAGATACGAGAGAAGCGCATTAGCGCAGAATCGTCAACTGCTTCTCGCAAAGGCATTGACGTAGAAGATCGAATTAGGAGGAACCGAATTGAGTGAAGAGGACCAGCAGAGTGAAATCGTGGACAGCAAGAATCTAATTGCAGCTAGAGAGAAGGCGAGGATGAATTTCTGAGAGTACGAAGCACTACCGAGCTGAAGGAGTCTCCTGTAGATTCCTGAAAGCAGACATTGAAGGGTGATTGAAGAAGAATCAAAGGTGGAGCCCTAATCGATCAAGAAGCAGTAGGGTATAGCACAAGATTGACGGTAGAAGCAGCTCTGTGAGGTCGTGTTGGAGCTGAGGTGGAGTCAGAAGCGTACAGAAGACTGAAGGCACTATGGGAAGCAAGCCGAAGACTGTTTCAAGTTCTTCTCATGTTCTCTTCCCTTCCCACCGCTTCTCGTCTCTTGCTTAGTATCCCCGGCGCTTCCCTGGTTGTTTGCAGGAAACTCATCGATCGTTTTTCCCATCCCGTATTTTCCTTCTGTGAAATTGGACTCGGAAGCGTTGTCCAATTTTCGACAGTTATCTTCTCACTTCTTCCTGAGTCGAGCTTCCTTGTCCGTCGTTCTCAAATTCGATCCCTCAGCTATCAATTTCCTTACCCTACCGCCCCTCTACTCCCGAATCTTTGGACAGAAGACGTTTCGGAAGATCTGAACATCTTCGGAAGACGCTTCTGATGTCTGAACGTCTTCAGAAGACGAATGTGTGCAATTCCTATCAAGAGTGGATTGGATTTGCTTTTGTGTTAAGAGAGGTTTGGTACGAAACCCGAGTGACTTGGTGAGTTGTTTGTTGTTTCGAGAAGCTGGAAGTTGGGAACCAAGCCTGTGCCTCCCGATCTTCCGAGCTTCTCAAATCCACATCTCTAGAGAGACTAGAAGACTGGAAAGGCTGGCAAAATGCACGAGAAGACGTGAGGGTCTGTTATGGGTCTCTTTTGTCCGACCCATAGCAGCCTATTCCTTCTTCTTCCAGAACTTAGAAGAGAGTTGTGAGAAGTCTTGCTGGCAGAATCTGGAGAGAATGGTCGAGGGTCATGTCTTCCCATCATGCAGCAAGCTTCTTTTAAGTGTGTATGAGAGGTGAGGAGTCGGAAAAACAGAGTATGAATGTCTTGTGTCTGTTGTGAGGTTAGATTGCGTGTATGAAGCAAAAGACAGGTGAGACCAGTGAAGGGAAGCCTGGCTGTGAGAAGTTTTTCGAGAACATTATTGAATCGGAAGCTGTCCCGAGAGTCTTCCTGGAGGTCACTGTCACCGCAGGAGTCCGCGATCATCTTCTGAACTTTTCACTCTGCTTCTCGCATATCTTCTGTTAGGAAGTATGATGAAATGCAAGGTGGGTTGTCTTCTGAGGAATCCATGCGATGCCTTGCTTAGTTATGATTGTTTAGATATAGCTCGGAAGACAAGAAGAACTTAGGAAGCACTGTTAGAATCTCGGAAGACGGAGTAGCTGTCTTTTGGAAGACTAGATTCGTCTTCTGAGAGTGGAAGCTAGACTGTGAGAACTTGGGAAGGATTGAGCCTTCGGCTCACAGTAGTACGTGTGGCTTAGTGCAACAGAGCTTGAAGTATATCGATGCATCCTCGAGGGTTGGTGTTCCCGGCAGCAGAGTTGGTCGAGGCCAAACCATTCATCAAGGAGTTGGGTCTCGACTTCTTCCTGTGGGATTGGAACCTTGCAGACTAGGGTCTTCTGGAGGAGGTTTGGACAACATTGCCTCCTCGCAACCGTCTACTTGCAAACGCAGGAGTAGCTCGGGGAAGACCATCTTTCTAGACAGCAGAATGATGGCGTAAGGTTTTCCACAGATCAGAAGCAGAGAACAAGGGGTACGAATTAGAGAAGAAGATCCTACCCATGATCTCGGGGAAGTGGCATGTGCCTGGGAGCACATCTTGCCTCTTCCTGGAGGACAGACAGAGAAGAAACGGATGGAAGGTCGAAGCTTACCGGGAGCCGCAGAGCGTCTTTTGGCGAAGCTGTTCCTTCACCTCTTTCCCAAGGGGAAGGCGCAAAAGACGAGGTACCTTGGAGGTCAGGACGTGGAATTTCTGGAAGCCATTTGGGAAGGGCTGCCCATCAACTAGGGCTCGTTCTTCCACCCATATGTGCAGACAGAGCTGGTGTACTTAGGCACCCCGGTAGGAGGACATCTTACTCCGTTCTTCTGTTACCTATACGTGTCCAAGAGAGACCTAACGGAAGATCAGTTGGCGAGATATGGACCAACAGGGCAGCACGAGGTGAAGGAGGAGACCTCGAGAGAAGACGATCGAGCAGCAGCAATGACTCCTCCTCCCACTCTGATTCCGCAGATGAGACCAGATACTCATCAGAAGACGCTTCTGATGAGGGAAGATGACTCCAATGGGTCGGAAGACGCGACACCACCGAGGAAGATGGGTCCTAGGAGTGTGACTAGGAAGACCACCTCCCTCCCGATCATTCACTCTGGATCGGAGTCCGACTCTCAAGAGGAGCCCCTGAGTACCCGAGCTACGCAGAAGATCGCTTCTGCAACACAAAGGAGTCTTCCAAAGACTCCAAAAGACGAAGGTTGGATGAAAACTCCTACTGCGATGCGAGGAAGCGCAGTAAAGAGGACCGCTCCTGTCATGGAAAGGGATCTTCCATCCTGAAAGATGAGAAGAGTAGTGTCTTCTCGTGCGCAGAAGCAGAAGGTCACAGCAGCAGAAGAGGCATCTTTGCCTCTGGAAGACAAGGAAGACACCTCCGACCGGATCGTGGGGATGAGTCTGTCTTCCGCGGGAAGAAGACTGGAGGAGTTCAGTGCCTTCTTCCACTCGGAGAACCAACCAGCTATGGAGTTGGTGGAGAAGAGAGCGATGGCTCAAGAGAAGCCACTACAGCCTGGATTCGGTCTACGCACCTTGATGCGGCAGGAAGAAGGTCAAAAGAAGGTAGAAGCGCTGGAAGCCAACCTCCGCACCACAGAGAAGCTCGCAGCGAAGTACAAGACGGAAGCAGCCGCTTCTGCCAAGGAGTCATCACAACTGAGGAAGAGCAACCAGGAGTTGCAGGCACGTCTACAGCAGCGTGACCAAGAGGTTCTGCGAGTCAGAGGTAAGATCACCGTCCTCGTAGAAGAGAAGACAACGTGGAAGACACTACGGGAAGCCGCAGAAGCGCAGGCTGCAGCAGAGAAGACGCAGCGGGAAGCAACAGAAGCTCACGCGTAGGGATTGCTAGCACAAACGGTGGAAGCACTTCGCAAGAAGTTCAATTTCACCGCGGGTAGGAAGCTTCTCACCCTAGCTAGAGAGTGGGACGACGAGTCCAGAGCGATGTTGGTGGAGTGCAAGGAGAGCATATTCCGTTACTTGGATCGGCAAATAGAGGAAATGAAGATACTTTACGGTCTTCTTTCGATTCCGCCACCAGCGACTGCATCTTCCCAAGCCTCAGGACCATCGATCGGATCAGACTTGGAGAAGGAGGAGTTCGACCTTGCTGTCCACTTGGTAGTGATAGGGTTGGAAGCCGAGAAGACTGCAAGAGAAGCCCCAAAAGACAAGGTGTCTTCTGGAAGACAAGAAGAAGAGTTGTCTTCTCAAGTGTTTCGAGTGAAGGAGGCGACTTCCTCGGACCCCTATGAGGTCACCATGGCTCCCAACGTTGAACCAGTATCTCAGAAGAGCGAGGAAGCGCAAGTAGACTCAGCTTCCCAGAAGAAGTTTCTATCTTCCGAAGCCGCACCAGCAGAGCCAACCACAAATGTTGAAGAGGAAGCTACCTTAGTGACACCCGAGGTATTCGCAGGGCTTCTCACCTTATCAGAAGCCGAGTTAGGAGTTCAGGTAGGAGCAGATCAGGAGGATATCGCATCCGAGCAATTAGAGTACACAACAAGCACAGAAGACAAGTTGACTTGTCTAAACTTAGTAGGAACTGAAATTACTATCTTAGGAGGTGGTAATTTCCATGTAATTTTAGAGGACTATCCATGTGGCAGAGTAGGTAGCGCAGGAGTAGCAAAGTAGATGACTAAACCAAGGCAGGAAGCCGACTGCATGTGAGGTGGTGGCCTTCTGACAGCGCCCCATCTCCTGGATTGCAAGTGAGGATTGGAGGGGAACTCTCTCCTGCGCCTCAAGGTGGTAGTATAAGTTAGAAGACAGAGTAGGATTGTGGGCACATGAGGCACATGATGCAAACACTACTGTGCGCACACAACATATTGTATACACACTACACACGATGTTAGAGACATACGAATAGATTGGGATTACACCGGAGGGGTCTGCATGCTCGCTGCCAGCAGTGGCTCGAAGATGTAGATGAAGGTAGTGGACAGTTTAGAGCAGGGAACAGCATCCTCGTGTAGTCCTGTTACTAAGCTGGTGTGCCGAGGAGTAGGAGCAGGACGTAGAGGGAGGGAGCTTCCCAACACCAATGTGTCTTCTTCTCGGGGAATGGATTTTGGATTTGAGTGCAAAAGCTTTGTCTGTGTCTTCTAGGCAGTGAGTTTCCTCGAATTCACACCCAATTGTGCATGAGAAGTCTTCTCTTTGAGTGGCGGTGATTGTTAGAAGCTGTGCAGAGTCGAAGCTTGTCTCATCCAGTGGAGCACTTAGGATCCACGTACGGACGGTCCTATGGGTAAGCGATCTCAGAAGACGGAGTAGTCGAAGCAACGACAGAAGAAGAAAGAAGCCTTCTTCTCACAACAAAAGACGACATCCTCAAGTAGAAGACTATGTAACTGTAAGCGAATTTGTTGTCTTCCTTCCCAAATTACTACAAGCAAGGATGGCTAATAATGTAATAATTTGGGGAGGAAGACAACAAATTCTCTTACAGTTACACAGTCTTCTACTTGAGGATGTCGTCTTTTGCTGTGGGAAGAAGGCTTCTTTCTTCTTCTGTCGTTGCTTCGACTACTCCGTCTTCTGGGATCGCTTACCCATAAGACCGTCCGTACGTGGATCATAAGTGCTCCACTGGATGAGACAAGCTTCGACTTTGCACAGCTTCTAACAATCACCGCCACTCAAAGAGAAGGTTTCTCATGCAAAATTGGGTGTGAATTCGAGGAAATCCACTACCGATAAGACACAGACAAAGCTTCCTTACAGTTTCCACACAAGGGCACTTGCCCAATCTGTCTTCTCGGATGAGGACAGATGGACCACCAGTGTCCTGTGTCTCCACAATTGTTGCATGCTCCAGGAAGAGGGTTTAGAGGTCGTTGTGATGAAGAAGGTTTCCAGGACATTCTGATCTGTACATTACTAACCCTATCTCTAGATGTATAACGATTATATTGAGCAGGAGGCGTAGAAGTGAATGGTTGTATTGTCTCGATCCTATAACAAGATTCCCCACTAGGATCGTGTAGATATCCCTCATCGTCTTCTTCCCATCCTACCCAATTGACAGCTTGGTCCTGTGTACACTGATCTCTAGTGTGCCCGGAAGAGTTGCAAAGCTTGCATCAAATGTTTGACCGAGAAGCCGTAGGTTGCTTCCGCTTGTCCTTCTGGTTCAGAAGATGAACCTTCAGGTCGGCAAATTGCTTCAGAACTTCATCGATCCAGGGATCAGGTGCAGATTGAATGATCTGAGTTTGAGGAATCTTCTGCACAACTTCTTCCCTTGATCGTATCTTCTCCTTCTTCTTCTTCCGTGTCTTCTTCTCTTTTCAGATTCAGATTTTGAACTTTCAACAGTAGACTCTTCAGAAGTAGAGGATACTTCCGAATCACTGTTATCAGTTTTTAGTAGACTTGGACTTCCTCTTGGACTTCTTAGAAGACTTCTTGGACTTCTTGGACTTCTTCGAGGTCTTTCCTCTGTCTTTCGTCATATTTCGAGTGATGCTCAAGGTTTCATACTGCTCGGCATGCTTCTATACTTCTACTAAATCATCACCTCCTCCTCTTCTACAGTACAACTCCATATCCTGAGACAATTCTCCCAAGTACTAGTCCACAGGTTGCTGGGCACAATAACCGAGTCTTCTTTGGTTCTAAGAGATGTGATCCAGGAGGGCTTCAAACCTCTCGGTGTAATCCCGCAGTGTCTCTTTCTTCTTCCATTCGAGCCTCTGAAGTTCTATGAGCGTCATCCGAACCTCTTCAGAAAAGCTCCTAAACTCCTCTGAACCTCTTCAGAAAAGCTGCCTTCAGAGTAGCCCAAGCGGTCATTACTAACCCATCATCCAACATTTTACTCATCCATTTTCTTCCCTTCCCTATGATCAAACTAGGAAATACACGAAGTCTGTCGACATCAGAGTCTTCTTTGTTGGATCGCGAGATGGTCTCGAACATCGTGATGAAGTCGTCAGCGTCAACATCATCGTCGTACGGATGGTACTTCTGCTGAGTGTGGGAAGTCATGTCGACTGCCGGCTGATGCAACTGCCAACTTCTTCCTCCCCGTAGTGTCGCAGGATTACTCTTTTTGCCCATTTAGTATACAAGATATCGTTCCCACAGAGGATTTGCACAAGTAACGTTGCTCTAAGTTCTAAGATCTGTTCCACAAACACACGGGTTTTGTCTAGAAATCCCGTCTTTTCACAAAACCACGCGTCTTCCAGACTCGCCAAAAGGTGCTCTCGACCTAAACAAACAACTACTAACTAAAATATCACACAACTATTCACAAAAAAGCTCGGGAAGACGCTTCCTGCTTCCAGGTTACTTCTTCCGGTCCTCTCAGTACCGTCTTCCTGAAGCAATTCTCGGCTTCTGGAGGTTCAACTCGGCTTCTCACACCTCCAGAAGACTGCTCCTGCTTCGCAGAAGTCGACTAGCAACGGCTGTTACACTTTACTCTCTCTCACATTCCAACGGGTTAGATTAATCACAGGGTGTATGCCCCCTGTAGCCTTTCCAAGCTTCTGCCTACAGAAATGGTCTTTCTGTAGCACTACAACGACATTCACCTTCACGGAAGCTCAATAGAAGTCCCGGAAGCTCACTAGAAGAAGGTAAGAAGATGAGGAAGATGAGAGAAGATGGGGAAGAAGGGAAAATCCAAACAAGATGAAAAGGAGAAATTAAGATTCCGACAGGCTTCTAGTCCGGATCCTGACTAACAAGCCATCCCTGCTTGTAATAGTTTGGGGAGGAAGACAACAAACGTGCGTACAGTTGCACCGTCTTCTACTTGAGGATGTCGTCTTCTACTGTGAGAAGAAGGCTTCTTTCTTCTTCTCTCGTTGCTCCGACTACTCTGTCTTCTGGGATCTCTTATCCATAAGACCGTCCGTACGTAGATCCGAAGTGCTCTACTGGACGAGCCAAGCTGCGAATCTGCACAACTGCTGACAGTCACCGCCACTCAAGAAGAACGCTTCTCATGCACAATCGGGAGTGAATCCAAGAAAACCCACCACCCAGAAGACATGGACAAAGCTTCTGCACTCAAATCAGCAATCCATTTCCCGAGAAGAAGTCACATTGGCATTGGGAAGCTCACTCCCTCTACTTCCTGCTCGTACTCCTCGACACACGAGTCTAGCCAACAGGACTGCACGAGGATGTCGTTCCTTGTTCCTAAACTGTCCACTACCTCTATCTACATCTTGGAACCACTGCTGGTAACGAGCATGCAGACCCCTCCGGTATAATCCCAGTCTATTCGTATGTCTCAAACATCGGGTGTAGTGTGTGTGCGCACAGTACACAACAACGTACTTAGTGCGCCTCTCAAATGTGTACACTCTGTCTAATGTGTCAAGAGTCTACACCGTAAAATGTTTGTGTGTGTAAAGAACTGAATTTCCTACTCTTTGATCCTACTTATGCATCTGCCACGAGAAAACAGAGGAGACGACCCCACATGCAAGCTGTTTCCTTTTCTGGTTTTGCCCTCTACTTTGCTGTTCCTACGCTACATATGCTGCCACATGATATCCTAACTAATTTTACACTGAAAACTGCCACCCTTAAGGCAGCATGTTTGGTCCTACTAAGTTTGGAAATGTCAACGTCGGTTGTGGTTACTATCTACTCTGATTGCTCGGAGGCAATCTTTTCCTGATCTGCTCTTACCGGAGCTCCTAACACGGCTTCTGATAAGCTAGGAAGCCCTGCGAATACCTCGGGTAACACTGAGATGGCTTCCTCCTCATCGTTCTTCACTGGCCCTGCTGTCGCTGCTGCTGTTTCTTCCTCGGCTTCTGCTTCGGCTTCGGAAGACGGAAGCGTCTTCTGGGAAGCAGAGTCGAGTGGTGCTTCCTCGCTCTTCTGGAGCATTAGTTCGGTACTAGGGACCATGGCGACCTCATAGGGGTCCGGGGAAGTCGCTTCCTCCACTCGGAATACTTGGGAAGACAACTCTTCTTCCTGTCTTCCGGGGCTTCTTCCGGAGTCTTCTCGGCTTCCAACGCTGTCACTACCAAGTGGACAGCGAGCTCGAACTCCTCCTTCTCCAATTCGGATCTAGTCGATGGTGCTGAAGCTTGGGAAGATGCAGTTGGAGGTGGCGGAATCAAGGGAAGACCATCGAGTGTCTTCACCCCCTCTATCTGTCTATCCAAGTGTCGGAACATACTCTCCTTGCACTCTACCAACATCGTCTTGGACTCATCGTCCCACTCTCTAGCCAAGGTAAGCAACTTCCTATCCGAGGTGGAGTTGAACTTCTTCTGAAGCGCTTTCACCGACTGTGCTAGTATCTATTGCGCACGAGCTTCCGTTGCTTCCCGCTGCATCTTCTCGGCTGCAACTCGCACTTCTGCGGCTTCCCGCTACGTCTTCCATCTTGTCTTCTCCTCTGCGAGGGCGGTGATCTTCCCCCGCACTCGGAGAACCTCTTGGTCGCGCTGCTGTAAACGCGCTTGTAACTCTTGGTTGCTCTTCTTCAGTTGGGTCAGCTCCTTGGCAGAAGCGGCTGCCTAAACCCTTGTACTTCGCTGCGAGCTTCTCCGTGGTGCGGAGGTTGACTTCCAGCGCTTCTACCTTCTTCTGGCCTTCTTCCTGCCGCATCAGGGTGCGTAGACCGAATCCAAGCTGTAGTGGCTTCTCTTGAGCCTTCGTCCTCTTCTCGATAAACTCCATAGTGGGCTGGATCTCTGAGTGGAAGAAGACACTGAACTCTTCCAGTCTTCTTCCCGCGGAAGACAGGTTCATCTCCACAATCCGATCGGAGGTGTCGACCTTGTCTTCTAGAGGCAAGGATGCCTCTTCCACCACTATGGTTTTCAGCTTCTACGCACGGAAGAAGCTACTCTTCTCATCTTCCGAGGTAGAAGATCTCTCCTCATGGTAGAAGCGGTCCTCTTTACTACGCTTCCTCGCATCGCAGTAGGAGTATCCATCCATCCTTCGTCTTCTGGAGTCTTCGGAAGACTCCCTGGTGTGGCAGAAGCGGTCTTCTGCTCCGGTCGGATACTCAACGGCTCTTCCTGCGAGTCAGACTCCGATCTCGAATGAATGAGGGAGGTGGTCTTCCTAGGTACACTTCTAGGACCCATCTTCCTGGGAGGCGTGGCGTCTTCCGACCCACTGGAGTCGTCTTCCCTCACCAGAAGCGTTTTTGATGAGTGCCGGACCTCAGCTGCGGCATCAGAGTGGGAGGGAGAGTTGCGGCTGCTGCTCGGTCGTCTTCTTCCGAGGTCTCCTCCTTTGTCTCATGCTGCCCTGTTGGCCCATACTTCACCAACTGATCTTCCGTGAGATCCCCCATGGCTACGTACAGATAACAGAGAAAAGGTTTTAAGTGTCCTCCTGCCGGGGTACCTAAGTACGCTAGCTCCGTCTGTACATATACGTGGAAGAATGCGCCCCAGTTGACGGGCACTTCTTCCGCGCATACTGCTTCTAGGAACTCCACGTCCTGATCTCCAAGGTACCTCATCCTCTGCGCTTTCTCCTTGGGAAAGAGATGCAAAAACAGCTTCGCCAGAAGTCGCTTCTTCGGCTCCCGGTAAGATTCTACCTTCCATCCGTTCCTTCCCTGCCTGTCCTCCATGAAGAGACAAGTTGTGCTTCCATGCACATGCCACTCGCTCACGATCATGGGTAAGATCTTCTTCTCGAGCCAATAACCTCGATCCTCGGATTCTGGCCTGTGGAAGGCCTTGCGCCACCAATCTTCAGTCCAGGAAGATGGTCTTCCTCGAGCTACTCCTGTCTTCGCAGGTACACGGTTGCGAGGCGGTAAGGTGCCCAAACCTCCTCCAGAAGATCCTGGTCGACGAGGTTCCAATCCCACAGGAAGAAGTCGAGACCCAACTCCTTGAGGAAGGGTTTGACCTCGGCCAACTCTGCTGCGGGTAACACCAACCCTCGAGGATGCATCGACATACTTGAAAATCTGTTGCACTAAGCCACACGTACTTACTGTGAGCCGAAGGCTCAGTCCTTCCCAAGTACCCACAGTCTAGCTTCTACTTCTCAGAAAACTAGTCTTCCAGAAGACAGCTACTCCGTCTTCGGAGATCCTAACAGTGCTTCCTAGATAGCTCTCGTCTTCCGAGCTATATCTAAACAATCCTAACTAAGCAAAGCCTCGCATGGATTCCTCAGAAGAAATCCACCTTGCATTACATCCTACTTCCTATCAGAAGATGGAAAATGTGCGAGAAGCAAAGCGTATGAACAAGTTCCAGAAGATGATCGCGGCTCATGCGGTGACAGTGACCTCTGGGAAGACCCCCGGGACAGCTTCCGATTAAGTAACGTTCTCGGAAGATCTCCCGCAGTCATGCTTCCCTTCACTGGTCTCACCTGTCTTCGATTTCCGACTCGCAATCTAACCTCACAACAGACACGACACTTCATACTCTGTTCTTTCGACCCTTGCCTCTCATACACACTCAGAAGAAGCTTGCTGCATGATGGAAAGACATGACCTTCGACCATTCTCTCCAGATTCTGCCAGCAAGACTTCTCACGACTCTCTCCTAAGTTCGAGAAGAAGAAGGAATGGGCTGCTTCGGGTCGGACAGAAGAGACTCGAAATGGACCCTCACGTCTTCTCGCGTATTTTGCTAGCCCTTCCAGTCTTCTAGTCTCTCTAGGAAGATGTGGATTTGAGAAGCTTGAAAGACCGGGAGGCACAGGCCTAGTTCTCGAATTCCAACTTCTTGAAATAACAAAACAACTCACCAAGCCACTCGAAATTCGTACCAAGCCTCTCTTAACACCAAAGCAAAGCAAATCCACTCTTGATACGAATTGTATACAGTAAGACTTCCGAAGACAGTCAGGCTTCCGAAGCGTCTTCCGAAGATGTTCCAATCTTCCGAAGCGTCTTCTGTTCAAGGTTTCGGAAGTAGAGGGATGGTAGGGTAGGGAAGTTGATAGCTGGGCTCTCCAATTTGAGGGCGATGGGTAGAGAAGCTCGAATTGAACTCAAGAAGAAACAAGAAGATGGCTGTCGGAAATTGGACAGCGCTTCTGCATCCAATGTCACAAAAGGAAAAACGTGGGGAGGGAATTGATCGATCGGGTTGTCTGCAAACAACCGGGGAAGCGCGGAGGATACCAAACAAAAGATGAGAAGCGGTGGGAAGAGAAGAGAACATGGGAAGAACCTCAAACGATCTTCTGTCTGCTTCCCGAGCTGTCTTCTTCTTCCGCACGCTTCCGGCTCTGATCCCAGCTCTAATGCGACCCCACTGAGCTACTTCCGCTGTCAGCTTCTTACTATACCGCAATCGATCAAGACTTCCACCTTTGATTCCACTCAGCCGTCCTCCAATGTCAGCTTCCGGGAGTTCACAGAAAAACTCCTTCAGCTCGATACGCTTCTGCTCTCAGTAATTTGACCTCGTCTTCCTTCTAGCTTCGAATCGATCCTGACCTCACTCAATTTCACCTCGCTGCCTTCCTCACTCAAATCAATCACTCTTGAATTGATCTTCTTAACCAAGAAGCGCTCTTGCTGCGGGAAGTCGCAATATGCTAATGCACTTCCTGCGCATCTTCCCTGCAGTTTAGGGGTTTCGACCCTCCCGACCTACCTAACCTATTCGGTGCTACTTGGTAGGTGCACCTACTTCTTACGTGGTGAAGCTTCCGCGGTTGCCGTCTTCCGGAAGAAACGTGTCTTCCGCCGTCTTCCATCTTCGGAAGACACAACCGAGAAGACGCTTCCTAGAAGACGATCGTCTTTCGAAGAAGTCAGCTTCTTATTACAAAAAGATCGTAAGATCATCTTTCTTCTAAGGAAGCCGTAATCTTAAGTAACAACGCTTCTTCAGTTATACAAACAAGTTATTAATCTTAAAAATTTCAAAAATTCGTGAATCTTATAAATTGTGGGCACCACACTCCCTCGGGCCCAGGTGGTGGAGATGGTCTTCTCGAAAGTCGAGGTCTATCTGAATCACGAGTGTCGTCTTCTGAGTCAGAGCTACTGTCGTTGTCGTCTTCTGAGACGTCTAGAACGATCCCCTCTAGTCTTTCTTCACCTTGAGAAGCCTCTTCCTCACTTGGGAAGACGTCTTCCGAGTAACCAGTATCAAAATCTACTTTATACACGTGGTCACCCGGCTGGCTTCTATCTTTTCCAAAGATTATGCACGAGATGGAAGGCTCTTCCAACTCTATTGATCGGATCTTCCTGAGCTCTTCTTCTTTCCTTTGGTGTCTTAGGGATACCCGTTGCTCTCTAGAAGCGGTTTGCTGGGATGAATGTACCCACTCAGGGTCTTTATCCATGCATCTTCTGCTTCTTTCTCTGGTCGGAGACATCCACCAGATTACTGAGAAGAGATGTCTCTCTTCTTCTAATACTAGATCCGGCAGACTGAATGTCTGTACAAGCGGTCACAGGTTCGGAATGTCTTCTTCTCCTGCTTCCTGTTGTACTCACTGCAGTCTTCCAAGATCAAATCTTCCAAGATCGAGTCTTGGAAGTAGGGAAGCAGCTTCTTCCAGTTCCCCCTGATGTATCTCATCAGCTTCTGGTTGTGATTCCTGTCTTCTAGCAAGATAGAGTCCCACAACACATTCAACTACAATCGAAGTTAGTTCGGAATGAAACTAACTACTGACACACAGATCCAAGAAGCTTAGAACATACATTACTAAGATGAAATCTCCGGCAACGGCACCAGAAATGATGCTCACTATATGTAGTAAGACCGTTTCCGTAGGCAGAAGCCTAGGAAGGCTACATAGGGCATACACCCTGTGATTGATCTAACCCGTTGGGAATTGGAAGAGCAATGTGCGACAGATGTTGCTAGTCGACTTCTACGAAGCAGGAGCAGTCTTCTGGAGGCGTGAGAAGCCGAGTTGAATCCTCAGAAGCCGAGAATTGTTTCGGGAAGACGGTACTGAGAGGACTGGAAGAAGTGATCTGGAAGCATGAAGTGTCTTCCCGAGCTTCTCTGTAGATAGTTGTGTGATATTTTAGTTAGTAGTTGTTTGTTTAGGTCTAGAGCACCCTTTGAAGGGTCTGAAATCCGTGTGGTTTTGTGAGAAGACATGAATTCTAGGTAAAACTCGTGTGTTTGTGTGTTTGAACAGATCTTAGAACTTAGAACAGTGTTACTTGTGTAAATCTTCTGTGGGAACGATATCTTTTATACTAAATGAGCAAAAGGAGTAATCCTGCGACGTCTTCCTGTAGCACTACAACGACATTCACCTTCACGGAAGCTCAATAGAAGTCTCGGAAGCTCACTAGAAGAAGGTAAGAGTATAATTTTGACTCTTTATTCAATAAAAATGGAGTTGTGCAGAGAAGTTAGTATAGAAAAAGCTAGTAAAGACTTTATAGAAAATTTTCTTCGGGAATAGGAATATGTACAAACTGTTTTATCTTTGTGAACGGAAGCACAGGCCATCCCAGTGATAGGGCGTCTGCCTAGGAGGAAAGTGGTCTCAGGATCAATTCTCCCTGGCATGTGTTTCCTATTCTGGCATGTTGGCCTCCTGGAAAGGAGTCTATGTTGGATATGCAGCCACGTCTTGCATATCTAGAGGCGAGAGACCGATATCTCTCTTAATCGTGGGCTTCTTGACCTAAGCCTCCGCATGCCACCTTGAATATACCATGGGAGATACCTGGTGTGCATATGGGGGGCTGTAAGCCATGTGGGACAGTCCCATAAGTGTTGGGACTTCGGCTTACATTGGATGGCTTGTGGTATATTCAGTGTAGCATCAAGAGCACAAGAAACTTTTATTAATCAAACTAATTAATCAAGGGGTCCCTTAGCAAAGAAAGCTGTGAAACCTTCATTAATAAAGGATTCGGTTTAGCAAAGGAAGTTGTGTAACCTTTATTAAAAAAAGGGGGTCAGCTTAGCAAAGAGGGTTGTGTACGCATAAGGACAGCAGTGGTAGTTTAGCTAGGGGGCTGCTTCTGATAAGTAGTTGTGCTTATAAGGACAGCAGGGGGCAGCTTAGCTAAGGGTTTATATTTTAGGTAAATAAACTTGCGGCGGGTTTCGACGAGAAATTTTTACAGAAGAACTGATAGAGGAGAAAGGAGACGCGCGCAAGAGAGAAAAGAGAGATTTTTTACGATTGAAGATTTTGATGGTGAAGTCGACACTGAAATAAAGTTTATTTGAGTCTTGAAAGGCCTATTTGAGTATATGAGTGTTTGATTTGTATTTGGTGGACGCAAGAGATAGACTTTGGAGTTCTCATCGCCAGCAGCAATCTGTTTTTCTTTTTTATCTTTCTCCTAATGGATCATAGTCAGGAGGTCCGCCCTACCCAAAGAAGACTCTTGTCACGACATCTGGTGCTTCCACTAAGAGCTATTGGGGTGATTGATTTGGAGAATTGACTAGATTGATAAGATGAATCACAGTGCTGGTGTACAAGGTGTGGCTGTTACTCAAGGTGCTCATGTTCAAAGGACTCCTGGTCATGATGGAATTGACTTTCAAGGAGGACCTACGGTGGTTACAACAACAACAACACAGTCTGCTATAGACACATCTCATATCCTTCAAGCGTTGGCTGCCCTGATTCAACATCAACCTGCAATTGGAGGAGCTGAGCAGAAATCCACAAAGGCGTTATAAGCAATTGTTGGTCGATGTGTACGATTTGATGGAAGAGACGTTATTAGGTACTTGCGGGAGTATGTGGGTGAGATGGAGTTGGTCAAGGCACCTGAAGTTGAGGTAATTTTGAGCTTTGAGTTGACTGTTGTCTCTGAGCTGAGAGAGAAAGTGAGAAATTTACAGATGGGTGGGTGGACTCTGTTCGAACGTGCACTGAGAGAAGAATTTTTAGAGGAGGATTCTGAAAGAGTCACCAGAAGAACCCTCATGGAGTGGATAGAGCGTCAGCCTGGACGTTCCATGGGATGGAATGAAGTAATTCGTGAATTTGAGAAGAGGTACTCTCAACTTTCTGGTTTAGAAACGTTGACGTTGGATGCTAGGAAGATGGAGTTATTCTTAGGTGCTCTGGATGAGTTTACAGCAGACAGACTTTGTTTCATGTTAGCTGATCTTGGAGCTGAGGGGAGAGCTACATCAGATTGGAGAAGAGTGGAGAAAGTTGTATCTACTCTTGCTAGACAACGCCGTTGTAGGATGACAGTGCAACTAGAGATCTTGTCGGAGCAGAGAGTAGCTCCTCAAGCTCAAGTAGTTCTTTCTATAATACCTCAGGCACCTATAGTGATTCCTCAAGCACCTGTGGTGGTTCCTCAAGCGGTTCTCCAAGCGCATGCAGTACCTATCCCAGCACAGAGAGGACCTAGACAGCAACAGCAACCTGTTGAGAACCGAAATCAGAATAACCTGATTGAAGATCTCACTCAACAGTTGAGAGATTTGACGATTGAGATGACCGATTTGAGGAGAGACCAACGACCAGTTGCACCAGGTGCTCGATCTGTAAGAGAGATCTTTACCAGGAGATGTATTTGGTGCGACAGTCTAGATCATCTCAGAGGAGACTGTCAAGAGTTAGCGGTTGTCTTGCAGGAGGGTGTAGTCAATTGTCAGAATAACATGTTGTATCTAACCGCCACTGGGCAACCTCTGAACACATATTTTGGAAGAGGAGGAATGAGGAATTTTCTTCCAGCACTTACTGCGAACACTACAGCGATGATTGCGGATTCTGCGGAAGTTGATGTGTATACTGGAAAAGTTGAGGTGCGCTCTAACCCAACTATGGTTGAGCATGCTACTGAGGTCTCAGTTGAAATGATGAAGAGAGGTGCAGAAAGCATTAGGAGTGCTACTGGGTGGAGAGATCCAGTAGATGCAACTTCTATTCGAGCGTTTTTAGAAGCGAGTAGTGAACAAGATGCCATGGTGGAAGACAAAAGATGACGGGATGCTTCCGACCTAGATGTAAGGATACCAGATGACAGTGACCGTCGGAGAGTTACGAGGAGGAGAGCAGTGGAACCATCACCATCCGTACCAACTGGTAGGTCTCCTGCTGCGGAGGATATACCTTCTACCTCTACAGCTCCACCACCTGCAGTAGATACTATGGAAGGTGTACATGATTTGCCACAGGAGGCTACTGCTACAAATAGAGTACAGGGTAAGAGGTTTACAGCACAGGAAAAAGAAAAAGCTCCAGCTTACAAGTTAGCTGCTGACATCGAAACAGCAACAGACCTGCGTGCTGTTCAGGAGCAACGCATTTCGGATGCTAGGGTTGAGTTTACTCTTCGTGAGGTACCTGGTATCGCAAAGAGAGAGTTTCATAAGTTGATAATAGACATCATGAAGAGAAAGAGACAGGTGTTGACTGAACAAGTAAGTAGTCAGATGGTTGGAGCAGTAGACGCTATTGGTGTTGATGAGTTCAGAGATGATAAGTATGAAGCATGGGTTGCTGATCCGGCTGTTATTGAGAATGAAGATGAAGAGTTTGAGGAGGATAGGTCAAGTGCTGACAGCGATTTCAAAGAGAAGCACTAGGCACGAGCGACAACAAAGACGCAGGTTCGACTTGGAGGACTTTCTGAACCAATTCCTGCGCTTGTGGATCACGGGTCAGAGATCAACATCATTTCCAAGGAAGTGTATGAAAAGAGACAGTGGTCAATCGAAAGGAATCATGGTTGGGTATTTCGTGCTACAAATAATCAAAAGGGTGAGTTTAGAGGATGTAGAGGTTGATCAGCACTTTTTTGTACAGTCGTCTGCCTCCTATCATGTCATACTAGGTCAACCATACATCACCGCTGTTCAAATGGAGACAAAAGTGATGAACGATAGGTCTCATTATGCCAGAGTTTGGAGTCTTGACAACAAGTACTCAATACAGTTTTTGACTGTTCGTTCAAGACATGAGTGGAATCGACAAACTCTTTGAGATTCTCAGACGAAGAGATGTAAGGATTTTTGCAGTCCACTCATGTAGAGCGGGAAGACAGGGGTGTAGAACCTACTGTTGAGATCTCGTCAGAATTGATATACAAGGTAGAGAGGTCAAAAGCGAGACATGTACAGGAGCTCAGAGACACGTGTAGTGTACAAAGTTGACAGTCTGGATTGCTGATGTTTGAGACAGATGGGTGGAGTCAGTTTACAAGAGTTGAAGACATGAGAGAAAATACAAAAAGATGGATGGTGAAACAGGTATCAGAGCTATGGCGTGTAGGAGTTCTACCTGAAGATGAAGCGGTTTCTGGCTTGTTTGAAGAGTTTATGTCTGTACAGTCAGTTGCTGGTTGGTTAGACAGTGTGAGCAGATTGATGAAGGGAAAGATAATATGATGGTGATCCCAATCCACTCTCGATGCATATATGAGGAGGTTGCTACGTACGTGTAGTTCTTTCTTCATCCGATGTAGAATAGTGAGAGAAGAGAAGCAGTTTGTTGGTGTGCACTCCCTCAAGAAGCAGACGTCCATGCGAAGTACAAATCTGTATTGAAAAAAGTGAGACCGATAGCAGCTCAACTACCTGCTACCTCTCAACAGCAAGTACAATTAGTTGGGACTGAGTCTATATTGCATGATCATAGACGAGTAAGGCATCAGTTTACTGAGGAGACGTTGAAAGAGCTCCAGATAGGAGGGGGTGATTTTTTGACTGAGGATGAGAAGACAATGTTTGAGCGGATGATAAAGGATCATGGTAAAGCATTTTCTTTTTCAGCAAAGGAGATAGGTTGTGTAGACCCAAAGGCTATAGCGCCTATGGTTATATTCACAATCCCTCATGTGCCTTGAGACCTGAAATCGATTCCGGTTCTTCGTACCTTGTTGCCTAAACTCATCGAGTTGTTGAAAGAGAAAGTACAGATGGGGATACTTGAGTCATCTATGAGGCCATATTCTAGCAGGTGGTTCACTGTATCCAAGAAGTCAGGAGTCTTGCGTTTTATTCAAGACCTACAACCTGTGAATAACGTGATCATTCGTAACGTTGGGACGGGTCCTGTGATCGAGGAGGTAGCAGAGACATTTGCAAGGAGAGCTATCTATTCGATTGGAGATTTATATTCTGATTATGATCAGTTCCAGCTGGCTGTAAAGAGTATAGATCTAACTACTATGCGTACGCCTTTGGGATTGATGCGGATGTGTACTCTTTCACAAGAAGCGACAAACTCGATGACTCATATGCAGAATGCGATGCATAAGGTACTACGAGAACGTGCCTGATGTTATCATTCCATTTCTAGATGATATTCCTATAAAAGGTTGGGCAATTGAAGACAATGATGAAGCAGTACTTGCGAATGGATGTAGGAGGTGTAGTGACGCAGGATTCTCTACAGTGCCCACAATACAGGATTCACGAATTTTTGAAATTTTTAAGATTAATAACTTGTTTGTATAACTGAAGAAACTTTGTTACTTAAGATTACGGCTTCCTTAGAAGAAAGATGATCTTACGATCTGTTTCGCAACAAGAAGTTAACTTCTTCGGAAGACGGCCATCTTTCGGGAAGCGTCTTCTCAGTTGTGTCTTCGGAAGACAGAAGACGAAGGAAGACGGAAGACACGTATTTTCCGGAAGACAGCGACCGCAGAAGCCTAACCGCGTATTACCCAGTAAAGAAGTAGGTGTACCTACCAGGTAACACCAAGGTAGTAGGTAGGCCAGGAAGGTCAGGTAGGTCCAAGAACCTCTAAATTGTACGAGAAGATACGAAGGAGGCGCATTAGCGCAGGAACACCACCGCTTTCCGCATCGAGGGCATTTTGAATAGAAGATCGAATTGGGAAGTGATCGAATTGAGCGAGGAGGGCCAGCAGAGTGAAATCGAGTAGAGCAAGGATCGATTCGCAGCTAGAGAGAAGACGAGGACGAAATTCTGAGAGAAAGAAGTACCATCGAGCTGAAGGAGTCTTCTGTAGACTTCCGGAAGCAGACATTGAAAGACTCTGAGAAGAATCAAAGATGGAGTCTTGTTCGATTGAGGAGTGGTAAGCATTGACGGCAGTAGCAGCTCTGTGGAGTCACATTGGAGCTGGGGTCGAAGCCGGAAGCACGCAGAAGATTGAAGACACTACGGAAGCAGACAGAAGACTGTTTGAGGTTCTTCCCATGTTCTCTTCCCTTCCTACCGCTTCTCGCCTCTTGTTCAGTATTCCCCGCGCTTCCCCGGTTGTTTGCAAACAACCCGATCGATCGTTTCCCCATCCCGCATTTTCCTTCTGTGAAACTGGACACGGAAGCGCTGCCCAATTTTCGACAGTCATCTTCTAGCTTCTTCCCAAACTATAATCGAGCTTCCCTGTCCGTCGTTCTCAAATTCGATCTCGCATCTATCAATTTTCCTACCGCATCTCTACTCTCGAATCCTTGAACAGAAGACGCTTCGGAGGATCTGAACATCTCCGGAAGACGCTTCTGAATCCTGAACATCTTCGGAAGACGCTTCTGGATGTCTGAAGTCTTCAGAAGAGGACTGTGTGCAATTCGTATTGAGAGTGGATTGGATTTGTTTTTATGTTGAGAGAGGCTTGGTACGAATCCTGAGTGACTTGGTGAGTTGTTTGTTGTTTCGAGAAGCTGAAAGTTGAGATCCAGGCCTACGCCTCCCGATCTTCCAAGCTTCTCAAATCCACATCTTCCTAGAGAGACTAGAAGACTAGAAAGGTTGACAAAATGCGCGAGAAGACGAGAGGGTCTGTTACGGATCTCTTCTGTCCGACCCATAGCAGCCTATTCCTTCTTCTTCCCGAACTTAGAAGAGAGTTGTGAGAAGTCTTGCTGGCAGAATCTGAAGAGAATGGTCGAGGGTCATGTCTTCCCGTCATGCAGTAAGCTTCTTGTGAGTGTGTATGAGAGGTGAGAAGTCTGAAGAACAGAGTGCGAATGTCTTGTGTCTGTTGTGAGGTTAGATTGCGTGTAGGAAGCAGAAGACAGATGAGATCAATGAAGGAAAGCCTGACTTCGAGAAGTCTTCTGAGAACGTTATTGAATCGGAGGCTGTCCCGGGAGTCTTCTTAGAAGTCACTGTCACCGCATGAGCCCGCAACCATCTTTTGAACCTTTTATACACTCTACTTCTTGCATATCTTGTATCTTCTGTTAGGAAGTAGGATGTAATGCAAGGTGGGTTGTCTTCTTAGGAATCCATGCGAGGCCTTGCTTAGTTAGGATTGTTTAGATATAGCTCGGAAGACGAGAGCTACTTAGGAAGCACTGTTAGAATCTCGGAAGACGGAGTAGCTGTCTTCTGGAAGACTAGAATCGTCTTCTGAGAGTGGAAGCTAGACTATGAAAACTTGGGAAGGACTGAGCCTTCGGCTCACAATAAGTGCATGTGGTTTAGTGCAACAGAGTTTCAAGTATGTCGATACATCCTCGAGGGTTGGTGTTACCGACAGCATAGTTGGCAGAGGCCAAACCCTTCATCAAGGAGTTGGGTCTCGACTTCTTCCTGTGGGATTGGAACCTCGTCGACCAGGGTCTTCTGGAGGAGGTTTGGGCAGCATTACCGTCCCGCAATTGTGTGCTTGTGAAGGCAGGAGTAGAAAGTCAAAACTTTGGTTTTTGAAATCAAATCTTGGGAATCAACGTTCAAACCTGTTTTGAAATTGATGTCAGGGGATATATTTGCATATTCTGTCCCTACATAAGTTTTTAAGATTTGACATTTATATTGATTTTAGCCAACATGAGTCGTAATAGAATGTTATGATAACTTTTATGGAAACAGTCGAAATTCTCTTTTTTTTCTAGAAAATAGTTGAGAGTTTGAAAAGACTTTCTAGTGGACATTGCAACAGGATTTTAATGATGAAATTTCAGTCTTAGCTTTTTGGTTATTTGGGTAATTTATTCTTTTTTCAAGAATTTTCATTTTGAGTTTTTTAACTAAATTCAAATAAATATAACTTAATTATGTAAATGAGATTTTTGAACCGCGTTCTAGTCTCTAAGTTCATGTCAAACTTTGATTCATCATAACTTTTCCTCGAGATCTCTACTTGATGGTTGTTTGATACAATTCGAAAGTATTTTTAGATGGCTTATCAATATACTTTTATTTCAGCTTTCCATGGAGACAAGAATGGGTTGATTTGGATGAACAGATAGGGAGCTATATTATCTTGAAGTTGAAGTGGAATTTTAGGTCTAGTTGGCAAATTTGCACGGGAGCTCTTGCAGATTCTCGTAAGAAGAGGATTTTCTTGCATAATATTTGGGTGGCTAAAACTTTGTGTAGATATATCTGTTCGTGTCGTATAGTTATTGTTGAAATCGCTTTTCCAAGTACTTCTTTCAGTTTATAAGATTTGGGTGGTTAGAAATTTGGTTAAGGGTTTCTGAGAGAGAAGACTGCAAATTTTGAGGCGACGTAACTTTCTATAAGAATATATATTTTAAGGATATTGGGTATAGTTTTGAATATCTTTTTGAAAGACATAACGGAAGTGTTAGATTTCGGTTAGAGCTCTTAAGTGAAGATCGTATTGGGTATAGTATTCTCGTGCTTGTTGTTTGTCTTTCTGAACTTTCATAATTTCCAAAACTAGTTACCTTACATATATCTAAGATACATCTTTCATCCAGAACAACAGGACACCGTGCAAGACATGTCATCGTTTAGGTCATTAAAGTATGCTCCACATGTAAAAGTATTTGAAACTTGTGCTTCCAAACTATTTGGAAAGGGTGTTTGGGATATCCTTTAGACTGTTATTTGCAAATTTTGCCTTCGAGCTTTACCGGAAAAATAGAGCTCTTATGTGCAGCCGCTTGTCTTATTATCGAACCAAGAAACATCATAAAATTTCCACTACTAAAACCATATGTGCTTGGGGCCTTACTCATGTGTCACAACTTTTAGCTATCAAAAAATACCTATAAGTTGTTAAAATGCATGTTTGAAGACACTTATAATCTAATAGAATGATAATCTGGTTCCATAAATGATAAATCTAAGGTGCATGGACATTGGCTTATGAAAAGTAATACGACTTTTGCAAGTTACCTTTTGAATATAGTCAACAGTTGATGCCAACTATATAAATATCTAATACTAACCGGAAAGTTTTCTTGATAGCTATGGATGGAAACATGGATGCAAACGTCTATGGATGTGAAAGCAACGTAAGGTTTGAACATGTAAACTTCTAGTGTCAAAATGTAAAATGAATGTGAAAGCATATAAAATGTGCAAAATGTGCACTTCAAACAGTTGAAGAAGAGGAGATATATATCTTGTTTGCAACACTATTATTATTATTATTATCAGTACTCAAAACATCATGAGATCGAATCCTTCTGACATGAAGGATGACATGCCTGCCAACAATTCATTCACCTTCTATGTATGGGTTGTTGCATCTGGTTGCTTAAAATCCCACCGTGAAGTAGTATACAAGGATTTCGATGAAGTGGTTTTTTTGCGACAGAGCTCTTTATTACAAGCATGTTATCTCAAAATGATAAAGCTTATTATGTTAGTGACAAGAGAAATAAGTTGGATGGAGTGGTTCTTTGTGAAGAGAGCCCTCTCTGCGAACATGTGATCCTAAAACCGCAAAGGCTTGTTATATAGTCACCGTGATCTTCTCCGTGGCAAGAAAATTATCACTTTAAAAAACAAGTATTAACATCGCTTGCAATGGAATTGCGGTGCTATGCGTTAGTAATTTACTTGGATAATGTACGCTGAAAAATCCACTTGATGCATCTGGAGATGCCATAAGATCCGCAACATCTCTCAAAACATATTAGATCTCGAGTCATGTAAACCTTGATTCCAGCACGCGTGTGACATGACCATCCGACTATAACCAAGTGAATGATATCAACAACCGTGAGATCCTACGCCCACAACAGCAAAATATCCGATGGTAATGCTTGCTGGTATCCTCTGATGACTAATATGGACAACAACTCAAGATATCTCTGCATCAAGCGTGCCACATGACGCAATGAGATGCGTCTCGCAATCTCATCTCTCTACATACAAGTATCGCTGTTCTCGTATGCTTGCCGGCAATACCGCAACCAAATCTGTACTGATCTCTCCAAAGAACTCTAACACACACATACCCTCATCTGGATACTACTTTATAATGAGAGTCGTATCCAACGATGATACGATCACAGGACCAAGGCGGTACAAAGACTTCACTCCAAGTCTATTGCACCAACGGATCAGCATACTACTGCAACTCTCCACTCAAACTCCAGAATGGAACATCCAAGGTAGATGGTAATACCGTAGTCAAGCTAGGCATGTCTCCCACCTCCTCAAAGACCGGAATATCCTCCGCACGAACATTATCTTCTAACAACTCGCCCGGCCAAGTGATGACCGAACTGAATCTTGCAACAGATGTCATTGTCTCTGGTGTAGGTTCCGTTGTCTGAACTCTAGCACTGAACCGCACTGATAAGCGGCTCACTCGTCTCTCATCGGACTGCCAACCTGGTCTATAAGATGTTGTCTCCACTCAATAGTCGATCACGAACCCCATAGAGTATAACACAACACCTCCAATCAATACGTCATAAGACTCCACGACCGTACGATGATCGACCTTCACCTTAGCCATATGTGGGATGATCTGATCGAACTCTCATCGTCAACATCTCGCGTGTCATATGTAGAGCTGTACTCCTTGACCCCTCTAGAGATGTCTGCAGCTAGAATGGACATCTCTCCACCTCGGACTTCCTCAGACCCAAACCAATGTACGCCACTTTCTCCAACATCAACGGTTGGGCTCCAGAGTCTAACAAGACTTTTTGCGGTCGATACGAAGTGCCACCAAACAAAAGATATCACTTCTGTTGTCCAACAACACCACACATGGTGCCAAATCATCACGACCAATCGCCGGCTTAGTTGATGACTCATCTAACCTGGCAGTCACCGCTTGCCAAGTACCACTAATAGTTGTCATGATCCTCGACTCTATGGACACATCTATCAGCTCTCGCTGAACCACCTCAAAACTAGAGATAACTACATCCTCGCTCTCATTGAGCATGACCGCCAACTAGAACATTGGAGCCAAGCTAACTCTCAATGCTCTCATCTTTGTGGCTAAAAATAGTGGGGCTCGCATAATTGCTGTAATCGTCCTCAACATCAGATTTGACGTCACATCCACGGATGTTGAGAGTTGACTCGTATCACCCTCACTCTTGGATGTCGATGCCTCCAACTTCACTACATCATCGATAGACTGTTTACGAATCATAGACGTGGTCCTCAATGTCTCTGATAACGTGAATGATTGAGGAAGCCTGGTCTGTCTACCAGTCTCCTCGTGTTGTGTATCCAACTCCATTGACGCACATCGTGGTTTAGAGACACATACTGCCGCAGATATCTCAATCTGTGTCACACCAGCCATGAAGTTGATGTCAACTCATTCTCCTCCATAAGATGTGAAAGTCTCTTTTCCCGAACTTGATCTCCGCTGAGCCATAGTCATACTAGTTATTCTCTGCTCCAACTGTTCAATGCAGCAGCCATACTCGCATCTTACATCGTAGCGGAGGTGGACCGATTGGTCCTCTCTCGAGTGCTGGACCTCTACCTCTAGCTCGACCACCATGGCCTCCCTGAGCTCCTCCACCTCGTCCATGATCAGCCTTTCCTTGTCGTAGCTCGGGGTGAGATCAAAACAATAGTTGGTATCTCGCTCATACTACCACTTGCTCCACTACTAGTGGACGGACCGCTGATAATAGATACTCCGGCATCCGTGGACGTACCACTGCTACTAACACTCGAACTCGTAGGTGCTACGTCTCTCAAAACTGCGCCAGTAGTGATTGGGAGATCAATGTTGTCTCCACAACTCAATCTCCGCACTGTAGTCTCGCCTAAACTCATGATAATCTCATAGGCGATCCCTCCAAGTGTTGGAAAAAATCCTTCCACACCATGAAGGGTGTGAACAGCTGTGGGTTCTGCATTTGCTGCATATCGCACCAACTGCCGAACTCCTGGATCAAATCATCCAGCTCAATCGTATCCACTGTATCCGAATATCTTTGAGGCCTCTTCGTGACTTCATAGATCTCGTCCATGTCTCACAATCACGGTCAGACGACACTATATGTATCTCCAATCACGTCCCGGTCTGAATCGGTGTCCTCTACTGATGAGACTGGTGCTACTGATTGGTACCTCACATCACTTCGTGTGAACCCACTGCTTACTACAACTGAATCTCCGTCGAATCCTCTGTGGTCCTCCGTGATGACAACCCCCATGTCAATCATGAACATTGAGCTCTAACCAGAGCGTCGTCACCACACGTAACGCCAACCTGTCTAACCCCGCTCCTACTGAGCTCACCTATCTCTTACTAGGACGGTCAAGGTAAGGACAACTTGTACATGTCATCACCACAGACAACCTCTCACGGTCTGTTCATCGCAAGTCCAATCTCACTATAAGAGAAACAAATGTAGTCTGATTGGTCTGTGATTCCAACCTCAGTACAGATAGCACACTGGAGTGAACTCACTTCGGAAATCACGCGTCAACACAAGCAAACACGGCGCACGAACATGAAGTAGAATATGGAGGGGTTCCAATCACAAGAAGTCCAAATACTCAAACATGCACCAAAGATAAATCCAGTCTCACCCGGACTGACGTCTCCTTTTCAGTGACCACATGCACAATATATGACCACCTACTGTTATAACTTGTACCTAAGATCACTAACTAGATGTCGACACCTCTAGTAGCTCCAAAAGTCTCTACGTGGTAACTCTACTAGCTCACCCAAGGCAACTGCCACCAACTGACTCCACATGCGTCTCTACGGTATAGATAAACACTACCACAATGACAGCTTCTCTCTAGTACTATGGAGTCGCTCTACCACTTCTCTAGGAACGTGCAAAAAGGTCTCCTACTATCTTAAACAAGTCCATAAATACTTGCACACATCCCGAGAAGACACCAAGAGCTATTGGTCTAGTGGTAAAGTCAAAGCTAAGAGCTAGTAGTTAAGCACATTCTTCAGGAATAGTGTTGGGATGGATGACCTGGTTTTACTCACTCCCACAACACTGAAATTGGGCTTGTTGGCTCCGGGACAACTTCCGCCTCCACACTCTCGCACTTTGCTCTCACGTCTCCGCACTCACGCACCTCTACTCCTCGAAGTGTCAAAGAGTAGAAACTCGAACTAAACTACAAAAGAAGGAAGCGTAGGAAGAAAACACCCCAAAGAGCAACTTCGCACCACTCCAAATGATCGAAATCTGCCAAATGTGCATCGCAGACGGTTTACGTCAGGTTTTGACCACCCGAGACCTTCTTTTCCTTGTAACTCCTTCGACCTTTCACCAAATCAGATGATTTTTTATGCGTTGGAATCATCTTCTCAGCGCACACCTACTGCACTCGTCACCAGAAATTGCTGACCCATGCATACCCGACATCCACCGACGCATTTCTGCTAATCTCAAATTGACCCCACAACTTATCACGAGAAATTTCAGCAGCGCTTCCGCACTACCTCACCACAAAATCGATCAAGAACAGATCCAAACACTACTAATCCACACAGCAATCAACCACACGACCCAAAAAGAATCACTCCATGCACACGCGCATCCGCAAATAGAAGAACCAACGATTCTACCCATTCCGAAGATACCACCGGCAAAAATTTACGATCTGAAAGCTCTCAATCAGACCTCGCAAATTCAGTTCTTTGAGTAATAAATGATATTACTCACTCCATCATGCCAACCGGCACTAAACAACCACTAAAGTCGAGTCAAATCTACTCTGTACATCAGAGAATCTAGATTGCGCTCACCAACACTATTCATCATAGCTAGGAGCTTGAAGACTCCGCTCGAAGAACTAAAGCCTACAAGCCCTACCTGTGAATTATACCCCTAGTGGGACTAGTCCAAGAATCCACCCTAATGACACTAACGGCCCTACCGTGACTAACCACTACGCACTCGATCAACTTAACCAAGGTGCTAAACTGACGTGACAAAAGAGTCAATAGATGCTCTCCATACATGAGATGGAATGGTGTCATTGTTGTAGAAGCATTTAGCAATTTGTTGTATGTAAACTATACTAAGGAAGGAGCATATCCTAATCTTTTTGCTCCTCAAATATAAAAATATGTAACATATCTTCTATAGTTCTATTGGCTCTCTCAGTTTATCCATTCATTTGAGGATGATATGTCATAGACATCGCAAGTTTAGTTTTGAATAATCCAAATAAGATTTTCTAAAACAAACTAGTGAATTGTGTACCTCTATCTATTATACTCGAGCAAAAGCATCATCGAGGTATAGACGAGCTAATTCTGGAGTTGTGACTGATTTTGTCGTCAAACGGATATGAATCATTTTGCTCAACTTGTCTATGAAAACTACGATGGAATCAAATCCTGAAGTAGTTTGAGATAACTCGTAGACTAGGTCTATTGTTACATGTTCCCATCGTCGTGTTGGTTTTGGTAGTGGTTGAAGTAGTCATGCTAGTAACTGATTGTTTGTTTGATCTATTGACATGTTAAGCAGCTCCAAATGTATGTGGTCACATCGCATCTTAGGTCAATAATACACCCTTTATGCAACTTCTAAGATCTTCTCAACACCTACATGACTTGCAGTTGTTGAAGAGTGACATTCAGATAGTACAATGGTTCGAAGTTCCTTCTCATATGGAATCCACACTATCTTTTTGAAATGCTAATCCACGGAGCATTGTGGCTTTATCCTCGTTGAGCGCGAGCTATTTGCATGTCTTTTTTTGTTGCTTCTCTTAATTTATCTCTACATTCTGCATGCAATTTCACTTGAATGCATAATAGCTTATCACATTGTTGACACACCGCATACATGTAAGTGCATCAGCAAGTTGTTTCTTGCCTTCCATATACATTTTTCACGTTGAATTATTTGTCGTCACTCCGTCCAATGAATTTGTAATGTGGAGAGATCTTCTTGACTTTTCAAGTACACCAAAGGTTTATAGTCTATTTCTACCGTAAACTCCTTGTCCTCCAAGTAGTGTTTCCAGTGCTTCATAGCTAATACATTGACCAACTTCTCCTGTTCGGTGGTGTGATAATTCTGTTTTGGAATTTGAAGCTTGGAAGAAAAGAAAGTCACGGGGTGCCATCCATCTTTCCATTCTTGCTATAATATTTCTTCAACTGCAGTTCTTGAAGCATCTATGGTCAACTTGAGTGGTCATGAAGGTTCATACCACTTAAGAATAAGGGGCATGTAGGAGTGCATTTTTCAATGCTTGAAAGGACAATTCTTGTGCAATATCCCAACTCCACCTTTATTCTTTGCTTAAGAGTGAGGTCAACACTTGAGCAATACGAGCAAAGTTCTTCACAAATATATGATAAAACCCAGTAAGTCCTAAGAAAATTTTGAGCTGAGTTTGATCGTCAAGAGCACACCATTTTTGAATGGATTCTATCTTATCACTCATGAATCTCTGTTGCACTCACTCGATGATCCAAATAGTCTACCTCACCTCCACCAAATTCACATTTTGAAGTCTTAGCATATAGTTAATGCTCTCGTAAAATCTGATGTACCTCACCGAGATGCTTTGATGTTCTTCTAAGGTCTACCAGTCAAAATATCATCTAGGAAGATGATGATAAATCTATCCAAGTATGGATGGAAGATATCATTCATAAGATCCATGAAGGTGGCAGGTGCATTAGTGAGACCAAAAGATATCTCCAGATACTCAAAGTGTCTATATCGCGTCCGAAAAGCTATCTTTTGTACATCTTGGTCTGCAATTCAGATTCGATTGTATCCACTTCATAGACCCAACTTGGTGAAATATTTTACACCTTGAAGTTGATCGAATAAGTCATCCATCCGAGATAGATGATACTTATTCTTCACCGTTTGCTGGTTGAGTGCCTTGTAGCCAATGCACATTCTCATGCTACCGTCTTCCTTCTTTACAAACAACACGTGTGCTCCATAAGGTGATACATTCTGTTGAATGAATCCCTTTTGTAACATCTCTTCCACTTGCATTTTGTATTCCTCGAGCTCATGTGATGCAAGTCGATACAGAGTCTTACATGGAGATGTGCTACTTTGTATCACCTCAATTTTATGATCCAATCTTCTTCTAAGAGGTAATCCTAAATGAAGATCTAGGAATACATCTATGTATTCCACTAGCACAGCCTTGAAGTCTTCAGAAATAAATACACTAGTTTTAGAATCCTTAGCATCTCTTATTAAACCAAAGAAACATACATTCTTATGACGAATGGATGTCGAACGTATCACACAAAGAGGTCATTTTGATCATGAGATCTCATTCTATTTCCAAAGAATCTTCCACTCACATCTCTGCACAATCTTCCTTCTCCAATCCACCGTTGGAATATATTGTTCCATCCAAGGTATTCCCAAGATGAGATCATAACGAGCTAATTTAATCACTCTCCACTCAATCTTTTCCTTATACTTACCCACTGAGAGCTCCACTTCTCTTCAGTTTGTATGTTTGACAATTCTACTTCTTCATATTCATCCTTCTCTACCACTAAGCCAACTTTCATAGCCACAAAAAGAGATAAGAAGTTTTCTGTGGCGCTTGGATCAATCAACATTCATACTTTGACTCCTTCTAGTTCTACATCTGTTACAATGAGTTGAGTTGTCCTCCTCTCCATTCCATTTTTTTTCACTAGTTTGTTTCTTTCCTCATCTTTCTTCTACGAGAACCAGTATGATTGCGAGGTAAGCCTTTGGTGATCATCATTTTCTCGAGGCTCGTTCTCATACTATTCTTCCCCTTCTCCTCCAGTAAGATGATTAAGAGGTCGACATTTGATGGTCTACCTCCTCGATTAATAGGAAAGCAAGTGCGACATTGAGCAGCAATATGACCAAATCTGCCACATTTATAGCAACATCGTTGGTCATAGTTCTCGGATCCAGTTGTCCTCATCGTGTCTTTTCTCCTTGGTGGTTCCTTAGGACGATCTCTTTGTTTTTCACCATTAAATGGACGTGAATGACCTTCACAAAATCAGTAGTTCCCAAGCTCCATAAGTGTAGGGCTGTATTGATGGTTTGTATGTGTAATCATCTCTCTTGCATGGATACAAGTTGCTCCAATGACTCTTGTAATTCGTAAGGCGTCTCCAATGGCTGCTTCCAGGATGCGAGGATTATTAACCATCACCTCTTGCTGAATCCTATCTTATAGTCCTCTGCTGAATGTATCAAGAGCTTCAATGGGACTCCTATCGATAATGACTATTTGTAGATCTCTACATTTTTCCATGTAATCTTGCACATTCCTCTTTGCTTGAGGTCCCACAACTTCATTCATGTCATTTGGACTGAATCTACAATTTGAAGGTTTTGGAGTAGTCTTTCTTAGATGGCACTCCATGAAACTTGACGCCCTTCTATGATGAGAGATCTTCTCCATGTCATGTACCACATGGGAGCTTTATCAGCCAAATATCCAATGACAAATCTCCTTGTTGTGGAGTCATTTACTTGTCACTGAAAATTATTCATGTGATGGTTCATGCGTGTGATCCATTCTTCCAACACTCCTATGGCACGATTATTCCAATAGGATTCTACATTACAAGTCTTCTTCGTGTGAAGAAGGAGAGTATCTTTTTCCTCCATCTCTTTTTTTGCCACCGCAGCCGCTTCTTGTGCTCTTACGGTCTCTTCATTCTAAGAAAGACTTGTCATCTCTATTGGTCTCTCTCTCGCCTCCTCTATGTTGCCAATCTTTTGTTCCATGGCCCATACTATAGACTTCATTTCTCAAAACTCTCTTGTCATTCATTCCATCAGTTTCTCCATTGAGCTCTCAATCCTTCAATCATTCTCTCAATACAATGTTACGATTGCTACGTAGTATCATTGAGTTATCAAAGGTATTACAAAAGGTATCAGAGATCTCATCACATCTCTAGAATTCCTCTATGAAGTTTATAACCATTCATTCTTGATAGATTATCTTGGATAGTCGATTCAAATGCATATCTTGCTAAATCAAGATGTATACAATGACATCTCAAATCGAGTCATATGTAACAATTGGAAGTAAGACAAGGGTTGATGAATTTATCACTCGTGTCATGAAATTCTCTTGAAAATTCATCACCAAATAATTCTGAAATTGTACTCTCAATGTATCTCAAGTCGATCTAAAACGGGTTGGGAAATAAAAATCGTGGCACTCTGAAATTTCTCCTATTCATGTCCTGCACCCACAGAATTTCTCCACTCGCTACTACACTCAATGACCGTTTCCAGCCGCTATGCATCACTCAACACTTTTTGCAAGATTACGTTGCTAATTCGTTTTCCAATAGATGTTATCCACACTCTTGAAATGATGGAACCTAACTCTGATACCATTGCAATGCTCGCATACTCACAAGAAGACTTAAGATACAATGTCCAACAAAGACACTCTCTTTCTCTATATACTAGAGAGAGAAAGACAAGATAAGGTTGCACAACCTTTGGAATATTCACTAGTCATCACACGGATTGATGACTTAGTACTTTCACACCACACACTCAACTACCTATCATTGCACTTTACATGGATCTCTGACATGGATATTAACAATGGATCTTTCTTGTAACGTAAGGTTTTTAAGAAATTAATGTGATAAATCTAAATATAATTTAAAATTTTATGTTGAGAGGATGTACTTTGTAAGTGTCATGCCAACAACTTCTATACAGTTTGATCTAAACTATGAACTGCAAGTAATATAATTAATTGACATAAGTTGGCTTAGATCAACTATTGTATTTGAATTTAATAGTTAAGATCAAACTGACCATAAAAGCCATAAAAACACCATAATAATAGAAGTTAAAGAGTTTTAAAATGAAATATAAAAATAATTTTTCTGTTTAAAATATGAGAAGATATCAAATACCTTATTTAGAATCATCAGTTCTTTTAAAATTTTGTAAAATCTATAAAAGAATTACCATTATTTTACCTACATGTGTTCTTAACAAAAAATAACGGTGAACCCTCGAGTTTGAGACCCAACTTTTCAGCAAGCTCGAGGGTGTCGGCAAACAATGATCATGGTTCTCTGTTCTCTGCATCAGGACATCAGCCAGCTGGCCCAAGTCAAAATCTGCAACGAAGAAGCGAGCTAAGTCTATTCCGGAGCCGGAGGTTATGGGGATGGTGAGGAAGATGAATTCAGTAGATTTTGTGGACTCTCAAACAGTTAAAGAAAGTCAGCAAACTGTCACAGATTTCAGATGCTTGTCCCATAGTCAAGGACCAACACAGGTCATGTGCTATCTCACTGAAGCAGACTTAGATTCGTCTTATGTAGTGTAAGCAAACAAACTATGTTGTCTGAACTTTCAAACTTGCTATGATGGTTGCCAAAACCTTGTATGCTACAAGGTGGACTTGTATTGAAAAACAGAATGATATACGAATTGTAAAGATAGCAAGGCTGCCCACTTTGCTGCCTTCAGCTTGAGCTCTTTCTCGACTGAAAAGCTGTCTTAGTTTCTTATGAACTTGTACATGTCTGTTCGAAGCACTTTACCCTCAAGCAGACAATCTTCGAGCCACTGGTATTGCAGGATGATGACGTTCAAGTTAACTTGTGATAACTTGCCCACTCGATTCGCTACACTCTTCAAATCTCTGGAAAAAATGAGCATTGTTGTTTTCTTAATGTGACGATGCTGAATTCCTCATGGCTGCCAAAAACGATCCTTCCAAACCTCTAGTCGTGCATTTACGATGAAAACGGCTTGCACGCCAACAAAAAGCTGTCTCTGAAAGTCACTTGGGACCATGGACATGGCAGAATGCTATTCAATTCGACTGAGTTCACTTCCATTGGGTCTAAGGACCTCAAAATGAGTTGCAAATTTCACCGAGCCCTGAATCCTTGTTCTTAGGGCCTTTGACCTTTCGTCCAAAGACATCTGCAACCAGTTTGAGTTTTCATCCGGAAGTGAAAAATCGTTACAACGGTTCGCCAAAGACTAAAAGGTTATTCAACTTTTCACCCATAGGAGGTGAGCAAAAGTATAAAAGATGAATTGACTCTTTCTACGGTATTTTATTTGGACGCAGTTACTGTTATACCAAGAAGGCAGCTCCATCCGCCCGTGGCCGCGGCGGGGTGAGGTTGAGTCCTCCTGCCGAGACGGCTCAGTCCGTGCAAGGGCAATCGTATTCGGCGGCGGAAAGCCCCACGGAGAAAAAGAGGCAAAAAATAATAGCGTAGCAGGCCTAACCCGCTTCTTGCTTCGATCAAAACAAATCATCATACCAAGATAAGTAATATTGTGATTCAAAAGCCGGATAGCAGGGGGACATAAAGCAGCGGTCCTCATCTCCTCGGTAGTTGCGCCATATGAAGTAATGAATGAGCCCAACAGGCAAACAACCAGCCGCAAACTAATCAAGGGGGCTCACTTTCACTTGATTCTCCACCTCGATCTCCTGAAAGGGTCGATTGGATCAGATCTGAGGGGTGTCCTCGTCGGGCGTGGAATATTTAGGTTCATCGATTCATTTCCAAGGTCAAACCAGCCTACAGTATTGCATTCAGTGACAACTCTGGACAGAAACAGTTTAGTTTGTGGGGGAACGAGTCGTCTTCAGTTCACGCTTATCCGAATCCTTCCTTTTTACCGTTCCATCTCGTTGATCGCAACAATACACTGTCTCGCCCAACAATAATACAAACAGTTTGAACTGGAAGATGGAACGACGGGTGCGAAACGAACGTTCTGTCTGTTGTACGATGTTGCCATTTCACGTAGGGCAATTTGGATCATTAGCTAAAAGCATAGGAAGTGCGTACTTGCGGTTTGATACTTTCATATCCCATCTTCTGAACTTTTTCCACTCCCATTGTCCCCATTCCTCCTGTCCACAGTAACGTCTTCTAGCATAGCGGAAACGGTAGACTGTTGCGGAACCTTTCTCAGGGTGTATCTCCTTTCATCGAGTTCATGAATTGATGCTTTTTCTACTAAAGCATCGGGGAATGGGATGAGTAGTGAGGGAAGAATCTTGTCGAGAAGCTCACAATAATGTCTCCCACAGTAAGGGATTTGGATTGTTGGCTACGAGCGTAGGGAACTCGAGAGTTCGCTGCCAAAAGAGACTCGAGGGGCCGCCGCGGTCACGGAGATGGATGGAGGTGGGAGTTGGAACCGCGAAATAATTTAGCCTGTGGCTGCGCGGAAAGCAGATTCTGAACCCGTCTGTTGGAAAATCTTCTGACATGCATATCTTGCTTTCTCCCTCCATCGTAGTGTATCCTACCACAAGGGCTGTCTGCAGTATTTGCGGAAAGGCCTGAACAGAGAAAACAGGGGCATAATTCCACGCCTTTCAAGAACAAAAAAGATGAAAAAAGACGAAACAACCGTAAGGGTTATCTGGAGTATCTGCCTAGAAGCATGGGAAGATGGGATATGTAGGTGGAATCTTCTTCTAAAGTTTTCAGTTGTGTCCCCCTTCTGGAGGACGCTGCGTGAGCTGCTGGGTTCATGGGCAGTTGAAGGAATTTTCTCATGTCTCACATGGGGAAGTGGGTAAGTGCTGGGAAGAGATTCTGAGGTTCTATCTGCAATTCATTTTAGTGCCTCTCATCCAAAGGCAGTTTGTATTATGTGTCGAGACTAGAAAGGGAGGTGTGTCCTCAAACCATGCACTGTAGTCCTTTTCCATGTCTCTGTTGCCCTGGAATGCATCTCTACTCTCTTTCTTTGATACCTCTCCTTTTCCTTTTCTCGTTTGTCCTGCAAGCAACAGTCTCTTGCTCAGCAACAGAAGACGTGGATTAATATGAAGTTACGAGCAGTTACATCTATGTCGAAATAAATGTTGGATAAAAAATAGAATAATCAATCAACTGAGGAACTTCCATATCGTCACTGCTAGATTTAACCTCGATGCTGTACTTTGAGCATTGACAGCGTTACAGTTCTCTTCTGTATATGTCCGCCAGTTTAGACTGTGGTTAAAACTGATGTGGGCATTCACTGTAGAACTCGTAATAACCAGAGTTAGGGAATGTATGATGTCCTTTTTAACTGTGATGGCGTCGCGGTCTCTTCAACGTCCGTGGTAAGAGTCTTCCGTTCTCATCTTCTGCGAAAGACGAGAACGGAAGAAACGGAAGGCTCTTCCAACTGAAAACCCCTCTTTTCGCACCTTCTCTATAGTTACTCTCCAAAATGAGATATTAATACTTTCTTTTCATTTGAAAATTAAATTTTTATCATCATCAATATCTGCTCCTTATATCTTATGCAAAGTACATTCCTGCCCATCTGTGCTGCCCGTGGTTAACATAAAATCACCATAAAATCTAACTACCAAACCCTTCAAGTCCCAAGAGTGTCTCTCTTCTGTATAGAAAAGAAAGAAGAAGTTTGAACAGCGACTGGAGGTCGCATGAAAAGAGAAACAAGCACCTGCAATACAAAAGACCTCTCTCTCCCAACCGAGATCAACACCTGTTACAATATAGTACCACCTTGACAACTCAGCATTCAATTACACATATCAAGAGAAACTCTTCCTCCTTCATTCTCTCTGCATAAGTCCTGCCCAGCATGCACTTGCCAGCAGGTGCCTTACCGCTACTGCACTAAACTCAAAATTATTTTGCACGTAAAAGTCTAGCATTAATCTGTCATTTCGTGGAGGGCTGGAGACTCCTTACAACAAGAACCCCTGATTGTTCCGAGCATTATGAAGCAGAAAATATTTTGGACTTGATATTGCGTGAAATTTTGTAAGAATCTCAAATCTTAAATTTTGGAATGGTGTTACAGTTTCTCCTGAACTTACATTCTGGAGTGGGTTTATGTCTTTTTTAACGTTATTACACTAAACATACAATGAATTTCAGATTTAAGAACACTATAGAATTCAAACAACAAGTGAGATTGTAAATCCAAAATGTTTCATTTATATTTACGGAATACTCACTATAGGGTCGGTGGAATGAATCTAAAGGATGAATGATTGCACTTGTCACGGCATTTTTTTCTGAGTTTGACAACATCATAACATATCCTGTTATAGGGCCACTCAAACCTATCATTGTAAATTTAATTACCGGAGTTACGGTATAACGTGTCAATGTTTTCATTGTTAATATAAGGAAGTAGGAACATAGGTATGAAAGGACCCTGTAGATACTCTTGATTATGTAAGGGTCTCAAACATTGACTGTTAAATGTTACAATACCATAAAAGTCTGTATGGTTACTGAGTCGTAAACTTATGGACCATCGATTGTCCGTAAAGATTTTATGGCTGCTTGTAACCAGTGTTTGTAGAGACTGTACGTATGTAGTTTTCACTTTTTAATCCAATTTGTGTACAGTACTTGCATGACAGTTTGACATTTGAAGATTACAACCTACCACTTCAGTGAATTCTTCTCTTTACAACTATGTTTGGAACTCTCTAATATCACGTGTCAAAGTCAAGAAAGAAAATTCTATAACGAAAAGAAGGCGAGAAACTGTAGTTTATCAAAGGATAATTCTGTACAGAACCCTGCATCGCTCACGAGTGCATCTGTGAGTTGACAACATTATTTTATTGGCTCTATTCTATAAAGCATCGATATGAAACTCTGCATTTTGACGTGGAAGCAATTAAAATAGCACATTCGTTGGAGCGGAATTTAAGTTATTCGGTATATATGAGAAAAAACAATCAAGCTTCTCTTCATGTGTAAATAAATTTGAGTGGCCTTATTTACAAACTAAAATCATTTCCTTGAGTACTAAACTTTACCACATAAACGCACACCCGAAATGGATACAAAACAAAAGCAAATTGCCAGCGGAGTTCTACTACACACACTGCTGGAAGTCCCCGCAAAAAATTGTTCACTCGCCAGCGCAAAAATTATTTAGCAAAGTTCTAGCTTTGACACTCCCTATACAATAGCCCTACATATAACTTTAGACAACGAGAACAAAATTTAATAATGTTAATGTTCGGGTGTATAAACCTAACCAAGAAAGAAGAAAGGTAGAGTATGAACCACTTATGAGAGTGGATATCGTGATAACTCACATAATCTACAATCATTCATCGTTATTGCATTTTAATATATTTGAAGTTGCTCCGAGTAACTGTAGTGAAACTGTAGTGAAACTGTGGGTTACCATGGCTGATCAAATCAAAGCAATACAAACTTGGATTATCAGATTATGCTCCTAAAATGGTTTATATGTTGAAATGGTGATATATCAAAATAAAACACAGTAAACTACAAGAAAAGAAAACCAAAAATGGTTTAAGAAAGTAAAATCAAATTATTATTTTTTAAACAAATTATAAGTCGCTTCAGCGGAAGTAACACAAAATTTTGCTATAAATTTGAGTCATTATTGGGAAGTGATGTTCAATTGTGACTTTAAGCCTCAGACAATATGCAAGAGGAATTGTTAATATTGAAAAATACGTTTTCTTTTCTAGTCTGACACTCCGCTAGGTAAACAATTTTCGTCGAAACTGACTTATAATCTTTGCTATTCTTTCAGAGAGATCCTGGCAAACGATACTTCCTTCTTTCATGAAGACGATTCCTAAAGACCATTGACCTACTAAGAAAGTAATGGCTTATAACCTAATGCATATACATACTCTCTCTTTCTGTGTAGTAATAAAATGAAGGATCAATCTGTTCCACATAATCGAATGATTGTAATCTCAATGTTTATTTATCATATTTCACATCAAAAATAGTACTTAACTATTCATGTCCATATCTTACACGTTACATCAACCAAGAATTCAAAACTTCTTGACGAAAATCAATACAACTAGTATTCTAATAATCACTACTCAAATATTAAAATTACTAAATAGCCTTTAACGGAAGAATTTAAAAGTGCTTTTATTGTCCTACGTGATAAGTGAAATGATCAGCCAGTGGTCTGCAGTTATAAGAAATATTACTCTTCTCGTAAAGCTTAATTTTCATCAGCTTATAGTTTAAAAATATGAGGATAGTCATGGTGCACGGAAAACAAAGACAACTAAAACCTCTTGTCTATTTAGTAGAACTCTATAAACAACGACTGCGAAATAACCCAAACTGGTCAGAAAGGGAACCTTTGTGTCACTAGGGTAACTTAAATAAAATTTATATACCAAACTAATTTGTTACGAGTAGGGCATGTACTCTGTTCCGTTTAGAAATGAGTTTGATTACAATTTTCAAAACGGTTCGGTTTCAAGCTAGGATTATCTAAAACGGTTTGGTTTTGACATGAAAAGAGTTCCAATTCGAGTTCGATTTCGAACGATACAAACCTGTGATATTCGTGTTAAAATCTCTCATTGACAAATGAAATCGGTTAAATTTGACTTGATTTCTAATGCATGACTGATGTGGGTAGAATGATTACAAGAAAGCCCATGAGGCCTAGCTTTCTTGTAAAGCTTTGATGTGATACGGAGAACAAACAAGAACAATGCGGATATCTGATGTGATACTAAGGGGCCTTCTGCAACTACAGTTTCAAAACTGCGCAAGCATAGTTCACGCGTGTATGTTAGGGGTGGTAATAAACGGATGCTTCAGACTGTGCGCAGTTTCACTTTGGCAAATAGGGTTGGTACAAAATGTACAGATTCCCGCATTTTGGGAGAAGGGTTGTGGCCGGGTGTTTTTGAGTTTGAAGCTTACAGTTTTGACCCAGACACGCGTGAGAGTTATACCTGCTGGTAGGTTTACTGTAAATCTTTCCAGTAAACTCCACGTGGCATCTTAGCGTGTACAGCACACGCCTTACAGGGTACTTCACTCAAAACTGCAGAAGCAATGCGGAGAAGAAGGTGAGTAAAAATGAAACTGTGAAAAATTGTCTTTGGTTGGGGAGGTCCCTCGCAATAACGAAAATGTAGGAAACTGCAAGATATGCAGTTTTCAAACTGTAGGTGCAGAAGGCCTCTAAGAGTCTTTCTCTGGACGGCCGACGGCCAGACGGTGTGACATTGCTCTCCAGCCACGTAAGGACAGGGACAAGCTCAGCGCTCTAGTTATAGAGATGGAACCAGGGTACTGATTAGGCTGAGCTCGAAGATTCCAAAACTGGTGAAGGGTATTTAATCCTTGTCTCTGTTGTTACAGTCTACCGTTTTGCGATGATAGCACGATCGAGACAAAGAAACGGGCACCGGGAACAAATCTTCCAAAACGATATAAGAAAGTTGATTGATTTGCTGCATTGATCACCCGATTCTAGAATAGCAATCCCACCTTTGCAGAAAAGCGCACGCAGCTGTTAATTCTTTCCTCCATTCGATCCGAACACATCGACATCAGCAGTGTGTGTATTATTTATATATTATTCCAGGATGCTGGAGCCTAGTAACATGGTTGGGCTCTTTCCAAACTGTTCCCCTTCAGCGAACGAATGGGATATGGGTCCTCTCATACTCACCGTTAAATTACCACCTGTTAGATTTGAGAACCAAAGTTGATTGACTGCTTTGTCGAGACAAAGACACCCATCTTAGAGATAGGAGAACCTTTTAACAGAACATCCTACGAAATGTCCATAAATCAAAACATATATGAGTCTTTCCAGAATTCCGTCAAGATAGATTCGGGTGTGAAATACTGTAACTATTCATTGTATCTCGAGGAACATCTTGTTAAAGAAATTCCGCATCTCTCTAATACTAAGCTTCGCTGCCCTGACAAGGCTGTAATGAGATAGTAAAATATTTCAGAACTCTATCATCATAGTGGCTCGCATTTGTTCGTGTCTTGATACACGGGTAGGGGGTGCCAGAGTGCAGAGCTGCAAACCAAGGTTCTTTGACGGCCTCTGAAGCCTACATCCTGTGCCGAGTAGCACGGTTTGTGGGAGCTCCAACTAGAATGTCTTTCCTATGGGTAACGGGTTGTGAATCATCGTCGAGGTAAGTATACATCGTCAGAACGAGTTGCGTTTAACATCCGCTGAACTTTCCTGTCCGACTGTGCTCTCTTGGTACGCGACCTCCGTTCCTCTACAGCACTCGATGCTAGTCCTATCTAAAAACAAGATTTGGCTTAGTCCTCCAATCAGCACCTGGATGTGAATGACATGCATCATCCAAATATATAGCAAACACCTGTATCTAGTCAGTTCGCCAGAAATCGTTTGGAGAAAAGCCCTCCACTCCTTGAGTCACTTTAGTCAGAATCACGATTCTACTTCTTCTCGTTTCTACTAGATATAGTAAAAGCTTCCAATCAAAAGAATGAGCCTTTCCTTGCCTTGACCTGTCCGGGAGCTTAACTCCTAATGCGGATTTGACCATGATACGCATGGAGTACGCATTAAACTGTTCCGGAGCTTTTGACCTGGGAAGCACATGTGTGTAAAACGATTCGGTGAGTTTCTCTCACAAGATTCATGCTTTCTCCTGCATAGCTAGCATGATAATGTCTTCACTTCCAAGAAGTCGAGTCTTAGTTTTCCTTGGGGGTTGGCGTACGCTTTGGTCACAAGTAGCACTCTTCCAGAAGGGCTTACTTCGGATCCGATACGGGTGTATCACAATCAGCTATCAGTATATCACAGTCAGCTAGCTTCTAAACCTAATATTGCTGATATCTTGGAACTGGTACGACGAAATACTACGAAAATAGAAAATAGACTCCAAAACGACCCGCATTATAACATCAGGCGAGGGAGCAAATCACTTCGGATAAACATCAAATCGCATGCTTAAATAAAATAAAAACAAGGTGACGAAAAGAAGTAAAAATGTGAGAATGTGCATGCTAGATAAACTTGGGGAAGTTTTGCTTTTGTTCGTTTTTATTATCAAAAAGTAAATAACTATTATATATAAAATTCTGCATTAAAAATATAAAAAACAAATATATTATTTATAAGTATTAAACGATAATTACACGCAGAGTTACGAGACGGTCCAGACATAAACCATAAAGTGAGAACGGACAATTGCACTTCCGAAACTATAAGTGTGGGAGGCTGCTAACTAACCCTTCTTAACAAAAAGGTTAGGTAATAAATTTTTTTATTTGCCTCTTCCATCAGAATATGCATCTCTGCGAGGATTAGGAAGAAAAGGACAAGTTCTCTTAGCAGAAAGAAAATTTTGGGAATGATATGCGTCTGTGTTGCTATTTAGAGGTTGAAAGATTTCCCAATAAACACTTTCATACCAATTAAACGAAAGCGGATGAACTAGATAAAACAACAACAGTAGATCAACGCATAAATACTATTTGATGATAAATGAAAGTATGATAAGAAAAAATATATATGAGTGTTAATGAGGCGTATAATAGAGGTAAGGATGGACCGTATCAACTGAATGAGACTGAGTCATAGTAGGAGGTGATCAAGGTCTTGCAAAGTCGATGGGTTATTATTCTCTCTAGTCCGTGTAGAGCTAGACGTTTCCGTGGCAAAGCAGTGCGATAATAGGCTCGTGCGTTGTAGCAAAGATTATTCATTTCCAGTGTCGGCGGTAGAATGCTTGCACTCAAAGCCTGGGCTACCCCGTGAACAAATGTAGGAAGATCCCGAGTCTCCACGAAGTTACGAAGCATATTCACCTAGTTGACTGGAGGATTGCAACGATTCCAGTTGAAAGCCAAAAGTTGAACCACGTTGAGCAAAAAGGGAAGCTAAGGTAGTACAATCCTTCAGACCGACGCGGTTTACAAAGCAGGCGCAGAAAGTTGTTCTAATTTGAATTTTGAACCATCTTTAAGTTGACTCTCCAGTTGATAAACTCTATCAAGTCAAACCTCGTTATAGTCACTATCACATAATTATATAATCACGTTTTAAACACGTTTTAAAGACAAAGAAAGAAAAAACAAAAAGAAGTGTGATTATAACGGAGTGAAGGTGAGAATTTACAAGCGAGCCGAAGGAGATATCATATATAAATTTACAAGCACGAAGCGTCATACTCATCGACTAAACGAGGTATGACTGTGGCATGCAACTCCATAGACTTGGTCATATTCATCATTCATCTTCTTCAATCTGAGTGACGAACTCTACAACAAGAGAACATTTCTAACGACAATGCTACAGCTGCGGTAGGTGTCTTCTTATGGAACATCTACCTACGTACTGAACCGTTTTATGAGGGTGGAAGATATAGAAATTTACTTTACTGCACCCTTTTCACACGGTTGTTAAAACGTTTTACTTGATTTCACTTTTATTAAAATTACTTGTAACACCCAGAACGGGCAGCAACAGATTCAACAAGTTTATCTTCCTTGCATATTCGTGGAGAAGTCAAATATGCAAAGGTTTAATTTATTATCTAACCCTTCTCAACGGAAGGGTTAGGTAATAAATTAAATAAGTCGTAAAAACCTGACTGTTTGCTTGTACCTTCCCGAACTTATACGGTCAGAAGTGCGTCACCCTCCACTCCCTTTATGGGTTATGTTCGTATCTTCTCATGTCTCCTGACTCACTTAACATTTAATATTTATATATATTTTGAATTTTTAGATTAACTTAATATAGATTTTCTAGTTAACACTTATGTATTTTTTGATAACCAGAAGCGAGTAAGAGTTTCCCATAAGTTCATGTTGCATGCATATTTCTTCATGTGAAGACATAACACATGGTTTGATAATTTGTTGAATCTCGAAAAATGTGCATTATCAGTTGCTGAAATGCACATTTTCCATTCAGATGATATAGCATTTTGACTTGTTTAACCTGCTGTTGCAGTAAAGCAATACAATCTTAACAGGGGTAGGGTCAAGTCCCACAAATATACTGAGGGTGCGGTCTAAGGGTAACTTTCTTTGAGAAGATATAATTCGTGCTGTTACTAGGGGAAAACGAAGAGATCCTTGGTAAAAACATTTTCACAGTTCATAGCCGAGGAGGATATACACAAAACCGTGTCGTGAACCTGTGGACGCTACTGTGTTCTACGAGTAGGCTTTGAAATGAGTTGCAGAAGTAACTGAGGAAACCATGTGGCAAGAATCACTATCGTCTTGAGGTTCTGCACTTGAGCTGCATCGAGATTCCAAGGCCGACATCGGGATGCGTAGACGTGAACTTGCCTATCATGCAGCCTGCACTTTAGAGGCTGCATGATCAGAAGCCCTTATCTGACCATCTTTTTGTCGTCCGGCCCCAGCTTCTTCTCTTCTTCCTGCTGAGGGGAATCTGAGATCGGATCGAAGACTCTTTGACTCGAAGTTGCATAAAGTTCGAGCTTTGTTGATTTCCCAACTTCCTCAGAGTGGTCAGTTTCTTCTTGGACTGCCCTCGGGCCGATGGACCTACTCCAAAAAGCATAGAATGACGTTTGAGCCGAACTACGTACTTCCGCAGTAATGAGTCGAGCACTACGTAGCAAGCAAGGTCCTCCCCGACCGCCAAGTCGCAACCACAGTCAGATTGTCTACGACTTCCCGACCCATCCTGAGCTTACAAGCTTTGTGGGGCCTTCTCCCTCCCTCACTCGAACATGACTTGTCTCTTAGGGAGTCCGGCCTAGGTCTTCCAGGACTACGACCGATCAGGCTTGGCACAACGTCGAAAGCTCTGCTATGTTCACGTTTGTCTACAACTCCCCAAGCCATGATGGAAAATCTGAAGGAATTCGAGATTCTTTGCAGCCGTGCGTGTCGAGCCTATGAGAAGGACCCACATGGCCCCAACTTGGAGCGGGGGGATCGCATCACAGACTCAGGGCAAGACACACACTACGCGCCGAAGTCGCGCTGGTGTCTTTTCCCGCTGCTCTGTAGGGAAGGGAAGGGCACGGCAGGTCATGTGGACTTCTGTTAACTTGCGACCCCCACTCTGTGGCTTTTCTACCAACAACCGGCTGGTGATAACCAGCATATAAAGGAAATCCGGTTTCTTGAACCAGAAGAAATATATCACCAGATTCACCACACAGTGAAGAGTGTTGATGCACTTTATCTACCACGGTCAGTATGATGGGGATGTTGACCAACGAAGTGTATACGTGACGCACGGTCTCCACGATGCCCACATACACCTAGTCTGACGTCAGTGATGATATAAGTTTTGCCGCTACTGATATTTCGTGATAGGACCAAGCGCAGATACTCTTGTAGCTCGCGACTCCATGACTTATCTCAACCTAAACTGAACCATTCAACTGTGTGAATATGTTGGACCTGGGATCTAGCGAACGCACCCAATAAGAAGATGACAGTATATAGCTTTATATACTTTTGGAATAATTACAGTTATGTGTGTCGGGTTCAATACGGTGGAAACAGACCGGTATAACTAATACTTCTCCAATCCGCGTTGAGCCTGGTCGACAACAATGTTGTCACTCAAGCTGAGATTATAATCCCATCGAAGTTTGGAACCTTTTCAGAGTTGTTTCGCCTGAAAAGGTATTGGACTTCTTCCTGGGTGAGAAAACCCGTTCCGATCCTACAGTAACCAATTGTCACTCGTAGGTACAATATTTGTAAACAGTTGCGAGATCTTTGGGAAATTAAGTTGTTATGGTCATCGCTGCGTATTCCTGCTTTAACTGAAATCTTTGGAGATGACTCTGTTTTACAATTTGGATAAAGGTGTCACAACTGAACCAAGTTGATGCCGATGGTATATTTTATTCTCTAAGAATAACCTCATCAACGTGGATGAATAAAATTTATAGTATTCTCATAAAAGAGATTTTGGGATCTAATGGTATTAATCAAGGAGGGATTAGTTAATTCTTCTTTCCCAGGAAAGGAGCATGAAGTAGTGAATAGGAGCCATCCAAGGGCCTCAAGTTCACATATAAATATGTATCCACTGCGACCTTCACAAAAGAAATGGAAAAAGAAAATCACACATAAATATGTGTCCAAGCGGCCTGCAAAAAAAACTATATAACAGAAGTTCCAAATGTGAAATCCTAGTGAAAATTTGACTTAAAGTTTATTATGATTAAAGCATACTCGAGATAACAATTAACTTACGAAAAATAGGACAATCAGTTTTAATATCCATGAGAAAGAACATTGAGAGCTCTTTGTTGCTGAAGAAGCAAAGGCACCCTCCATCGTAAATGTTTTTAATACAATTGATAAGAAAAAGAATTATCATAAAATAAAGTCTTTACATATTCCACTCTTCCATCTTCAGAGATATACTTAATCAATAAGCAAAATTTTATAAGGTTCAAAACTTATCCTGGTCTTGTAATGGCGTCTAAAAGGCGCCGATCTTAATCGAACGTGTAGACAGTCTGCAGCAGAAATTTATGGCATCTCCATAAAACCGGCCGGCTACAAGCACTTCCGGGAAAATCAGTGTGCCTCCACGCGATATGATTTGCAAACGATCCTTGTTCTAACTTTCCATCGTAAAAGTTATCGAGCACACCCTACACTGGTAATCTACGGCACCCAGTTCAATCCATTACAAGCTAGCCGAGGAAAAAGTGTCGAGCCTGAAGATTCGAACCTCTTAAATCGTCCGGTGTACAACAGCAGACAGGAATTCCACTCAGCTGACGTTTGGGAGCGTTGAACCCTCCGACTATGGTAGTGGGAGCGCAAATGCGCGCGCTTCTCTCATGTATAAGGTGTCATTCTTCGACCGTGCAGCATGTGCACAAGTTGCGACTCTCGGCTTTCGCTCGAAGAGGAACACTTGAGTTTGATGCTCGTCGATCCAAACTGGATGGGAATTTGAGATTGCTGATAAGAGTGTCTGCGTCTGCCACTCAAAGCCAACCGGATTACGTCACTAAACTGGGGAGCGCTTTCCCCGAGGAGTGTAAAGTTAGAGATCACGACTCTGTCTGCTGCAGCATCACATCGGAATACGACGCGTTGGGAAGCGGAGAAACCTTTTGGCCGGTGGACGTGTGGTGAGGTGTGCTTCTTGGACGTTGGTATTCTTCTGTTAGCGTTATCCTCGACCGCTAAGTGTTACTTTGTTTCTCCGTTGTCTGACATTTCTTTCTCCTTCTGTACTTCCTGTCGCCATTTGACATACCTAGGCGCAGTACGTACTTGCCCAATGGAAACAAGTAGCCTGGAGATCGGATGACAATAGGTGACTTCACGCTCCCTTTGTAGCTTGTCGACGTTTGACACGTCAAGAAGAGGCCTGAAGTGCGGGAACATTATCTGGAGGAGAGTTTTGTCCTCGCTCTATTTCATCCGCATACGTTTTCTTTTTAATTCTGTCTAATTGCAGTTTCAAACCACCGTCAATAATTTTGTACATCATACATGCACTGGGACTGCTCAATCTTCAGTGGCTCGTTCACCGTCCCACCTCACTGCTAGCAGCGGGTGCTAATTACTTGCGATCCGTAAATGCTGCTGTCTTTGTTCAGCTCGTGTTTTAACTGAGAGTTCGTCCCGTGTTCGTCTCGTCCACAAGTAAGGAAGAAATTAAAGAACGGTAGTGTCATAGGTAATACACTTCCCGTGGACTATCCATAAATTCTAGGGGTTCAGGATAAGTTCTTTTGACCTTGCGCTTACCAAACAACCTCATCATCACATCCAAGGCCAGGTAGCTCTTCGAGTCTGGCAACAATTCCACGTACGTCACGAAAGGCAGAAGAATTTTGGGCGGCTATGGTCGATGATGTTGTACAAGTTGAACTAAAAGATGTATTAACGACAGCAGCAAATGTTGGGTAATAATGATCACTGTGATTGAGGTATGAACAGCCTACAGTTGAACTGAACCAGAAACTCCGTTGATTCACCATATTCTACAAATTCCCCTCATTACTAACTAACTAACAAAGTGAACCTCCTCGTCTGTATCAAGGCTACCTATCTACTGAACTTGTGTGTCTTCTGGACTATGTATACTAACTGTGTCTAAGGTTTTACTTCACTACCATCTGAATCTACAGTCGAATAGCCGAGAATGACGAGAGAAACCCTTGCTGCTGGTAAGCAGATTAGAGACAAGCGTCAAACAGAAGGGCAAGCAAAAAATCCCTCAAAATCGAGAGCTCATTGACTAAGTTCTACAAAGAATCAAAGGACATAAAAATGACTTGACTGTTTTCATTTGAGTACAGGCATCTAAACAGTGATAGTTACAGCAACTGCTGATCTCATGTGCACCAATGAGTCTGCTCGACTCCAGGGCCGCCAGAATTGGCCTTATTCGCCGCGTACGCACAAGCCCCCCGGCGGTAGTCGCTTGCGAGATAGGTGGAGCTCTTGAAACTCGAGGCCAAGAAGTCCCCGACAACATCCGCCTCGAACTGATTCTTGAGACGGCCCAGCCGTAGAGACTCCTCGACACGGCTCCTCAGTTCCTTAATCATCAAATGGGGCTCATGATGCATCATCCACAACGCATCCTCGACATTTTGACCACGGACAGACCGTGTGATGTCAAATCCTCCTTCTTTGTAGGCCACTTGAACTATATTAAGTGCACCAAATAGATTGTGCATACTCCCCATCACCTCTTGATATGCACCTCCCAAGAAGGCACCCAAGTAGTAAGGCGTTTTTGGGATCAACTCATGCACTCGAAGAAACTTGGAAGGTCCTACATCTTCATTATGACCAATGAACGTGGTAATCTTTCCATCGCTGTCACACGTGAGATCTGAAAGAACAGCGCGAACAGTGGGCTCTTCGTCGTGACGGTGCAACGGAACGATGGGGAACAGCTGACCAATAGCCCAGCTATCAGGCATGGACTTAAAAATTGAAAGGTTCATCTGGTAAGTTGCTGTTTGATCCACGAAACCCTGCTCAACCAGGGAAGCCTTTTTTGGATAGCAGTCCATCCTTGCCTGTTCTCTCTGAACAGCAAGGTTGCTAACCATGTCAAAGAGCTTCTCCGCCATAGCCCTGCGTTCCAGGCTGAGCAGACCAACTTTGAAAAGACGAACGCCCTCTACCTTCAATACTCTGGCGTACTCGAGAGCACCTTCAAAATCACCACATCTTACATGTGCTGAAAACTGCTCGTGTGTAGCTGACAGCTCCCTCGGCCATCCATCGAACTCCAGAGGAACTCCGATATCCTCCAAAGAATCGCGTGCCTTAGTTCGCGCCGAGAGAACGTCGAAAATGAGGATAGAGTGGTGAGAAACAAGCCCCCGACCACTCTCGCAAGAAATTGTCGGATTCTTCACATTCTTCAAAGTGCATGCCTCTTTAATAGCACTCACGACGCGCTCAGCATACTCCTCCAACGTGTACCCGACAGACATCTCGGAAGATGAGGAATGTGATCCATCGTAGTCGACTCCGAGCCCACCCCCGATGTCAATATTCTTCATGTTAGCTCCCATCATCTCGAGCTCGCAGAAGATGTGAGCCGCTTCGCTCACTCCCTCATCTACAAGGGCCAATGAAGGAATCTGCGAACCGATGTGAAAATGCAGCAGCTGCAAAGATGCCAGCATGTTGTTGCGTCTTAACTTCGTCACAACTCCAACAATTTCGGTTGCTGTCAGGCCGAATTTCCCGTTCTCTCCCGAAGTCTCGCCCCAGTGACCGCCATGTTTTGTGCAAAGCTTGGCACGGACTCCGATCACAGGAAACACACCCAATTCCTTGCTCACCTGGATCACAATATCAAGCTCTTCTTCTTGCTCCAATACGATGATGACTTTCAAGCCAATCTGCCGAGCCATCAACGCCAGCCGAACGTATTCTGCATCCTTATAACCGTTGCAGATCAGAAGGGCGTCGGCGCTGCCATGGCACATGCTGGTCATAGCCATTACGAGCTCGGGCTTTGAGCCAGCCTCCAGGCCAAAATTGTACTGCTTACCATGCTTGACTATATCCTCAACGATGTAGCGGTCAGGATTACATTTCACAGGGAAGACGCCTTGAAAGCAACCCTTGTAATCTGTCTCCGCAATACCACGTTCAAATGCAGCATGGAGAGTAGACAACCTGTGTCGGAGAATCTCGGGAAATCTGATGATGAGGGGCGTAGACATGCCCTCGCTCACAGCCCGCTCCACCACGTCCATGACATCAATTTCGTCAGATGAGAAATTACCACGGCTATGCGGGCGCGCAGCTATGTTGCCTTTCTCGTTGATTCGGAAGTAAGGAGCACCCCAGCCATCGACACGGTACAATGAAGACGACTTGCTGACGCCCCATGCATTATTTCCAATGTCATAGTCCCCAAAGGAAACTTGATGACCGATCCCAAATTGAGCTGCCGGGAAGGCGTGGCTCACTGCTAAGGGGGGCATGTTTGCCTTCTTGGTGTCAAAAGGAAGACCCTTCGCAGCAGGACGCTCCTGGCGACGCTCCTGGCTAAAAGCCGAAGCCGAGGCCGGAGCCTCGGCTCTGTGAGGACTGAATCAATTTTCTAAAATTTCGAAGATCCAAGAAGTAGAAAAGCAGAAACGAAAAACCTCTGGAGTCTCAATTGGGATGGCAGACGTCACAAAAATTCGATGAGAAGTTAAGGTACTCTCCGGCCCCAGGCGTAAAAGTCCAAAACCCTTCTAAAACCCAAGCCCGAACACTTCCCTCCAAATAAAACTCTCAATTGTATGAATGAAACCTACTCAGGTACACGGACCTCACCCCAGCCAAGTAAGCACGGAAGAAACTGCGGTGTAGCAGAAATCAAAAAGCACCTAACGTAAGGAGGTGATGAAGATTTCAAACTGGGCTATAATACATAAAGATCGTTCGGCCTCGAGGCTGTACTGATAACACACTGACGAGTTGGACCCACAAGGAACGAAATCAATGACTCCAGATACCAGAAAGACCGTAGTCGGTCGAGCGGATGCAGACGTCCTAAGCACGGAAATGTAGACCCAGAAAACACCGAGAGAGTGAGGCTGTTTGTGATGCACAACCTTGAGTAAGACCTCAGTTGAACCAAATGTGAGAGAGGAACAGATGTGCCTCCAGAGTTTCGGAAGGAAGTTAGGGGAATACAGGTAGCGCAGTGTGCAATTATAAGCAAAGCCCGGCAAGAGGTTGGGAGCAGACACAACAAGAGATGATGAACGGGACGAGCACAAAGGGCTTATAAACACCCGGCCGACCCTACAAAAGGGAAGGCGATGGGTTGTGATGACAGTCCAAGAGAACGGGGGTTTCAAAAGTTTAAAGCGAACAACGACGACTCCGGCGCTGGTAGGAGGCAGGCAACGACCGGACACCTTTGGGCGCTCTAGGTACTGTGCAACAAGGCTAAACAAATCAGAAAATGGTTTTAAAACTTTTTCGAAACGGGACCAGACACCGGACAGCCTCAACTCATCTCTCCCTTCCGTCCATCTTCCTCTAGCCTACGCTGCCTTCTGCTCCGGCTTTTGGCAGTAGCAGAAGCCCAACAGCGGAAGTTTGGCAGGAGCCGCAGGACTGAAGTGAACTTCTCTGGATCTTCACTAGCACATCTTCTCGATCACCTTCCTCGCGCCCCCTCGCCTCGACTCGCTCGCCCGCCCGCCCGTCAGCCCGCCCGCTGGCGTTCGATCTCCCGCGTCTTCAAAAATCCAATCAATTGAACTTCCAAGGTTTCACTACTCTTGACGAAACCTCCCACCCCCAGAATTGCAGAAGTCGCCTGCTTGCCTTCCCCACTACCTTGTTTCCTCTCGTATGACGTCTCGATTATCCAGCCCCACTGCTTCTGTCAGTGCTCTCCGTCGCTTGGCTCGGTTCGCCTCGGCTAGGCTATGCTGGCTGGCTGGCTGGCTGGCACTTGCGCTGGCCCCGGCTCACACGCTTTGAATTGGACAAGACAAGAACGAATTTTGATCGCAAGCTCTCCTCTCTACCTCTCCCTTCTCTACCTGTACCCGTCGGCAGCCCGCCCGCCTGCTCGCAAGTCGGCCCGGCCACCCGCCCGTGCCTCCCAGCCCCACGCTTCTGCTCACGCCTTCCGTTTCCTCCTTCCGCTCCCCTTCCTGGACACCTGGGAGCCACCTTCGTGGATCCCATTGGCCCTCGCGCTGGCCACGATTAACCGACTGCCTCCGCGTAGACCACGCGATCTAGATTACGTGGGTGGTAACTGTACACTATCCAGATGTCTCATCGCTGCAACATCGCAGTAGGAAGCCAAGACGGTCATGGTCGCGTACATACTGTGCTTCAGAGAATGCACTTTACGGTTTCGATCAAGGCATCTTCAGATACGGCGGATTCTCACTCTGTAACCGTTCCTTTAACTACGATGGAAATGGGAGGGATGCCCATCTTTTGGCGTTCTGGTTCCGATAGCTTACAATCACATAATGTTCATAAAGCTTCCTTCAAGTAACCATTTACAAAGTCCGGACTTAGAGATGGGAAATTGCATCGGATTGTTTGAATGTTTCACTTGTCGAAAAAGACAATCATAAACATAAAATATATTACAATGACAAATATACAGAAAAGAAAATCAAGATGCAATACACCATCGATATGTAAACTGTAGGACAAAGTTCAAAACTCAACTTTACTTTACTATCCTTTTACTATTTTTACTATCCTTTTAAATAAAAGGATAGGAAAATTCCCATTTTATTTGTGATTCTTAATCTAAATCTATGAACCTGGATCAATATGTGAATTGTTCAATCCAACCTGGAATCGCATATTCGTTCAGTTGATGTTATCATTTCCATGCTATGTAATCTCGTTATGCAGAAATAAAAAATGCTAAATTATTCGGTCGGAATTGAGATTTGGTATGGTGATATTAGTTGATTATACCAACTAGAGGCGATACAATAATAACAAGAGAATTTATGGAGGATGGAGAGTCAGAAGAGACTTCTACTAATAGGTAAAATATACAATTTAAGTGATTAAAACTCTGAGTGTTAAAATGAGGTTTGTTTGAGTAAAAAGTGGGTCAGTTGGGTAGAGCTTAAGGGTTAGCCTTGAGCTCCATGGATGGTAGTCTTTGACACTTTCCAAAGAGTCCTTATCTCTTCGTATTTTGAGAGAAAACTTGTGAGTAGTCATTTAATAAAAATAACAACCAATTTACTGAAATAGTATTTATTCAGTAATTGTGATAAATATTGATATATAAAGAAATTTTTGTTAAAATTAACTATTATTTTGGAAGCACACTGATGAAAAGCATGTTGTTTTATGTGTTTGAACATGGTAACTCGAAGAAACTGAACATTTTTATATGTAATTTGTGACATTACATATTATATATATAGGCATAAAAAATATAACATTTCATATTTTGATGTCTTATTATATTATAAATATTTTTCCAAAAATACATTAAGACAATTATTATACATTTAAGGATTTAGCATAATGTTCAAATAAAATAAATTATAATTAATAATTTGAAATTTTAGAAATAATTATTGAACTAAAATGCATCATTCTATAAATTTTAGAAATTAGAAACATATTTTTCTACACTTAACATGCGATAATAACAACCATTTATCCACTAAGCAAAATAAGAACTTGGAATAATCTTTGGCATTTCAGGAACTACTCAGAAATAAATAATATTAATTTTTATAAATTCTACAATTAACTTTTTACACAAATCTCAAAATCTATTTGAATCTCAAAGAAAATATATTTTACATAAAACATCAAGTTTTGAGCTAACTTCGATGACAAAAAATATGATAACTTTGAAAAATATCGACATCTAGTCAAACTTTGTAATTAATGCTTTTCTTTTGTGTTCAATAGTCCAAATTTATCCTCATCTATGTAATTATTTTTACTACTGCGAGAAAACTATTACTCGTGACTCTATTACAAAATGATTATTAAAACTATGAATGTATTCTTTGCTAACCAAGCATATTCATGCACATGCATAATATACCCGGAGTTGAACCATTTAAGTTTATTAGTCAAACTTATTATCAAAAAGCACTGAATGAAAGTTGTAAAAAACTTCAAATGGTATGCATTGTTGTATGTTTATACGAGATTGTAGCCAAGTTGGTTAGATAGAGAATATGACACAATCGATCTATTAGTTTCTTACTTGTAACTGTATTAAGACAAGAACAACAAAAAACAATGACTTAGAGAAAAAGAAGTATAGAAAAGGTACCAATAAACAATTGTCATTGATATTGATATAAAAAAAAGATATCACCTAGCAGCAAAAGTACTACCAAATATCACTATTTTACCTCAAAAGAAAAAAGTTATAAAAAAGCTCTCAAACTAGAAAATATCAAGAAAGAGTAACCGACACTATATTCTCCGTTTCTTTTCGGACCTCAAGTTCGGTCGCGAATATACATCCAAAGTGTGCGAGCGAGAAACGAGAGGAAGATGACAAGCGAGTATAACGGCGGAGAAAATAAATGTCTGTGATTGGACGTATGATCGAATTTGGTTGGGCGTTGCGCTGCAGCGTCAAAAAACTCCTGGAGGGGAAGTGTGCCTTATCTTGTTGTATCCTCATTACGAGAGGCGGCTTTCATAATGAAGCCGTGCAGTATTGGTATCCGTGCAAGGGTGGACGAGCGTGCTCATTTCGCTCCACAGCCGAGTAGCGACGCTCTCGTTTTGTCTGCTAATTTTCCTGGTCGAATTATGTTAAGGTGTTTAGGAGCACGGCAAAGCAACAACTCTCATGCTCTCCAACTGCGAGCGGGACACGGACGGACGATCACGGATACAAAGCTTGCTTCTCTTGTGTTGTGCGGACGTAGAACGGGATTGTTGTTGTTTCAGTCTCGTCTTTTGCTTTCTCGTCTTTTACTACGGACACGAAACGCTACGAGGTGTCAGCGGAGGTTTGACAAATATCTTGGTTTTTTCCTTCACTCACACGTTTTATAGGTTTGATAGGAATAAGCTTCATTAAATCCAAACCCTAAACTTGGACATGCCTTCACGACGAGAGAGTATGAGGTAAAATTCCGCTGCGCACATTATTCTCGACGACGTGTACAGATAAGTGCTCCGCTCCATCAGTTGTATGGAGGAGTTGTCTTAATCTATACTGTCTTAATGTATCGATTGTATGAAGGAGTCAACTGTTAATGATACCGCGGAAGAAGTCGAAAGTCAGACGAAAGATGTGGAGCAGTCTCCTACCCATAATTCTGATATTATGGAGCCGTCGCAAACATTTTCCTCTTTGCACTTGTCTCTTATAGTTCCTCGTTTCCTTTATCTGTCCATCGAGAAGCCTATGATATCATTCGCAGAGAAGACACTTGAGCTAACTCGCACATATATCTATTTGAATGTTTGTCTGAGAAATCGTGTCAGACACGTGCTGAAATTCGACTACGTGATTACCAAAACTTATTCTCCATATCCTTTGCACTCTATTCCGATATAGTGGCTGGCTGACCCCTGTAGATTTTTCTCGTATTCGTTCGATAATATCTCACTTTACTTGCAAGATCGCAGATTCTGCTTGTTTTCCTACCCTGCATTCGTTAATCGTTCCAACGGCAGTTTAGAATCTACTATGGTATGCTTGTACAACACACTCACTACCTTGTTTATGCTCTGTTCTCGACCCGTTTGAGTTCAAATTTCTTTGTCGTCACTTTCCGTCCTTCTCACGAGATGATGTCTTTGAAAAGAGAAGCGAGAGCGAGGAGATCGAGCCTCGAAGCGTCAGTGACAGTTTGTAGGACCAAGACTGATCTCGATATATCATTATTTTCCTTGCTTTCTCAGTTTCTTCATACGCAATGTCTGTCAGGAGTCTTTTCTGTGGAACGTGGAGGCAGCCTCCTCCACTTACACTTCCAAGGGGTGATTTGTATCTATGCGAAGTCCTATATTGACATCAAAAACCGTTTAGTGCAGGCTCTTGGATGGGACCAATTAGGTGGAGAACTCCGTGTGAAGCTGCTATCGAATAAGAGACTCCACACATTCGTCGATAGGATACTACCTTAAAGACGATCGAGAGTCACACCATATAGCCGCAATGAATAACATCAACGACGTCAACATCACGGACGGAAAAGAGCTCTTCATGTTACTCGATGCTGCAGACACAATGAATCGAGTGGAGCTAACATATTTCAATATATCCAAAGGGCGCTTCAGTTTCAGGTACAAGATCTGCCATTCGCTGTCAACAACATTTCCACGTTGTCTGCGCGCAATGCTTATATCTGAAAAATATATGACGTGTCTCATGTGGCTCCTTCAACACGGTATATATAAGAGACGCACCGGTGCACTGTGGAATTCACTTGTCAGCCCTGGTGACATTGGTGTCCCGAGGACATAGATGAGATTTTCTTTTTCAAGGAGAACCAGTGCTGCCCACATTGCAGCCACATATACTGCCAGTACGCAAGCAAGAAAGACGATAAAGAGGAGCAATCTAAACCAGACATGCAAGCTCTCGATGACGACCCTCTGTCTGAATACATACTCTTTATCTGTGCACTGCTACGTCGACTGTCTCATATAGATGTTTCTCCATCGAAGTTTGAACTGAGGCTTTTATGATATCTATGAGTGATAGCGATATTGCGTTTGAGTATTCACTGCAGCTTAGATCGATTGCAATCTGTATAGTTTTGATTTAAACTGTGCACCGTATATATCTTTCGTAGTGTGCAGCCTCCTCCTTCGCTAACAGTATGCGCTACCTTACATATGTGGCAAACTGTATCATTTGAACTGAAAGTATGCACTGTATATATCCTTCACATTGTGTAGCCTTCCACCTAGCACCATCCTGCCAGATATTGCTGGTGGATGCTTGGAACTAGAATGTTTTATATGCGCTTCGAACTTCAGTATATTATATTTCTGTTTTCTCGCACAAATATTTCCTCGGCCCTATGCTTCCAGTCTTGTCATCTCTCGCTGGCAAAGTATGTAGTCTACGGACTAGGCTATTGGTTTTTTTTGCTCTGATGAATAGCTTTTCAGTTCGTTCAGTTTCTCGCTCTCAAAAAATGAACGAAGACGGATCCACAGTGGAATTTGGTAATGCAAGACAAGAGGAAGACGCTTCCACGAGACCCACCATTGGCTCACATCACTTAATTCTTCTGTGGCCCCGTTAATTAATATGCACAAACAGCTCTCAACCAAGGAGTCTACAAGCTGCTCAAAACTATAACTTGATAGTTGAAGAAAACTAGATTTGACCAAGAAAGATGCTCATGCCGGTTCTTTCAAGGTGAAATTATTTGATGAGATTCTGATTTACTATTGCCCCCTACAAGAGTCCACACTGTAACGTAAATGAAGGTGAGATTATTCCTGTAACTCGAATGAAGGGAGACTTCAATCTGATGCGCATGCAAGAGGTGAGACACTTTAAGAGGATCTCAAAGTAGCATGTGGACTTTTTTCCTAAATTATTCATGAGGGCTTAGGCACATGTGTTACAATAACCAACAAGTAATGAGCATGTATGAAACTGTAGTGACCTAAGCAGAAATATGCATGCAAGATTAACTTAGGGGAACTTTTTCTCACGTGCTATTATTCAAAAAGATATAAGTGTTAAATCCTTACATGATCCGATGGAAGAGGTGAATATATAAGAAATATGTTTTTTTTTATTTTAGATATAGTATGCATACAAATTTTTTTTCTAGAAAATAGTTGTCTGTTTGTTGTTATCAAAAAACATATATATATTAACTAAATATTTTATACTAAACTAAACAATATATCAAAATATCAATATGATCACATTATCGATCGATATTTTGATCTCCATTTGAAGTTGCGGCAAGGGAGAGCTTCGACGACAAGTACAGATCAAGGACGAGGAGGAGCTAAGGGAGGTCAAGGTGGTCGAGCTGGAGATAGAGGTCCAATACTTGATAGAAGATAGACCGGTCATACTCTTGATATCATCTCAGATGATGCTATGACGATTCGGGGATTGAGCATAGTTAATATGGCTATAGCTCAGTGGAGATCAGATTTGAGAGCCGAGGCTTTCAAATCGTATGCAAGCGACGATGGTCTCCTTGACTTTAAGTGTGTTGCACCACAAGTTGATGCATTCGTAGAGTGAATCGAGGAGTAGTACGTGCCTTTGAGCCACGAGGACCGTCAGTCCTTCACCAACGCTTTCACGATGGACGGATGATCACTCTTAGCATTCCCTCCGAGGTTGTAGACAGTTGTAAGTGACAACTTCACTCCACACCTCGCAAAGAAATCACGAGCTTCGTGCACATCAGGCTCTCCTCGATCTACTATAATCTTCCCTATGCACTTGTATCAACCAACAACATCTTCCAATAGAAACTGGTAAACCCCTTCGTCTGAAATGCTCTTTCTTCGACTTGGATTGACAAATCCTCCTGAGCAAGCACCAAGTACCTCATTTGTCTTATCTTGACTGGCATTGTTACCAAATCTATGACCGACTTGAAATGCATTGTCAACAAATAAGTTGGATGTAACCCGTCTCTATGTTGGATATTTGAGTACATATAACATGTTAAACAAGATTCCACGAAAGCTACAACATGCTTCTACATGTTCTTCCACCAATATCGTTCCTTTAGCTTGGTGAAAGTGATCAAATACCTAAATATCCGACCCATAATTCTTGTGAAATTCTCTAAACAGCCTTCGTTGATCTTCCTTGTCACAAACCATCCGTAACGGCATTCCACCTTTCTGCTTAGGTCGCTTCCAAAGAAATCCACCTTGCAACATGAAGTTGCAGGCTTTTCTTCAAACAGTTTGAAACTGCTCGTCAGTCCAACCAACTTGCTTGGTTAGAGTACTAAGATATCTCTCAATGTCGAGCAATTCATCATCGTATAATCTTTCAACGAACAGTTCGTCCTCCCTCTCGGTGTGTGCAATTGCGTAAAACCTTACACTCATGTTGTCAGCATTGTCAACCATGTCTTCTTCCGCATCAATCACGCTCGTGAGAACATATCTGCAATCATGTTATCATTTCTCGTGATATGTTTAAACTTCGGTTTAATATCCACAATCCATCGTAACATCGTGATATCTAGAGTCGTATAGTTTGTGATCATTCCCAACAGCGATAGACAATCCATCTAGACCACCATTGATGCTCCAAGCAGATACTCCTTCTCAACTTTCATCACCGAGATGATATCTCACAATTCTCTCTTCACTTGCGAATGAGCACGTTGACGAACACTTAACATCTTCGCTCTGAACCTAATCGCAAACCTATCTCCATTTATGTCATCCTGCCCAACAGTGTCCCTCCCAACCGATTACGACTAGAATAGTGTCCACTATAAGAACCATCATTCTACCATCCTTGTAGTCTATCCTTCTTAAAATTGGAAGAGATGACAACAACGACTTCAGCTTCTATACCGCTTCTATATGCTCCTCCCTGAATTGGTGTCTCTTGCATAATAACTCGTTGTCGTGAGACGAGAGAATCTCTTGGGAAAAAGAAAAACCTTCTGTGATCGGCTGTGAGGTTGTTGTGGCTAGGAGTAAGAGTGTTTCTAGTGAACTTTAGGACTCGATAGAGACATGTAACACTCTTTCTCTCTCTTTCTAAAAATTTAGCGGATGATAGACTGCACTCACAGGTCCCTCTTTGCAAAGTCTAGACTCTTGGGGACAAAAAGGTTGCAAGCTACAAGCTAAGTGTAAAACTACCATGAAATATATAAATTTCAATGTTGTAGAAGCTTCAATCGGCTATATCTTGACCTTTGAGCTTCAAATCAGCATGAAACGTTGACTCACATCAAAAAGCATTCACTGAGTTACACTCACACGATATTAGGATTAGATTCATCCACAGAAACAAAGAAATGCTCTAGCATTCTCAAATGTGTCGTTGTTTATTCACAATTTGTTCACCATAACTTCAGTTGACCGTCTCTCAATCTTCTCATGTCCAAATCGACTGAAAATTGAGACCACTATCATCAACTCGACCAGATCTCTCCAACCTTATCTTGGTCTCCTTCAGATAAAATCTACAACGATATCTATGACTACTTGAAGGTGAACACTAAGAAATCGACTCCTCAAACTTCAATTGATGATATCTTGATCACTTTGAACTCAAATCAGTTGATTGTTGTGTCCACAATTATCACCTCGCCCAGAGCTTTCCAACACCACATCTTGCTCATATCATTTGCATAGCATGTTTTATGGCTATTTTGAACATGCACACTTATAAATTGATGCTTCTAACTTCAATCGATGATATCTTGCTCACTCTGAACTCAAATTAGACGACTGTTGAATCCACAATCATCAGCTCGTCGTGAGCTTTTCAACCCCACCTCAATCTCCATCAGATCAAATATACAACGTGTTATATAGTTGTTTGAAAATACACATTTGGAAATTGACTACTCAAACTTCAATCAAGTATACCTCAATCCTCATGACTTCCTGATAGCGAGAAGAGCTTTCAAATGGTACCCTAAACTTGTCGATATCATCGCTGTTTAGACCGTGAGGTCGATTTGAAACCTAAGGGGTACTTTTATAAAAAATAACCTACTAATGAAAATTCAAAGATCTAAGTTGGTGTCTCCTAGTGATCTACATAGCCATCTTCTACCATAATCAATGTTTAGAGCTCATCTAAGTCATTTACAACAATAAAATACTTGCCGGCATAAATGAGAACCTTAATAAGGAAATCTACCTACTTGGTGCAACTTAGCTAAACTGCCAGTTACAAGAAACACAAATGTAGTACACTAAGATACAATGGACCTACTAGAAGTATGTAAAAGTGAACATTCGGAAGTATCCTAACATGTGTCTCATTGACATTACATCCTATGGTCGGCACGTATGCGTAGAAAAAGACGTTCCACCAAACTTGTACATGATACAACTATGTATAACACGACACCGTACAATGGATCTGCCACATGTGCATAATGAGAAATCCAAATGTGATAAAATACTCATGAACCTAAGAATTTCCACACTTATATCAAAGAGTTGCGAATTTTTTTCATCATCTCAATAACATCTACTTTGCTTGGATCCGGCTTACGACCCAACAAACCACATAGATAACCCATGATTAGAACTTCCTTAACCCCAAATGTAGAATTCACGCTCAAAGAGATGAGATGAACTTTCTACAGTCGAGACAAGATCTTCTCACAATCTTTGATGTGATTGACAACATATCATTGATACCCTCCTTTTCATCCTCCTTGCACCTTTTTATAAGTACGTCGTCTAGAAAAGACATAGTCTTCTCAAGAAATGAAGTCTCTTAAGATCTTGTTCATTCCGTTCATCATGTGTGCTATTGAGTTAGTAGCTCTTTGTGGCAACGTACACATCCTAACCAAGTCCTATGGTGTATGTATTGTTGTCATGTCTCTGCTCTTCTCAACCAACTGAAATTGATCATATCTCAAATATAAATCCTCCATTCTCCATTCTCCATCCTCCATTTGCAAATGCTTTTGCAAATTCATCCATAATTGATCCAACACTTGCATTCTCGATTGTCACGGCATTCACCAACTACATGTCAAGGATAAAGTGTTGTCGTGTCGTGGATCGACTATGATGTTAAACTAGGGTTCTAGAATGAGATTTTATCAACTTGTTCCAAACAAGTATATGACTGCATCATTAGATAAGTACTTGTCGAGGTGATCAAAATTGATCTTTTTATTGTCACGAACGGAGCTAAGACGACAGAGTTACAAGCAATTATAAATTTTAAGATTTCTCGAGTCACGGACGTTTGACGGGCTGATGTGACATCCGACACGCTGACCAGACAAAGTGCTGATAAGACATGATGCTTATATGGCAGATGTTGATTGGATGGCATTGTTGATGAGACGTTAGGACTGACGTGGTAGATCATGATGACATGTCATTGTGCATGTGCGTCACTTGATAGCTCGAGACAAGTGACACTTGGAATGCATGCATGGATGACACTTGGCAAGCATACAAAGGGACACCTAGATTTTTACCCATACTTGCAAAAACTATAAAAGCCAAGGGTTCTAAGGTTCAGTCTGCAGAATTTTGAGAAGGCACCGAGTGGTTGTTAAAATTTTCAGGCATAATTTTCAAGACTTAATAAGATTTTGGGATTGACTTCTTGGTTAAAAAAAGGTGTAACCAGCAAATCCGTGCGAGGTCTCGCGTGGATTTACTGAAGAGGAAGGATAACATAACTTTGAACAGCCGTAGTTTCCTCTATAGAGCTTAGTTTCTATCATGCTTTGTACGTTGGAAAGAGGACGACGAGACCTTTCCAATGCCATCTCACCTACGTCACCTGGATTTGTGGTTAGAGAAATAAAGAGGTTTGAAATCCACCGAGTACTTTAGGATTGTATGTCAAATGTGTGATAGAACTCGAACAGATCTCAATGGGGAAGAGCACTTAGGGCCTAAGAGGTGAAAATGTACACGAGGGCTCGTGTAGATTTCCTCAAGGAGTGGTTTGAAACTTTCAAGTTACTATAACTTTGGCTACATGGGTCTGTTTGAGCTGAACTTAGTATCATTAGATAGAGTTTTCAAAGACTTTCTAGTGACACCAAAAGATACCGGGTGGAAGTTATAGAGGTTTGAAGTTCACTATGAATTTTTGACTTGTACTTTAAATTTGTGCGAGAGCTCGTGCATATTTCAATGGGGAAAGGTAGTTTTGGATTAGGAGGCACAATCGCCCGAGGGCTCGTGTAAATTCCTCCATCAAGGGGTATGGAAGGCTCAAGTGACCATAACTCAAGTTACAGACGTCGATTTGGGTCATGATTGGTACCATTGGATAAGGCTTTCTGAGGGCTTTTTGGTGACATCAAAATCATCGGATTCTAACCTACGAGGTAGAAGTTGCAAGTGTTTGAAATTAGTCGAGACATTTACTAATACATCAAAATTGTGCGAGGTCTCGTTCAATTTGATAGTTGGGAGGAGGATGTGAAGGTTGGAAGTGCATATCTGTGCGAGGGCTCATGCATATTCACTAAGACGAAGAGGTCTGACAACTTTGACTGACCGTAACTTGAACTATAGATGTCAGTTTGAGACTAAAAGTGATATTATTGGAAAGAAGGTGTGGAGAGCTTTCTAAGGATACTCAAAGTGACACATTTGGCCGTTGTTGTGTTGCATGATAATCTGTACTTGAAACATGATAACAAAAGGAGTTTTCTTCCACTGTGTACGTAGTTGTAAAGGAAGTTGCCCAGGAGCTTGTTAAGCTGAGCATGTGCTAAGCTAGGGCCAAGCTACACAAGCTGCCCCTTAGCTTATGTTCCAAAGAATTACTAAGAAGTCACGAAGGTACAAGGTGGAAGCTCTTCTTGATTAAAGCAAGCACGTGTTTTCACTTATATGAAATAAAGTTATCAGTACGTGTTTGCATCATTTCTAGTTTAAAGAAGTGACAAAAGAGAAAACTCTATCGTATTTTGCTGGTGACTCCGATTCATTATCTGATGATACCATCGTGCAGGTGTTCTTGAGTAGTATAGTTTTGGTTTTTTTGTTATTAGAAATTGAGATGTATAGTGGAAGTAACACCCACAAACTAGCAAAGGAGATAAAAGTGAATTTTATAGACTTATGTACAAGATTATTTACTTTATTAAACAGAAACAGGAGCCACATAAGTGAAAAGGACGCGCACTTAGGAAGAAGAGCTCATTGGATCAAATCCTCTTGGTTCATGTTTTCTATCTCAACATGTTGGCCTCCTGGATGGAAGTCTATGTTGGGTGTGTGACTACGTCTTGCACATCTAGGGGTGAAAGACTGGTATCCTCCTTAAACGCGAGCTTCCTGACCTAAGCCTCTGCTGATACAACTATGGGAGGGAGTCTATGTTGAGTGTGACTACGTCTTGCATATCTAGAGTGAGAGACTGATATCCTCTTTAAACGTGGGCTTCTTGGCTTAAGCCTTCATTGATACAACTATGGGAGGGTTGTAAGCCTTGTGGGGTGGTCTTGTAGCTATGGCTTAGGCTCTAAAATAGTGGCTTGACTCATAATCTGGGGTTGCATCAAGATGACATCAAGGGTTGAAAATTTTTATTAAACAAGGGGTCAACTTAGCTAGGGGACTGCTTTATAAGCGAGTGTATGTATAAAGACATAAAGACTCTAGCTTAGCTAAGGAGCTGCTTAGCAAAGGGCTAAATTTTCTAGGTAAATTGACGCACGGTGGAAGTTTGAGAAACATTATAGAGAATTCAAAAGAGAGAAGAGACAACGTGTGCAAGAGACAAGGGAGAAGATTTTGGTTACTGAAGACATTGCTGGTGAAATTGAGACGTGAATAAATTTTATTGAGTCATGAGAAGCTTATTTGTACAGATTTGAGTGTCTGATTGACCTTGGTGGGTCAAGAGATCGTATTTGAGTTCTGATCATTAATAGCTGTCTATTTTCTCTTTTAATCGATCTCACAACCAATCACAATCAGGAAGTCCATTCTCTCCAAGAAAGACTCTTTCCACGACATCTGGTGCTTCCACTGAGAGCCTTTGGGGTGATTGATTTGGAGAATTTGTTAGATTGAGTGAGGAAGATGGATCATGGTGCTGTCGCTAGCAGGTGGTTCATTGTACCTAAGAAGTCGGGAGCTTTGTGCTTCATTTAAGACCTAAAACCTGCGAATAACGTGATCATTCTTAACGTTGGGACAGATCATGTGATTGATGAAGTAGTCGAGGAATTTGCAAGGAGAGCTATCTTTCGATTGGAGATATATATTCTGGCTATGATCAGTTTCAGTTGGCAGTTTCAGAGATCTGACCACCATGCGTACACCTTTAGGACTGATGCAGATGTTTACTTTTCCTCAAAGAGCGACAAACTTAGTAGCTCATATGCAAAATGCAATACATAAGATATTATGGGAGTTTATACCCGAGGTTATCATTCCATTTCTAGATGATATTCTTATAAAAGCTTACGCAATTGAAGACAAGGATGATGCAATGCTCGCAAATGGATGTAGAAGGGTTGTTGCAGATCATATCAGTGATGTAGAACGTATTTTGACACGTCTGGAGGAGGTACATCTCACCTTATTACGTGCTAAGTCCAAGTTTGGTTTGCCAGAGATTTCAGTGATTGATCATTTGTGTGGTGCTTTCAGAAGATGATCAAATCCGAAGAATGTTGACGCTATAGTAGGATGACAGATTGTACAAATATCACAGAGGTTCAGCATTTTCTAGGAGCTTGTGTATTTTACCGTTTATCCATTCCTCATTATGCTCATATTGCGGAGCCTTTGTATGCATTATTGAAGAAGGGTAAGAGGTTGTATGGACTTCAGTCCATCAGGAGGCTATGAATAAGTTGAAAGAGACTCTGAAGTCTCCACATGTGTTGAAAAGAGTAGACTATGGGTGCGAAGGTCTGTCATTGTCACAATGGATACTAGTCCAAAGACGATTGATTGAGCGATTGATCAAGATGATGCGAGTGGTATGTGATTTGTCTCTAGGTTTGGGACTAGAATCTTGACGGACATACAACAAGATTATCCTCAAGTGAAGCGTGAATTGCAGGAAGTGGTCATCACGATGAAGACAAACCGTGAGTTTTTGAATGATGCTCATGTAGTTTTAGAGACAAACTGTCTGTCTCTGCTTGGCATGATATCCAACTGTAACACGTCGGACATAGCGATGTTGCGTTAGATTGCCTACATCATGAGCTTGAATCCAGAACTGAAGCATATAAAAGATAAAGAGGATGTGATAGCAGATATGTTGTCAAGGGCTCGTTATATAGACGAGGGTGATATGTTTATAGAAGCTGAAGAAGAAAAAAGAAAGGATGTTCAATGTCAAGTTGGTCGACATGTTACAGACTTGGAGCCGCTGTTATTTAAGTGTGGTGCCCACAAATTACAGAATGCACGAATTTTTGAAATTTTTAAGATTAATAACTTGTTTGTATAACTGAAGAAGCGTTGTTACTTAAGGTTACGTCTTCCTTAACAAGAAGATGATCTTAAGAGCTGTTTGTAATAAGAAGTTGACTTCTTCGGAAGACGACCGTCTTTGGAAGAACGTCTTCTTAGTTGCGTCTTCAGAAGACGGGAAGACGGTGGAAGATGAGAAGACGGCGGAAGACACCTGTCTTCCAGAAGATAGTGACCGCGAAGCTCCAACCATGAGTTTTCGGATAAGACAGTAGGTGTACCTACTGGGGCGCACCGAATAGGTAGGTAGGTCAGGAAGACACCCAAGGACGAGAACCCTTAATCTGCGGGGAAGATGCGTGAGGAAGCACATTAGGCGCATTCCAACTTCCCGCAGCACAGCACGCTTGAGAAGATCGATTGAGAGAGTGAGCTTCGCGAATTAGCACTGAGAGAGGAATCGAGTGAGACATCGAGGTAGGAGAGAACAAGTTGGCAGCTAGGCGAAGGGTGAGACCGAATTGCTGGAGCACAAACAGCAGAGAGAGCGAAGGTGTTTCTGTGGAGCTTCCGAGAAGCTGACAGTGGAGAGTGGCGAGTAGAAGCGAAGGTGGAATCGAGGTGTGGACCGAAATTGACAGCAGGCGCAGTCGAGAGGAGTCACATTGGAAGCTAAGACAAGAGCCAGAAGCGCGCGGAGGTCGAAGGCAACTCGGAGAGCCGAAGAAGACTGTAGAGGTTCTTTCCCCTGTTCTTTCCCCTTCCCACTTCTTCTCGCCATTGTTTGGTACTCCCCGCGCTTCCTTGATTGTGTGCAGGCAGCCTGATCGATTACCCCCACCCCCCATTCTTTCTATTTGAGACATTGGGCGCGGAAGCGCTGCCCAATTTCTGTCGAGACATCTCCTTGCTTCTTCCCGAGCTCAATTCGAGCTTCCCTACTCCTAGTCTTCAAATTGGAGACCCCAACTATCAATTTCCCTACCATACTACCTCTCTACCCCCGAAACTTGGAACAGAAGACGATTCGGAAGATGGGAACATCTTCGGAAGACGCTTCTTAAACTTGACTGTCTTCGGAAGACCGTCTTCAGAAGACTGTCGTCGGAAGTCGACTGAACACCATTCGTATCAAGAGTGGATTTGTGTTGCTTTTGTGTTAAGAGAGACTTGGTACGAATCCTGAGTGGTGTGGTGAGTTGTTTTGTTATTTCGAGAAGTTGGAAGTCGGGAACTAGGCCTGTGCCTCCCGGTCTTCCAAGCTTCTCAACTCCCCATCTTCCTAGAGAGACTAGAAGACTGGAAGGCTGGCAAAATGAGCGAGAAGACGCGAGGGTCCATTCGGGTCTCTTCTGTCCGATCCATAGCAGCCGTTCCTTCTTCTTCCCGAACTTAGAAGAGAGTTGTGAGAAGTCTTGCTGGCAGAATCTGGAGGGAATGGTCGAGGGTCATGTCTTCTCATCATGCAGCAAGCTTCTTCTGAGTGCGTATGAGAGGTGAGAAGTCAGAAGAACAGAGTGCAGTTGTCTTGAGTCTGTTGTGAGGATAGATTGCACGTAGGAAGACGAAGACAGGTGAGACAAGTGAAGGGAAGTCTGACTTCGGGAAGTCTTCCGAGAAAGACATTTAATCGGAAGCTATCCTGAGTGTCTTCCCAGATGTCACTGTCACCGCAGGAGCCCGCAACCATCTTCTGAACCTTTCTTATACTCTACTTCTCGCATATCTTGTATCTTCTGATAGGAAGTAGGATGTAATGCAAGGTGGGTTGTCTTCTTGGTAATCCATGCGAGGCCTTGCTTAGATAGGATTGTTTAGATATAGCTCGGAAGACGAGAGATATCTAGGAAGTACTGTTAGAATCCCGGAAGACGGAGTAGCTATCTTCTGGAAGACTAGTTTCGTCTTCTGAGAAGTAGAAGCTAGACTGTGGGTTAGCAGCCTTCGCTTTATCTAACTCGACTTTGAGGTAGACCGCGCTCCCCACGGCCGTGGCTGTAGGGACCGATTCACTCTGCGTAGATTGACTGAACGCAGAAACCCTTGAACTTTCGGGCGGCCTCTATCTCCGAGTCCCAAACTCGAAGCTTCCATTTTGGGGGTGCGCATCTTGCCGTTGACGCGGGTCACTATTTTGAATACTGCAGGGGCACGTAGTGCTCGACCCGATAGGTTAAGCGTCCTTCGGACCCACAAAGTGCGTAGCACCTCCCCCTATAGCACTCGTGCGCGGGAATAAGTCATTTCCGCAAACTTTTTGGCCTTTACGAAAGAAGGCCCATTGGGCATTCGGGAAGGACTGAGCCTTTAGCTCATAGTAGGTGCTTGTGGTTTAGTGCAACAGATCTTCCAGGTATGTCGATGCATCCACGGGGCTTGGTGTTACCAGCGGCAGAATTGGCCGAGGCCACTCCTTTCCTCAAGGAGTTGGATCTCGACTTCTTCCTGTGGGATTGGAACCTTGTAGTGACGTAGGATTTCTCCTTTTGCCCATTTAGTATACAAGATATCGTTCCCACATAGGATTTGCACAAGTAACGCTGCTCTAAGTTCTAAGATCTGTTCAAACACACAAACACACGGGTTTTGCCTAGAAATCCCGTCTTCTCACAAAACCACACAAAACAACACGTCTTCCAGACGCGCCAAATGGTGCTCTGGACCCAAACAAACAACTACCAATTACAATATCATACAACTATTCACAGAGAAGCTCGGAAAGACGATCTTCCTGCTTCCAGGTTGCTTCTTCCGGTCTTCTCGATACCGTCTTCCCGAAGCGATTCTCGTCTTATGGGGGTTTAGCTCGTCTTCTCACACCTCCAGAAGGCTGTCCGGCTTCGCAGAAGTCGACTAGTAACAGTCGTTACACCTTACTCTCACACTCACATTCCAACGGGTTGGATAAATCAGAGGGTGTATGCCTCCTGTAGCCTTCCCAGGCTTCTGCCTACGGAAGTTGTCTTCCTGCAGCACTACAACGACATTCACCTTCACGGAAGCTCAATAGAAGTCTCGGAAGCTCACTAGAGAAGATAAGAAGATGGGGAAGATGAGGGAAGATGGGAAGAAGAAGAAATCCAAACAAGAGAAAACAGGATGAAAAAGGGCAATTAAGATTCCGACAGGCTTCTAGTCCGGATCCTGACTAACAAGCCATCCCTGCTTGTAATAGTTTGGGGAGGAAGACAACAAACGTGAGTACTGTAGCACCGTCTTCTACTCGAGGATGTCGTCTTCTGTTGCGAGAAGAAGGCTTCTTTCTTCTTCACTTCGCTGCTCTGCCTGCTCTGTCTTCTGGGATCCCTTACCCAGAAGACCGTTCGTACGTAGATCCCAAGTGCTCTACTGACCGAGTCAAGCTACACTCCACAACTGTTGACATTCACCGTCACTCAAGAAGAACACTTCCCATGCACAATTGGGAGCGAATTCAATACATTCCACCACCTAGAAGACATGAGCGAAGCTGCTGCACTCAAATCCATAATCTATTCCCCGAGAAGAAGTCACAATGGCATTGGGAAGCTCACTCCCGCTACTTCCTGCGTCTACTCCTCGACACACCAGCCTAGCTAACAAGACTGCACGAGGATGCTGTTCCCTGTTCCTAGACTGTCCACTACTTCTATCTACATCTTCGAACCACTGCTGGTGCGAGTATGCAGACCCCTCCTGTATATTCCAAGACTATTCGTATGTTTCCAACAACGGGTGTAGTGCGCTAAGACTGTCTCTGCTCTAATGTGTCTCGCCTGCCTGCCTGTAGAATCGGTGTGTATGTTCAGTTACTACATAATTCTACAGAACTGGCAGAACTGGCAGAGCTCCATTTCCTACTCTACGATCCTACTTAACCTTCTGCCTCGAGAGTCAGGGGAGGCGACCACCAGGGAGAGAGAGAGAGGCGCTGACAAGAGGTTGTCACCTCACATGCATGCGGTCCCTCTTTCCAATTAGCCCTCCACTGTGTTACTCCTACGCTACTTATGCTGTCACATGGGGTCCTAACTATTTTTACATGGAAAACTGCCACCCTTAAGATAGCATGTCCGATCTTACTAAATCTGGAAGTGTCGATTGAGTTTGCTAACTACTCTGATTGCTCGGTGGCAATCTCCACATGATCTGCTCCTACCGGAGCTACTACCTCGACTTCTGATGGGCTGGGAAGCCCTGCACTTACCTCGGGTACCACTGAGGTAGCTTCTCTCTCCTCGCTCTTCGCTGGCCCTGCTGTTTCTGCGGCTGCGTCTTCCTCGGCTTCGACTTCGGAAGACGGAATGGTCTTCTGGGAAGACGAGTCGAATGGTGCGTCTTCGGTCTTCTGAGGCACAGATGCAGTACTAGGGACCATGGCGACCTCATAGGGGTCCGGAGAAGTAGCTTCCTCCATGCGGAATACCTGGGAAGACGGCTCGTCTTCCTGTCTTCCCGAAGACATCATGTCTTCTGGAGCGTCTTCTGGAGTCTTCTCGTCTTCCAACGCTGTCACCACCAAGTGTACAGCGAGATCGAACTCCTCCTTCTCCATTCCGGACCCAGTCGAGGGTGCTGGGGCTTGGGAAGATGCGGTTGCAGGTGTCGGAAGTGAGGGAAGACCATAAAGTGTCTTCACTCCTTCTATCTGTCTATCCAGGTACCTGAACATGCTATCTCTGCATTCCACCAACCTCGTCTTGGACCCGCTGTCCCATTCCCTAGCTAAGGTAAGTAACTTCTTACCCGCGGTGAAGTTGAACTTCTTCCGAAGCGCTTCTACCGACTGAGCTAGCATCTTCTGCGCACGAGCCTCCGCTGCTTCCCTCTGCGTCTTCTCCACTGCAGCTCGCGCTTCTGCGGCTTCTCGCTGCATCTTCCAAGTGGTCTGCTCTTCTGCGAGGGAAGTGATCTTCTCCCGCACTCGGAGAACTTCCTTATCGCGCTGCTGTACTCGCGCCTGCAACTCCTGGTTGCTCTTCCGAAGTTGCATCGACTCCTTGGCAGAAGCGGCTGCTTCCGCCTTGCACCTGGCTGCAAGCTTCTCCGTGGTGCGGAGACTAGCTTCCAGCGACTCCGTCTTCTGCTAGCTGTCTTCCTGTCGCAGCAAGGTGCGCAGGTCGAATCCAGGCTGTAAGGGCTTCTCCTGTGCCCTCGCTCTCCTCTCCAGCAACTCCATAGCGGGCTGGATCTCCTTCTGGAAGTAGGCACTGAACTCCTCCAGTCGTCTTCTTGCGGAAGACAAGTTCATCCCCACCACTCGCTCGGAAGTGTCGACCTTGTCTTTTAGAGGTAAGGAAGCCTCTTCCACCACTACGGCCTTCATCTTCTGCGCACGAGAAGAAGCTACTCTTCTCATCTTCCGGGGTGGAAGACTCCTCGTGGCAGGAGCGGCTCTCCTCTTTGCACTTCCTCGCATTGCAGTAGGAGCGCCCATCCATCCTTCGTCTTCTGGAGTCTTCGGAAGACTCCCAGGTGTTACAGAAGCTGTCTTCTGTTCCGATCGGGTACTCAGCAAGTCTTCCTCCGAGTCCGACTCCGATCCTGAATGAATGAGGGAGATGGGTGTCCTCGGTACACTTCTTTCGCGCACCTACCGCCTTGTTGCGCCAGCGGAAGCTCTTGCTCAGTAGGTCCCGAAATTCAAACCGCTAACCTGCAAACACAATCACAAGTTAGCGTCCATGCACCACTTACCTTAGTTCTGTTTGGTCCGGACCGGAGCCGGACCGTCTCCCTAATCATCAAGCTCAGCAATCCTAAGTCCCGACTTAGATCCGCCTAAGTCGGTCCCAAACATGAGCAAGTCACAATATGACTTGGGGCGGACTTCCCATAAAGTCCAGGGTCCTAAACGGTGCCTCCAGCACACCTAGCGGCCCAACCGCCCGTGATGTCCGTCTGGGTCCAGGCTCCCGAACGGCGGTCTAACCCGCCGACTCGTTCCCTAGTCTTGCCCCAGCCCTTACATCGTTCCTAAGTCTAGCCGTCCAAGTCTAGATCGGAACGTGCCTTGGAACTGGCCCAGCCATCACCTCATGCCCCCAGAGTCCGCCCGCCGAACCCTGGGGTCGGGTGACTCGTCCTGGCCCACCCAGGCATCGAGCCCCCCTCATATATACTTCTGGGGATCGGCGGCCCCGCCCTCCTCTTTGGTCCCTGAAAATTATACCACAACCCGATTGTGGTTCGGCCATAACTTCCAGCTCGGAGGTCAGATCGAGGAGTGTTATATATCACTGGAAAGCTCTCGACGAGACCTTTCCAATGATACCTCACTCGCCTCGAGATCTTACGTGGAGCTCCGTCCACGACCTAAAACGTCCCTGGAGCTCCAACACTTAGCAGTTTTTCCGAAAACCTGTGGTCCAGACCCAGGGTCGAACCTTGTGGTTCGTCTGCGTCTCGGACCCACGTCTCGGTCTCACGTCTCGGACCCACGTCTCAGACCTATGTCTGAGACTCATGTTTCAGCCCGTTCTCAGACTCGCCCCCTTAGGTCAGCGTTCGTCTGGGGCCCTCTTGGGTAGGCCCTTATGTCCTAACCCAAGGTTCTAACCTTGGTTCAGAGAACCACTTAGGGTTCTTCTGATCCCGACTTCCCGGCCAAGCCGTTAAGTCCTACTCGCAGCGTTCACAACCTAGCGCAAGTCCGCTAGGGTTCTGTTGTTCGCGTCTGCGCCCGATCTTGAGAATGAGGGGCGCGACACTCACTTAGGGTTCTTCTGATCCCGACTTCCCGGCCAAGCCGTTAAGTCCTACTCGCAGCGTTCACAACCTAGCGCAAGTCCGCTAGGGTTCTGTTGTTCGCGTCTGCGCCCGATCTTGAGAATGAGGGGCGCGACACTCACCCCCACTTTGGAGGTTGATGCCCTCATCAACAATGATCCTTTAAGTTACACCAAGTTCAAAATGGGTAGCCAACCCCTTGGCGCCAGAATTGCGTTCTGGTAGCTAACCCGCAATTCCCTTCTTGGCTTGAGTCTTAAGTTGTCGCTAGAACCCTTAGAAAATTCCAACTAGTCTCGGGAAAAGCCTTACCTTTTTGGCTTACCCTAAACAAAACTAGTTGGCAACTTCTAAACATTCTACTTAAGACTCTAACTTGCAAACTATAAGTATTCACACCTACTTACGAGGTCCCCCGAAACTCACTTTCCGGTCGCAACCTGATTTGACTTAGACGCGAGACTAAGTTTACTTTGTAGAAAACCACAAAGCAAGATCACCCCAAGCCCCAAGACAAGTATGAAAGTTCATACTTGCTTTGCCAACGCTACGACAAACCTAAGTCTTGACATCAAGACTTAGTCTTGATTTAGATGCTTATCCAAACCAGCTTGCTTCCTTTGAGTGTGCTTCGTTCCTCCTCTTGACAACATCCTAGGCATCTGATCAGAACTAGTCATAGCCATGCACTCCCAATACACTTAGACAAATTTTCAAGAAACAAGATCTTTATTTCCAAACACAAGTCAAAGCTACAAAGTCCATCGGCCCAAATCGCCTCAAGTTGCTACTCGTATGGTTCGCCGTTTCTTCACCCCTCGCTGGAAAGAGATGTCCTCATCGTGCTAACGCCCTTGTTGTCCTTGTCTCCGCTTGAAGAGGTCCAATGCTTCGCTCGCATGTGCGAGATCTTCCTCTGGCACCCAAGTTGCTTCCTTCAAATGGTAACCACGCCATTTGACCAAGTACTCCATCCGGTTTGATTTGCGCCGAGATCGCAAAATGGACTCCACCTCATATTCTGCTTCGTCTTGCACGACATCAGGTTGAGGCCTGAGTACTTGTTTGCGCGCCGGCCGCAAATCATCCTTGAAGTATTTCTTTAATAAAGAAACATGGAAAGTCGGATGCAACTGCCACTCGCGAGGAAGGTCTAAGGTATAGACATCTTCATGCGGATTCTTGACAACAACAAAAGGTCCTGCAAACTTCGATGAAAATTTCGCCGATATTTCCTTTGGAAGTGTGAAGTTTTTCGCACTTAACCATACTTGTTCGCCCACTTGAAACTTCACTTGCCGCCGATGCTTGTTTACCTGCTTTGTGTATCTTTGCTGCGCCTTCTCGAGGTTCTTCTTTACTTGTTCCTCGCGCCACTGCATTGCCGCCACCAACTCTTCAGCTGGTGTTTGCCGTGTTCTTGGTCGTGCCGATGTAGAGCTCCCTGCAAGGGTCAAGTCAAGAGGCCCTTCTGGCTCACGTCCGTAAGCCAGCAAGAAAGGCGATTCGCCGGTTGCCGAATGCTTCGTGGAATTGTAGCAATACTCCGCAAGACTGAGCCACTCCGCCCAATCACTTTGGTCCGCGCTCACATAATTCCTCAAGTATTGATTCAGAACCGAGTTAACTCGTTCCGTTTGCTCATCTGTTTCTGGATGAAAGGCGGTACTAAATTTTAATTTAGTCCCCAATTTTTGGAACAAGTGTTTCCAAAAGGCACTTGTGAACTTAGAGTCTCTATCTGAAATAATACTCCGAGGTAATCCATGTGAACGCCACCAAGTATCTAGGAACAACCGAGAAGTCGTGAACGCTGTTGCAGTGTCCAAGGTCGGAGCAAACTTCGCTAGTTTGCTAAACCGATCAACTATCACAAAAATTGCGTTGTATCCATTCGAGTCAGGCAGAGAGGTAATGAAGTCCATGCTGATGCTTTCCCAAGGTCTGGCTGGAATCGGCAAAGGATGAAGCAATCCTTGTTTCTTCTCATAAGAAACACGATTCGCTTGACAGGTTACGCATGTTTTCACAAAGTGGGAAACATCGTCTTTCATGTGGGGCCAATAAAACTTTTTAGCGATTACCGCTAAAGTGGACTTTTCTCCTTTATGGCCTGATAAGGGCACATCATGAGATTCTTTTAACAACTTGGTCCTAAGTTTTCCTTGTCCCACATAAACCCGACTTTGCTTGAACATGAGTAAACCATGTCTTAGCTGCATGTTCTGCAACTTCACCCCTCGCTTGAGCTGTTCCAGATACTCCTTCGCTTGATCGTCGCCCATGTAACCTTCACGTATTCGCCTCTCCAAATCTGACTCCTTAGGATACATAGCTCGCAAAATCTGTGTTGACGATGGAAAATATTCCTCCTTGCGACTCAAGGCGTCAGGAACCACATTGTCCTTTCCCGCTTTGTGGATCAATTCCACATTCATGAGCGCCAAGGTATCATGCCACCGTAGTTGCTTGGGCGTCACCCGATCTTGTGTCTCGAAGTACTTGAGCGAGATGTTATCAGTATACACTTGGGTCTTGTGAAGTCCCAAGTAATGCCGCCATTTCCTCAAGCAATGGACAACCGCAAACAGTTCCTTCTCGTGAGTCGGCCATCGACTCTCTGTCCCAGATAACTTCTTGCTTTCGTACGCTACAGGTTTCCCATCCTGCACCAACACTCCACCAATCGCATAGTCGCTCGCGTCCGTGTGCACCTCGAATGGTTTGTCGAACTCCGGCAGCTTCAAAACTGGCGCCTTTGACAAAATAGCTTTGATCGTCTGAAACGCATCATCCACCTCCTTGGTCCAACTTACCTGTGCGTCTTTGCCCGTCCAGTCCGTCAGCGGCTTCACGATCTTTGAAAACCCCTTCACATACTTGCGGTAGAACTGCACCAATCCTAAGAATCGCCGCATCCCCTTCACTGTAGTCGGAGGCTCCCAAGTCACAATCGCATCCACCTTCTGCATATCCGGGCCGACTCCTTCTGCACTAATTACATGTCCCAAGAAGTTAATGCGCTCCAAACCAAACTCACTCTTGTCAATGTTGGCAAACAGCTTATGCTCCCGCAGCTTCGTCAACACCACCCTTAGCTGCTCCGCGTGCGACTCCAAGGTTTTGGAGTAGATCAAGATGTCGTCGATGTAAACGATGACAAACTCATCCATCTTCTCCCGAAAAATTGTGTTCATCAATGTAGTGAACGTCGAAGGGGCGTTGCAGAGTCCAAATGGCATCACCACGAATTCAAACGATCCGTATCTGGTTCGACAAGCGGTCTTCTCAACATTTGGGTCAGCTATCCGGATTTGGTAATATCCTGACTTCAAGTCTATCCTGCTGAAGTACTTTGCGCCCGCTAGCCTATCAAAGAGGTCGTCTATCCTTGGCAAAGGATAATTATTCTTCACCGTCACCTTATTGAGTGCACGATAATCTACGCAGAGTCGTAACTTCCCATCCTTCTTCTTTGCAAAAAGAACTGGGGCTCCATAAGGTGACTTGCTGGTTCGAATATATCCCCGCGCTAATAGCTCACCGAGTTGTCTTTTCAACTCAAGGAGTTCCACCTGATTGAGTCGGTAAGGGGCTTTGGAAGGTGGTTCTGATCCTGGCAAGACCTCGATCTTGTGATCCACCACCCGCCTTGGAGGTAACTCAGCAGGTAACTCGTCCGTCAAGACATCCTCAAACTCCTTAATCACTTCGCGAAGCACCTCCGGAAGTTTAGTCGCGTCTCCTGATGTTTCCTCTTGTCCGTCACCCGCCATCAAATCTGCAACCCGCATCAAACACATGACTCCGTCGTTGAAGTCCATCTGTTTGCCTTTGATCAAATTCACCGCAAAGTCATCAATCTTCCGCGCCTTCCGGATCAGCCTCACTCCCAGCTTCCGCCCTTTAACTCTAACGTTTAACCTTAAAGGTTTCCGCCTAAGTTCCACTTCAAACCTGTCCAAGAAAGTATTCCCCAAAACCGCATGGATATCATCCATCTCGCACACCGTGAAGTTCTCTGTGAACTCCAACTTCCCACACACAAATCGTACGTCCAAGGCCACTTCAGAAGTTTGGTACGTCTTGCCCTTGGCAAAGCGTACCTGAATAGGCTTGTCTGCCTTGGAGGTAGACAAGCCCAACTTCTTCACCAACTTTGGACTTATGAAGGAGTGAGTCGCTCCTGTGTCCACAAGAAAAGTAACATCACGGTTAGCAACCTTGGCTTGTAGATACATCAGTCCTGGCGTCTTCTTCGTGGTTCTCAAGGTCACAGTCATCTGGCCCTCCAACAAGTCCTTTGCAACAAACGCATTCATGCTACAGTTACTAACCTTAGGTTTCGTGCACCCCTTAGCAATGTGACCCGCCTCGCCACAGTTGTAGCAAGTAAACTTAGCCCCATTGCCCTTCTGAGGTGTCTGCCCCTTCGGTTTCACTCCTGTTTGCTGCCGCTTTGCTGCCGGGGCAGAAGAATCCTTCCGATCCTTCTCACCCCCATCCCATTGTCGCTTGAAGCCCTTGTTCTTCTTCTGGAACTTGTCCGTGCTGCGAGGCTCAAAAGGTTTTTGTTGCTGGACGTCATCGTCCCCAATTCGCTCCGCTAGCTTCAAAAGTTCGGCACTTGTCGTAGGTAGCTCCGGCATCCGAAAGAGAGCCTTCTCCGAGCTGGACTTGAGTCCCCCAATGAATATACATATTTTGGTCTCCTCAGTCCACTTGGAGAACGAATCCAGTTTGGCAATGAACTCGTGCACATAAGCACTTAAGGTCCCTGTCTGCTTCAGCCGAACTAACTCAACACCGTCCCGAATCCTCTGATACTCCGGAGTGAATCGTCCTGCGAGCAACTCCTTGAACTCCTTCCAACCAAGCGCCGAGACGGTCAAGGCATGCTCATCCCTGTATGCGGTCCACCAGAGAAGCGCATGGTCCTTCAAGAATGTAACCGCCGCTCTCACTTTGTCTGACTCCTGAGCCTGATGCGCTTCAAAGTATAGGTCTAACTTGGTTAAGAAATCCTTAACCTTACGAGCCCGTCCTATACCTGTAAACGGAGTCGGCAAATTCGTCTTACAAAGCTTCCTGGTAGACGAGGAACTTCCTTGGCCTGCCTCAAGCTCAGCGATACGTTTATCCCTCGAGGCCATCCCTTCCTGCATGGTCTTCATCATTTTGATGAGTTCCGCATACAAGGCTCCTTGACTTCCCGCGCCTGCATCGTTGGGCACCGTTGGCAAGACTCCATCTTGCTGCAGCGGTGCCACAGCTGGAACTGGGCTTCCTTGACGTTGGGGCGAAGGTTGTCGGTTATCGTCCCGTGACTGTGCCTCGGGGCTAGCTCGAGTCGATCTGGTCCCGGTGTCAGTCGCCGCTCCCCGTCTCTTGGTCTTCCTCCTGGAACTCTGTCCTTCTTCGGCCATCGCTCCAAGTATTCACCTAGAAACGCTGATCCGCTTCGTGTCTTGCGTTCCTCCTCAAGCGTCCAGCTTCAGCCGCTACCTCAAGTTCTCGCTCACCGAAGCGTCGGCTCTGATACCACTTTTCGCGCACCTACCGCCTTGTTGCGCCAGCGGAAGCTCTTGCTCAGTAGGTCCCGAAATTCAAACCGCTAACCTGCAAACACAATCACAAGTTAGCGTCCATGCACCACTTACCTTAGTTCTGTTTGGTCCGGACCGGAGCCGGACCGTCTCCCTAATCATCAAGCTCAGCAATCCTAAGTCCCGACTTAGATCCGCCTAAGTCGGTCCCAAACATGAGCAAGTCACAATATGACTTGGGGCGGACTTCCCATAAAGTCCAGGGTCCTAAACGGTGCCTCCAGCACACCTAGCGGCCCAACCGCCCGTGATGTCCGTCTGGGTCCAGGCTCCCGAACGGCGGTCTAACCCGCCGACTCGTTCCCTAGTCTTGCCCCAGCCCTTACATCGTTCCTAAGTCTAGCCGTCCAAGTCTAGATCGGAACGTGCCTTGGAACTGGCCCAGCCATCACCTCATGCCCCCAGAGTCCGCCCGCCGAACCCTGGGGTCGGGTGACTCGTCCTGGCCCACCCAGGCATCGAGCCCCCCTCATATATACTTCTGGGGATCGGCGGCCCCGCCCTCCTCTTTGGTCCCTGAAAATTATACCACAACCCGATTGTGGTTCGGCCATAACTTCCAGCTCGGAGGTCAGATCGAGGAGTGTTATATATCACTGGAAAGCTCTCGACGAGACCTTTCCAATGATACCTCACTCGCCTCGAGATCTTACGTGGAGCTCCGTCCACGACCTAAAACGTCCCTGGAGCTCCAACACTTAGCAGTTTTTCCGAAAACCTGTGGTCCAGACCCAGGGTCGAACCTTGTGGTTCGTCTGCGTCTCGGACCCACGTCTCGGTCTCACGTCTCGGACCCACGTCTCAGACCTATGTCTGAGACTCATGTTTCAGCCCGTTCTCAGACTCGCCCCCTTAGGTCAGCGTTCGTCTGGGGCCCTCTTGGGTAGGCCCTTATGTCCTAACCCAAGGTTCTAACCTTGGTTCAGAGAACCACTTAGGGTTCTTCTGATCCCGACTTCCCGGCCAAGCCGTTAAGTCCTACTCGCAGCGTTCACAACCTAGCGCAAGTCCGCTAGGGTTCTGTTGTTCGCGTCTGCGCCCGATCTTGAGAATGAGGGGCGCGACACTCACTTAGGGTTCTTCTGATCCCGACTTCCCGGCCAAGCCGTTAAGTCCTACTCGCAGCGTTCACAACCTAGCGCAAGTCCGCTAGGGTTCTGTTGTTCGCGTCTGCGCCCGATCTTGAGAATGAGGGGCGCGACACTCACTTAGGGTTCTTCTGATCCCGACTTCCCGGCCAAGCCGTTAAGTCCTACTCGCAGCGTTCACAACCTAGCGCAAGTCCGCTAGGGTTCTGTTGTTCGCGTCTGCGCTCGATCTTGAGAATGAGGGGCGCGACACTTCTGTGACCCATCTTCCTCATTGGCGTGGCATCTTCCGACCCACTAGACTCGTCTTCCCTCACCAGAAGCGTCTTCTGGTGAGAGACGGGTCTCAGCTGTGGCATCAGAGTGGGAGGGGGCGTTGCTGCTGTCTCTCGATCATCGTCTTCCGAGGTCTCCTCCTTCACCTCCTGTCGCTCCGTTGGCCCATACACTGCCAGCTGATCTTCCCTAAGATCCCCCATGGCTACATACAAGTAGCAGAAGAAGGGCGTCAGATGTCCTCCCGCCGAGGTACCCAAGTATGCTAGCTCCGTCTGTACATAGTTGTGGATGTACGCGCCCCAGTAGATTGGCACTCTGTCATCCCACACTGATTCCAGGAACTCCACGTCTTGATCTCCTAAGTACCTTGTCTTCTGCGCTTTTCCCTTGGGGAAAAGATGCAGAAACAACTTCGCCAGAAGTCGCTTCTTCGGCTCCCGATAAGACTCTATCTTCCAACCGTTCCTCCCCTGCCTGTCTTCCACGAAAAGGCAGGTGGTACTCCCAGGCACATGCCATGAACTCACAATCCTAGGCAAGATCTTCTTCTCGTACCAATATCCTCGGTTCTCGGTCTCAAGCATGTGAAACGCCTTACGCCACCAGTCTTCAGTCCAGGAAGACGGTCTTCCCCGAGCTACTCCTGCCTTCGCAGGTACACGGTTACGCGGTGGTAACGCGGCCCACACCTCCTCCAGAAGTCCTTGATCTACGAGGTTCCAATCCCAAAGGAAGAAGTCGAGACCCAACTCCTTGAGGAAAGGAGTGGCCTCGGCCAATTCTGCCGTGGGTAACACCAAGCCTCGTGGATGCATCGACATACCTGGAAGATCTGTTGCACTAAACCACAAGCATCTTCTATGAGCTGAAGGCTCAGTTCTTCCCGAGTGCCCACAGTCTAGCTTCTACTTCTCAGAAGACGAAACTAGTCTTCCAGAAGACAGCTACTCCGTCTTCCGGGATTCTAACAGTACTTCCTAGATAGCTCTCGTCTTCCGAGCTATATCTAAACAATCCTATCTAAGCAAGGCCTCGCATGGATTACCAAGAAGACAACCCACCTTGCATTACATCCTACTTCTATCAGAAGATACAAGATATGCGAGAAGTAGAGTATGAGAAAGGTTCAGAAGATGGTTGCGGGCTCCTGCGGTGACAGTGACCTCTGGGAAGACACTTGGGACAGCTTCCGATTCAATGTCTTTCTCGGAAACTTCTCGAAGTCAGACTTCCCTTCACTGATCTCACCTGTCTTCGTCTTCCTACACGCAATCTATCCTCACAACAGACTCAAGACAACTGCACTCTGTTCTTCTGACTTCTCACCTCTCATATGCACTCAGAAGAAGCTTGCTGCATGATGGGAAGACATGACCCTCGACCATTCCCTCCAGATTCTGCCAGCAAGACTTCTCACAACTCTCTTCTAAGTTCGGGAAGAAGAAGGAACGGCTGCTATGGATCGGACAGAAGAGACCCGAATGGACCCTCGCGTCTTCTCGCTCATTTTGCCAGCCTTCCAGTCTTCTAGTCTCTCTAGGAAGATGGGGAGTTGAGAAGCTTGGAAGACCGGGAGGCACAGGCCTAGTTCCCGACTTCCAACTTCTCGAATTAACACAACAACTCACCACTCCACTCAGGATTCGTACCAAGCCTCTCTAAACACAAAAGCAAAGCAAATCCACTCTTGATACGAATTGTGTTCAGTTGACTTCCGAAGACAGTCTTTCGAAGACGGTCTTTCGAAGACAGTCAAGTTCAAGAAGCGTCTTCCGAAGATGTTCCCATCTTTCGAATCGTCTTCTGTTCCAAGTTTCGGGGATAGAGAGGTAGGGGGTAGGGAAATTGATAGTTGGGGTCTCCAATTTGAGGGCTAGGAGTAAGGAAGCTCGAATTGAGCTCGGGAAGAAGCAAGGAGATGTCTCGACAGAAATTGGGCAGCGCTTCCGCGCCCAATGTCTCAATAGAAAGAATGGGGGTGGGGTAATCGATCAGGCTGCCTGCACACAATCAAGGAAGCGCGGGGAGTACCAAGAAAAGGCGAGAAGAAGTGGGAGAGGAAAAGAACAGGGGGAAGAACCTCTACAGTCTTCCTCGGCTCCCCGAGTTGCCTTCGACCTCCGCGCGCTTCTGGCTCTTGTCCTAGCTTCCAATGCGACTCCACACGACTGCGCCTGCTGTCAATTTCGGTCCACACCTCGATTCCACCTCTGCTTCTACTCGCCACTCTTCACTGTCAGCTTCTCGGAAGCTCCACAGAAACGCCTTCGCTTTCTCTGCTGTTTGTGCTCCCGCAATTCGATCTCACTCTTCGCCTAGCTGCCAACTTACTCTCTCCTACCTCGATGTCTCACTTGATTCCTCTCTCAATGCTAGCTCGCGAAGCTCACTCTCTCAATCGATCTTCTTCAGGCGCGCTATGCTGCGGGAAGTTGGAAGGTGCCTAATGTGCTTCCTCACGCATCTTCCCCGCAGATTAAGGGTTCTCGTCCTTGATGTCTTCCTGACCTATCTACCTATTCGGTGCGCTCCATTAGGTACACCTACTGTCTTACCAGAAAACTCGTGGTTGGTCCTTCGCGGTCGCTGTCTTCTGGAAGATAGGTGTCTTCCGCCGTCTTCCCATCTTCCGCCGTCTTCTCGTCTTCTGAAGACGCAACTGAGAAGACGATCTTCTGAAGACGGTCGTCTTCTGAAGAAGTCAACTTCTTATTACAAACAGCTCTTAAGATCATCTTCCTGTTAAGGAAGACGTAACCTTAAGTAACAACGCTTCTTCAGTTATACAAACAAGTCATTATTCTTAAAAATTTCAAAAATTCGTGCATCCTGTAATTTGTGGGCACCACAAACCTCGCAGATCAAGGGCTTCTGGAGGAGGTGTGGGCAGCGTTACCACCGCGTAACCGTGTACCTGCGAAGGCAGGAGTAGCTCGGGGAAGATTGTCTTCCTGGACTGAAGACTGGTGGCGTAAGGTGTTTCACAGGCCTGAGTCCGAGAACCGAGGATATTGGTACGAGAAGAAGATCTTGCCTAGGATTGTGAGTTCGTGGCATGTGCCTAGGAGCACCACCTGCTTTTTCGTGGAAGACAGGCAGGGTAGGAACGGTTGGAAGATAGAATCTTACCGGGAGCCCAAGAAGCGCCTCCTGGCGAAGTTATTTCTGCATCTCTTTCCCAAGGGGAAATCGCAGAAGACAAGGTACTTAGGAGATCAGGACGTGGAGTTCCTGGAATCAGTGTGGGATGACGGAGTGCCCATCTACTGGGGCGCGTACATCCACAACTACGTACAGACGGAGCTAGCATACTTGGGTATCCCGGCGGGAGGACACCTGACGCCCTTCCTCTGCTATTTGTATGTAGCCATGAGGGATCTTAAGGAAGATCAGCTGGCAGTGTATGGGCCAACGGAGCGACAGGAGGTGAAGGAGGAGACCTCGGAAGACGATGACCGAGAGGCAGCAGCAACGCCCCCTCCCACTCTGATGCCACAGCTGAGGCCCGGCTCTCACCAGAAGACGCTTCTGGTGAGAGAAGATGAGTCTAGTGGGTCGGAAGACGCCACGCCACTGAGGAAGATGGGTCCCAGAAGTGTACCGAGGACACCCATCTCCCTCATTCACTCAAGATCGGAGTCCGACTCGGAAGAAGACCTGCTGAGTACCCGATCGGAGCAGAAGACTGCTTCTGCATCGCCTGGGAGTCTTTCGAAGACTCCAGAAGATGAAGGATGGATGGGCGCTCCTGCTGCGATGCGAGGAAGCACAAAGAAGAGAGCCGCTCCTGCCATGAGGAGTCTTCCACCCCGGAAGATGAGAAGAGTAGCTTCTTCTCGTGCGCAGAAGATGAAGGTCGTAGTGGTGGAAGAGGCTTCCTTGTCTCTGGAAGACGAAGTCGACACCACGGAGCGAGTGGTGGAGATGAACTTGTCTTCCGCAGGAAGACGACTGGAGGAGTTCAGTGCCTACTTCCAGAAGGAGATCCAACCAGCTATGGAGTTGCTGGAGAAGAGAGCGAGGGCACAGGAGAAGCCCTTACAACCTAGATTCGGCTTGCGCACCTTGCTGCGACAGGGGGAGGACCAGAAGAAGACGGAGTCGCTGGAAGCTAACCTCCGCACTACGGAGAAGCTTGCAGCCAGGTACAAGGCGGAAGCAGCCGCTTCTGCCAAGGAGCTGGTACAGCTTCGGAAGAGCAACCAGGAGTTGCAGGCGCGGGTACAGCAGCGCAATCAGGAAGTCACCCGAGTGCGGGAGAAGATCACCGCCCTCGTAGAAGAGCAGACCATATGAAAGACGCAGCGAGAAGCCGCGGAAGCGCGAGCTGCAGCTGAGAAGACGCAGAGGGAAGCAGCAGAGACCTGTGCGCAGAAGATGTTGGCACAGTCGGTGGAAGCGCTTCGAAAGAAGTTCAACTACACCGCGGGTAAGAAGTTACTTACCTTAGCTAGAGGATGGGACAGCGAGTCCAGAGCGATGTTGGTGGAATGCCGGGAGACAGTTTTTTTTCCCTTTTTTGTCAGACGGGACCGGCTTTGTGGCCCCGGAGGGCACGAGACCCAATAGGTGAGAGTGTCCGAAGTCTTAGCCGAAATGGCTGAGAAAGAAGGCAAGAGTGCCCGAAGGGCCTGCGACTGTCTAAAAACAAAAAAAAGGGTTTTTTCCCTTCGGGCACGAGACTATAGGGAGAGGTGCTACGCAGTTTCGAAAAAAAAATTTGGAGGGCCCTGGACTTGGTTTTGTCGGACACCACAAAAGCAAAATACTGTCCAACAAAACAAAGGGCCCCAGGGGGACTGTCAGCGTATGTTCAGGTACTTGGATAGACAGATAGAAGGAGTGAAGACACTTTATGGTCTTCCCTCGCTTCCGACACCTGCAACCGCATCTTCCCACGCTCCAGCACCATCGACTGGATCCGGAATGGAGAAGGAGGAGTTCGATCTCGCTGTGCACTTGGTGGTGACAGCGTTGGAAGAAGAAAAGACTCCAGAAGACGCCCCGGAAGACAAGATGTCTTCTGGAAGACAGGAAGACGAGCCGTCTTCCCAGGTATTCCGCGTGGAGGAAGCGACTTCCCCGGATCCCCATGAGGTCCCCATGGTCCCTAGTCCCGCACCCGTGCCTCAGAAGATGGAAGAAGCACCGGTCGATTCCGCTTCCCAGAAGACGCTTCTGTCTTCCGAAGCAGAAGCCGAAGCCGAGGAAGACGCAGCAGCAGCGACAGCAGAGTCAGCAAGAGACGATGAGGAGGAAGCCACCTCAGTGACACCCGAGGTAACTGCAGGGCTTTCTAGCTTATCAGAAGTCGCATTAGGAGCTCCGATAGGAGCAGATCAGGTAGAGATTGCCTCCGTGCAATCTGAGTAGTTAATAACTCCATTTCCAATTCCAAATACAGTAGAATCGAACATGCTATCTTAAGGATGGCAGTTTTCTCATGTAATATTAGTTAGGACACCATGTGGCAGCATAGGTAGCGTAGGAAGGACAAGATGGATGACCAATTCGGGCAGGGGAACCGCTTGCATGTGAGGTGACAACCTCCTGTCAGCGCTTCTCTCTCCCTGGTGGTCGCCTCCCCTGGTTCTCACGGCGGCAGCATAAGTAAGATAGCAAAGTAGGAGAAAGGGCTCTGCCAGTTCTGCCAGTTCTGTAGAATTCTGTAGTAACTGAATTCTATAGGCAGGCAGGCGAGACACATTAGAGTAGAGACAGTCTTAGCGCACTACACCCGTCGTTGGAAACATACGAATAGTATTGGAATATACCGGAGGGGTCTGCATACTCGCACTAGCAATGGTTCGACGATGTAGATAGAAATAGTAGACAGTCTAGGAACAGGGAACGGCATCCTCGTGCAGTCCTGTTAGCTAGGCTGGTGTGTCGAGGAGTAGACGCAGGAAGTAGAGGGAGTGAGCTTCCCAATGCCATTGTGACTTCTTCTCGGAGAATCGATTGTGGATTTGAGTGCAGAAGCTTTGTCCATGTCTTCTGGATGGTGGGTTCATTGAATTCGCTCCCAATTGTGCATGGGAAGTGTTCTTCTTGAGTGGCGGTGACTGTCAGCAGTTGTGGAAGTGTAGCTTGACTCGTTCAGTAGAGCACTTGAGATCTACGTACGAACGGTCTTCTGGATAAGGGATCCCAGAAGACACAGCAGTCAGAGCAGCGAAGTGAAGAAGAAAGAAGCCTTCTTCCCGCAACAGAAGACGACATCCTCGAGTAGAAGACGGTGCAGCAGTACTCACGTTTGTTGTCTTCCTCCCCAAACTATTACAAGCAGGGATGGCTTGTTAGTCAGGATCCGGACTAGAAGCCTGTCGGAATCTTAATTTACTCTTTTCATCTTGTTTTCTCTTGTTTGGCTTTTCTCATCTTCCCCATCTTCTCCCATCTTCCCCATCTTCTTCCTTCTTCTAGTGAGTTTCCGATACTTCTATTGAGCTTCCGTGAAGGTGAATGTCGTTGTAGTGCTGCAGGAAGACAACTTCCGTAGACAGAAGCCTGGGAAGGCTACAGGAGGCATACACCCTGTGATTGATCTAACCCGTTGGAATGTGAGTGTGAGAATAAGGTGTAACGACCGTTGCTAGTCGACTTCTGCGAAGCAGGACAGCCTTCTGGAGGTGTGAGAAGACGAGTTGAACCCCCAGAAGACGAGAATCGCTTCAGGAAGACGGTATCGAGAATACCGAAAGAAGCAATCTGGAAGTAGGAAGATCGTCTTCCCGAGCTTCTCTGTGAATAGTTGTGTGATATTGTGATTGGTAGTTGTTTGTTTGGGTCTAGAGCACCATTTGGCGTGTCTGGAAGACGTGTTGTTTTGTGTGGTTTTGTGAGAAGACGGGATTTCTAGGCAAAACCCGTGTGTTTGTGTGTTTGAACAGATCTTAGAACTTAGAGCAGCGTTACTTGTGCAAATCCTCTGTGAGAACGATATCTTGTATACTAAATGGGCAAAAGGAGAAATCCTTCGTCACTACATTAAGGAAGAGCTTTATATAGGTAGACTTCGTGACATAAGATATTATCTGAGTTCGCTGGAGAGGCAAGAGGGATGGAGTGAAGTAGAGTTCAGAGAGACAAAAAAACAAGCATACAACTATCTTCTACGCGATGGATATCTTTGGAGACAGCTATAGAGGAGAGATGAGATGTTCATACGAGTTGTGGACAATCTGTAGACTAAGCAGCAACTAATGAAGGAGTTTTATGTTATGGAGTATGTGGTATTTGATATGGGTCCTTGAAGACCTCTCCAACTTTGTAGAAGGACAAGCACTGAGGACGTAGACCACATAAGGTATATGTAGATTTGACTTGAAGACATTGTTTGTATATATGGATCTATAGGAAGAATAAGAACAGATAGAGAGAAATTACGTTGTGCAGAAGTGAACGAGTTTTTGCTCGATATGGTGTGAAACTCAAGCTTACTATTACAATGAACCCAAAGAGAATTGGAAAAAATGAACGTGGACATCCATCAATTGTTCAAGCTTTGGTGAAGACATGTAACGATAGACATTGAGAGTGACTTATGTTACTCCTTTTTCTTTTATGAGCTGACAAGACGACTCATTGTACTACTACTGGGTACATGTCTATTGAATTGATGCTGGGATAGAAGTCGATGATGTCAGCAGAAGAGGACTTCTCTACTTGAGTTACCTTGTCATGGGAGAACAGTATGGATCACGTATAGCTTCTCTCACTTTGCATCAGTCAGTTAGAACGCAGAGAAGAGGATCTTGCAGAAGCACAACAAAAGTTGAACGCGGCTCGACTTGAGAATAAGAGGAGGTTTGACAAGACATATAAGTTTCAACCAAACCAATACAAGTTGAGGATTGGGTATTGATATATGACAGTACATTAGAGAACCAACACTCTACAGTTTGAAACTTTTCTAGGAGATGGTTTGGCCCATACATTGTCTCAAATGTGCATCAGAATGCTACTTATTCATTGCAAGAGTTAGATGGTACGCCTTTGAGGCTTCTTGTTACTGGGAAGCAAGTGAAATTGTTCATAAAGAGAGGAGGAACAGTGGAGCTGGTCGAGTTCTTAAGATCAGAACAGATCACAAGTGTAAATGGAGACCTTTTATCTATGGTAGTTGAGGAAAATGAATATGACTGAAACTTACGAGGATAAGTGACGGATTGACACATACTAGAGGATGTGCAAGTTTGAAGAGGATGAATGTCGTGTTGCATGATAGTCTGTACAGTGAAGGATGGTAACAAAAGGAGTTTTCTTCCATGGTGTACGTAGTTGTAAAAGAAGTTGCCCAAGAGCTTGTTAAGTTGAGAAGGTGCTAAGCTAAGGCCAAGCTAGACAAGCTGCCCCTTAACTTATGTTCCAAAGAACTACTAAGAAGTCACGAAGGTACTAGGTGGAAGCTCTTCTTGATTAGAGCACGTGTTTTCACTTATGCGAAATAAGATTATACGTAGATATTTACATCATTTCTAGTTTAACGAAGTGACAAAAGAGCACTCTGTCATTTTCCACTGGTGACTCGTATTCATTATCCAATGACACCATCATGTAGGTGTTCTTGAGTAGTATAGTTCTGGTTCTTTCGTTACTAAAAACAGAGATGTATAGTGGAAGTAACATCCAAAAAGCTAGCAAAGGAGATAAAAGCGAGTTCTGTAGGTTTATGTACAAGATTATTTACTTTATTAAACGGAAACAGGAGCCACCTCAGTCAAAGGGGTGCCCACCTAAGAAGAAGAGGTCTTTGGATCAAATACTCCTGGCTCATGTTTCCTATCTCAACATGTTGATCTTCTAGATGAGAGTTTATGTTGGGTGTGTGGTTACGTCTTGCACATCTAGGGACGGGGGACTGGTGTCCTCCTTAAACGTGGACTTCTTGGCCTAAGCCTAAACCTCCACATGCAACAAGGATTATGAGTTAAGAGATATTTTATATAGCTATGGGAGGGATGTAAAACCTATGGAGTGGTCTTGTAGCTGTGACTTAGGCTCTAAAATCGTGGCTTGACTCATAATCTGGATTGCATCAAGATGATATCGGAGGTTGAGAAATTTTTATTAAACAAAGAGCCAACTTAGCTAAGGGGTTGTTTGATAAGTTAGTGTGCGTATAAGGACATAAAGACCTCAGCTTAGCTAAGAGACTGCTTAGCAAGGGGCTTGTTTTCTAGGTAAATTGACATGCGACGGAAGTTCGAGAGACATTACAGAAAATTCAAGAGAGAGAAGAGGCGGTGTGTGCAAGAGACAGGGGAGAAGATTTTGATTACTGAAGATATTGATGGTGAAGTTGAGACGTGAATAAAGTTTTCTGAGTCATGAGAAACTTATTTGCATAGATTTAAGTGTCTGATTGACCTTGGTGCGTACAAGAGATCTTATTTGAGTTTTGAACATTGACAGCAGTCTATTTTCTCTTTTTTTGATCGATCTCACAATCAATCACAGTCAAGAGGTCCACCCTCCCCAAGAAAGACTTTCTTCACGACAACGTGTAGGGAAGAAACTGCACGGGTTTGAAGCCGAAAAGACCTTCAGGTCTGAGCAACAAATTTGTGTGATGGCTCGCACAGATTCTGACTAAACTAAACTAAGGAAAGAGTTTGGACCTGAAAATTTGAAACACACATTACTTCTTACTGAAATGTCTATTTGAGGCACAAAAGATACCGTTAGAACCAAGTTTTCATGATAAGTCTACTTGGCTTGTCAGATTTGGATTTTGGTAAATAGGTTAAAAGATTTTGGAGTTTGAAGTGACGTAACTTCTTCCACGGGAGTCCGTTAGAGACATATTGGGTACCGTTGGATTCAATTTTCTGAGGGCTACGCAGTTGTAGCATTAGATCAAGGTTTGAAGAATTTTTTTGAAGATCATAGATCATTGTATATGTTTGTAAATTTTATGAATAATTAGGAGTGGTAAAGAGTAGAAGCTTGGATTGGAAGTTTACGCTCGTAGGTTGCCGTTCATATTTCTTAATCTTACACGCACAACCAGATACTCTACGTATTCTCAGATACATCTTTCGTGTCATACAATATGACACCGTTACGACCTATTTTCTTGGATATTGTAAAATGTCGATTGGAATATGATGCAAAAGATGGCTCGAAGATCCTCATTCGCATTTTCCAATTTAGCAATTCTACCAGTTTTGGTAAATGTGCTTGTGATACAAGAACTAGCGTCAAATTCCAAGGTACATATAGCATTGTGGAAATTATCATTGGCATCATCATGTATGGATCGACGCATACTATCGAGATCTTATCTTGTGAGGCTCAAAAGTAAATGCTTTCTCATGTCGTTAAAGCATTTTCTTGAAACACACTACTTCTAACATAAGTGAACCATCTGTTCTAACCTTAAGTTCTTTGAAAGTTGCTTTCGGGAACTTATGCCTTATCGTCATTGGATCTCGTAAGCTCTTTCGTCTCGATGCTCATTCGACTTGTCCCTTCAAATCTTCTAGTAGACGTCCGACTATGAGCTTGATCTTCTTGTCCATAATCTTGTACTTTATCTCAACTTGAACCTCAAGTGCTCGAAGTGATTCAATTATCGAATAAACCTACCTTGAATGAATTTGCACGACCTTGTCTTCATCCTCCCAGCTGATCGACGCAATCTCTCTTAATGGATCCTCCGATCCATCCTCTTAGTAAACACTCGACATCCATTCATCTTCTCCCAACTCACCCAATTCTCGCAACACCATCTCAACCTCATGTACATATCTCTTTTGTTTTCTTCTCATATTTTCCACCTTCGCATATATCACAACCCCACACTTGGCAATTATAATAAATCATATACAAAAGACAATTTCATCTTCCAATGAGAGTACCTCCTCTAGCGCACAACTTCTGGTCCTTCAGCAACTGTCGGTCGACGTAAATATACAACAACCGCGTCCTACCAGAAATCCTTGAATTCTTTATCCATCCTCGAACGCGGATTCTCTCTTAGATGATCCTAGATTCGGTAGTACAGTCAGAAACTGCACAACTCTTCTCTCGTCTATAATCGAATCCTTTCGTACGCAGATCTGTCGTCCAACATCCTCGTCTCCATTGATGTAGCGGTGATGTACGATTGTCCGAGGATAAGTGGATACGATGTTGCTTCTTGAACAAAGAAGTTTTGATCAATGACAATATCGTCGAACATCAAGACAAGCTCCGTACAAGTCTCTTTGCTTGTTGTTCATAGCTCTTATCATCCATCCGTGTTCGATATCGATGGATCATCATCGTTTCTTGTACAGGTCCTTAGACATTATGTTGATCTCATATCTGTGATCAACCAAAGCAAAGATGAGCTGATCCAAATCTTTGACTGATGAGAGTCTCAGTTGTTGCTCGGACCCAATGACTATGATTGTAGTGGCTAGAATTTCACTGCTTATCGTTCTCCTTTTTGTCAAAATGCACTCGACGACCTCGATTTTTTCTTCGTCGTAAGATTACACGTTGTAATTTGCGACCTCTTCCTCTTCATCTTTATATACTCTCGTATCCAAATGTATGTCAAAACGATCTCTCTCGTAATCTACCACTTTTCTTTGATGATGTCAATGACCACACGTGACTCTAACATGCATAACTGTGCTCCTACTAAGCTCACATGTCTTCTACTAAGATGATCTAGATAAAGACAACTTGTAATTACCATCACCACAGACAACTTCTCAAATTGTCTAGTTAGTTAGCTAGCTAGTTCGCAAGTCCAACCTCAAAGTGAAAGAAACAGAGATAGTCTGATTGGTCCGCAACTCCAACTTCACTATCGACAGCACACTAGAGTGGACTCACTCCGGAAATCAAACGCCAACATGAACAAACATGACGTACAAACAAGAAGTAAAATATGGAGGGGTTCCAACCACAAGAAGTCCAAACGATAATCATCTACACTCAAACATACACAAAAGATAGACCCAGTCTCATCCAGATTGACGTTTCTTTTTCGATGAACACATACACAATATATGACCACCAACTATTATAAACTGTACCTAAGGTCACTAACTAGATGTCCAATCTTCTAGTGGCTCCAAAAGTCTATACGTGATAGCTCAACTAGCTCACCCAAGTGAATTGTCACCAACGTCCTCCATGCGCATCTTTACGACATAGACAAACATTATCACAATTACATGTAGTGTTTGGCACGTTCCTAGAGGAGTGGTAGGACGACCTTATGTACTATAAGGTCGTCTTATCACTCCTCTAGGAATGTGTCAAAAGATCTCTTACTATCTTAAATAAATCCATAAATATTTGCACGCATCCCTAGAAGACACTAAGAGTTATTGCTCTAGTGGTAGAGCCAACGCTAAGAGCTAAATAGTTAAGCACTTCTTCAGGAATAGTGTTGTGATGGGTGACCTGATTTTATTCGTTCTCACACCATTGAAATTGGACTTAGCTTACGCATGCCAACAAGTTGGCTTGCTGACTCGGCTTGGCTCCGCCTCCGCATTCTTCCACTTTGCTCTCACGCCTCCTCACTCACGCACCTCTGCTCCTCGAAGTCTCTAGATATGCGTTCCACATCGTGATACTCCTGCTCACTCTTCGCTCCGCTCCGATTAGAATAAGAAGCAACTCGAGATCAAACGCGCACAAGCAAAAACACATCTCAAACAGGACCTTTGAACGACCCAACAAGGCAAAAATCTGCCGAAGAACACACGCGTGCGAGTTTACGTCAGATTTTGGACAACCCGTGAGCTTCTTTCTCTTGTAACTCACTAGATCCTTCACCAAATCGAATGATTTTTGGTGCGTTAGAATCATTTTCTCAGCGCACACCTACTACACTCATCGTCATCAGTAATTATTGAGCAATGTCTAGCTGACATCCGCTGATGCGCATCTGCCAATCACCAAACTGACCCAACAATCTATCACAGGAAATTTTGACAGTGCTTCTGCACTATCCCACCTCAAATCTGACCAAGAATAGATCCACACACTACTAATCTGAAAACGATCAAGAAAACAAACAAAAAGATTCACTCCGTACATGCACGTACTCGAAAATCGAAGGTACCAACGATTTGCACACTCCAGAGATACCACTGACAGAAATCTGCAATATGAGAGCACTCAATCAGACCTCGCAACTTCAGTTCTTCGAGTAATAAGGATTGGTACTCTGTCCACAATGTCGACCAGTATACACAAACACTAAAGTAGAGCCACACCCACTCTGTGCACTAGAAAATCCAGGTTGCATTTACCAAGACTATCCATCATAGCTAGGAGCTTGAAGGCTCAACTCGAAGAACTGAAACCTACAAGCCTTACCTGAGAAGTATACCCCTAGTGAGGCTCGTCCAAGATCTTGTCCTAACGGCACTAACGGTCTTACCGAGACTAATCACTACGCACTCGGTCAACCTAACCGAGATGTTAAACTGACGTGATATTTCACAATGTCTTGGCAGTGAGTTCAGACATCACCTTAGGTTCTGGATAGGGATTTGTTTCGAACTGAATGCAAGTGTTCTTCCTCCTCCTCCAAGTGCTTCAAGGTTGGAAGTCCTAATTTGTGTGGTTCGATTTAAGTTTTTGACTTGTGATATGCACTAATAGCTTCATTAAACAATGATGTCGTCATGTGCTTATCCATTTTTTGGTGTTCAATTCTTATAGCATGTCGATGTCTGAGACTGCAGCTGTAGCACGTCAAGATGTTCACTAGGATCATGTTCTCGTTGAAAGAAGTTTGCAGTGCATGACATTTTGCTGTTTGTTGAAAATCTCCTACAAGTGCATTACTTGGACTAAACAGTCATCTTTCGTAAAACATATGTTGGAAGTCCACAACATGATTCCTGAAGTATGCAAGCATAGACATCTAGTGCCTAAAGGGAAGAAGAGAATATCAGTTTGGGATCCAAATGCTGTGGAGAAAAGTGCTGATCACTTTCCTACAAAATGACAGAGAGCTAAGAAATATCATATTGAGTGAATGGTATCTTGAGTATGTGACTCTCTATCGTCTCTTCTATCATGGATTCTTGACATTGTTTTTTAGCTTACTGCTCTATTCAAAGTTCAGAATGATGCTTGTGCTTCAATTCGCGTGGAAATCTGTTAGTGATAGTTCACATAGTCATCATTCTGCATTAGTTCATTGAGACAGTACATGCAATCATAGATTTTGTTCATGAATCGCATGTCCTAATGTTGCTATTTTGTTATTACACTACCAATGTTGCTAGTTCGTCATTACAGTGCCCTAATGTTGCTAGTTCCATTTCCAAAATCTGCAGCCGACTACTCGTTGTGGCTCTGTTGTTGAAATCATTTTCAAGCATTGATTGTGACTACACATGCAATCGCTGATTCCGTTCATGAATCGGATGTCATAATATTGCTAGTTCGTCATTACACTGTCTTAATGTTACTAGTTCATCACTACACTGTAGATTTTTGCATTCGACTACTCATTGTGACTCTATTGTTGAAGTTGATTTTAGACATTGTGTGTGACAGCACATGCAATCGTTAATTCTATTCATGAATTGGATATTCTAATGTTGCTAGTTTGTCACTACATTGTGAATTTCTACATTCGACTACTCGTTATGATTTGTTGTGAAGCCGATATTAAGCATTGAGGTAATCTTTCTACGATGGTCTTATTGAGTTTGGACCGATAGTTCAACTAGCAACACAATACTACGACGAGTGAAAGCACAGGGACTCCGCGAAGACAACACGACAATAATTAGCGGAGAATGCAATACGGTATTGGATAGACATCAGTCTAACTCAAGAAGGGGTAATCATCCGAGCTGAAGCTATTATCGACTTCGATGTTGACATCTCAGTTGCTGATGATCTTGTAGTGAAGTCAAGATCTGACGGTACATTGAAAGTAGGACAGAGATCACTCGAGAGGAGAAGAAGCTTTTCATGCAGAAGAGTCTAAGGAGGATGTGGACGAGGAGGAAGTGCACCCGGAAGATGATGAAGAGATCATCGAAGATCAAGAACAAGAAGACGATACTTTAGATCCTATTGTAACACAAGAACATGAATTGTTAGCATCATTCCAATGGGTGGTTATAGTATCCACAGTGGAGCGACAAGAGACGCCTGACTCTGAGGATGACGAAGGAGGTGTTGGTGATCAGCAGCCTAATGAACCAGAAGAAGGTGTGCAAGATACCAGATTCGTAATACTTGAGGAACACAGACCTCAATTCAGCATTTCGAATGGTCGACACAAGCTCCACTTTCGAGGACGAGGCCGTGAAAGAGCTACTGGATTAACACCTACAACTCGTGTACAAGATTTGTCCTTGTCAAATCACAAAGCACAAGTCAACAGCCAGATAATTCCAAGACCAGATGGAATTCTGACCAGGAGCAGATTTAGAACGGAAGCAGATAACCAGTAGAGGTTTCTTTATTCTTGTATGTTCGAACGTAGAACCGGATTATGTGACTAACAATTCTCACAGATCGAGACAAAATGCGCACTTATAGTGCTCTTCTATGTCACTCTCTTCGTCATTGTGTTCTACCCACTCTAGATATGAAGAGGAAGAGAAGTCAAACATATCAAACTCTAAAAATGATATTACATTCTGTTTCATCAGATCTGCATGAAAGTCAAGAGTTTTCTTTTCATTGCTTGAAGTTTTATCTTCAATTCCTCAACACACATCGATCGAAAAGACACAATGGACAAACAATCCGTAAGCATTTTTCGTAATGTCTTCCAGTGTGTCTTCGATCCACGTAGATTGTTGCGTTCGCATAGGTCTACAAGCACGGCCTCGTTCTCCTTGCTCATCATTTCGTGTGGTCCCGTGATCCTTGCTCCTCATAGATGTAAATTTTTTGATTCGATGCTCTAACGCTCAGAAATCGTTTCGTCTCAACTTGTGTACATTTCGTACATTTTCTCCACATACGATTATCTCCCACTCTTACAACGTTCGACATTGCAAAAACCAATAAAGAGTTCACATTCCACGGATGACGTCACGGTAGAATGATAACGATGAGACTGCAATGAGGTGGTCAAGTGGTGTCTAAGGGTGACTACACCCTTAGACCCACATGGCAAGAAACGCTTCTACGGGGTGCGACCAAGTAAATTTCCCTCTCCACTGTGTATTTTCTACATTACAGTACATCCGCAAATGTTGTACCCCATTTCCGTTTGCTTGGAAAGCGACCGTGTTTCACTCCTCACCCGTCCAAAGCATGAAACATGCGTGATACATCCGTTCATTCGCGCATTCTGGGATAGGTTAAATTATGTCAATGGATGTACATGAAAATCGCACCGAACAGATCACATCTAAGAGCATCCTCACCGGGCGCGCCGATATCCAGACTATTCTTGAATTTGGTGTTTTCGCACGGTTTTAGTGCCTGACCATTTCCACCGGTTTACGCTACTACAACTTAGCCCTTCGCTAAATGATGGGCCATATTCGACCCGAAGTTTACTTAAAACGCCCTCAAGCTTCAGCTTGCGTAAGAGATACTCCCGGTGGTAAACTCGTAAGGAACAGCCTTTTTTCTCGCGGCGCTTGTTTACGCTATATTCAAACTTTCTCCGCTAATATTGTGCTCCCCCCAGGGATGCTGTAACTGACTACGTTCAACTTCTTGTGTGCCTCATGATCATATCAGTTCCTGCTGCAATCGAGACGCCTGGAATCTCTATGGACCCGGTGAACAGGTCTGGGTGACATGACCGAGAAGATAAACTAGACAGGCTTTGCCTACCTCTAGACACCTTTCTTGAAGTGAACTCCCTGGTGATGGAGTCCCGAGTCCTCAGTCCTGTACCTATGAGAATAAAACCTTTTAAGGCTGTTCTTGGCGATCCTGGAAGTGTAAAGTTGCACATTCCATGGTCTCTACTCTCTCTAAGCGCACTAGGAACCAGTTCAGCAGGAGATCAAAAGTATCGCGGAGCCCAAGGGTGAGCGAACGAATCAGCAGTTCAGTAGACGTCCTGCTGTCTACTTAGGAGAAGGTTCGAATCCTCATTTTCAGCTTATACTAATCAGATTCCACGAGCCAGAAAGTTAGACCGTCAACACGAAGGTTTGAGTTTTGTAAACACAAAGTGGAGTCACCTCACCGTTTGACTTACCTAAAGCTTAAGACGAGCACTCGGTTCCCGTGACAACGTAGCCAGCGACTCCCTACGAATTGTATATGATAATAATTTCGACTGGGTTCTGGCCTGGCGTTGATACAATTCCGACTCAGCGCGCAAATGCTGTTGGCCATACGCATGGGAGCCTGACTGACCTTACCCACAATAGTCGGGTTAGGGACTGTCGATCAAGTGAGAACGTTCCCCGCAAGAACGTTCGATGCAAGATATCTGACAGCCTAGAAAGTGTATCAAGTCTATCACCTGGCATCATGAAGCAGCCTAGACGTTACATGAGTGAAGCAGAGTTGAGTGACAGAGTCCACAGCGATACCGTACCGTTCAAGAGTTGTGTGGGAAAAGACCGCGCAGGTGACCGTTAACCCAAAGTGCTGCGAGCGAAACTTTCATCCGCATGCATCCAAATACTGTAGGTTAAGCTTTGTGGACCTAAAGCCGGACCACGTTAAGTTCCTGAACTCCAGCGATGAAGACTTACATGACGAGTGACCTGGTACAAATGTCCTCGGCGGCCTGTGGTCTCATGCAAGGCACCCGAAGAGTTAAGAGAGAGAGTCAAAATCTGGAAACAGCCAAGGGCGCCAACACCAACCGCTCGAGGACATGTGCCATGTCTCGACTGAATGTTATCTCCCGACCGTCCACCTAAGATTGAAGATTTACTCGAGTACACTGATTCGGCCGTAGCAAGTAGCACTCCCCCTATAGCTTTGAGATGGTGCACATGGTTCCGGTTTGGAACTTGGACTTTGCCTATTGCCGATTATTGTTTGTGGCAAAAAGAAGAAGAAGTTGGAAGACGGGCGACCAGATACCACCTACTGGGGTACCATGTCACTAACTTCGACTTCACACGGTTGGCATTTCCTGCTTCTCGTGTCTCTCGTCCTTTTCAGAAGGTCATGCAGTTTCGACCGGGATCACATAGCCGCCAGGTGTCTAAAGGGAATACGTGGATGTAGAGCTCGTGGCTCAACAACTTTGTGCACTAAGAGGTTGTCGCCTGAGCGGACCACATCGTCAAAGCAATTAGGGCACATAGAGAAGTAACACTGACTCGAATGGAAGTGGACATCTCACCAGAACCCGTAAAGACCGTCACAAATGGTCAGTCATGCCGCATAGACTCCAAGGGACTGGACCACGCAGCATGGCTTTCTTATGGTTTGCAGCTTTTCCCTGCAGACTGACACTTGTTTAAGGATATTTGTGAAGTTAATTCGCAGCACTGAGAGTATGGAACCGGCTGACTGGAGCAGCAGAACTCCAGGGAAATGCCTTTTCTTTCCGGTAGATGGTCCCAGTTCAACCACTCAATCTCATCATAATTTTCACTGATATCGATCAGCCCGATTTCGCGCTAGCTTACTGCTAAGATATTCCTGCAGGTTGCAGTAGCACCGGATTCGAACTGACCAGCCGGAATAGTCCTGCTTGCTCAAATCAGTAGAAGACGTGCTGAAAAAGGAGAAGTAATCAATCTGTTCACTTTGGCTTATTAACCAGTGACTCTCGTGATTCACGGCAGCGATACTACTACTGACAGAACAAGCAGAGCGGCCTATACGAGCTCAGTTCACTGACCACCCCTGATGATTACATAGAGAACTCAGCGTTTCCTATTCCTAACGTGAACTTGAAAAAGGACACAGTTCATGATATAAAGAGTTAACTTAACCTCACCACAGTAATTCGTTTCGTACCACCAGGACGAGCATTTTCATCCATGGAGAGACGACAACTTGATTTACCGCGCCACAAACAGGACTTGCATTAGGACTACGGATGGTGGCTTCTCATCATGGATCACAATCGACCGAGAATAAAGGACCAGGTTTCCATCTAGCCGCATTTCTTATTTGCATGCAGGAACTTCCGACCTAAACAAAATATCCTCCATTTCCAGGTCAAAGCTCTGGCTTATTGATCAACATTCTACAAATATCATCTATCCCGCTCGTAAGGTGTTTAATTGTGGGAGGTGAGTCGGAGTCGTCGGCACCGTTCGGGTACCATTTTTGGGGTACTAGCAAATATCCGACACTAGTAAATAATGGTTGGTGTTTGTCATCCGTTTAGTTCTCGTCTATAAAACCAACAGGTCATCGGTTCAATCTACGGTTCTCGGCCGAAAAATTTCTCTCCAACGGGGGATCTCAAATTTGTCCACCTCGATTTACAAAAGGATGCCGGATCTATCCGAGCACCAGGATGGGCTATTTTCAACGTACAAGAAACAAACCGCAACGACAGAGTGCATGCTGTCTAAGGTCCGGTTCTAGAAACCGTTCATAACTGAGTAGAAGGACGCAAAGTACCGGGTTTTGTTTAGGTACAATTTACACCTACTTGATCCTAGGAACTGCCTAGTGTTTATCATAGCCGTGGACTGATGCAACTGACTGCATTCTTCCAGGGATTAAATGAACCGAGTACAGATTTGCTACCAAAAGGGTTTAGGGTTTACCCACTGCATTCAGCGACACACATGTACATTTTCACGAGCTATGAGTTTGTGAATGAGATCTTCGGTGATTCTACTCCTTCTGCTCGTGGCTCTTAGTATCGTACTGTAAGACAAGTATCGAACATGATAGAGATGCTCCAAACTACAGTACACGTCTTCCTTTTCTTTCCGCACTCATTTGCATCGTCTTTGTAAGTAAATTGCCGGAAACTGATAAGACATGTTGTTCATATTTGATGTACAGACTTCTGACTGGAATGTCTGGACCTAGGTTGGGCAACAAAGTGGTGTGAGCAATCTCTCATAAACCTCCGACACCTGCCAGGAGTATTTAGGTTGTATCAACTGTAAGCAGTTTCTGTTCTGCAGGATTATTGTGAGAATCGTTTGGCAGATAAGGGCGATGCTTAGAGAATTAAGAATAAATGCGTTTGCTACAAAGATTCTTGTTCATGTTCGGGTGCAATGCTGTTACGAGCTTGCTGTCAAAGCTAATTGGAACCGCCGTTTGTGCAGCCTGCGGTGCTTTGCTCTAGGCGATGGTGGGCGCTTACGACTGTGGGATGGTATGTGGATATTGAACACTGTCATGGTGACAGTGAACACTCTGCATGGAAGCGTCCAGTTGAAAGCAAGTGCAGGAAGGAATCTCACGAATCTCTGCATACATTCGATGTCCAGTAACAGTGCTGATTATTCAGAGCAGCTCCTGTTTAAGTGGAATCATTGCGTTTATCTCTGAAACCCTTCAGTATCGTCAAAACTTACATAAGATCTACACAAGCCCAGTGAATAATATCCTTCCCCACGGCCTTGTACAGTGAAAATCGTTTTCTCTTATCGGAAAATGTCTAAGTGTTATTAAAATTTATTATACTAAGTGATATAGAAAATTAAATTAATTTATAATTGTTATATGTTACTCACTCCTGGAGTAGCCAACTCATCCGAAAAGAACCCATAAGTGAAGAGGGGGCTGCTGCGCTCCTGGGGGTATAAAGCCGGAGACCTAGATTTCTAATGGCGCCGTTTAATGGAGGACATTAATTAATGTTCTAACCCTTCCCGTCGGAAGGGTTAGAACATTAATATGTGGACCCTCATGTACACTGAAGTGTACATGAGGCCCATATCCATGCATAATAATAATTCCCCACGGCCTTGTACAAAGAAGAGGAAAAGGACAAGAAAACAGACGCGGAATATACAGTCTTACAGGTTTTTTATTGGGTTGTAGTGAAAATTTTAACAGCGACCTTGTATAGTGAAGGAAACGGGGGAGGAAAAATCCGCGTCTGGTTTCGTGACTGCAAGTCAAATTTTAGTCTAAATTATAATGGTTATAATACTATATTTAAAAAATCTAATTTTAAATTATTCTCAGGTAAACGAAACACTTGGCTTTTGGAAAATCAGAAAAAACTGTAAGCGCTGTGACGGTAACTAGAACCTATCCCACTACAAGTACAATCTTAATGACGAATGAAGACAAGTTATCAAGACTAATTAAGAGCTAACTCTTCCTAAAAGATAAATTAGCTCTTAATTACACCTCATGTACAGTATGTGAATATCCACATACCACAATGCTTACAGTTGCTCCAAGCTTCATAGCTAAATACGTATTCACCAACTCGTCTGCTTGTTCATCAAAAGGATTTATTTTCCTCCGTACTCAGAGAAAGAAATCTGCGAGGCCTAGATTCCCTTTATCTTATGGGCTTCGATCGGTCCTTGAAGTTTCGAGAAATTGATGGTATACGATCCTTCTGTCTAAGAAAAACAGCTTGTTTAGTAGAATGCACACTTCCTTCGCCATGTGTTTATGGGAGGCTCCTGCTTTGTAGTATAAAGGAAGGGGTGTCAGTTCTCTCTTACGGAATGATAAACTTCTTGAATTGGGGTTTTATCCTGTAAGAGGAGATTCGTGTATGTTTATGGGATAAGTAACCTACATAGAGTGCTATATTCAGTTGGTTGTGAGTTTCATAAGAACTGTATATTCTGTAAGTATAAAGATTTCTTTGTTTTTCATCACGCTTAAGATCACATGCATTACCTCTCTTCTGCGGCATATGTATGAATAACTAGCGCCTGTCTAGAGAGTAAACACGAGTTTATCTAAAATTATCGATTACCTATACAAGTTTACTGCATAAGTTTACCCACAACTTTTAAAGCTAAATCTGTATGTACATTGCTATAATGCCTTGTGGCAAAGCGTTGGACACTCTCTATTATAACTGTTCAACTTCCTCTTTTGACTGCCTTTACCTCCAAACGCCAGAGCAAATATGCCTTGAGCTCCAAAGAGCTTTTACTCGGATTTACACGTACGGTGTTATGCGTCTAGCAAGCATATTAGCTACTTTTCTTTGGCATATTAGCTCAAGAAAAGTTGTTCTTTTCCTCAATTAAACACTCTTGCTTTACTCTCAGCGAGGCCCAGGGAGTGCGGAGACCACTAGATTCAAATTTGAAAATATTTTCCTTTCTATCGATGAAACCTCGTTTATATTATATATAAATGAATTTTCAAATCCCTAAACATAACCCTAAACCCTTAACTTCGGGATATATATTTTCTTAAAATTATCAGCTAGGTGATATTAGGGGTGTCAAAGTCAAAAGATTCTTCAAATATTCTTAAGCCGCTGCAGTATTCACGACCATGGCCAAAATGTTGAAGTGGATCTCCTGAGATAGCCGCGAGTGAACTGCTATTATTTCCCATTTCACCAGTGACCCTCATTTTTTCTCTTCTCTTTCTTTAAAAGAACCACGGCGAAAAAGAAATACATGCAATCTTAACCGTTAGTTGGAACATCGGCTCTTCCAATCTTGTGAGTTTGATATGCAGATCTCGCATTCCACGCATGATCTCCTCAAGGTTTGAATCAACCCTCTTCGGAGATACCACATGTGCTTGGACAACCGGAACAATTAGAACAACTCATACCATCTGTCTAGCAACAAGAACCACTGATCGGACTATAAGAACATGTGCTATAGCAGTCGGTGTCGGTGTCGATCTCCTAGCAGGAACTTTCTCTCGTCTTTGCTCTCTTTTGATAAGCAGACCAACCGCTTTCTCAACTTTCTTCCAACTACTGGTCAACTCATCATCTTCCTCCCGATCTTCCAGAAGTACCTCCAGCTTCTCCTGCAGCTTCTCATCTGCAGCCCAAAGATATAACTCTGTCTTGTTGGACTGCAACGTTAACTTTTCCATCTTAGTCAGCCGAGAAAATTGTTTCTCAAACTCCTTGAGTAACCCAATAGCTTGTAAACCCTTCCTCAGTTGCTCAACCCACTCCAAGAATGACTTCTTGGTGACCTGATCAGAGTCCTCCAAGAAGTACTCATCCATCAAGACATGAGCAAAAGTCTCTCAATCCTTGTTAAAATGCTTTGCTAGCATTTTAACATGATCTCTAATCTCAAGAGCTGCTGCTAACTCAAACATCTCAATCATCTCATCTTCTAATACCCAATTCAACTCCATCTCCTTCACATAATACCTCAGATATCTTGAGACATCTCTCTCATCAAATTGATCAATCTTGTTGACCACTGCTTGAAGCGCCTTTGTCGTCAAAGCTTCCTTCCGCTCATCAAACTGTTGCAGCAGTAAGAATAATGTCAAAGCTTGAAACATCGATGCAGTCGCCGGATCCAACTGCATCTTCGACAATCCATCCTAACCACTAGCTCCATTTCCTCACCTTTCCCCTTCCCACTCATGATTGTCAATCTCCTCTTCAAAGTTCAAACACTGAAGAAATCTCCACCCCAGGCCTTCACGTCGAGTTCATCATCGTATCATGTCGGATTTTACGTGAAGGATTTCCAGGAAAATGTGAGGTTCTCGGCTATGGAGATGTAGTGTGTTGGACGGAGACAAGAGAGAGAGAGAAACAACCACGAGAACAAGCATCGCAAGGTACACCAACTCCTACTTTATATACACCCCCGATTATTCTTCTATAAGAATGCAAAATAGAGAAACAAACCTGAGCGATTTGTAATCTGCACCAACCCCTCTAAAACGAGCCCCTGAATCTCAACCTAGACCCAAAGCTATCGAAGCGTAGCTCAAAGCAAGAGAAACATCACTTTACTAACGAAAAGAGTTGCATCAGCATCATACGATCCAAACCTAAGTCCAAACAACGTCCATGTACAAGCCCTTAGCCAAAGCTAGCTACCACAAGTTGTACACAACCAACTAGAACTCTAACAAACTCAAAAAGACGAAAACCGTAGCGAAAAAATCAAAAAATGTCTATCTGAGAACTTTCTCCTTGCGCCAGACGGTCTTCAGATGTCGATAAGAGCTTCCTTCTTGACTCTATTGGTCTCAAGAACAATCAGATCTGACTCTCTACAGCTGAGATATCACCGATTTGTGGTCGTAGATGACTGAACTTTCAAAAACTCCTCCCTATGGCTTAAAACCGCACACACCGTCCAAACGGATCGTTTGATTTGATATCCGTCTTCTCTGGTAGGTAGATCTAGCTACCCTAAACCCAACGAGACTCCAAACAAGTTGGTTGGAGTTCCCCTCTCGAAACTACGCAAGAAATTTAGTCGCAAGATGTAAAAAAAATTGCCGTAAATCGACTCCTTGCGACTCAAACTCGCTCACCACATCCAAACCAACAATCCAATCCACATACTGTCTTCTCTTATGCGTATATGAAGACTCTCTGATCGCATAGGCATCAAGAATGAAGAGCTTGGCTCACCGATCACGAAGAACAACTTAACTTCAGATCGCATACGAACAAAAAACTAACGTAAGCGCTTCTTTGCTGGTCAATTTCATCCAGAACTCCCAAACCGCTCAATGAAACTTCATATCGTCTTCAATTTTCAGAAGAACTTGGCGTCCCTGAAGCCCTACGGGCCTATCCCATTGGTCTTGTCTCCTTTGGCCCCCCTTCTGATCCCAATGGATCCAAGGACAGCAAGTTTGGACTCCAGAACGGTCCAACTCCCCTTCATAGGTTACTAAAGCTCTCCAAATCCTTTCCCTGCGTCTCAATTTCTCCTAGAATACATTCCTCGATCCGTCTCTTCACGAACCATCTTAACCAACGCGTAGCCTGCACAGATTCTGAACCCAATGACACCTTGCGCGTATGCATTAGACTTCTCAATTCTCCAAACTGTCCACCGACAGATCGCAGGAACAAGCTAACTTCTTAAGCTGCTCCCTTACATCAGTCCTTATACGTACAAGTTTTCACAAATAATGAGCTAGCAGGTCCCTTGCGTCCTTAGTATAGCGCTAGGAGCCGCAAATATCAGTCAACAATAGTAAGCTAGGGCCTAGATTGATTTTCCCTCCTTTCGAGTCTCCTAACTTCACCACTAGGCGTCCAAATGAAGTAGACGAAGTGCCCATGGAAAGCTGACAACGAGCTCTACCCATTGATGTTATGAAAGTGAAGATCTGAAGTTGCGCAAAAAGCCCCGTAAGCTAAGTCTAGCTTGTTTTTCCCATCTTTCGAGTCTCGTAACTTCTCCACTAGGCGCCCAAATGAAGTAGACGAAGTGCCCATGGAAAGCTGATAAGCTCTACCCATTGATGTAATGAAAGTGAAGATTCGAAGTTGTGCAAAAAAGCTCATTTTTGATCCTATGAGTGTCTTTGGAGCGATAATGATAAGTATCATAAATATATTTTCATGTAAGAATCGGTCCATGACACGACAAAAAAGATCGCAAATGGTATATTTGGATTTGTATTTGAACACATTGTCTTTAGATATGGATCTATAAGAAGACCACGAGCAGACAAATAGAAATTACGTTGTCGTGTCAGATTTTACGTGAAGGATGTTCAGAAAAACGTGAGGTTCTTGGCTGTGGAGATGTAGTGTGCTGAACAAAGACAAGAAAGAGAAACACAAGCACGAAAACGAACGTCGCAATATATACCAACTCTCAACGTATATACACTGCCAATTCTTTCTCCCTAAGAACACAAAACTAAGAAACAGACCAGAGCAGTCTGTGATCTGCTTCAAAACCTCCTAAACCGAATCCTTGAATCTCAACCCAGACCCAAAACTATCGAAGCGTAGCTCAAAGCAAAAGAAACATCCTTTTGCTAACAAAAAGAGCTGCACATGTATCACACGATTCAAACCAAAGTCCAAACAACATCCGTGTACAAGCTCTTATCTAAAGCTAGCTACCACAAGCTGTACATAACCAACTAGATCTCTAACGAACTCAAAAAAGTAAAAAGCGTAGCGAAGGAATCGAAAAAGATCTATCTGAGAACTTTCTCCTTTCGCCAAACGGTCTTCATATATCCTAAACAACATCCGTGTACAAGCTCTTACCTAAAGCTAGCTACCACAAGCTGTACATAACCAACTAGATCTCTAACGCACTCAAAAGAGTAAAATGCGTAGTGAAGGAACCGAAAAAGACCTATCTTCAGAACTTTCTCCTTTCGTCAAACGGTCTTCAGATATCCCAAACAGCATCCGTGTACAAGCTCTTACCTAAAGCTAGCTACCACAAGCTGTACATAACCAACTAGATCTCTAACGCACTCCAAAGAGTAAAACACGTAGTGAATGAACCGAAAAAGATCTATCTTTAGAACTTTCTCTTTTCGCCAAAAGGTCTTCTTCCATGATTCTGTCGGCCCAAGAAACCTTCAGATCCAACTCACGACAGCCGAGATATCGTCAGTTTTCCGTCGCAAGTGACCGAACCTTCAAAAACTCTTCTCTGTGATTCAAAACTGCACACACTGCTCAAACGGATAGCCTGATCTGATATCCGTCTTCTCTGGTAGGTAGATCTAGCTATCCTGAACCCAACAAGACTCCAAACAAGCCGTTTGGAGTTCTCTTCGCAAAACCGCGTAAGAAATTTGATCGCAGGATGTAAAAAATTGACGTAAATCGACTCCTTACGGCTCAAACTCGCTCACCACACCCACCCAACATCCAATCCACGTACTGTCTTCTCCTATGCGTAGATGAAGACTCTCTGATCGCGTAGGCACCAAGAACGAAGAGCTTGGTCACCGATCATGAAGAACAACCCAATCTCAGTTCGTAGACGAACGAAAAATTGACGTAAGCGCTTTCCTGTGAGTCAATTTCACCCAGAACTCTCAAACCGCCCAATGAAACTTCGTATCGTCTTCAATTTCCTGTAGAATTCGGTGTCCTGATCCCGATGGATCCAAGGACGGTAAGTTTGGACTCCGGAACGGTCCGAACGGTCCAACTCTCCTTCACAAGTCACTGAAGCACTCCAAATCCTCTTCTTGTGTCTCAATTTCTCTCAGTACACACTCCCTGATCCGCCTCTTCATGAACTGTCTTAACCAACGCGTAGCCTGCACAGATCTGAACCCAACGACGCCTTGCGCGTTTGCATTAGACCTCCAAATCTCCCGAACCGTCCGCTGACAAGTCGTAGACGCAAGCTAGCCCCTTAAGCTGCCCCTTTACATCAGTCGTTGTACGTACATGTTTTCACAGATTATCAGGAAGCATGCCCCTTGCGTCCTTAGTATAGCGTCCGGAGCTATAAATACCCAGTCAGCAAATTAAACTAAAGTCTAGCTTGATTTTCTTTTCTCCGAGTCTCGTAACTTCTTCACTAAAGGTCCAAATGAAGTAGACAAAGTGCCCATGGAAAGCTGACAAAGACCTCTACCCATCGACGCGATGAAATTGAAGATCCATAGTTGTGCCAAAAGCCTGTAAGCTGAGGTGTAAAGCCCACTTTTTCAATTTTTGATAGAAGAAGATCGAAATGTAGAAGTTTGTAGAAGAAATAATGAAGATAGAAGAAGAATAGCTTAGTTTTAATGAAGAAGAGTCTTCGGAAAAAGACCTTTACAGGAAAGATCTGAGAAGAGACTTCGAGAATGCAGATCGTCAGTACACACTCTCTTCACGAATAGTCCGAGGAACTCACAGTCGAGAAGTAGTCTGAATGAAGACGAACTACCTACCCAGAAAGGGACAGGAACGATAAGCGGCGTGGGCGAAGATAGCAATGCGCATGCCCTTGTCAGGTCAGGGGACAAGCAATCAGAGGCGACTTCGGCACGTGTGAGAGTTTGAATCGAACTATATACTAGGAAAATCGGCTCATTTCTCAAATTCACTCTTAGCGCTTAGCCACTCCCCAATTGCAGACGATCAATTTAGACAAAGATAGAGAATTTGAGCGAGGACAATCAGTTTGGGCGAAGGCCAACTTGAGCGAAGACTAGTAGATTAGACGGAGTTTCCCCACAGCCAGTTTAACAACCTTCGCCTGTTTACAATGTCGATTACGACGAAGTTACAGAGGATTAGAGCCTTTGAGTTAGACCAAGAGGAGTTAGTGCTCCTTCGGCCGAAGCTGAAGGAGTTAGGTCTCAGTTTCCTAACCCTGGGAGGCTGGACTAAGGTGTCTGGCAAATTCATTAACCAGATTCGGATGTGCGAAGATCACGCAGACGAAGAACCATATGCGCGATCTGACAACTGGACCGTAGAGAACTGGGAGAAGGTTTTGCTGGACGAAGCTGGTACGAAGGACGATTTGCTCTTCGACAATGCGTCGATGAAGAGTCTGGTCAAGGAGGACCAGAACTACGGAGAGCTCTTCGAGCATCCGATGCACCCTACGAATGAGTACAAGTTGACCGAGTACCGAGATCTTGTGAAGAGGAAGATTGCGGAGGCCATCATGCTGATTCTGAGCCCCCGAAGAACGACTTACCTACCACTTGGAAGGTATGCTTCTTCGAACATCTCTTCGCCGGAAGACGAGCTTACTGGGCGAAGATATTTCACGATGAAGTCCAGCGCCTGTGGAAGAAGCAGGACTATGTGTACATGGGAGGTTTTGTGAGTATCTTCTACTTTGGTATGGGGTGGTTGAAGGAGTCCGAAGCTAAGCAGTTAGGCTTCGGCGAAGATGAAGAGCAAGATTTTCCATCACCCGTTCGTGAAGTCGAAGAAGCACCTGCCGCAGATGTTCTGCAACTAGAGTCTTCGCCGAAGGGACAAGCCGAAGATACGCAACAAGTGCAGCAGGTAGCGGACGTTCAGGTGACAGTCGAAGACGAAGAGAAGCGACGTAGCAAGAGGAAGAAGCCTTTTCCGACTTCGCTTGCGGAGAAACCAAGAGCCAGAAAGAAGGTAAAGAGCACGAAGAGAGAGACGGTGGACCTAAGCAGCTCTGGAGCGAAGATGGAGGACGAAGCTGTTTGTGGAGAAGGTACTTCGGAATGAACTTCCTTAGGCAATGTTGACCTATTCCGGAAGGCAATGCTTTACGGCGAAGAGGTGGTCGTCCCAGTCCTTCGACTTCTTGAAGACAACAAGGAGGACTACGAGAGAGAAGTGAAGAGGAAGGTGTCATTCCCGGAGATGCTAGCGGAGTTACACTTCAGTCGGGGTACTTGGCAGCAAGAGAAGAATAATCTTCGCGAAGAGGCCAGAAACGCTACGAAGTTGAGACTAGAGTCGGAGAAGGAGCTCGAGAATCTTCGGCGTAAATGTGAAGAAGCCAAGACTGCTTTGATTAGCAAGGATGAAGAGTTGAAGGTGTCGACGAAGAGCTTCGCCGACCTCGTTAAGGAGTTATCTGCCCAAGTAGCTAAATTGCAGCGAAGCCGAGGAGAGTACCAAACTACAGTCGCCGAGCTAACTAAGGAGAACGATGAGTTGAAGACGAAGGTAGCAGACTCCGAATACCTTCGGAAGAAGTTAATGCCAGTTCTTTCGACGTATGTGACTTCAGGGGTGGATGCGGACGAGCTTGGTCTTCTTCGGGCATTGAAGGCGGAGGTGGTGCAGGTGGAGACGAACCCCGACGGTGTGAAAGCGCGCCTTGTCCGACTCAGGCAGAAAGTAGATAGAGAGATAGGCGAGATACGAGCGAACGTGGAAGTACAGTTAGAGGAGTTCAGGGCACAATTAGGCTTAGGAGTGTAGAGAAGCGAAGATGAAGATGATCGTAGGGTAGCGAAGGTCTTCCGCCTTCTTAGGAAGTTAGACAGTTAGCACAGTTAGAAAATAGTTAGGTTAAGACGAAGAGTATATAAGCAGCGCGATCCACAGCCCTCGTGCCTTTTCCATATTTTCAGTTCTTTATTAATTTATTTCTATTTTCCAAAAGTGCGGAGCGATGTTGTGAATGCTTTGGACGAAGATATTTTCCTCCGAATATTTGGTGTTTACTGTTGCAAGTGTAATTTTCTGATTGACGAAGATCTTCGCCTCTAAACTTGAAAGAAGAGACTTCGGTGTAGGAACTTTGAAGAGCCTTCGGCCGAAGTTGAACTGTAATCTTCGTGAAGAGCTTCTGAACGAAGATCTGAGAACAAATCAGTTACTGTGAAGTGGAAGAGATAAGCTAAATTGTAAGGAGGGTTTGGAATATGGTGGCTTCATCTTAAGTTTGGCTTCTTCAAATAAGTGGGATTCTTAAGAGTGAGGATTTAGTGGGAAGAACAATCCTTAGGAAGAGTAGGGACTTATTCTTGGAACCTTGATGTGAAATCTGTATTCTTCTGTCTTTTCAGAAGAAGACTAGTAACATTTCAGTAGTATTTTACCTTATTCATTCATTCACATCTGTCCTCTCGAATCTTTTGTTTGTATTGTTGGAAGGGTCCCTGATCAAAGAACTATTTCATCGTTGTTTGTATTCGATTTATCAGGTTTGTACTTGGGTTTGGTTTCTTATCAGACTTAAACTCTCATCCGGATATTATTCCATTCTGTGAGAATAACAGAAAACTATCTGAATTATCATTATGACGTTGTAGTACTGTGTTTTGTGTAATTGTTAACTGTATCTTCGTGGGAACGATCCTTAATTTACTATTTCCGATACTTTGTGTTTCTCTGGGTTGTTACATGGGGCTTAGTGTTTTTACCCATCTTTGAAGCGATAACAGTCAAAATTTGATTTTCATGTAAGAGCTGGTCCACGACACGACAACGTGATGTAGAATGAAGGAGTTTTTTGCTCAATATGGGTGAAGCTCAAGCTTACTACTGTGATTAACTTAGAGAGAATTGACAAGAGCGAATGTAAACATCCATCCAATGTTCAAGCTTTGGTGAAGACATGCGACAATAGTCTAAGAGAGTGGCTTAGGTTACTCTCCTTTGCTTGTGAGGTGACAAGACGACTCACTATACTACTACTGGGCACATGCTTGTTGAATTGATGTTGGGACAGAAGCCTATTATGCCAACATAAGAAGACTTTTCTACTTGGACTAGTTTGCTATGGGAGGAAGGTATGGATCATGTATAGCTTCTCTCACTTCACATAAGACAGTTAGAACGTAGAGAAGAGGATCTCGTAGAAGCACAACAGAAGTTAAAAGTGACTCGACTTGAGAATAAGGAGAGGTTTAACAAAACTCATAAGCTTCGAATGAAACCAATACAAGTTGAAGACTAGGTGTTGGTATACAATAGTACACTAAAGAATCAGCATTCTACAGTTCAAAAGTTTTCTAGGCGATGATATGTTCCATACTTTGTCTCAGATGTTCATCAGAATGCTACTTATTCTTTGCAAGAACTAGACGACAACTAGACCTTTGACGCTTCCTATTGCTGGAAAATGAATCAAGATGTTCAATGGAGCTGAATGAGTTCTTAGGGTCAAAACAGACCACAAGTGTGGATTAGGATCTTTTATCTAAGGTAGTCGAGGAGAACGAAGATAACTTGGAGAATTATGAGGACTAACGACGAGTTGGTACGTACCTGAGGATGTGCAAGTTTGGATGCGGTGAATGTCATGTTGAAGAATAGTATGTACAGTGAAAGATGATAACAGATGATCTTTTTTCTCTTTCATTGTGTATGAAGTTGTCATGGAAGCTATCATGGAGTTAAGTTGAGCAGGTGCTAAGCTAAGACCAAGGTAGACAAGTTGTTCCTTAGCTTATATTCATAAGATGTACTGAAAATTTCAGAAGGTACCATGTGAAAGCTCTTCTGAATAGAGTAGATATGTGTTTTGGATTAAGCAAAACAAGATCATACATAGGTGTTTTCATCACTTTTAGTTTAAGAAAGTGATAAAAGAAGAAACTCTGTCATTTTTAGCCGGTGATTCGAATCGATTATTTGATGATATCATCATGTCACTCATAATTTTGGTCATTTTCTTACTAAAAAAAAGATCTGTAATGAAAATAACGCATAGAAAACTAACAAAGGAGATAAAAGCAAGTTTTGTTCATATATGTACATATTTAATTACTTTATTAAACGGAAGCAAGAGCCACCTCAGCGGAAGGGTTGTCCACTTAGGAAGAGGAGATCCTTTTATCAAATCCTCTTAGCTCTTGGTTCTTATCTCAGCATGTTGGTCTCTCTGACATGAGTCTATGTTGGATGTGTGGCTACGTTTTCATTATGTAAATTGTCCATGTGATAGAAAATGCACCATGTATGTTGTTGTAAAGAGAATCTTTCTTGTGGAGGACGGACCTCTTGACTGTGATTGATCATGAGAAGGACCAAAAGGAAAACAGATTGCTGTCAATAATTAGGAATCAAATACAATCTCTTGTAGCCATCAAGGTCAATCAGACACTAAAATATATGCAAATAGGCTTTCCAAGACTCAGAAAACTTTATTCATACCTCAATTTTACAATCAATGTCCTCAGCAGTCACAATCTTCTCCTCTTTCACTTATACACACATCTTTTCAACTCTCTTGAATGTCTTTCAAACTCTCGCCGTACGTCGATTTACCTAGAAAACAAGTCCTCTGCTAAGAAGCCCTCTAGCTAAGATGAGATCTTTATGTCACATTTATTTATCAAGCAACCCCCTAGCTAAGCTGACCTATGGCTAAACTAACCCTATATTTAATAAGAATTCCTCAACCCTCGATGTCATCTTGATGCAACCCAGATTATGAACTACAGTCATGATTTTACGATTGAAGTCACAATTACAAGACCACCCCATCATGCTTACAGTCCTCTCATAGTTGAATCAAATATCTCCGAGCTCATAATCTTGGTTGCATGCGGAGGCTTAGTACAAGAAGTCCACGTTTAAAGAGGATAGTGGTCCTCCGTCTCTAGATCTCCATCGTCTCAAAGGTGTAGCATGGTGGTCAGATCTCTACTCTCTACAACCAACTGAAACTAATCATAGCCTGAATACAAATCTCCAGTCAAATAAATAGCTCTCGTTGCAAATGTCTTGACTACCTCATCAATGACAAGATCTGTCTCATCGTTATGAATAGTCATGTTATTTGTAGGTTGCAGGTCTTGAAGTAGCGTAACGGTCTTGACTTCTTGAGTACAGTGAACCACCTGCTAGAGTATGACTCCATAGATAGCTCAAGTATCCCCATCTGTATTTTCTCTTTCAGCAACTCAATGAGCTTAGACAACAAGGCACGAGGAATCAAAATCAATTTCAGATCCCAAGGCACATGAGGGATTGTGAATATAACCATAGGTGCTATTAGTTTTACACAACCTATCTCCTCTGCTGAAAAAGAAAATGCTCTACTATGATTCGCTATCAGCTACTTAAAAATTGTCTTCTCAATCTCAGTCAGGAAATCACCTCTTCCTATTTTGAGTTCTTTCAACGTCTTCTCAATAAACTGATGCCTTACTTGTCTTGATCACGCAATATGAGCTCAGTGCCTATTAATTGTACTTGTTGTTGTGAGTAAACAAGTAGTTGAATTGCTACCGACTTCAACTTCTTCAGTATAGATTTGTATTTTGCATGGACTTCTGCCTCTTGAGGAAGTGTACATCAACAAATTGCATCATTTCCTTCACTCTTCTCCATCGGATAGAGAAAGAACCGCAAACATACAGTAATCTCCTCATACATTTGTCGAGAGTGGATAAAGATCATCGTCGTATCATTTTTGTCTTCCATCAATCTGCTTACACTATCCAACCAACTAGCAACCGATAATAGAGACACAAACTCTTCAAACAAGCAAGAAACTACATCATTTTCATGTAGAATCTCTCCACTCCACAGCTCTGATACTTGTTTCATCCTCCATTTTTTATATTTTTATCTAACTCGTGTAAACTGACTCCACCCATCGCTCTCAAACATCAACAATCCAGACTGACAACTATGTACACTATACATGTCTTCGAACTCTTGTACATAGTCATCAGTCGAGTTTCTAGAGACGGATCTCAGAAAGAAAATATGCAAAAGGATAAATTTCATATGTGTATCGTTATGATAGAATGATGAACCAAATTCTGTAAGCTCTCCGAGATGACTAATTATTTTTTCTTTGGTCAAGTAAGAAGAACAATTGCGTCGCTGACTCTTTTTTGCCGTGAACGGCTTTCTGCAACAGAACGCTGCTGTCCTTGCATGGATTGAACCGTCCTGGCTCGAGGATTCGACCCCATGACGCACCCGCTACGAGCGAATGGGACATGTCAAAGTTAAGAAAGAAGATTTCTTAACGCCGGAATGGCAAAGAAACCAGGGTCCTACAAGCGGAGCAAAACCATTTGGGAAGCAAGACTGGATCCAACGACGTATCTGGTGCAATGATACCGATCATCCACGCAGAGATTACAAGGAGTTCACTGATATCTTACAACAAGGGGTGATCTTCTGAAAAGATGAGAAAGTAGCATTGAGAGATACTGGTGCACTTCTTCATACCAACTTTGGTAGAGGAGAGATGAAGAAGTTGGTTAAGGATCACTTATCAGCGCAAGCAGTTGCAATAGTAGAGGCAGGAACTTATGGTATAAGGGTTGAGGATCAAACTGAGAGGAGTTTTAATGAGCATGTTGAGTCGAGTGGATTGTGGTCATCTGCCATCTCCATGAAACAAAAAGGAAACATGACACGTGAGACATTGTTGAAGACAGCTGTTACAATCCAAAGGGATACTGGATGAGAGGATCCGATAGAATCTCTATCGGAACATGCTTATATCACCAAAACCAACACGAAGCGTTGTTAGAAGAGAAGAGAAGGTGAGATTCTGAGGATGCATGGGAAGAACTTCTTCCAAGAGATAGACTCGAGAGGAGAAGGTTCGACAAGAGCTTCGAGATGCGGGAGTTCAAGATCTACCAATGGATGATGCTCCTTCTCCATCGAAAGAAAGAGCAAAAGAGTCCCAAAAGGAGAAAGGTAAACCGAATGCATACAAACTACAGTCGGACATCGAGGCTTCAATAGACTTGAAGGGAGCCTTGGAAGATCACATTCTGAATGCGAAGGTGGAATTTATCTTGAGGGAGGTTTTAAGCATTGCTAAGCGTGAGTTTCATGATGTCATCATCGACATCATCAAACGGAAGCGACAAATTACGAATGAGACTGTTTTATTGCATGCTTTGAATACTAAGGTGTATATGGATGAAAAGAGAGAGAGCTTGCAGAGAGCAGTGTATATTCTTCAGAGGAAGAAAGAAATCAAAGACGTAGGGTACATTTTGATGATGAAGAGGAGGATGGGAAGCAAAGCTCAAGTCATTACAGTCACAATCACTGGGCTCGAGCTACGATAAAGATAATGATGAGGATTGGAGACTTGGATGAGCCGGTGGTTGCTCTAATTGATCATGGATCAAAAATCAACATCATGTCAAAAAAGCTGTACAAGAAGAAGAAGTGGCATATCGACATAGAACATGGGTGGGTCATAAGAGCAACCAACAACACAAGAGGAGATTTGTATGCTCTAGAAGTTAGAGTGCGCATAGGTGATCGAGCAAAACTTCTTTGTTCAAGAAGCAACATCATACCCACTCATTCTTGATCAACCTTTCATCACATCAATTCGGATGGAGACAAGTGTACTAGACGACAGATCTGCTTATGCTAGGATCCGAAGTCAAGATGAGAAGAGAACGATAGAATTCTAGACTGTACCGTCCAATCACGAGCGTAATCGAGATCGTCTAATGGAGAAACCGTTTCCAAGGGTGAGTGAAGAGTTCAAGGATTTTAGTTGAGTACCACTATAGAGCGAGATTGTGGTGGTGCACAAGAGAAGGTACTCTCGCTTGAAGAAGAAAGTGCCTTTTGTACATGATTTCTTGGGTTTTCAGAGTGTGGGATTGCTACTTACAAGAAGTTGAAGAACTGAGAAGAAAAGAACAAAAATATTTGTGTGAGGTTAAGTTGATGTTGAAAGAGTTGGATGAGCTAGAAGGGGATGAATGAATTTCTGGTGTTTATGAAAAGGATGGTTTGGAGGATCTTTTGCGAGAAATCACGTCTATTGGATGGGATGATATGGATAAAGTTGTGTAGATTCATTCAAGGGAGGTCTATTCGGTGATTGAATCATTTTGTGCACCTAAGGTTCGAGTTGAGACGAAGTACAAGATAGTGGATAAGAAGATATAGTCAGTTGCTGATCTTTTGCCGGATGACACTAACCAACAGATGGATCGAGCTTCAAGGGAGAAGAGTTTGAGAGATCCTGCAGTGATAGGACATAAGTTCACGAATGAGACCTTGAAGAGCTGAAGATTAGATCTGATGGGTCTCTTCTATCAGAAGAAAGGATGTGCTTCAAGGAGATGCTTTCACGACATGAGAAAGCATTTGTCTTTGAGCCACATGAGATTGGGTGTGTAGACTCGTACGTTGTTACTCCGATGGTTATTTTCACAGTACCGCATGTGCCGTGGAATCTAAGATCAATTCCAATACAGCGGGCTCACTTGTCTAAACTGATGGAGTTGCTGAAGGAGAAGATGCGGATGAAGATCTTGGAATCATCGTTTGCACTGTATTCGAGCAGATGGTTTACAATACCTAAGAATGATGGATCGCTGCAATTCAACCAAGATATGCAACCCGGTGAACGTAGTAACAATCAGAAATGCTAGGGTGGGACCGATTGTGGATGAGTTTGTGGTCCAAGCATTTGCAGGAAGAACAATTTACTCAGTGGGAGATCTTTACTCAGGATATGATCAGTTTCAACTAGCAAAGGAGAGCAGAAGCTTCACGACAATGAGAACACCTTTGTGGTTGGTTAGGATGTGTACTTTACCACAAGGAGCTACCAACTCGATAGCACACATGATGAACGTGATGAATAGAGTTCTAAGAGACTTCATCTTTGAAAATACGATGTCGTTCTTGGATGAAATCCTCATCAAAGGATGTGTGGAGGATGAGAAGGATGAAGCATTAGATCAGAGGAGATGTTGACGATATGTCATCGATCACATTGTGAGAAGATCCCTATCTTGACTTGAGGAAGTTCATCTCACGCTGTCAGGTGTGAAATTACATTTGAGGTTAGAGAAGTTCTTATCATTGGTCACTTGTGTGGATCGTTTGATCGGAAGCCAGACCCAAACAAAGTGGATGCGATTGGGAGGATGAAGGAGGTTTGCAACTCTTTGACAGAAGTAAGAAGATTTTTGGGTGTTTGTGTATTCTACCAGATTTGGATTCCTCATTACGCGCATGTGGCGGATCAATTATATGGATTGTTACGCAAGGGTCATAAGTTCAGATGGGAGGAAGAGCATACCGAAGCGGTATGGGAGCTGAAGTCCTTACTATCATCTCTTCTAGTTTTGGGAAGGATTGATTACAAGGGTGTCAGGCCGATGGTTCATACTGTAGATACAAGTCTGGTTGCAATCGGATGAGCAATAGGACATGATGATGAGGATGGAGATAGATTTGCGGTTAGGTTCAGAGCGAAGGTGTTAAGTGCTCGTCTACGTGCATACCCGCAAGTGAAGAGAGAACTATGGAATATTGTTTCAGTCATGAAAACCGAGAAAGAGTATTTGATTGGAGCAGCAGTGGTGGTTGAAACTGATTGTTTGCCTTTGTTAGGGATGATTATGAATTGTACAACTCCTTATATTGCGATGTTATGATAGATCACATATATCAAGTCGTTAAACCCGGAGTTTAGACATATTGCAAGGAAGGATAATCCGATGGCAGATATGTTATCTCGAGCTCCATATGATGAGGAGGATAAGATGGTTGAAGATATTAACGACGTGGGTGTAAAGTTCTATTCGATTGCACATTCAAGAAGGGATGATGAGTTGTTTGTTGAAAAGTTGTATGATGGTGAGTTGCTTGACATTGAAAGGTACCTTAGTACGATGGTTAAGCAAACAGGTTGGACGGATGAGAGGTTTCAGAGAGTTCGAAAGAAGATCTACAACTTCATGTTGCAGGATGGATTTCTTTGGAAGCAGCCGAAGTAGAAAGATGACATACCGCTACGAGTGATTTGCGACAAAGAAGCTCAGCAGAAGTTGCTTAGAGCATTTCATGAGAGTCTTTGGGCTGGACATCGAGGAATTTGACCCCTTTTACGAAGATGAAAGAACGATATTGGTGGAAAAACATGTACAGGGGTGTCGTATCTTTTGTGGAGTCTTGTTTGATATGTCAGATGTATTCAAACATCCGACATCGAGACGGATTACATCCAACTTACCCATTGACAATCCACTTCAAGTGGGTCACAGACATGGTGACTATGCCAGTTGGATTGTGACAGATGAGATGCTTGGTACTTGTTCGAGAAGATCTTTCAAATCAAGTTGAGAGTCAGGCGCTTCAGACAAAGACAACTGAAGGGATATGTAAATTTCTCTTGGAAGAGGTTGTTTGTCGATATGGATGTGTGAGAAAGATTACTACAGATCGGGGAGAGTTAGATGCACATGAGGCTCATGAATTCTTTGCAAGGTGTGGGTGAGGTTGTCACTGACAATTGCTTACAACCCCAAAGGGAATGCCAAGAGCGAGCACGGTCATCCACCCATTGTGAATGCTTTGGTGAAGGTTTGCAACGGAAGCGTGCCCGAGTGATCTCGACTTTGCGTTATGGATAGATCGAACGACATACAACTCGGTAATAAGTTACATGTCACTGGAGCTCATCACAAGTCAGAAACTTGTCATGCCGATTGAAGAACACGTTTTGATATGGAGTTTGTTACCTTGGGAGGACAATCTGACAAAGGAAGAACATCTTGGTATTCGAATTAGACAGTTAGAGAGAAGACCTCAAGATATCCAAGTTGCTTTGGATAGGCTAGGAGAAGCACGATTGAAGAACAAAGTCAGGTTTGATCAACGACATTGGCTAAGATCTAGAGAAATCGAGGAAGATGATTGGGTTTTAGTCTATGACAACAGTCTAGACAACCAGCATAGTGCACTGTGAAAGTTTTCCAAATGATGGTTTGGTCAATATGTAGTGAAGAAGGTTTACGACAACACAACTTATGCCCTGCAAGAGTTGGACGGAACGAGCTTGAAGATATCAGTGGTAGGTAAACGTGTCAAGATTTTCAAAAACAGAGATGAGGAGGTCGATCTAGCAGATATCTTGACATAGTTTCAGTTTGAGGATGAGGATTATGCGGTAGAGCTTGAAGATGAGATTGACTACGATGAAAAATATGACGACAAGACGAGATGCATGCCGGTTCATTCCTTGGTAAGTATCTCTTGGTGCATACCGGAAGATGCAAAGGTTTAGAAGGGGTGGATCTCGTGTCGTGGACCGGCTCCTATCTGAAAATCTATTTTCAATATTTATCATTATCGCATCAAAGACACTCATAAGATAAAAAATGAGCTTTTTTGCACAACTTCAGATCTTCACTTTCATTACATCAATGGGTAGAGCTCGTTATCGACTTTCCATGAGCACTTCGTCTACTTCATTTGGGCGCCTAGTGGAGAAGTTATGAGACTCGAAAGATGCCTTAGCTTACGGGGCTTTTTGCGCAACTTCAGATCTTCACTTTCATTACATCAATGGGTGGACTTGTTATCAGCTTTCCATGGGCACTTCGTCTACTTCATTTGGGCGCCTAGTGGAGAAGTTACGAGACTCGAAAGATGGGAAAAACAACCTAGACCTTAGCTTACTGAGTTTTTTGCGCAACTTCAGATCTTCAAGACCTATCGATGAACGGTTTGAAGAATTGGGAAGTCCAATGCATGCACGCAAGGTGCCATTAGGTTCAGATCTGTGCAAGCTACGCCTTAGTTAAGACGGTTCGTGAAGAGACGGATCGAGGAATATGTTCTAGGAGAAATTGAGACTAGGGAAATGATTTGGAAAGTTTCAGTGACATGTGAAGGGGAGTTGGACGTTTTGGAGTCCAAACTTGTTGTTCTTGGATCCATCAAGATCAGAATGCCGAGTTCTTCAGGAAATTGAAGACGATACGAAGTTTCATCGGGCGGTTTGAGAGTTCTAGGTGAAACTCGCTCGTAGAGAAGTGCTTACGTTAGTTTTTTGTTCGTCTGCGACTTGAAGTTGGATTGTTCTTCGTGATCGGTGAGCCAAGCTCTTTGTTCTTGATGCCTACGCAATCAAAGAGTCTTCACCTACGCATAGAAGAAGACGGTATGTGGATTGGATTGTTGGTTTGGATGTGGTGAGCGAGTTTGAGCTGTAAGAAGTCGATTTACGTCAGTTGTGTGAGGGGAACTCCAAATGGCTTGTAGTTTTGTGAGGGGAACTCCAAATGGCTTGTTTGGAGTCTCGTTGGATTCAGTATAGCTAGATCTACCTACCATAAAAGACGAACATCAGATCAAACGATCCGTTTGGACGATGTGTGCGGTTTTAAGCATAGGGAGGAGTTTTTGAAAGTTCGATCACTTGCAACGCAAATCAGCGATATATTGGCTGTCGGGAGTCGGATCTGATAGTTCTTGAGGTCAACAGAGTCAAGAAGGAAGACCTTATCGACATCTAAGACCGTTTGGCGAAAGGAGAAAGTCATAAATTCTAGTTGGTTGTGTACAAGTTGTGGTAGCTAGCTTTAGCTAAGGGCTTGTACATGGACGTTGTTTAGACCTGGGTTTGGATCGTGTGATGCTGGTGCAGCTCTTGCTTTGGACTACGCTTCGATAGTTTTGGTTCTTCATAATCAAGAACCTCACGTTTTCCTAGAGATCCTTCATGCAAAATGCGACATGATATCGTTCTCAATGCTCGTCCTTCTACAAAGTTGGAGGAGGTCTTCACAAACCAAGACCAAATATCGCATATCTCATAACTCTAGAGGTATTATCACCAAGTCAAAAACCCATTGGAAGTGACTTGGTGACCCATCTTTATATCACATATTCGAGTAAAATTGACAATTGAGACACGAACTTACAAAGTCTATCACATCTCGATATAGACCTTTCCACCAGTATCTTTTCTTCAGCTTCGTATAAGTAGTCCAATTTTCCTGATGTCCAATCCACGAGATGTCATGAAAATCCTTAATTTGATTATTGTTGAGTCTGTAGATTATCCACCACTCGTATGAACACCTCATCTCTCCTTTGTGATCGTCTCCAAAGATATCCATCACGTAAAAGATAGTTGTACACTTGTTTTCTTATCTCTCTGAACTCTACTTCACATCGCTTCTCTTACTTTCTTAGCAAACTCATGTAACACCTTATGTGAGGAAGTCTACTTGTATAAAACTCTTTCTTAACAACAACCTCTCCAAATCTATAGTCTGTCAAGCAACTTGACACCGAACATCCTTCCTTTCATCTCCCTCAACTTCTGTAAATATCCTCGTCTATATAACAGCTCTTGACAACATATATGTTACCACATTCTTCTTACTTGCTATATGCTTCAGCTCAAGATTCAAGCTTCTGATGTAAGCAATCCATCATAACATCGATAGCTTTGACATGTTATAGTTGGATATCATGTCGAGCAGAGATACACAATCTATCTCCAACACTACACGAGCACCAATTAGAAACTCTCGGTTTGTTTTATGTTTTCATCATTTTCATGAAACTTCTCACAGCTCACGCTTCACTTGAGGATAATATCATTGTCTATCCGATAAGATTTTAGCCCCAAACCTAGAAATCATCTAGCCGATCACCTTTGGGTTAGTATCCATTGTGACAATGACATATCTTCCACACTCATAGTCTACTATCTTCAACACAAGTGGAGACCTCAAAGTCTCGTTCAACCTGTTCATAACTTCATGATGGACTGAAGTCAATGTAAACCTCTTATCCTTTCTCAATAATACATGAGCATAATGAGAAATGGATAAGCGATAGAATATACAAGCTCTTGATAAATGTTGAACCTCTGTGATATTTGTACAGTCTGTCATCTTATCTATAACGTCAACCTTCTCTAGATTTGGTCACTTCTCAAAAATGCCACACAAATGACCAACCACTAAAATCTCTAGCACACCAAACCTAGACTTAGCACATGATAAGGTGAGATGTATCTCCTCCAAATGTGTCAAAATGCACTCTACATCTTTGATATGATCTCCAACAAATCCTACAACTCTTTGTAAGCATTGCATCATCCTTGTCTTCCACGATGCAACCTTTCATAAGAATATCATCTAGAAATATGATGGTAATCTCAAGTATAAATTCCATCAATACCTTATGCATCATATTTTTGCATATGAGCTACTGAGTTCGTCGCTCCTTGAGGAAGAGTACACATCCGCATCAATCTCAAAGGTGTATGCATGATGATCAGATCTCTACTCTCAACAGCCAACTAAAATTGATCATAGCTGGAATATAAGTCTCCAATTGAATAAATAGCTCTCTTTAAAAATGTCACGGTTAGCTCATTAATCACAAGACATGTTTTAACGCTATTGATCAGGCTGTTCACATGTTGCATGTCTTGAATGCGCAAGGTTCTTACTTCTTCAGTACAGTGAACCACCTTCTAGAGTATGATCTCATAGATCACTCAAGTATCCTCATCTGCACTTTCTCTTTCAACAACTCAATGAGCTTATGCAACAAGGCACGAAGAACCAGAATCGGTTGCAGATCCCAAGGCATATGAGAGATTGTGAAGATAACCATAGGTGCTATTACCTTTGGATCCATACAGTCTATATCCTCTGCTGGAAAAGAAAATGCTCTACCATGATTCGCTGTCATCTGCTCAAAAACTGTCTTCTCAGTCTCAGTTAGGAAATCACCCCCTCTTATCTGAAGCTCTTTCAAGGTCTTCTCAATAAATTGATGTCCTACTCGTCTATTCTCACGCAATATAGACTCATTGCTTACTAACTATACTTGTTGTTGTTAGTTAATCGGTAGGTGAGTTGGTATCAATGTCGTATAACATGTTTTTCTGTATAGGAATATACTAGGTATATGGTTGTGCAGTGGTATGTGACTTGAACAGGTTGGCTCTAATGTTTCTCTATCTATTCTTCTAGCACAAGTGACCTTGTACTCCCTCGATTTAAGGTTACAACTTGCTATGATCCAAAAGATATGTATAAGTTGTAGAAATTGTGTTACAAACAAATCTTTCTGTGCTCTATCTGAAATACTCAACTCTATATTATTTAACCAAAAGTAACTCTATATAACTGGAAGCATGACTTAATAGCTTCCCAACGATGCTAGCTACATGTCAATCCAGCCGTCACAACTCTATCTATTACAACTTGAAAAGATGCTCTAGTGCCACTCAACTAAACTTCGTATCCATATATGTGAACCAATCAAGTTCCAATATAACTTGCTACATAATATGATCTCCTAAACATTCCAGCAAGGTAAAGCATGCATGCTTCAAGATAATACTCAGTTCACAATATAGCACCACTGAGTTAGAAAGACAACGAAAAGAAGGACCATCCGATCTACTATGCAAGTAGACTTGTGACTGCAGAGCGTGAAGCACTAGGAATGATATAGTCAGTCAGAAATTTTAGACACTACTTGTTGGGTTGTGAGCTTGTATTCTACGTGGATCATTATGCGTTAAAACATCTGGTGTAAAAGTCTGATTTGTCAAGAAGGATAACACGGCGGATGTTGTTACTACATGAGTTCAAATTCACAGTTCAAACTGGGGAAGGTAAACATCATGAGAATGCAGATTACTTGTCCAGGTTACGAACAAGAGAAAGACAAGATCATGTGACGGATGATTTTTCAGATGAGGAACTTTTCCAATTGATGGTAGGTACGAGTAGGTACCATGAGATATATAGGTACTTATATAAGTACTTACAAACTCTACATGTCTTGAAGGAATGGATGTGGAGCAGCGCATAGTGTTCATACACGAAATCGGATCATACGAGCTGAAGAGTGACATCTTATTTAAGAAGGGAACTGATGAAGAGTTGCTAAGATGTCTAGAAGAGGAAGAAGTACCAAGAGTAGTGAAAGCCATGCATTCTGAATCAGCAGGAGGCCATTATGCCTTGCGCAACACAGTGAAGAAAATTCTGGACGCAAGATACTGGTGGTCCACCATGTACAAAGATGTGCAAGCAATCATTAAGAAGTGTGACAGTTGTCAGTGAGAGGGTAAGCCTACTCGAACTACTCAACGATCACTTCATCCTATCTTACCTCTTGCATCATTTGAAAAGCGAGGGATTGATTTTGTGGGGCTCATTCAGCCATAAAAAAAACGACACGTAGAAGTACATCTTGGTTGCTACAGACTATGCAACTAAGTGGGTGGAAGCTGAAGCGACAAAGAAAGATGATGCAGTGACAATGACAGTTTTTCTACATAAGAATATCATCATCAGGTTTGGATGTCCGTTGGAATTGATGAGCGATAAGGGTACACATTTCTTGAACAATACTGTAGAGACATTGACAGAGTATTTTCAGATCAAGCATCGAAAGACTACTCCATATAATCTTAAGACAAATGATCTTATCGAAAAGAATAATGGTCTATTGTGCAAGATTTTGAACAAAGTGACTGTCAATCATGCTTATGATTGGGATACCAAGTTGGATGCAGCATTGTGGACATTCAGAAATACAGAGAAGATAACAATACGACAGACTTCATTCTTCTTAGTCTATGAAATGCATCCCATTATGTCTATTGAGTTTGAAACCTCTACTTACAGAATCTTGTCACACGATAGATTGTCTGTAGACGAGAGTCAGCTCATCAAGTTGCAAAATTTGATGGCACTAGAAGAAGATCACGAGACATCTTTGGAGTTAACTAAGGTCATACAAGAGAAGCGAAAAGAAAAATATGATAAGAAGTTGAAGAAGGTGGATGTGAACGACGGATTCTGCTATATGATAGCGGCAGTCAAATTTCCCGAGAAGCTATAGCTACAATGGATGAGACCATACAGTAATGGACCAGTCCAACTTGAAGACTTAGAAGGAAATCTTTTTGCTACTCGAGTGAATGGAGGAAGAATCAAGCGATATTACTGTTGATGTGTTTGTGAGATCGCTCACATATGAGAGAGAAGTATGTAGAGCTCACTTTTTAAATTTTTGATAGAATATGCTTGAAATGAAGATGTTCGTAGAAGAAACAATGAAGTTAGAAGAAGAATAGTTTAGTTTTATAGTAGAAGATCATTTGTGAAGAGAAGAGCCTTCTTAAGAAGAGTCTTGTTTAGAAGCAAGTATGAACAAGATGCAATTGTAGAAAATAAAAGACGACGAGATGCTTCTGACTTAGATGCAGGAGCACTTGATGATGGAGGAGAAGAGCAGTGGAGCCATCACAATCTGGATCAGTATCAACTGGTAGGTTTCTTACTACAGAGGATATGCTTTTTATCTCTACAATTCCACCACCTGCAGTAGATCTTATGAAAAGTGTACAGAGTTCGTCACAAGAGGCCACTGCTATTGATAGAATACTGTAGTGACGAAGGATTTCTCCTTTTGCCCATTTAGTATACAAGATATCGTTCCCACAGAGGATTTGCACAAGTAACGCTGCTCTAAGTTCTAAGATCTGTTCAAACACACAAACACACGGGTTTTGCCTAGAAATCCCGTCTTCTCACAAAACCACACAAAACAACACGTCTTCCAGACACGCCAAATGGTGCTCCGGAACTAGACAAACAACTACCAACTAAAATATCACACAATTATGCACAGAGAAGCTCGGGAAGACGGTCTTCCTGCTTCCAGGTTGCTTCTTCCGGTCTTCTCGATACCGTCTTCCCGAAGCGATTCTTGTCTTCTGGGGGTTCAACTCGTCTTCTGACACCTCCAGAAGCGTGTCCTGCTTCGCAGAAGTCGACTAGTAACAGTCGTTACACCTTATTCTCACATTCCAACGGGGTGGATCAATCACAGGGTGTATGCCCCCTATAGCCTTCCCAGGCTTCTGCCTACGGAAGTTGTCTTCCTGCAACGCTACAACGACATTCACCTTCACGGAAGCTCAATAGAAGTATCGGAAGCTCACTAGAAGAAGGTAAGAAGATGGGGAAGATGGGAGAAGATGGGAAGAAGAAGAAATCCAAACAAGAGAAAACAGGATGAAAAAGGGCAATTAAGATTCCGACAGGCTTCTAGTCCGGATCCTGACTAACAAGCCATCCCTGCTTGTAATAGTTTGGGGAGGAAGACAACAAACGTGAGTACTGTAGCACCGTCTTCTACTCGAGGATGTCGTCTTCTGTTGCGGGAAGAAGGCTTCCTTCTTCTTCACTTCGCTGCTCTGACTGCTCTGTCTTTTGGGATCCCTTACCCGGAAGACCGTTCGTACGTAGATCCCAAGTGCTCTACTGAACGAGTCAAGCTACACTCCACAACTGTTGACATTCACCGCCACTCAAGAAGAACACTTCCCAAGCACAATTGGGAGCGAATTCAGTGAACCCACCATCCAGAAGACATGGACAAAGCGTCTGCACTCAAATCCACAATCTATTCCCCGAGAAGAAGTCACAATGGCATTGGGAAGCTCACTCCCTCTACTTCCTGCGTCTACTCCTCGACACACCAGTCTAATCAGCAGGTCTGCACGAGGATGCCGTTCCCTGTTCCTAGACTGTCCCTGCTCTAATGTGTCTCTCCTACCTGCCTGTAGAATCGGTGTGTATGTTCAGTTACTGCCGAATTCTACAGACCTGGTAGAGCTCTCAGAGAGACCTTTTCTCCTACCTTGCTATCCTACTTAACCATCTGCCTTGGGAGACGACCACCAGGGAGAGAGAGAGAGAGACGCTGACAAGAGGTTGTCACCTCACATGCATGCGGTCCCTCTTCTCAATTAGCCCTCCACTGTATTACTCCTACGCTACCTATGCTGCCACATGGGGTCCTAACTATTTTTACATGGAAAACTGCCACCCTTAAGATAGCATGTCCAATCCTACTAAATCTGGAAGTGTCGATTAAGTTTGCTAACTACTCTGATTGCTCGGTGGCAATCTCCACATGATCTGCTCCTACCGGAGCTACTACCTCGACTTCTGATGGGCTGGGAAGCCCTGCACTTACCTCGGGTACCACTGAGGTAGCTTCCCTCTCCTCGCTCTTCGCTGGTCTTGCTATTTCTGCGGCTGCGTCTTCCTCGGCTTCGACTTCGGAAGATGGAATGGTCTTCTGGGAAGACGAGTCGAATGGTGCGTCTTCGGTCTTCTGAGGCACAGATGCAGTACTATGGACCATGGCGATCTCATAGGGGTCCGGGGAAGTCGCTTCCTCCACGCGGAATACCTGGGAAGACGGCTCGTCTTCCTATCTTCCAGAAGACATCATGTCTTCCGGGGCGTCTTCTGGAGTCTTCTCGTCTTCCAACGCTGTCACCACCAAGTGTACAGCGAGATCGAACTCCTCCTTCTCCATCCCGGATCCAGTCGAGGGTGCTCGGGCTTGGGAAGATGCGGTTGCAGGTGTCGGAAGTGAGGGAAGACCATAAAGTGTCTTCACTCCTTCTATCTGTCTATCCAGGTACCTGAACATGCTATCTCTGCATTCCACCAACCTCGTCTTGGACTCGTTGTCCCATTCCCTAGCTAAGGTAAGTAACTTCTTACCCGCGGTGAATTTGAACTTCTTCCGAAGCGCTTCTACCGACTGAGCTAGCATCTTCTGTGCACGGGCCTCCGCTGCTTCCCTCTGCGTCTTCTCTGTTGCAGCTCGCGCTTCTGTGGCTTCTCGCTGCATCTTCCAAGTGGTCTGCTCTTCTGCAAGGGCAGTGATCTTCTCCCGTACTCGGAGAACTTCCTGATCACGCTGCTGTACTCGCGTCTGCAACTCCTGGTTGCTCTTCCGAAGTTGTATCGACTCCTTGGCAGAAGCGGCTGCTTCCGCCTTGTACCTGGCTGCAAGCTTCTCCGTAGTGCGGAGGCTAGCTTCCAGCGAATCCGTCTTCTGCTGGCTGTCTTCGTGTCGCAGCAAGGTGCGCAGGCCGAATCCAGGCTGTAAAGGCTTCTCCTGTGCCCTCGCTCTTCTTTCCAGCAACTCCATAGCGGGCTGGATCTCCTTCTGGAAGTAGGCACTGAACTCCTCCAGTCGTCTTCCTGCAGAAGACAAGTTCATCCCCACCACTCGCTCGATGGGATCGACTTCGTCTTCCAGAGGCAAGAGAGCCTCTTCCACCACTACGGCCTTCATCTTCTGCGCACGAGAAGAAGCTACTCTTCTCATCTTCCGGGGTGGAAGACTCCTCGCGGCAGGAGCGGCTCTCCTCTTTGCGCTTCCTCGCATCGCAGTAGGAGTGCCCATCCATCCTTCGTCTTCTGGAGTCTTCGGAAGACTCCCAGGTGTTACAGAAGCTGTCTTCTGCTCCGATCGGGTACTCAGCAAGTCTTCCTCCGAGTCCGACTCCGATCCTGAATGGATGAGGGAGATGGGTGTCCTCGGTACACTTCTGTGGCCCATCTTCCTCACTGGCGTGGCGTCTTCCGACCCACTAGACTCGTCTTCCCTCACCAGAAGCGTCTTCTGGTGAGAGCCGGGCCTCAGCTGTGGCATCAGAGTGGGAGGGGGCGTTGCTGCTGCCTCTCGGTCATCGTCTTCCAAGGTCTCCTCCTTCACCTCCTGTCGCTCCGTTGGTCCATAAACTTCCAGCTGATCTTCCCTAAGATCCCCCATGGCTACATACAAGTAGCAGAAGAAGGGCGTCAAGTGTCCTCCCGCCGGGGTACCCAAGTATGCTAGCTCCGTCTGTACATAGTTGTGGATGTACGCGCCCCAGTAGATTGGCACTCTGTCATCCCACACTGATTCCAGGAACTCCACGTCCTGATCTCCTAAGTACCTCGTCTTCTGCGCTTTTCCCTTGGGGAAAAGATGCAGAAACAACTTCGCCAGAAGTCGCTTCTTCGGCTCCCGGTAAGACTCTATCTTCCAACCGTTCCTCCCCTGCATGTCTTCCACGAAAAGGCAGGTGGTACTCCCAGGTACATGCCATGAACTCACAATCCTAGGCAAGATCTTCTTCTCGTACCAATATCCTCGGTTCTCGGTCTCAGGCTTGTGAAACGCCTTACGCCACCAGTCTTCTGTCCAGGAAGATGGTCTTCCCCGAGCAACTCCTGCCTTCGCAGGTACACGGTTACGCGGTGGTAACGCGGCCCATACCTCCTCCAGAAGCCCTTGATCTGCGAGGTTCCAGTCCCACAGGAAGAAGTCGAGATCCAACTCCTTGAGGAAAGGAGTGGCCTCGGCCAATTCTGTTGCTGGTAACACCAGGCCTCGCGGATGCATCGACATACCTGGAAGATCCGCTGCACTAAACCACAAGCACCTACTATGAGCTGAAGGCTCAGTCCTTCCCGAGTGCCCACAGTCTAGCTTCCACTCTCAGAAGACGAAACTAGTCTTCCAGAAGACAGCTACTCCGTCTTCCGGGATTCTAACAGTACTTCCTAGATAGCTCTCGTCTTCCGAGCTATATCTAAACAATCCTATCTAGGCAAGGCCTCGCATGGATTACCAAGAAGACAACCCACCTTGCATTACATCCTACTTCATATCAGAAGATACAAGATATGCGAGAAGTAGAGTATGAGAAAGGTTCAGAAGATGGTTGCGGGCTCCTGCGGTGACAGTGGCCTCTGGGAAGACACTTGGGACAGCTTCCGATTCAATGTCGTTCTCGGAAGACCTCCCGAAGTCAGACTTCCCTTCACTGGTCTCACCTGTCTTCGTCTTCCTACGCGCAGTCTATCCTCACAACAGACTCAAAACATGTGCACTCTGTTCTTCTGACTTCTCACCTCTCATACGCACTCAGAAGAAGTTTGCTGCATGATGGGAAGACATGACCCTCGACCATTCCCTCCGGATTCTGCCAGCAATACTTCTCACAACTCTCTTCTAAGTTCGAGAAGAAGAAGGAACGGCTGCTATGGGTCGGACAGAAGAGACCCGAAATGGACCCTCACGTCTTCTCCCTCATTTTGCCAGCCTTTCAATCTTCTAGTCTCTCTAGGAAGATGTGGAGTTGAGAAGCTTGGAAGATCGGGAGGCACAGGCCTAGTTCCCGAGTTCCAACTTCTCGAAATAACACAACAACTCACCACACCACTCAGGCTTCGTATCAAGTCTCTCTAAACACAAAAGCAAAGCAAATCCACTCTTGATACGAATTGTGTTCAGTCGACTTCCGAAGACAGTCTTCCGAAGATGTCTTCCGAAGACAGTCAAGTTCAAGAAGCATCTTCCGAGGATGTTCCCAT